>CM065592.1:257994929-258594929 GCA_033119425.1 Bufotes viridis | reverse complement strand
AATGACCCCCCCAGTGGCCCCCTTCCACAGTATTATAACCCTGGCCCCCTCACAGTGTAATGACCCCACCAAATACCCCCCCCCCCCCCCAGGGCCCTCTCACATACCTAACATTGCTGGAGTGCAGGGGAGCCGGCGGTCTGTTCTGATCTCCCTGCGCTCCTTCTTTCCTGGGCTGGGCTGACATCACTGCTGGGCAGGGCCTAGAGGAGAGAAGGAGCACAGGGAAATGGGCTGCGGTTAGTAAATGAAAGGACCGCCGACTCCCCTGTGCTCCAGCAATGAGCGCTTCCATCTCTCTTGCTAGAAGCGCTCATAGCAGCTGACCCAGCACCCCCTGAGAGTTGGACCACCCTCCCTTGGCACGCCACTGCGCAGTGGGCCCCAACAGGAGCATTGGGCCCCAGCACTTGCCCAGGTATGCCGGGTGCTGATGCCGGCCCTGTGTACAAGTACGGCCAGCACTGGTGGATTGCAGGGTGGTTGTAACCATGGAAATGAGCAGTATATAATGCGATGGAAAAATTAATCCAGACAGCAAAGTAGGCAATATGGACAATCACAGTACACTAGTAAGTGTATTGTATTAACTTTCTCTACAAGATAAATGCCTCTTGCTGAAGTGGCACAACTCCTTTAACCACTTTAGGACCGCCGCGCGCAGATACGCGTGATCTTGGCAGTCCTTCTGTTCTTCATTGACGCGCGGGAACGTCATCTCGCGACAGACGGGAGCTGCTCAGGACAATTTCATCACCAGCCTGCCAGCCAATGATCGGCGCTGGCAGGCTGGTGATTTTCAAAAAACTAATGAAAAGCCATGAAATGCATTATATTTATAAATATAATGCATTAAATGGCTTCTGTGCCCTCTCCTGGGTCCAACCGACAAAAAGGAGCACACCTCTACTGTAAGTACACCAAGCACACTTCACATAGGCCCTGATCACCCCCCATCACCCCAATTAACCCCTTGATCACCCCCCATCACCCCAATTAACCCCTTGATCACCCCCTATCAATCACCTGTCAATCACTAGTGAAAAGAAAAAAAGTGATCAGTGTAAACTGTCACTTTTTTTTTTCACCAGTATTGACTGCTAGGTTTAGATTTAGTTTAGGCCCCTTTGGTAGGTAGTTAGCTTCCGTTAGCGCCCAGCCCACCGCACCGCAGTCACTGATTCGCTGATTAGCGTAGCGCTAATCAGCGTTTGTACTTTTATAGTATCTGTAAGTGATCAGAACTGATCACAGTCAGATCTATAATAGTATTACTGTCACTTTAGCTCGCCCCCCACCCAAAACGCAGTGTTTGCCCGATCAGACCTGATCGGTCGCCCACACGTGCGTTCACCCATGCCCGCCCCGCCGTAATCACTGCACAGTCACTTCACAAGCGATGCGGCGATAAAAAAAAAAAAATGTAGATATTTTTTATCAATCGCAGCGGCTTCTGTTCTTCGCTACCCTCCCATTTGTAAGACAGGCTTGCTTTTTTTCTTGGGTAGTCTCAGGGAATACCCCCTAAATTTAGTCGTCCAAATGTCAAATAAGGGGTATTCTCCTGAAGAGGCCTACAGGATTCTGACCCAGTCGGATGAGGAATGGGAACCCTCATCTGACGAATCCAGACACCGGGCAGACAGGCCCGTAGAGCCCCTAGAATCCCTGAGGTGCTGGCAAACCCTGATTGGCAGCCCCCATCTTCAGCCGCACCATTAGTTCCCCCTTTCACCGCCCAGTCAGGAGTTCGGGTGGAGACAGCTAAGATCGGATCTTCGGATTTCCGAATGTAAAACTTTTCTGGGCCTGACAAAAAAACATGAATTGCGGTCATATTAGTCCACGAACCCAATTCATCACGATTTGAGACCATCCTGCGTTTTCTGCACTTTAGCGACAACAGCACCTCCCGTCCCAGAGGCCACCCAGCTTTTGACCGGCTCCACAAAATTCGGCCCCTCATAGACCACTTCAACCTGAAATTTGCAGATTTGCATACCCCCGCACAAAACATCTGCATAGACGAGTCCCTAATACATTTTACCGGGCGCCTTGGCTTCAAACAGTACATCCCAAGCAAGCGTGCCCGGTATGGGGTCAAATTGTATAAGCTCTGTGAAAGGGCCACAGGCTATACACACAAATTTCGGATCTATGAGGGAAAAGATCAGATCCTGAAGCCGGTAGGTTGCCCTGACTACCTGGGGAGCAGTGGGAAGATAGTCTGGGACCTGGTGTCACCCTTATTCGGCAAGGGGTACCATCTTTATGTGGACAATTTCTACACAAGTGGGGCCCTCTTCAGGCATTTGTTCCTAAAACAGATTGGCTGCTGTGGTATCGTACGACCTAGTCGCCTGGGCTTTCCCCAACGGCTCGTTACCAACGGGGAGAGGGCTGCCTTGTGTAACCAAGAACTGCTCGCGGTGAAATGGAGAGACGGGCAAACAGTGTCGTTGAAAAGCCCCACTCAGTCCACGACTATAACCTCCACATGGGAGGGGTGGACTTCAATGACCAGATGTTGGCCCCGTATTTGATTTCCCGCCGCACCAGATGCTGGTATAAGAAGGTGTCTGTATATTTAATTCAATTGGCTATGTATAATAGTTATGTTCTCTACAGTAAGGCTGGGAGAACAGGATCCTTCCTCAAATTTCAGGAAGAGATCATCAAGAACCTCCTGTATCCAGGAGGTTCCGTGGCCCCAAACCCCAGTGTAGTGAGCCATCTACACGAGCGACATTTCCCCAATGTTGTTGCTGGTACCTCAACCCAACCGCCACCCCGAAAAAGATGTCGTGTCTGTAGCAGGAGTGGAATAAGGCGTGACACCCGCTATTTCTGTCCTGACTGCCCTGACCACCGGAAGTACCACACTCGGGTACACTTAGAGACCGCAGGACACAGGTAGTTTTTACAATCAGGCTCTAGGGTCTCTCAGGATACTAGGTTTTGAGAGACCCTAACATATAGGGGTGCTGGTGTGCTACAGCAGAAATGTGAATCGGTGGGATAAAAAGTTTTGATGTACCGGTTTTACAAAAAACGTTTTATGTTCAGGTTTTATAAAGTTTGTAACGTTCAAGTTTATGAGCCTGCTGCCTGTTTTTTCTTCTCCCCCCCCCCCCCTAACCACCCTTTATTTTCCAGGTAGATCAACGGACCAACCGATGAAAACGCTGCAGCACTGATGTGCATTCTGAGAGAAGCATTGCGCAGCTGTCAGAAGACACGTGAAGTCAGTGTATGCGGCGCTGCAAGACGAGATTTCTCCTCTGCAGTACAGGTACGTTTGCCCTGGCATGTGAGCTGAGGAGAGGTGTTGGAGTTCATATGCTTTGGCAAACACTTTGTATCAAAAATCTGGCAAAGATGTCTTCCTCCACAACGATCGATTGATCGATGTGAATGGAGAAATCACGTTTGCCAGGACATAGGAGCTGAGTGGGTATGGATGTTTGGGTGGAGCCCCTATGTCCTGGCAATCGATCGATGTGAATGAGGAAATCTGTGCCGTTCATTTTTTCTTTCAGCCCAGAGGCTGAACGGAAAAAAAAATCTCATTACCTGTATGCTCCATATAAGGAGAATAGCAGAAACTCCTAATGCTGGCCATACGTGTAATGATTGCGGAGACCCTCAAATGCCAGGGCAGTACAAAAACCTCACATGTGACCCCATTTTGGAAAGAAGACACCCCAAGGTATTCGCTGAGGGGCATATTGAGTCCATGAAAGATTGAATTTTTTGTCACAAGTTAGCGGAAAGGGAGACTTTGTGAGAAAAAACAAAAAAAATCAAATTCCGCTAACTTGTGCCAAAAAAAAAATCTTTTATGAACTCGCCATGCCCCTCACAGAATACCTTGGAGTGTCTTCTCTCTAAAATGGGGTCACATTTGGGGTATTTTTACTGCCCTGGCATTTTAGGGGCCCTAAAGCGTGAGGAGAAAAATGCGCAAAAATGCCATCCTAAAAGGTACTCATTGGAATTAGGGCCCCTTTGCGCATCTTGGCTGCAAAAAAGTGTCACACATGTGGTATCACTGTACTCAGGAGAAGTAGGGCAATGTGTTTTGGGGTGTATTTTTATATATACCCATGCTGGGTGAGAGAAATATCTCTGTAAATTGACAACTTTGTATAAAAAATGTAAAAAGTGGCCCGGTCATTAGGGGTGTTTAAGCTAGGGGGGCTGAGGTGTTTAAGCAGGCATTTGTCACACGTTATAAAAAGGATGTTAATCAGATCAGACAAGTTTTCTGTAGGAATTGGAATATTTTATTACATGATCTGATACTTGACTCAAAACGTCCTGCAGTACCAAATTTCATTGACAAGAAGGCACCCATTATGAGGGATAAATTGGTGAAGAGTTGTTTAAAACTGAATGTAGGGAATAATGAGGAAGTTGTAGTCACACTGTGTTGTTTTTGTAAGAGATAAGGATATGAAGTATAAAGATGTTTTAGACATCAAATAAGGCATTCAAAATGGAAGGAAAACATAACTTGAGTTTTATATTTGTTGGAAAGCCCTTGTGGCATGCAAATATGTCAGTAGAAGCTAAAAACCTGTATTGGGGAACATCTGTACAATAAAGACCCATAGTGTTTAGCACATTTTTTAAAAATACCATGAAAGTTCAGTAAAAGGGGTTGTCCGGACCCCTCACAGAAGTTGTACTTTCCTCGCTCCCTATCACCCACGTCGCTTTTGATGCCGACATGGCCGCCGCTGCATCTTCCCGTCACACGGATGAAAACATTTGGCATGGGGGGGGCGCAGCCAATAGCAGGCTGCGATGGGGACAAGCCTCCCTAGCATTGCAGGTGACGCTAGGGAGGCTCGTTCCTGTCGCGGCCTGCTATTGGCTGCCCCCGGCATCAGAAGTGACACGGGTGCCGTGGAGTGGGGTAAGTACAACCTCTCTGTCAGGGGCCCAGGCATATGGGGCGCATTATAGAACTTGAATAACCCATTTAACCCTTTCACGCATTTGGACGTAACTGTACGTCCAGATTGCATATAATTTAAGGCCATCAGGTGTGCAGTTGCGTCCAAATTGCTAAAAGTGTCAGAGCCCCGGAGAAGACATCAAGTGACCAATCAGAGTGGTCCCTTGCCTTCGATCTCTCTGATTGGTTAGTCTGTGCGTGGCAGTGTAAAAATTCCGGTTTCTGGCTCTGATCTCCATTTGGGAGATTAGTGCCTGAAATCAGACATGGCCCCTCTTGTGCCCCTGATGCCCTCATTGTCCTTCATGTGCCCCAATAGTCCCCTGCAATCCTCTCTACTGTCCCCCCTGTGCGGCTGTGATGGCAGTTGCTTAGGAATGGAGCCGCCGCCATCAGCAGCGAGTGTAAGCTGTAACATGCCATTTAACCCCTTAGATGTCGTGGTCACTAGCCATCCATGGGGGTAATAGAGGGAGGGGGCTCCCTCTCTCCCCCATCGGGGCACCATGCTGCGATGGCTGCAGCGCGATGGTTACAATGACAACCGGGCGCCTTACAAAGGCATCCAGTCTTTCCATGTATCTAGGCCTGCCAGACCTTAAGGGTCTGATCAGGCTTAGTGTCAGTGTAATACTGACAGTACAGTGCATTGCAATACATGACTATTGCAGTGCACTGTAGAGCAATCCGACCCAAATAGGACTGGATAAAAAAAAACTTAAAAAATAAAAAAGTTAAAAATAAATAGATAAAACAATTAAATAAAAATAAAATAAATTGCCTTTTGCCATATCCGTTTATTTCTAAGGCCTCTTGCACACAACCGTATGGCCTTTTCAGTATTTTGTGGTCCTTAAAAAACGGAGCCGCACAAATTACGGATGACGTCCGAGTGCATTGCATTTTTTGCGGAATGGAACAGCTGGCCCCTGATAGAACAGTACTATGCTTGTCCGTTATGCGGACAATAATAGGACATGTTCTATATTTGAACGGAACGGAAAAATGGAAATACGGAAACGGAAGGCATACGGATCGATTGAAATTAATGGTTCCGTATACGGCCTAAGTGATTAAAAAAATTGGTATAGCTGTGTCTGTAATGACCTGATCTATAAAAGGATCATGCTACCAAACCCGCGTGGTGAACGCCTTAAAAAAAATAATTAAAAAACAATTGCGGAATCTCTGTCTTTTTCACCTCACCTCCCCAAAAATTTTTATAAAAAGTGATCAAAAAGTCATACGGACCCCAAAATGACACCAATAAAAACTAAAGCCTATCCTGCAAAAAACAAAACCTCACACAGCTACATTGGTAAAAAAATAAAAATGTTAGGGGATGTTAGTATATGGCGATGCAAAATACCATTTATTTTTTAAACAAAAGTGACTATGCTAAAAAAAAGTATCAAAACATAAACTATATAAATGAGGTATTGCTATAACCGTATCAACCCACAGAATAAAATTATCATATGAGGAAGATCATAAAAAATAAAGAATGCTGGCAGAATTGCAATTTTTGCCCATCTCATCTTCTAAAAATGGCATAAAAAGCAATCAGAAGTTATTTGTACCCCAAATTGGTACAAGAAAAACTACAGCTTGTCCTGCAACAAACAAGTACTCACACAACTCATTCAACAAAAAAATGAAAATGTTATGGTCCCTAAAATTTATTTTAGCAAATTCCATGTTATAAAATCCAGATGCTGCTCCTTCCCTTCTGAACGCTGCCCTTTTCCCAAACAGCAGTTTACAACCACAGGTATTGCTGAATTCAGGAAAAAATGCATAACAAATTGTGAGGTGCATTAACTCCTGTTGCGCCTTGGGAAAATAAAAATTTGGAGCTAAAGCACTATTTTATTGGAACTAAAATGTAATTTCGCATTTGAGACGCTTGTTGGGTCAAAGTATTAACTTCACCCCTTGATCAATTACTTGAGGGTTGTAGTTTCCAGAATGGGTTTACTTTTTGGGGTTTTCTTTCTAGGGGTACCTCAGGGTCTGTTCAAATGTGACATGGCACCTGAAAACAATTCTAGCATAATGTGCCCAACAAAAACAATATTGCACTCCTTTCCTTCTGAGCCCGGGCTTGTGCCCATGAAGAGATTTACAACCACATGAGGGGTGTTTATGTAAACTGCAGAATCAGGGTAAGGGTGGGTTCACACTAGCGTTATGCATCCCCTTATTGCTTTCCGTTATAACATGGTTATAACGGAAAATAACGGAATGCCCAGACAGAATGCAAAATGGAAGCCTTTAAAAGGCATTCCGTTTGCTTTCCGTCATAATACAGGTCTATGGGAAAGCATAACGGATCCGTCTGGGTCCCGTTATGCAAGACGGAAAACAAAGTCCTGTCCACAGGACTTTGTTTTCCGTTTTGCATAAGGGGACCCAGACGGATCCGTTATGCTTTCCCATAGACTTGTATTATGACGGAAAGCAAACGGAATGCCTATTAAAGGCTTCCGTTTTGCATTCCGTCCTAATTGAAGTCTATGGGCAAAAGAACGGATCCATCCTTCTGTCCTATGGATTCCGTTATGTTCCGTTATAACCACGTTATAACGGAAGGCCATAACGGAATGCATAACGCTAGTGTGAACCCACCCTAATAAATATTGAGGTTTGTTTTACTGTTAACCTTGCTGTGTTACAGGAAAAATGGATTTAAATGGAAAATCTGCACAAAAAAATGATTTTTTTAAATTTTACCACCATTTTGCTTTAATTCCTGTGGAACACCTAAAATGTTTGTAAATTCAGTTTAAAATAAGTTGAGGGGTGTAGTTTCTAAATGCCATCAATTTTAGGTGGTTTCTATTGGGCCCCTTTCACACGAGTGACATATCCGTGTGGGTGCAATGCGTGAGGTGAACGCATTGCACCCGCACTGAATCCGGACCCATTCATTTCTATGGGTCTGTTTACATGAGCGTTTTTTCACCCATCACTTCTGCATTGCGTGAAAATCGCAGCATGTTCTATATTCTGCGTTTTTCACGCAGCTCTGGCCCAATAGAAGTGAATGGGGCTGCGTGAAAAAAGGATTGCATCCGCAAGCAAGTGCGGATGCGATGCATTTTTCACTGATGGTTGCTAAGAGATGTTGTTTGTAAACCTTTAGTTTTTTATCACGTGCGGGAAAAACGCATCAAAACGCATTGCACCCGGCGGGAAAAAACTGAACAACTGAATGCAATCGCAGACAAAACTGACTGAACTTGCTTGCAAAATGGTGCGAGTTTCCCTGAACGCACCCTGAACGCATCCGGACCTAATTTGTCATGCTCGTGTGAAAGAGTCCTTATGTAAGACCCTTTCACACGAGCAAGTGTTCCGCATGAGTACAATGCGTGACGTGAACGCATAGCACCCGCACTGAATCCTGAACCATTCATTTCAATGGGTCTGTGTACATGAGCGTTTTTCTCATGCATCAGTTCTGCGTTGTGTGTAAAATGCAGCATGTTCTGGTATAGAATCTCTATTTTTTATGTATATGAAATTTTGTAAAGAATTGCTTTAATGATTTGCTGTTTTCTGTATTTGTGTAAACTGCTTATTGTGAATTGGAACATACTAAGCGTTTTAGTGGAATTATGTATGGGTGGGGTCCTGAGGGTTTAAATGATCTGTGGGAAGTGAAGTGGCTATGCAGAGTTGCAAAACTCGAATTGGGCGGGACTAGTGGTGTTGGTGTTTTATATGCTGTTATACAGGGCCGGCTCCCGCCTGGGCTGATGCGTCCCTGTGTGCGCACCGCCCGGGCGCAGTATTAAGGCAGACAGTGTGAGCACTTCCCTAGTGTCAGTCCCTGTGGAGTAGCGTAGCTCTGTACAGTCCGCAGGTACAGGAGCTTTTGTTTCCTGTACCTGTCCGGACTGACAGGAAGTGCTCACTTAGTGTGCACTTCCTCTCAGTCCGGCCAGGTACAGGGAACAAATGCTTCGGTACCCACGGAACCGGACAGAGCTCGGCCACGCTACTCCACAGGGACTGACACCAGGGAAGTGCTCACGCTGTCTGCCTTAATACTGCGCCCTACTCCACAGGGACTGACAGGAGGTACAGAGTGACACAAGGGGGGAGGGGGGAATGAGAGTGATGGGGGGGGGGGGTGAGAGTGACAAGAAGGGGCGGCCACACCACACCAGAGGGACTGACAGGAGCGAACAGAGTGACACAAGGGGGGAAAGAGAGTGACTAGGGGGAATAAGAGTAATGATGGGGTAATGAGAGTGACAAGAGGGGGAAAAGAGTGACACAAGGGAGGGGGGTAAGAAAGAGAGTGACTGGGGGGGGGTTTGACATCCAACACACACACACACACACACACACTGCATCCCTTACACACAATGCATCTCTTAGGCTCAATTCACACGTCCAAGTGTGTTTTGCGCATCCGCAAAACACGGACATCGGCAATGTGCGTTCCGCATTTTGCGGACCGCACATCGCCGGCACTCTCATAGAAAATGCCTTTTCTTGTCCGCAATTGCAGACAAGAATAGGACATGTTGTATTTTTTTGCGGGATGGTAGTGTGGACCCGGGAGTGTGGATAGAAATAAATTGGTCCGCAATTCCGTTCCGCAAAATGCGGAACAGAATTGTGAATGTGTGAATGGAGCCTTACACATGCAAACACAGATTCACAGAACGCACTCTGTACACACATTCAGAAACACACAACACAAACCTTATACACAAACACAAACTTCTTTCTATCCCTTACACACACCCACACTGCATCACCTACACATACTGAATCACCTACACACTGGTCTCCCTATCCACACACACACACACTGCATCCACTACACACACACTGCATCCACTGCACACTGCATCCACTACACACACACACTGCATCCACTGCATCCACTACACACACACTGCATACACTGCACACTGCATCCACTACACACGCACTGCATCTACTACACACACACTGCATCCACTACACACACACACTGCATCCACTGCACACACACTGCATCCACTACACACACACACACTGCATCCACTGCACACTGCATCCACTACACACGCACTGCATCCACTGCACACACACTGCATCCACTACACACTGCATCCACTACACACGCACTGCATCTACTACACACACACTGCATCCACTACACACACACTGCATCCACTGCACACACTGCATCCACTGCACACACACTGCATCCACTACACACACACACACACACACACACACACACACTGCATCCACTACACACGCACTGCATCCACTGCACACACACTGCATCCACTACACACACACTGCATACACTGCATCCACTACACACACACTGCATCCACTGCACACTGCATCCACTACACACGCACTGCATCCACTGCACACACACTGCATCCACTGCACACTGCACCCACTGCACACTGCATCCACTACACACACACTGCATCCACTACACACACACACACACACTGCATCACCTCCACACACTGCTATCCCTATACACTACATCCCATAAGCACACACATTAGATTTTGTACAGCAGCACAGAACACATCCCCTCCACACTTCACCCCCTGTGAACAAACTAATGGGTGGAACATGTTGGTGGACTTATAGGTGGGCCTTATGGGCATACTCTCCTGGGGCCCAGACCTTGAACTGTGTAAAGGGCCCCAAAAAATGGAGCCGCTTCCCATTCTCCCAGAACATTGATTTTTGCCACCAGAGAGCCTGTCCCACACCAGACCAGTGGAGCCAGAGCCCATCATCATCCTCATCTGGGTGTAAGTAGGCGATCTAGTACATTATTCATGGGACTAGTCTCTAATTTACCTCACATTAAAGGGACACTATAGTCCCCAGAACCTCTGCAGCTAAATGTAGTGGCTCTAGTGTCTATAGCCTTTCCCTGCAGGCTTTTTAATGTAAACACGGCAGCCCTCGCGTTAGTTATTATGGCAGATCATATGGGTGGGGCATTGTGATGTCACATGGGGGGGGGCGGCAAACTTTTCTTTTGCCTAGGGCGGCAAAAATCCCTGCACCGGCCCTGCTGTCATATCACTTTCCTTAAATACAACCATTTATCAAAACGGCCTTATTCTAAAGTTATTAGCCTACCATTGCACCCTGTGGCAAATCTGTTTTGACATTCAGTTGCCTTCTAATGTAGGACATAGGAAGCGTCATTGGTAAGATCAAGGGGCGTGGTTAGTGTCACATAATATGCATGATAGGACAGCAGACACATGACAAACCAGGAAGTAGGATTCAAGCATGGGGGATAAAAGAAATCTGCAAATAAGGGTAAATTTAAAGGGGAAAAAAACGGAAAATGGGAGCAGCTGATGAAAATAAACTTTAGAGTGAAAAGTCATTTATAGAACAGCCCCTTTAATACTTGTCATTTTGTGAGTACAGTAAAACCCTTACTTATGTGGAGGATTTATCCTGTTGCACTGGTGTTTCACTATGGGAGGCGCATGTCTATTGCATTCTCTACAGGACTGCAGGAGATGTGAGCAAAGGATGTTTAGCATTGGCAAAAGCATGATCTGATTGTCAGCAGTGGGGAAAAATATAAACTTTCTACCAACTGGCAAGCAGTTTATGAACATTTCTGACTGCTCTTTTGGAAGAAAGCAGCGCAAGTTTGATTTTTAACTTATGTGTGTATTGGAAGAACTGGCCTATGTACTTCTAAGAAACTCTGCAGCGCTGTCATTGAGTTTACTGTCATAGATTGTTCACACAAGCCATTATTTTTATTTTGTGGTTTTATTTGTATTAATTGATTAAAGGAGTTGTCTGTTGCCATGAAAATGGCGAGATGGGACTAAGCATCGGCCCCAGGTAGCCAGGTTTACGGAAACAATCAAACGGGCTGGTATTCCACTGTTTCCATAACTTCCATTGTAGTGAATGGGATCCATGCAAACAGCACAGCAGAACAAGTTACGCTACTTCCATAACTCCCAGTGTTGCGGACATCCATTCTGATACTTAAGTCGATATATGGCAGAATTAACTTGTTGCCAGTGGAGAAAATGATTTGAGTTTTTCAGTTGGGTTCTATGGAATGTAGAAGTTTTCAGTGGCAGACAGAAGGGGCAAGCACTGCTGTTCTGTGCTTTAGGCAAAGGCTGTCACCAGGAAATTCACAGCTAAACCCAGCATGATGCCTTGTAGGGATAGCTCAGCTGAATGTAATGCTTTCTCTCACTTAGCCATCTGTTGCTTCAGTCTGGAGAAAAATTACTTTTAATCCATATGAAAATTAGCAGTTAAAGAGGTGCGCTTGTGTTATAGTGAGGATTCATTCTTAAGATACGAGTGAGCCTCAAAGGTGAGACCCTCACCTATCAGACATTTATGCCATAGCTTATCAATATGCCATAAATGTCAAGATGAGAAAACCTCTTTATGTGCATTGAGAGTGAGCCCAAGCCACTCTGTGCACCCTTGCACCTCCTTCATCTCTCCCTCTCCTCCTCATTTACAGGACCAGGTTTCTGCATAGTCATCCTGTCAGTCAAGGAGAGGAAAGGCTGGCAGAGGAAGCAGGATGAGCAAGGGTGTCTTGAGCCTACCCTCAGTGCATTTGGGCTGGCCCATATGGGACATTGAAGGCATATCCTAGTGATAGGCCATCAGTGTCAGATAGGTGTAAGACCCGCTTCTATCTAGAGAATGGGGACCCCGAAGTGAGGGAGAGCAAACCACACATGCACTACATGGTCTCCATTCATTGCTATGGGGTTTCCAAACATAGATAAGCAAGCTCTCGATATGCCATCTATGTTCCAGATGGGAGTACCTCTTTAACTTCTCATGGATTAAAAGGACTTTTTCTACAGAATGAAGCAACAGATCACTAAATGAAAGGTATTATTAAATTTAGGTGACCTAGTCTTACAAGACATTGTGCCTGGTTTAACAGTGAATTTCCTGGTGACAGATTCCCTTAAAATTTCTCAAACACACTTTGCTTGTGGGCAAGCAAAGCCTTTTAAAGGCTACGTACACCTTTGGGGGCATTTTTTTAATGATTGTATTTTACTCCCTTTGGGCTAAAAATCATTTTTTCAGTTGGTGTTTATTAAAAATACCCAGCTGTTCACTCACAAAGGGTTAACTGTTTGTCTAGCTGTGTGAATCCTACTTTCACTTTGTGCCAGTCATCTAATGAACCTTATCTCTAAATTACTAAAAGGTAGTAAACACTTATTTAAGCCACATTCCTATCAGTAAGATAAGAATTAAACAATGATGAGTGTTTAGGAGGTTAGGAGATTAGAGATAAGGAGTCATCAGCTGAGCTGCCTGGCGGTAAGCAGTAAAAATACAGAGCATGCTACTAGAGAATCTCAAATCTGTACAGAAAAAGGGGCTCAACATTTTTAATAAAGATAATTAATACAGAGACAGCCAGATAACATCATCTGCTGCCTATGTGTGGAATTGTAACTTTTAATTTGCAAAAATTCAATAAACATTTTGTGATTAATTTTTTTTTTTTTTATAAAGACCAATTGAAAAAAATGGATTTTTAGCTCAAAATGAGTACAATGCAATAATAATAAAAAAAAAATCCTCCAACAGCCTTTAAGTCATTTATCCCCTTTTCTCAGCACCAAATGTTCTGTGGCTGGGCCTTCCTTCATGGTTGGCAGTCACTTTTCTGTAGTTTCTAGGTGTTGTCAGTATATTCATGAAGATAAAATATTTTATATATTTCTTAATTGTCCTCTTATACTGTATGTGAATAGCATTGATATAACCCCCACAAGATATACAGTAAACAGTAGACAATCATACTTATTGAGGTCATACAGTGAACAGTTTAAGAGCTAGACACTTACGCAGAATGGGTTTGCACATCGTGCCAGCCACGACTGAAGTTCTGCTTCAGCTCATTCATCATGCTGACTCCCAGCTTATGCTTTATCTCTGCCAGGTGCTTCTCTTTGGCAGCTAACACTTGACGTAAAGTTACTATTTCATCTTCCAGCTATAGAAATATAAAAGTAAACAAGTCAGAATGAACAAGAATATGTAGAAGTTAAAGAATCAAAAGTAACAGAAACAGATTTATATTTAAGTGTGGTTAACCAAATTGATAAAGATTATATAAAGCCCCCTGTACATCATATACTTATCACTATTAATAGAGCTCTCTAACTCTTCACCATATCTACAATGGCTATGCCCATACAAGAACATCTTTCTTCAATATTCCTCTTTAGTAGAGGTTACAATCACATTTGCATCTTATACTTTAGAGGCCCGAGTATATAAGAGAACGGTGGCATCATTATTACTTAAGCACAGTGGTACATTTGGCTCATAGAGGTATGTCAATGTACAAATAAATCTTTCATGTTTATGCTATATATAATTCCTTTCATGCCATGTCATCACATTCAGTAGCACACAACACTAAAATATTCAGGGGCAAGGCTTAGCCAATGCACTATTGCCTACAAGCTTTAAAGGTATTGTCCAACTTTTTCTAAGTAACGGCCTTTCTTTAGGATAGCCTATGATGAGCCAATTGACAGGAATCCAACACCTTGCACCCTGCTTATCAGCTGTTTGAGTGTAGCTCAGTCTCCAGAAGTTTTCTTCAGAACTACACAGCTCCATCATCTGAGTAGTTGAGGGAGCTCGTTACTAAAGCTCTGGTTCCATTGAAGTCAAAGGAGGCAGTGCTGCAGTGACAAGCTCTGTCCACTACACAGTTGATCCCAAATTCTGTCATCTTATATATACTAATTGGGGGGAAAAAAATCTGTAAACAGAAACGCATCATCCAGTGATGGCAGAAGTTACCATCAGTTAATGGTGCCAAAACATACTGATAATTAAGTAAATAATGGCAGAAAAGATCTTGACTTTGTTTCATTGCCAATAATGTATGTTATGACCCTTTTTAGAGTGGGAGAGAAGCAACGGTGTTCCTTGTTCACCTTGGAGAGAACAGTTCATGGACTCATGGGAATCATCTGCCAGGACATCCTGCTACTATAGATGACTTGTACTAAGTTGAGGCTTAGTCAAGCTCATAACAATACCACTAGGAGCCATAAATAAAGCTTACAAATGTATGCTGAAAGAGAAGGATGATTCTTATCAGTCATTGCTTTTGTATCAGAAATTCATCTCTTTCTTAGATCTGCTTAAAAAAAAGAGGCTAGAGCCTATGTTTTACGACGCATGCAAAGAAAAGCCTCAAGTGCTCAAGATAGAGATTCTTTTTGCAAGGCTATAAAGTAGACATTCTCTTGGATACTGACCCCAATCTACTGAAAACCTAAAATCACCAGATCCTAGCATATTATATAGTGTGATGTAACTACAAGCCCCATAAACATTTTAGCTGAATTTCATTCATTTATTTAATATTACACTTTACTAATTTGCACTCCTCCTGTCACTCCACAGTGATTTGGAGTTTTCTAACTATATTGTCTCCAAATGCCAAAACTAGAACTCTAAAAGATGTCACTTTGGCTGTTCAGTCTTAGAACCATACGCTTGGACAACATTTTGAATACATTCGGTGTGAAACCTGAGAGAAGAACTAAGATTTAGGTAGTGAAGTACTTACACTACCTTCCTGGGCGGCCCCCGCTGACGTCCAGGCAACATTTTTTTTCTAAATAACCCCTCGTTCGTGCGCTCTGGTCCCCGTTAGTTCTCACATGCGGGGATTTCTTGTATGAGGCGGGGACTTGTCTTTTGCCTGGGGAGTGGTTTTCCTCTCCCTGGCTGCGAGCGCAGCCAATCATAGCGCTCGGTTTGCAGCCAGGGAGAGGAAAACCACTCCCCAGGCAAAAGAAAAGTCCCCGCCTCATACAAGAAATCCCCGCATGTGAAAACTAACGGACCGAAGCGCACGAACGGGGGGTTATTTTGAAAAGATGTTGCCTGGACGTCAGCGGGGGCCGCCTAGTAAGGTAGTGTAAGTATTTCACTACTTAAACCTTAGTGAAAGGTCCTCTTTAAAGGAGTCTATCCTCTGGATAGGTCATCAGTATCTGATCAGTGGGGTTCCAACACCCATGATCCCTGCCGTTCAGCTATTTGAGAATGCACCGGTGCTCTTAGTAGTGTCGCGCCATTCTCATAGCTTTCCTAAGGCCAAGTGATGTCCCATTCATTGGTCACATGGCATAGGCACAGCTCTGCCCCATTGAAGTGAATGGTATTGAGCTGCCTTACCAAGCACAGCCGCTATCAAATGGACAGTGCTGTGCTTGGTGAGCTCAGAGAAGGTCGTGGCCCAACTTCAAGCGCTAGTGCCTTCTCAAATAGCTGATCTATGGGGGTCGAACCCGCACCAATCAGATTCTGATGACCTAACCAGAGGAAAGGTCATTATCAGAAAAAGATCTTGGAAAACCCTTTTAAATGCCCTCTATTCACTTACTATTTACTAGTGTTTCTCTCATTTCCCAAAGTGAACCATCTTCTTTGGATATCTGGAACTTTCTGAGAAGATTCCAGGTTTAAAGATAAATAATCCAAATCTGTGACCATAAACTAACATTTACCAGGCTTCTATGTGATTTTAGTTTGAAGCTTAAAGTGTTTGTTTCAGTTTATTTTTAATATTGTGTAAGGACAGGGAAGTTAAACATTTTTGTAATATACTTTATTAGGGAAAGATGCTTCTTTGTACTAGAAAATAGGGTAAAAAAAAATCTTCTTATCAAAGCTCTAACTGAGCGCTGCTAAGGAGGGTCTGTCTTCAGTCTTCAGTTCTTCTGAGCAATGAAGACACCTTTGAGGAAAATACAGAGGCTTCAAGTCTGCTTCTTGTTACTACTGTGACTATATATGCCCTAACAAGGACTACCCATCACTCTACCTAACTGACATTTTACTCACTGAGGTTGCATTCCCTGATTCCCTGAAAAAAGCATCTAGACGAATAGGCAGTTTGGAAAGGGGTTCCTTATTGATTGCCCTGATCTTCTTTGGATTTTGTCCATAGGCAGATATGGATTTTGAGTCTAAAAAGCCAAATGCAAAGCATATCTATGCAATAAGCATCAGACCATGCCTCTACCACTAATTTTATTAGCATGTGAAGGTTAGGGACACTTTTGGCATGAAAAAAATGTTTTACATATGTTAGTGGTTACATTGAGTTAAAAAAGTTGCACTAACTTTTGGGCTACAATCCTCATTCCATCATTTATTTTCAGATCACCTACTGCTAGTTTCAAACTTTTTTTATGTGGGAGCGAATCAAAGTTGACGAAGTGGAATTTGATCTGAATTTCAGGAAAAATCCGATTCGCACCGAAGCCGAATTTCCTCGTGCTTCGTGGTAACTAATCTCATTTTTTCCTAAAATGGCTGCTGCACGTGTTAGGACATGGAGCAAGGAACTTTGGGAACGAGAGATTACCCGCAATGCCATGCATGCAGCCAATCAGCAGCCAACCAGCCCCTGTGATATCACAGCCCTATAAGTAGCCTCAGCCATCTTGGATTCTGCCATTTTCCAGTGTACTTAGTGCAGGGAGAGACGTCAGCAGGCGCTAGGGACAGTGCTAGGAAAGACTTAATTGTGCTAAAAAAAAAAAAGGATTTAGAAGTTAAGGGAAAGATTTTTCAATGTATAGGGAAAGGATAGGGAGGCATTATTTACACTATAAAAGGATAACAGGGTGCAATAGGAGAGCGTACAGCCTGGGTAATAGGAGCGATTCTTTTATACCTTGCTGCACTAATTAGGGATCCAAATTGGTGTTATACTGCTGCTTTTAGTTTGTTTGCACTATATGATACTTCAGTAATTCCAGCAAACCTTGCTTGTTATTGGGGTACAAGTGCTGTGTGATACAGCCATTTACGGGGTGTATTAATAGGAAATATACTTACGTCCTATTAGCCATTCTGCGTTGATTTTACATTGTTTTACTTTTTTGGGTGGTGTATTAATAGGAAAAAATATATGTCATAATTGCCATTCTGTGGTGAAGTTACATTGTACCACAGCCTTTTATGTGGTGTATTAAAAGGAAATATACGTATGTCCTATTAGCCATTATGCGGTGAATTGTGATTGTTAGATTTCTTTTTTGGTATGTATCAATAGGAGAAAGAATATGTCTTAATTGCCGGTCTGCGGGGAAGTTACATTGTACTACAGCTATTTACGTGGTTTATTTAAAGGAAATAAACGTACATCCTATTAGCCGTTCTGGAATCAGCTGACGACTGTGTAAAAGGAGTGCGCTCTTTCATGTTATAGTAGGATTTTGGGCCTTTACACGGTTCTTTATACCTGGCGCTAACATTGACATGTAAGGACTCATGCACGCGACCGTATGTGTTTTGTGGTCCGCAAATTGCGGATCCGCCAAAAAAAAAACAGTGACGTCCGTATGGCATCCGTTTTTTTGGGGGGATCCGTTATCTTTGCGGATCCATTGTAATAATGCCTATCCTTGTCCGCAAACTAGAAAAAAATAGGAAATGTTCTATTTTTTTTGCCGGGCTACGGAACAGACATACTGATGCGGACAGTACATGGTGTGTTTTGCGGACCCATTGAAATTAATGTGTCTGCATCCTATCGGCAAAAAAAAAAAAAAAACGGAACGGAGAAGAAAACAAAATACGCCGTGTGCATGAGCCCTAAGGCTGAGTTCAGTTTTGGCCCCATAACTGCCCAAATAAGTGAAGTTGTGCAGTGATTCTAAGAGCAATGCCCATCATCTGCGTGTCATACTGATTCACAGTTTCACTACCAGAGCACACTCCCTATGCGTGTTTCTGCAAGGCACAGTGTTCTACACCACTATACAGGTTCTCGGCAGCCAGGACATAGCTGTTTTTTAAATTTGTATTGAATCTTTTTGGACAATTCAGCGAACCAACCAAATCGAATTTTTGAGAAATTCGCTCATCTCTATGAGTTCTGTGAATTAGGATGCTGCTGCCTTCACTAGCTATCATTTTTAACCACAGCTTAATTTCTTGATTTCTTTCTCTTTCTACAGCCCATGAGTTATCTCTTCTCCCTTGTGCTGAGGAGCATGTAAATTCCCCCTCCATCCTTTTGCGGGGTCTCCTCGACTCTCTACACGTAGACAGCCTATGTGATTCAAGCCCTTCCCTGCAGGCTGCTTTTCCTGTACTTTTTGCCCTTTTGTCACAGTACAGCCTGTGTGATCTGCCCTCCCACTTGATTTGGATACTGTCCACCCTACTCCCCTCCCCACCATCTGAACTGTGGTATACAAGATCCTCCCCCTCCCTGCTGCTATCTCTAATATTGAGAAGTGGGAGGTAGAGAGCTGACACAGCCAGGAGCAGTTTGCAGTTTGATCTTTGTCAGTAGCAGCAGGACAGCCAACTATGTAAAGGAGGTAGATATATTCTACAAAAGGAAAATTGTGGGAAATTTTAAAGAAAGACTATTTTAGAAATGTGTGTAATTTTGCATTTAGGAAGTAAATAAAAAAAAAAAAATTTGTGTCAACTTATTAGGAACAGCACACAGTAGTGCACTCCATATAGTAACTAGAGAAGCAAAGCAAAAATACTGTCCATTAGCCGTAGCTAGCTTACACGTTGACAGTTTCCAGCAGGGGTGTACATAGAAATCACTGGGCCCCATAGCAAGAATCTGAATTGGGCCCCCTGACCCATCCCACCTCCTGTCCTGGCTCCTCCCCTGCCACACCCACATTTGCCAATAAAGAAATGTATACATGACCTACTGAAACCGTTAGGGATAAATCTTTTTATTTATTTTTTATTCCCTCTCATCCACTGCTGATATGACAGTGCTGTATAGGAGTAAGGATTTCACTGGGGCTGCAGTGAGTGATGTACAGCACACATTACTGCTCCTGCCTGTCTGATTTGGTAAACCCTGGCATAGGTGGGCTATGTGGGCTTTAGCAGAGTGGACATAGGACAGTGGACACAGGGCGCAATATATATGCGATCACAGCTGAACAAGTGCAGGGCAGGAGCCCACATACCCATCGTTGCGTGTGTTCACTGGGCTAAAGCCTGACATAGCCCATCCCCCACATCTTAACCCCTTTGCTACCAGTGACATTTTTTCATCACTTCTCTAACCACAAAAAATTTAATAAAATGTGATCAAAAAGTCACACACACTCCAAAATGGTATCAATAAAAACTAATGTTCATCCCGCAGAAAATGAGCCCCCACACAGATCAGTAGATATAACTATAAAAAAGTTATGGGGGTCAGAATATGGTGATGTAAAAAAGTAAATACATTTTTTTTCAAAGTTTTAATTTTTTTTACACTATTTACACATAAAAAAAACTATACATTTGTGGTATCATTATAATCGTACTGACCCATAGAATGAAGGGCACGGGTCAGTTTTGCCACAAAGGGAATACCATAGTAATAAAACCCAAATGGTGCAAAAATTGCGCTTTTTTTCCCCCCAAATTCCACCCCATTTGGAATTTTTTTTGCCCGCTTCCCACTACATTGTATGCCATATTAAAGTACGACTTCTCCAGCAAAAATCAAGCCCTCAAACATCTATGTAAACGGAAAAATAAAAAAGTTATGGCTCAAGGAAGATAGGGAAGAAAAAATAAAATGGAAAACTGAAAAAACTTCCGGTATCCTAAGGGTTAAAGGGGCTATCTAACCCCTATTATGCCCCCCAAAATGCCCAGGCATCACATACAGATTATACTTATGCCCAGTGGGGGAGTGCAGCCGATAGCAGGCCATGTCGGAAATGAGCCTCCCTAGTGTCACCCGCGATGCTAGAAAGGCTCGTTCCTATCGTGGCCTGCTATTTGTCTGCACCCCATGTCGCTGGATGTTTTTATCTGCGTGACGGGAGGGAGGCAGTGGGGGTTGTGCGTGCATCAGGAGCAATGCGGGTGCCAGGGAATGAGGTAAGAAAGGTGCCTGGGCATTTTGGGGGGCATTATAGGGGTTAGCCACCAATCATATCCCCCCCCCCCCTGCAAGGTGACTGATGTGCTGGGGAGGGGGGCGACCTGTAGCCTCAGCCTGCTGGGTGGGAGGGGGGGGGGAGAACACAATTGGTTGGGCCACGGCTGCCTGAGCGCCTCAATTAACTATTAATAAAAACTGTCTTGTGCACAGTAGACTTAGGGGGCGGGGCTTTCCATGCACTCCGGTCCCCCCTGTGCCACGGACCCTGTGGTCCAGCAATACACATACAAGTCTGACCTCTCAGGCTCATATGGCTGAGAAAGGTCACTGACTAAAACGTTCTTTAACGTATGAGCAGTATCTGATATTAAGACAATATCTATACAGGAGACTCATTTTTCATACGCATGAATAAAATCATTCTTTGAAAATTTTACTGAGTGCCGTGGATTTTAACTATCTAAGTGGGACCATCTACTGGCACCATCTATAAGGAGTGCAGGTGTCATCTCTTTTTGACATTTACTGACTATGTGGCTAGTGTTAACAAGTATAGTGCAGCAACCATACAAATGGTTAGTAGTTATTAACAAGTTCAGGCTTGGGTTGTAAGGATGGGGGGGATTTATCATTGGGAATATTTGAAGTCAGTTTTGCCTTAGTCTGTGTTGGCGTACATTGTGCCACATTTATCAAATGTTACATGTTGTATGATAAATTTACCTTATCCTTAAACAATTTTGTCTAGAAAAGAAACTCCAGTTTTCCTGCTCCACTCTCCTAAGGGAGTGAGATTGCAACTTTTTTGCAACTTTAAAAAAAGAAAAAAGAAGTCTTGATGATAAATCTGGAGTGGAACTCATTACCCTAGCTAACCACACCCACTTTCCCACTCATATTTAACCACTTTTAGTCCGGGCCATTTTCACCTTCCTGACCAGGCCTAATTTTGCAAATCTGACATGTGTCACTTTATGTGGTAATAACTTTAGAACACTTTTACTTATCCAAGCTGTTCTGAGACTGTTTTCTCATGACGTATTGTACTTCATGATAGTCATAAATTTGAGTCAATATATTTCACCTTTATGAAAAAATCAAAAATTTCCCAAAAATTTTGAAAAGTTCGCAATTTTCAACATTTCAATTTCTCTGCTCTTAAAACAGAAAGTGATACCTCATAAAATATTGATTACTTAACATTCCCCATATGTCTACTTTGTGTTGGCATAATTTTGTAAATGTCATTTTAATTTTTTAGGACTTTAGAAGACTTAGAAGTTTAGAAGCGATTCTTAAAATTTTTAAGAACATTTTCAAAACCCACTTTTTAAGGACCAGTTCAGGTCTGAAGTCACATTGTGGGGCTTACACAGTGGAAACCTCCCATAAATGACCCCATTGTAGAAACATATATAATCAAAAACGTTGTGGCACACAGGATGTTCTTGCCGCGACTGGAAGTAGGGTTCCCACCCCTAAGTAGTAACATAATCAATAACTCCAGTTCAATTTGCGGTTTAAGTAGGTTGAATTTATTTGTAAGGCAGCACTTGCATATAGCGTCATGTGACGTTTCGGCCACAATAGGCCTTCATCAGACTGTGGTAAATAAGATATAAAGCAAAATATTAATTACCATGTCGTGGATCCGCAAATATGATAATCAAACATGAGATAATCAAGCATAATCAGACATGATAGATCACTTCTGTACAAAAAGGCGTATAAGATTTGATACAAAACATGATTGTCATTCAGATAATCTCCAATGGTCAAAATAAATACGTATTCATGCCAAGTTCATTATCAAAGTCAGTTCATTCCAGTTCGTTACAAAAGTCTCTATGATTCATCAAAAGTGTCCATCACGGAAGTAAGTAGCGGTGCGGGTCGTATCTCCAAGTTTCTTTGTCAAGTTACATGGAGAAAAATTAATCATCCATCAAAATTTTTTAAATTCATTATACTGAGAGTGACACATTTGATCATATTGGATGCATCATCAATATAAGGCCCGGAACACATATATATGATAAAATGGTAATGATAGATCAATAGGTGTGTAACAGTTATACTGTCTACAATAGGTAGGTTATATGATAGTAAGCATATTCCCTTTTCATTAATATAGAACAATGGGGAGAAATCAGAGCTGCAGACTTGTTAAGGAAAGAGCCAGAGTGGGGAATTGAAGCGAAAGTACACCTTATCGTAAGTATGTGGAATCCTGGGCACTCACCTCAAGCTGCGTTGTAGAAAGGAAGCTGTATTGAAGCAGAAGGCGGTGGATCTGCAGGACTGTGCCTGCTGAAGGATAACGGAGGCCTTACTGCAAGTCGCTGCATGGTGGGCATTTATGTGGGCGTTCCGGAAGGGCCGAATGTCTTCCACGCCTCGTTCTGATTTTGAACGCATGCGCAATGGTTTGTGGATGTAATCTAAAACCGGAAGGGCCAGTTGTCAACCAAGGCTCGTTCTGATTTCAGCGCATGCGCAATGGCTTGTGCATGCGATCCAAGCCTCATTTTAGAGACCGATCTGTATAAATCTATAGGGAGCCGACCAAACCTCATTCTGATATTGTGCTAATTCCATTTGGATGTGTATGTGCATAGAAAGTAAAAGATGAGTGAAAACGGTGCCACATATTTCCGAATTGGTGTAATAATCTGATATCAACAGAATATGTCACAATGATGAAATGTTGTGATTAAAACAGGTGTAGTAATGGTATAATACTATTATTGTACTGTTATTCGCCATATAAACATGCTATATAATCATGTTAATTACCATATTACCATGTTAATAGTTACCCATACTGTTTACTCACCACCAGACCGAGAACCCATAAATTGCTATATTAGTGTCTCCAAAATAAAGGATACTATAGGATTATGGAATCTATGGGGAGAATAAAGGTACAGTAGTTATAGTTACGTGATGTAGCAAGGTGTCTAACAATCCATATATACCTTATATCTTTAATGGTCCATATCACACACATATATCTTATACTGTCTTTGGCACGAAAAATAGATCATGAGAAATTAATGTGGTTAATGGTAGTTTGTATAGTAGATAATGTCTATATTAGACAGTGCATACCATCATGGTTGAGAGGGAAAATGATGTGGGAGGCGTACTGGTCAGTGTCTAGCTTTCAAGTGAATGATTGGATTTCATATTCCCTATTAGGGCCTTTGGGTTCAAGAGTGTCCAGTGTGTGAATCTAATAGGCCTCCCTCTTCTTCAAAAGTGCGGCGCGATCACCCCCTCTCCTCTGTGGACCTACATGGTCTATAACTTGAAAACGGAGCTGTGAAATGTTATGTCCTGCGGTTTCAAAATGTAAAGGGACTGGTTGCAATAGATCTTTTTTTCTAATTTTTGATTTGTGTTGACAAACTCTATCTCGAATTTTCTGTGTGGTCTCGCCCACGTATAATTTACCGCAAGGGCATTTAAGTACATACACAACGAATGAAGAATCGCAAGTGAAGAAGTGACGTATTTGGTAACTCTTGCCTGTGCGTGGGTGAAAGAATTGGGATCCTTTGAGTATATGTGAACATTGAAGACAATGTAAACAGGGAAAAGTACCCGTTTGGGCGTCTGTAGGAAGGTTTGTCTGGGGCCAGTGATGGTAGAGCCAATGTCAGCTTTGACTAGGATGTCCCTTAGGTTTTTGGGTCGGCGTGTACAGGGTAATATGGGATTATTAAATTCGCTGATGTCCGGGTATGTTTTTGAAGAATAGACCAATGTCCCCTAATGCTGTTAATTATTTTCATCATACAGGGATGGTAGGTGTGAGCGAATGGTATTCTGGTTGTTGTATTAGTCCGGGATTGTGGTTTGGATATGGGTCTGTTCATATCACGTAGAATGTTTTCAGGATATCCACGGTTCTGGAAACGCGTTTGCATCTCCTTAATGCGGGTTTTAAGCAGGTCGTCATGTCTGACTATGCGACGTATGCGTTCGGCTTGGGAGCGTGGTAAGGATTTTTTAATATGTGGGGAGTGGAAGCTGGAAAATTCTAATAAGTTATTCCTGTCGGTGGGTTTCCTATATAAATCTGTAAAAATAGAACCATCCGTGTGTTTAGTGACTGTGGTATCCAGGAAGTTAATAACGGTATTATGGTAGTGGATCGTAAATTGTAATTCGGGATAGATTGAGTTGAGATATGTATGGAATTCCAGGAGGGAGTCCAACGAGCCCCTCCACAACAACGACTAGAAGACTATCGACAGAGAGGCAGAGGAAGAAGGGGACAGAAGAGTGGCACTACCTCCAGCACCAACACCCGCGGAACATCTACCATCACCACAAGATCACAGGTACAATCCTTAGTAGTCAATATTTCATCATACACACTAAGTCCGGCAGAACTGTCCCTACTTGAAAAAGGATTATCCTACTGTCCATCTGGTCAGTTGGACACTTTCCAACTGGATCTTGATCTACAGAGACTCTTTCGGAATATCCGTTTAAAGGTACATTTTGCCAACAAACTTCCCTATCCCATTAGGGACGTATCTACACCTAAAAGTGCATTAACACTAACCAATTTCAATTTACGAAATAAAAGTTATTTCATGCCTCCTAAGACACAACCAGCCATAGACACATTTATCTCACTAATACAAAAGGACTTTTATAAATTTACTAAAGATCTCCATCTGGGGAAATACAAATTCTCACACAATTTGAATAATATAGAACGTCAGGCCCTTAGCACACTATGTAAGAATAAAGGGGTAATCATCAAACCGGCGGATAAGGGAGGGGCATTGGTAATAATGGATAAGCATCAATACATAGTAGAAATTTACAGACAACTCAACGACGAGACAGTTTACCAGAAGCTCCATAAAGATCCTAGCAATCAAATTACAGAGAAAATTTATGATACACTGACTCGGTACAAAGACTTAGGAATCATTGATGACTCCATTTCCACTTACCTTACTAAACGCAATCCAATAATACCAGTCATATACGTCTTGCCCAAGATACATAAAAATTTACTAAATCCGCCAGGCCGCCCCATAGTGGCCTCAACAGAGTCCATTCTCTCCCTCTATCGATACTTCTTGAAAAGTCTTAACCCCAATGATTAAAGAAACCAAATCTTTCCTACTTGACACTTCAGCCTTTCTGACACTACTTGACCACTTACCCCTTCTACCCCTAGACACGTACCTAGTGACATGGGATGTAACATCACTCTATACCTCAATTGAACACAATAAAGGTATGGCCGCAGTCCGCAAACTATTCAATCGTTACATAACAAACCAGGACATTGTAGAGTTCTATATGGAGCTACTGGAACTAGTCTTGTGTAACAATTTCTTCCTTTTCCAAGACCAGTTTTACTTGCAGATTCAGGGGACCGCGATGGGGTCCAACGTAGCCCTCCCTACGCAAATTGCTATATGTCCGAGTCGAGGAAACCTACATATACACCCATACCAATTTTAGTAAAGTCTTAACCTGGAAACGTTATATAGACGACATATTTTGCGTGTGGAGGGGCTTGTTGGACTCCCTCCTGGAATTCCATACATATCTCAACTCAATCTATCCCGAATTACAATTTACGATCCACTACCATAATACCGTTATTAACTTCCTGGATACCACAGTCACCAAACACACGGATGGTTCTATTTTTACAGATTTATATAGGAAACCCACCGACAGGAATAACTTATTAGAATTTTCCAGCTTCCACTCCCCACATATTAAAAAATCCTTACCACGCTCCCAAGCCGAACGCATACGTCGCATAGTCAGACATGACGACCTGCTTAAAACCCGCATTAAGGAGATGCAAACGCGTTTCCAGAACCGTGGATATCCTGAAAACATTCTACGTGATATGAACAGACCCATATCCAAACCACAATCCCGGACTAATACAACAACCAGAATACCATTCGTTCACACCTACCATCCCTGTATGATGAAAATAATTAACAGCATTAGGGGACATTGGTCTATTCTTCAAAAAACATACCCGGACATCAGCGAATTTAATAATCCCATATTACCCTGTACACGCCGACCCAAAAACCTAAGGGACATCCTAGTCAAAGCTGATATTGGCTCTACCATCACTGGCCCCAGACAAACCTTCCTACAGACGCCCAAACGGGGTACTTTTCCCTGTTTACATTGTCTTCAATGTTCACATATACTCAAAGGATCCCAATTCTTTCACCCACGCACAGGCAAGAGTTACCAAATACGTCACTTCTTCACTTGCGATTCTTCATTCGTTGTGTATGTACTTAAATGCCCTTGCGGTAAATTATACGTGGGCGAGACCACACAGAAAATTCGAGATAGAGTTTGTCAACACAAATCAAAAATTAGAAAAAAAGATCTATTGCAACCAGTCCCTTTACATTTTGAAACCGCAGGACATAACATTTCACAGCTCCGTTTTCAAGTTATAGACCATGTAGGTCCACAGAGGAGAGGGGTGATCGCGCCGCACTTTTGAAGAAGAGGGAGGCCTATTGGATTCACACACTGGACACTCTTGAACCCAAAGGCCTTAATAGGGAATATGAAATCCAATCATTCACTTGAAAGCTAGACACTGACCAGTACGCCTCCCACATCATTTTCCCTCTCAACCATGATGGTATGCACTGTCTAATATAGACATTATCTACTATACAAACTACCATTAACCACATTAATTTCTCATGATCTAGTTTTTCGTGCCAAAGACAGTATAAGATATACGTGTGTGATATGGACCATTAAAGATATAAGGTATATATGGATTGTTAGACACCTTGCTACATCACGTAACTATAACTACTGTACCTTTATTCTCCCCATAGATTCCATAATCCTATAGTATCCTTTATTTTGGAGACACTAATATAGCAATTTATGGGTTCTCGGTCTGGTGGTGAGTAGACAGTATGGGTAACTATTAACATGGTAATATGGTAATTAACATGATTATATAGCATGTTTATATGGCAAATAACAGTACAATAATAGTATTATACCATTACTACACCTGTTTTAATCACAACATTTCATCATTGTGACATATTCTGTTGATATCAGATTATTACACCAATTCGGAAATATGTGGCACCGTTTTCACTCATCTTTTACTTTCTATGCACATACATATCCAAATGGAATTAGCACAATATCAGAATGAGGTTTGGTCGGCTCCCTATAGATTTATACAGATCGGTCTCTAAAATGAGGCTTGGATCGCATGCACAAGCCATTGCGCATGCGCTGAAATCAGAACGAGCCTTGGTTGACAACTGGCCCTTCCGGTTTTAGATTACATCCACAAACCATTGCGCATGCGTTCAAAATCAGAACGAGGCGTGGAAGACATTCGGCCCTTCCGGAACGCCGACATAAATGCCCACCATGCAGCGACTTGCAGTAAGGCCTCCGTTATCCTTCAGCAGGCACAGTCCTGCAGATCCACCGCCTTCTGCTTCAATACAGCTTCCTTTCTACAACGCAGCTTGAGGTGAGTGCCCAGGATTCCACATACTTACGATAAGGTGTACTTTCGCTTCAATTCCCCACTCTGGCTCTTTCCTTAACAAGTCTGCAGCTCTGATTTCTCCCCATTGTTCTATATTAATGAAAAGGGAATATGCTTACTATCATATAACCTACCTATTGTAGACAGTATAACTGTTACACACCTATTGATCTATCATTACCATTTTATCATATATATGTGTTCCGGGCCTTATATTGATGATGCATCCAATATGATCAAATGTGTCACTCTCAGTATAATGAATTTAAAAAATTTTGATGGATGATTAATTTTTCTCCATGTAACTTCACAAAGAAACTTGGAGATACGACCCGCACCGCTATTTACTTCCGTGATGGACACTTTTGATGAATCATAGAGACTTTTGTAACGAACTGGAATGAACTGACTTTGATAATGAACTTGGCATGAATACGTATTTATTTTGACCATTGGAGATTATCTGAATGACAATCATGTTTTGTATCAAATCTTATACGCCTTTTTGTACAGAAGTGATCTATCATGTCTGATTATGCTTGATTATCTCATGTTTGATTATCATATTTGCGGATCCACGACATGGTAATTAATATTTTGCTTTATATCTTATTTACCACAGTCTGATGAAGGCCTATTTTGGCCGAAACGTCACATGACGCTATATGCAAGTGCTGCCTTACAAATAAATTCATCCCATTGTAGAAACTACACCCCTCAGGTTACTCAAAACTGATTTTAAAAACTTTGTTAACCCTTTAGGCGTTCCACAAGAATTAAAGGAAAATGGAGATGACATTTTAAAATTTCACTTTTTTGGTAGATTTTCTATTTTAATCTATTTTTTTCTTTAAAACATCAAGGGTTAACAGCCAAACAAAACTCAATATTTATTACCCTGATTCTGCGGTTTACAGAAATACCCCACATGTCGTCTTAAACTGTTGTAAGGGCACATGGCAGGGCGCAGAAGGAAAGTAAGCGCCATATGGTTTTTGGAGGGCAGATTTTGCTGAACTCGTTTTTAGATGCCTTGTCCCATTTGAAGCCCCCTGATGCACCCTGACAGTAGAAACTCCCAAAAATTGACCATATTTTGAAAACTAGGGGATAAGGTGCCAGTTTTATTGGTACTATTTTGGGGTGAATATGATTTTTGATTGCTCTATATTACATTTTTAGTGAGGCAAGGTAACAAAAAATGGCTGTTTTGAAACTTTAATTTTTATTTTTTTAAACATTGATCTGACACAGTAAATCATGCACTATTTTTAAAGAAAAGGTTATTACGGATGAAATGATATAAAAAATGTCTACTTTCTTTTTTGGTTCCTTTGTTTGTTTCAGTTTTTACATAAAGCATTTTTGAAAAAAAATTATGTTTTTGTGTCTCCATTTTCTGAATGCCATATTTTATTTATTTTTCTGCCGATCGTCTTGTGTAGGGACTTGTTTTTTGCAGGAAGAGTTGATGTTTTTATTGGTACCATTTCGGGTACATATGCTTTTTTGGGCATTCATTATTACACTTTAGGGTGCAAGGTGACCAAAAAATTTGTTGTTTTAGCACAGTTTTTATTTATTTATTTTTACAGCGTTCACCTAAGGGGTTAAATCATGTGATATTTTTATAGAGCAGGTTCTTACGGATGCAGCAATACATAATATGTATACTTTTTCTTATTTATTCAAGTTTTACACAATAATAGCATTTTTGAAACCAAAAAAAATGATGTTTTAGTGTCTCCATAGTCTGGTAGCCATAGCTTTTTTATTTTTTGACCAATTGTCTTAGTTAGGGTCTCATTTTTTGTGGGATGAGGTGACGGTTTGATTGGTACTATTTTGGGGGAAATATGCCATTTTGATTGGTGTTGCACTTTATGTGATGCTAAGTGACAAAAAATTGCTTTTTGGCACAGTTTTTATTTTATTTTTATTACGGTGTTCATGTGAGGGGTTAGGTCATGTGATATTTTTATAGAGCTGGTTTTTACGAATGCGGCAATACCTAATATGTATACTGTTTTTAAATTTATTTTACTTTAACACAATAATAGCTTTTTTTAAACAAAAAATATGTTGTAATGTCTCCATCTTCTGAGAGCTATCATTTTTAAATTTTTTGAGCGATTTTCTTATGTAGGGGCTCATTTTTTGTGGGATGAGGTGACGGTTTTATTGGATTTATTTTGTGGGACATATGCATTTTTGATCGCTTGTTGCTGCACTTTTTGTGATATAAGATGACAACATTTTTTTTTTTTTTTACACAGTTTATTTTTTTTTATGGTGTTTATCGGACGGGTGCATGATGTGATATATTTATAGAGCCAGCCGTCATGGACACGGCAATACCAAATATGTCCAATTTATTTTATTTTTTCTATTTTTAGCTTTTTTTTAAATTAATTAATTGGGGATTTTATTTAAATTTTTATGTAAAACCATTTTTTTTTAAACACTTTCTTTTTTTGATCTTTTATTTTACACTTTGCGTCCCCCATAAGGTCATACAAGACCTCTGGGGGACATTTAACTTAACTTTTTTTTTCCCCCCACTATTGATTTCTCCTGTAACTGGGGCTGACATAGTAGCCCCAGTTACAGGTGAAATACACCCCCCAGAGAGGCTGTACAGCATAATACTATGCTGTGCAGCCTCAGTGCAGGGCTGATCGAGGTCTGTGAGAGACCCGACAGCTCCTGCACACTGCCGGCCCCGGCGGTCACATGACCACCGGGCCGGGAGCAGGAAGAGCATAGCGCTTCCTGCAAAGCGGACACAGCGCTCACCGAGCGCTGTGTCTGCAGCGGTTTAGAAGGCAGGGACACTTGGGCACTGTCCCTGCCTTCTCTCTGGGTTTCCCTGCTGTCACTGACAGCAGGCAACCCGCTCGGCATTTGCACGATAAGCGTGCAGATGCCGTCTCTGAATGGACGTTCTATAACGTCCATTCAGAGATAGACAACCGCCCATAGGACGTTTATAGTCTATGGGCGGTCGTCAAGTGGTTAAAAACTAGAGTGAGTGGTGTAAACATGAAAAAGGTTGCAAGAATGTTTGTGTAAGTGGAGTGAAGGCATAGTAAATCAGGTTCCAGGTGTGGACTGGCACAGAATATTGGCAGGCAGATTCCTAGAGTTACTTACAGCCATAGTTTGTCATATATGGCAAAATATTTCTTGGGTCATTATTTCTGGTTTTAACAGTGACCAATGCTGTGAATTGACAGTGGTCGGATGTAATTACAGCCCTTCATATTATTCTCTTAAATGGCAGAGGAGAAGCTGTAATTACCCCGAACCACCTCTACAATCTAGATGGCATGCAAGTAACACTGAAGAGGACATGGAGGATAGGTCATCAATATCGGTACCCCATAAAACCCCTTTAATTGGCTACAGTAGGTCAGATTAAGGTTTCAGGCTTTAGGTTCTGCATACAATTTAACTTTTACTATTGTATGCATTGTGATATGCATCAAGGGAGGATTACAACTGCTGCATCTCAAGGGAGAACCACCATTGCTACCAGGGCCGGCATGTCCTATAGGCGGACTAGGCAGCTGCCTAGGGCGCTCTATAGAGAGCCTCAGATGGCTGCAGCACTGCCTGGGCTGGCGCCTCCATGAAGGCACACCGCCTGGGTGGAGCATGAAGAGAGGGACTGACAGGAGGGAAGCGCTCAGCGCTCCCTCCTGTCAGTACCTCTAGTGTAGCGTGGACGAGCTCTGTCCAGGTCCACGGGTACAGGAGCTTTTGTTTCCTGTACCTGGCCGGACTGACAGGAAGTGCTCACTTAGTGTGCACTTCCTTTCAGTCCAGCCTGGTACAGGAAACAAATGTTCCTGTACCGCGGACCTGGACAGAGCCTCGTCCACGCTACACTAGAGGGGGAAATGAGAGTGAAAAGGGTAGGGAGGGGTGGATGAGAGTGACGAGGGAGGGGGGGATTAAGACTGACAAGGGAGAGGGGGATGAGAGTGACGAGGGAGGGGGGAATGAGAGTGACGAGGGAGGGAGGGGGGAATGAGAGTGACAAGGGAGGGAAGGGGGGAAAGAGTGACAAGAAGGGGGAGAGAATGACAAGGGGGGTGAGAAAGAGAATGACAAGGGAGGGGGGTGAGAGTGACAAGGGAGGGAGGGGGAAACGAGAGTGACAAGGGAGGGAGGGGAGAAGAGACATCCATCACACACACACACATGTAACCCTTACACACAAAGACAATGCACCCCTTGCACACATACACAGAAACACACAATGCATCCCTTAAACACACAGATACACACACTGCATCCCTTACACACACACACACACACACACACAAACACACAATGCATCCCTTACACACACTGAAACACAATGCACCCCTTACACACACTCAGTGCACCCCTTACAGACACACACACTGCATCTCTTACATCCCTCCACCTTGCAGCCCTTACACATACAAACAAATTCACACAAGGCATTCTGTACACACATTCAGAAACACACAAGGCATCCCTTATACACAAACCTCTTATACACAAACCTCTTTCTATCCCTTACACCAAAACACTCTGCATCCACTACACACACACACTGCACCACCTACACAAACTGGTATTCCTATACACTACACACACACTGCACCACCTACACAGACTAGTATCCCTATACACTGCACCACCTACACAAACTGGTATCCCTATACACTACACACACACACTGCACCACCTACACAGACTAGTATCCCTATACACTACACACACACACTGCACCACCTACACAAACTGGTATTCCTATACACTACACACACTGCACCACCTACACAGACTAGTATCCCTATACACTACACACACACTGCACCACCTACACAAACTGGTATCCCTATACACTACACACACACACTGCACCACCTACACAGACTAGTATCCCTATACACTACACACACACACTGCACCACCTACACAAACTGGTATTCCTATACACTACACACACACTGCACCACCTACACAGACTAGTATCCCTATACACTACACACACACTGCACCACCTACACAAACTGGTATCCCTATACACTACACACACACACTGCACCACCTACACAGACTAGTATCCCTATACACTACACACACACTGCACCACCTACACAAACTGGTATCCCTATACACTACACACACACACTGCACCACCTACACACACTGCTATCCCTATACACTACATTCATTATGCACACACATTAGATTCTCTACAGCAACACATAACACATCCCCTACACACTTCACCCACTGTAAACAAACTTATGGGTGGAACATGTAGGTGGACCTATGGGTGCCTTATGGGCATACTCACCGTCAGGCCCTGGGGTCCAGACCTTGAGCTGTATAAAAGGCCCCGAAATATGGAGCTGCGTCCCGTTCTTCCAGAACATTGATTTTTGTGACCACAGTTATAAACAGCCTCCAGAGAGCCTGTTCTACACCAGACCAGTGGACCCAGACTGCAGCCAGAGCCCATCATCATCATCATCTGGGTGTAAGTAGGCAATCTAGTATATTATTTGTGGCACTAGTCTCTAATTTACCTCACATTAAAGGGACACTATAGTCCCCAGAACCGCTCCAGCTTAATGTAGTTGTTCTGGTGTCTATAGCCTTTCCCTGCAGACTTTTTTAATGTAAACACGGCGGCACTGCAGCACTGGCGTTAGTTAATATGGCAGATCATATGGGTGGGGCATTGTGATGTCACATGGGAGGGGGGGCGGCAAGCTTTTCTTTTGCCTTGCACCAGCCCTGATTGCTACCTCTGTCACATTGTATTTAGGAGTTTGACTGTTCCAGTAATATTTAAAGGGGTTGTCTAACCTTTTTGAGTTATTTAATTGTCAACCTCAGCCTGCTGTATCTGTTTAAAAAATCATGCTCCCTCGGTTACAACTCCTTGGGTCTCTGGCTCCCTTTAGGGGTCTTCTGGTCCCTGTCTTACACGCCGCTGCAGCTAATGGCTAGCCTCTGCAATGTAGCACATCACTGCTGGGTCGGTCACATGCCTCTTGGGGGACCACTGAGGGCCAGTTATTGGCGGCAGAAGCACACCTGACCCTATCCGCCTGGAAGTTTTCAAGACAGAGACTGCAAGATTTCTGAAGGGATCCAAGGAACCGGAATGAAGTGGCAGAGAGCAGATTTTTTTCAACAGGTACAGCAGGCTGGGGTTGACAGTTGAAAAAGTCAAAAGATTTGGACAACCCTTTTAAGAACTGTGCCTCTGCATATTAATCTGCCATACTGTTGCCATCACTTTGTTCACCATGTTAAACTGCCATATTGTTCGGTAAAATTAACTGTTACTTGTCGCACTCTACTGCCTCTACACCATTTGTAACTGCGGCTCGCCTGCACCCACACTGAACTCACCGTTACATAGTCATCACTGGTAAATATTTGGTCAAACAATTCTGATTTAAGTAATAGCATTTGTTCTGTTCCTACATGAACGAAAATAAGTATAAAGCTATGTCTACCTTGGCCAGTTCATTCTTCAGCTCTTCTTTTTCTTCCTCAGATATTATCTCTGTATAGTCAATGTCAGCGGCGAGTTCCTCGTCTGTTTCCTGCAGTGGCTGAGTATCCAAAAGATCTGTAATGAAGTAAGCATGCTGATATAATAAGAAGCCGGTCAGAGAGGATGACATGCTCAAATGGTTACAGGACAGAGTCATTATGAATAATATGCAAAGGAATGTGTGCGCAAGAAAATCATAGGCCTTAGTTCCCGGGTAAAAATATTCTATTTAAGGGGTATTCCCATCTGAACATCTACCCTAAAATGCAGGATATGCAATAAATGTCTATAAATTTCCACGTTCGATAAGTGGCCACACAGGCACAACTCTCTCTATTCATGTCTATGGAAGATTCAAAAATAACCAAGGCACATCTTTAGAAATCTACCAGGACACATCGATGATGTGGATCTAGGTTGAGCGTGGTGGCATGATGTGAACAGGGCGTGCCGCGCTCTCTACCCTACTCGCCCACCTCTCTTGCCTGCTCACAGGTGCGTGCCGCTCACAATGTCTGCACTGCGGCCCTCCTCTGCGGTTACTGCGCCTTGTGCCTGTCCCCAGCCCCCAGCACTTGCTAAGGAACGGAGGTCTCTTCTAGGCTCTGGTGGACGGCGGTGAGAGGGGAGGATCGTGGACTGACTCACTTCCTTCTGTTGCAGGACGGAGAATGACAGCCTCCACTCTAGCTAAACTTCGCAAATTGAAGCCCTTGCGAGATATCCTATGTTCCAGAAAGATACCTTACCATTGATTATTTTCCTTTGGAATTAGAATTCTGGATTATGGAAAACAGCTCAGTGTACTCTCCAGGAGATCTTTCTTCAGTCTAGGACTTTTTACAGAGCTCACAAATTTCCATTCCCTAATGTCTGCCTCTGGACGAAGAATGCCAATTCCCTACTTTGCTGAAGCCTAAGGCCTGGTCTGTCATGGGGAAACCTAAATCTCCACAACCTATGAAATTATCCTCCAAGACTGTCCACATGGGATGAGTATCTTAAGGTTACATTTTATAGGCCTATAAAATCAGCTTCCAAAGGTATTAGTATTGCATTCTAAAAATCGGTGTCCTTCATGTTGGAAGATACTCTTTCTGATGCAGATGTTTGCTATTTATTTATTGTCAGCTGCTGCAAAAGTTAATTTCTGTTGTCTTTATGCCTCGAACTAAGGCCAACAAAGCAGCTTGGTTAATAAAACCTTGGAGACCCTGAAGATTTTTTCTGATGGGATATTGATAGTAGGGGAGATTGATGAGCCTGATTGAGGTCTGGTGTTTACATAATCCTACCACTGGTTCACTCTACTCATCAACGACTGGATTATTTTTTGGTCCCTAGTGGGATGCTTCCTTTAGTTCGGAAGACCTTAATAGGTTCCTCAACGTTTTCTGATCACTCCCCCACCTTTTTCGACCTTTGTATCTAAACATTCCCACGCCCTAGCCCTACATGGCATCTAAATGAAATATTGATCGATAATGACATATGTCTGAAAATGCTCTCTGAGAAACTTTCCTTATATTTTGAAATTAATTTCCCCTCATATATTTCCTTGGTTTTGGAGATGCATATGTCTGTTTTGCGAGGAGAGCTGATAGCTCTTGGAGCTCACATTAAGCGTTAAATATCACAGAACCTCCTGCCGATGTTGATTATCTTCGACTTACCACACCCTTTAAATGGCTAAGTATGAAGTATCTTGGAATCCAACTTACTGAAGATGCTCCTATATAAGTATAACTTGATATATCTCCCACTTCTTAGCGAAATTAAAACACTCTTAACTAATTATCTTTTTTGTTGTGGTTGGGTAGAATAAATATACTAAAAAGATATATGTGTTGCTAATGGTCCCAATCAAAATTCCTTTGTTTTTGTATATATATATATATATTTTCGTATTGATCTATTCGTAGTCTCTTTTCTAGATATGTGGTGTTCTAGATAACCAACATTGGCTTAGGGGCTTTTATCGCGGCCTAAATGGCTTGGGGGATTGGGTCTACCGGATGTGCAATCTTATTATAACACTATTTACTTGGGCCCTTGGTTTCGATTAGTGCAACAAATGTATTAATCTACCGTAGTTGTTGGAACAACTAGGGAAATTTGGAACTAATTTGGGTTAGGAATCTGCATTTAAACTGCTGTGGATCAACCCCTCCCATTAGTGAAGTCACCTTAAAAACCATTACAATCTGGCATAATTTGAATACCCTACTTGGTCTATGTCTCTCTCCATCCTCTGCTGCTACTAATTTAATCCCTTTTATTTTAAATCCTTCTTTTCAGCACGATTGTGATATACAGTATGTTCCTTTTGCTCCTCATCCACCATTAGCAAATTTCTTTCTGCCAGGGAGAAATACTTGACTTCGTCTTCTTCTGATTCCCAGGAAGATAGGAGTTCCTTTATACATCATGCTCATATCTTGCATGCATGTAAGCAATTCATTGCTCAATTTAACTACAAATGGGCTCCTACTGCTTCTAAGACTCTTCTACTTGCATCAAAGTTACCTTTAAGTAGTTACCTTTAAGCATGTTTTATAACATTCGATTGGTACAAGGCGGCTCACCCTCTAAAATAGAAATTAACAAGTCTGGTGCTCACGTTATTAGGTATTCCCCTCTACCTGGTAATCTTAAATTGCAATATAAAAATAAATTAACGGGCACTCAGAACCGTATGGTATTGTAGCTACCAATATAATTTATTAAAATTGATAAAATCATGTACCACTTAATTGATGTCCCACTTAATTCATATATATAGATCATTAATCAATTGTATGTAAACATATGTCACAAAGATATATATCATGCACATAAGAGTCCACCTATTATCGCATTCAATCGCAATTAATCGCGATTAATATTTATAAAGGAGCAATGAGACTGTTGCTTGAAATAGCAGGTTTGTATATTATTTATGTCAGTTTAGTCCGAATCTTCAGAACTGTACTACCAGTCATATGTTCCAATTGTTTTTGCCAAGTGTCCAGCTGTATGTGAAACAATGAGATATACTCACAAAATGTCCAATCTGTGCTGAACGCCAAATTGTAGACAGGTTGTTTGCCGCTCGTATTAAGTTGTGAGCTTCCAGGACCTTCCTCCTTCGTTATAGGTCACGTGTGTTCAGTGGCGTCCCACGTGATACACACATATATAGACTTTACCAGCGCGCTGATTCTTTATAATCGCAGATTTCAAATGTAATCATAGGACTACTCAATATGCCAATGCCATACGTGTTTCGAGGGTTCACCCTCTTCCTCAGTGGCCTTTCTGGTACAAGACTCCAGAGCTCTTACACCACTTTGGACTTGTTGATTCTGCTCTCTGTTGGAACTGTGGTACCCAGATGGGCTCTGTCCCACATATGGTGGCCCTGTACTAACCTTTTAATAACTTCTGGTGGGGCATAGAGTATTTTCTACTAGAGGTTTATGAATTAATTGTCAGCAGTTTGCAGTAAAGTTAAAGCAAGGTATTACCAGTTGGGGTTGTGTCCCTGCATAGTCTAAGACTGGCAGCACTGATTTGACAGAGTCAAGTTATGCAGGGACGCACCCCCAACTGGTAACACCCATCTTTACCTTTACTGCAGACTTCTGGCAATTGATTCATTAACTTCTAATATGAATAATATAGGAATGGCATATCATAGAGTCAAAAGAATAGATGCTCCAAAATTGTTATTATATAGAGAATGCAAGTAGTTACTAAAACAGACAAGTCAGATGAGATGACAGGTCCTCTAAAGGGTTCACTAGGGGTCCAGTATTTCAGATGCAACTCTTGCCATAAAAAATACAGTGACCCAGTGGCCTATTTATCATTGAGGCAGAACACACCACTGCCAGTTAGCTCAGCACTGAACTCCTTTGCCTCCCAACATACATCCACCACATTTTCCTACTGTCACGACCTGTGGTTAGGTCGTGACTTGGTTTGGTGGCATGCTGTTTCCGGCGGTTATGTTCTGGTAGCCGCACATGTGGACTATTACGCGGTAGCCTCACGTGCGGTTGCCGTTGGCAACATGTGTGCCATGACCTGTAGTTAGGTCGTGATCCGCGGTCTCGCATGCTCTTGCCAGCGGCATGGTTTCTGGTTGCCGCACGTGTGGGCTATTACGTGGTAGCCTCACGTGCGGTTGCCGCTGGCAACTTTGTGCTTTGGAGCATGCGAGACACTCACCTGCCCTCTTTCCTTGCTAGGGCAATGCAGGGATATCAGGGCTCCAGGTTCGTGGGCATGAGCCTCCTTACCATTTGAGGTGGCTCATGCATTAGGAGTCTAGGGGCAGTTTTAGGGACCCACCAGGAGGTGATCTGCTCCTTGTTCCCTGCATTCCGGCCCAGCGGCTGCGGACATTGCACGGTAGGGGGTTTTCCCCACTCCCCACTGTGACACCTACACCCGCCAGGCGGTGGAGCTCAGTGGAAACGGATTGTACAGCCTCCAATGAGTTCATAGGTAAATGTATGAATTTCTATAAACTGAGTTCCACCTATTAATGGCTGCAGGCAGCCAGTTTGAACCCATAATTGACCTGATACCAGACAGGTTGCCTAGACATTCCTATATGACTCGTTGGGAAGAAGTTTTAGGTAAAACACTACTTAAAAATATATAAAGTCTTATATGGTGGACATCAGCAAAGTCGTCCCTCTCTGCTATAAATAAGGAGTATCATTGTAAGATATTTATAATGGGGTACCACACTCTAAGCCTCGTCCACAAATGAAATCCCACTATCCTAGGGTCTTGATGCTGTGAAGGAACTCAGGAGTTACTATTCCACATTTTTGGGAGTGTCTGCTAATTTGCCCATTTTGGGCAGAATTGTGCTCCCTTTTTCAGGGGCTCTTGGGGTATGATATTCCTCTTGATCTCTTATGTTATCTGCGAAACATCCCACCTATCCCTATTTGGAAGCAGACACCCAAACTTATGCTCCACGTTTTGACGGTGACCCATTGCTCGTTACAGAAAGATAATCACACCACCAACCATTATTGATACATATAGGTATACTAGTGTTTTGGAAGTTAGAACTATGGAACAGCTCACAGCTTTAACTCATGATAAGATGGATCTTTTTGAGATTACTTGAAATGTTTGGTACACATACTGGATCATGTTTATAATCTTATTACTGCAGATGGTTCTCCCTTACTACCATCCTTTATATCTTTGCTCTATAACTTTTATGTTTCCATCTTTTGTCTAGGTTTACTTTCGTACTTTATGCATGATTTGAGCTCAAACAACTGTGTTTTGGTCAGGGGGCCATTTATTAAGACCGGTGTTTTAGACGCCAGTCTTACATGGGTTGTCTCACTTCAGCAATTAGCATTTATTATGTAGAGGAGGTTAATACAAGGCACTTAATGTATTATTATCATCTATATTGCTTCCTTTGCTGGCTGGATTCATTTTTCCATCATATTATACACTGCTCATTTCCATGGTTACGACCACCCTGCAATGCATCAGTGGTGGTCATGCTTCCACACTATAGGAAAAAGCGCTGGCCTCTCTGGTGGCCAGGACTGTGGGAGCGCACATAGGCTAGTGCTTTTTTCTATAGCGTGCAAGCACTGATGGTGGCATGTATTAACCTCCTCTATATGATAAATGTCACTTGTTGAAGTGAGACAGCCCCTTTAATAACCCCTATAGCTGGCGGTGGATCTGCTGAAGTTTTGAAGAGGCGCCCATCTCTATATAACTGCGGTGTATCGAGTGCCAGTCTAAATGTAAGACAGCTTCCTTGCTGGCTAACATTTAGACCATTTTATACACCAAAAACAGGCGTCGAAAATGATGAATGAGTTTGGCCTGCCGGTCCTTCTCCACCCACTTTTTTAGACCTGGCGTGAGCGGGGTAATGTCACAGACTGCGGCGCAAATAACCTTTGAACCGCAATCTGTGCCATAAAGATGCCTAATATAGGGGAATTTCTGGATAGTCCTTTATTTGATGATGTTTGGAAATATGCATTAATACCTTGTATGGCTTTCATTTTCTTGTTATAGCACATTAATTGTTTGTTCCTTGAAACCTTCAATAAACAATTATAAAAAGAAAGATGCTCCACTTCGGACCAAAATTTTGCCAAGAAAATCTGCTGCAAACTACTCCAACAAATAGAGGGTATAAAGTCATCCAAAATGACAGAAAAAATGGCGTGGTGTTAAACAGGCAGGAAATGCTCAAACCCAAATGCAGTTGTGCATCTATATACAGGGAGCAGATCCTGCACTTGTGGCCCATTGCTAATGGCGATCCCCAGCAGAAATGCATACAATGGAGGATGCCCACAGTGGACCACAAGTACCACAATAGACATCCTACACAAGATAGCAGTTGTGTGGATGTGATAAACAATATAACAATAACAATAGAACAGACAGGTGCACTCTGCGGCCTTACTAAACCCTCATTCTGATGTTAAATTTGAGAATTAGCCAACATATCCTACTGTGGAGGACATGTCTGAGCCCGAGCACCGCGCCAAGGTTTCTCAAATAGCTCGGGTCCTAACACTTACCTACTTGTGCTGTATGGGCAATACCAGCGGCCAGTGGGCTGAATTACAGGAGTGTAAAGGCTCGGGCTCAGACATGTCCTCCACAGTAGGATATGTTGGCTAATTCTCAATTTCAACATCAGAATGAGGGTTTAGTAAGACCGTAGAGTGAACCTGTCTTTTCTATTGTTATTGTTATAAAGTCATCCACCCTAAGCCACTGTGAAAAATGTAGCAGATCTTGTCTAAGTTTACACGGGCTACATTTTAGACAGCTTCTGGGAAAAATATAGTGGATCCAGCACCCATGAAGTTAAAACTTATGGGATCATTTATTAAGACGTTTTAGATGCGCTTAATGCACCCAAGGTATGTAGAGGTACTGGCCTCTACATAACTTATCAGCATCCACCACTGGCTTAAATAAGTGTTAGCAACCTTGCTGGCGTAGATTTAGATCATTTTCTAATAGGCATAGAAAATTATAAATTAGACTGGCCAACCAGCTCGCCCTCTTCCGCGCCCATGCCATGCCCCCTTTTTTCAAACTGGTGTACAAGGTGTGGATGGGAAAAAAGTTGCAGATTCGGCTGCAAATTTCCTTTGTGACCGAATCTACAACAGATATACACCACAAACTGACGTATAACTAATCGTAAATGACCCCCTTAATGTTTACGGAAACTCCATTATATCCTCTCGCTTATGTGTTTTAGCTAAAAAAAGGAAAGTACATTTTTTTCTACTCAAATCCACCAATGGAGTAAATCAAAGTTCAGCATATGATCCGATATCCCATGCAAACGTAATATTAATTAATCTCGTTTGTACCTTATTGGCATATAAACCTAATGTGTGGGATATAAGCTGATAAACCGTAACTACACAGTCCTATTATTATGACAACGTACTAGCTTTGAAGTCTCCACCTTGTAGAAAGTCACTTGTCTTGAGCTGGCTTGGTGGGTATATAAGGTGTGCGATAGGCTGTCTGCATACATATCCCTCGTTACTGTCATGGGTAAAAGAGGCAACTTGCAAAAAGGGATGATTATTGACTTTCAGGGCTAAGGGTGGCAGTATTTCTGAAACTGCACAGTTTGTGAACTGTTTGTATGTTGCTCTGGTGAAAGTGTATTGTGCGTGGATAAATTGTACCGAGGCAGACAAGAAATGTGGAAACACCGGAGCACCATATGCCGTAGATATGATCTTTTTTATCCAATCTGTTGTTATTGAAGTTTAAGGCACAATACATTCACCATACAAAATTGCGCAGAAGACATATATGTGTTATCATATATTCATTTGATGACATCTGAATAATGACAAATCGTCCTAATAATGAAGGCCATAATAACATTGAAATCCTTAACTATTAACATAGTTCCCTAAGAGCTGTAGAAAGGAAGTGAACATACAGTTCATACATGCAATTATAAAGTAAAAGGAGATTATCGCTCCAAAGATGAGGTGTGAAAATAAAGTCATGGATGCACTTTAGTAGACAAGAAGCCCGCGGCTGTTGAGAATAGTTCTAGCAAGCCACTCCAGTATACCTTGGGGCTGTGAAGATCTCCAGTGAAGGGAAATCAGCAACTTAGCCGCAGTGAACAGGGCACGGGTGTAGGAAGCGGGGGGGACGGGGGGGTCGGATTCCCCCCAGGAAATAATGCGGGGGGGACAGGTATGCAAAAATCCCCCCCAGCGGCAGCAGGGCAATGTGTGCGGCGGTGGCGGGGCACAGGGAGATGAAAGCTTCTATTGTGGAAACGTTCATCTCCATAGTCATCTGTATCGCCGTCCTCAGGACAGCGATACCGATGGCTGTGCTGCGGAGCAGGAGAGAGAGAGGCGTCTCCCTTCCCTGCTTCTCTGATAGGCTGCCGGCACTAGGCCTGCAGCCTATCAGATGTTGGTACAGGCGGCGCGATGACGTCATCGTGCCGTCTGTGAGCCGTACAGCGTGGGACACAGGCCGGAAGAGGCCTGCATCGCATCGCTGTGATGGATGGAGGTAAGTACAGGTGTCTTGTTTTGTGTGTGTGTTTTTTTTTTTTTTTAAACCGGACCCACTGGCCCATAAGGGGGGGAGAGATTTTTGGCACTTGGGGGGGGGGGGGGCGGAGAGATATGTGGGTGTGGCTTGAGGGTGGGTGGGGACACAGGGCCCCTATAAGTGCTGTCCCCCCAGATTTTTGGGGCTTCCTACGCCCATGAAAAGGGGGTCAGGAAAAGCCATCCCCCTAGGTAAAGTTTTAAAATCAATAGTCTATGTGGGAGGTGTGGAGGCTTGCTCTTCCACAAAGAACGAGTAAACAAGCAGCAAATGGTGTCAAAGAACATTTTAGGAAGAAAAATCATATGCCATTGATATAATCTATGATGGACGTGACTGGGTGAACATGCATATTTTTAGGGGACACCACAAATGTGCACCTCTTCTTACATCCACCCATTATCTCATGTAGCAAAATCACTGCTATGGCTACAGTGACTAAATGTCTGTACTGTCTGTGATAAACACAAAATTCAAGGCAATGGTAAAATTAATGGTAAAAACTCAGTATGGAAAGCATTATTTATCTACTAGAGGGTCTTAATCAGTATGAGGATGCTCTTAGCAAGCTCTGCCTCTAATGTCTCCAGGCCGAACATTGGCTGATGCCATCATCCGATATCCCATGCAAACGTAATATAATTAATCTCGTTTGTACCTTATTGGCATATAAACCTAATGTGTGGGATATAAGCTGCTAAACCGTAACTACACAGTCCCATTATTATGACAACGTCCTAGTTTTGAAGTCTTTTGTAAGAAGTCACTTGTCTTGAGCTGTCTTGGTGGGTATATAAGGTAATTTATACAAATGAAACCGGGATCTAAGGGCCACATAACCTAAACATCCCACCTACAAAAAATATGTGTATTGCCCAAATAAATAACCATGAAACTGATGATCATCAAAAAAATATATACTTTATTAAATACAATATGATAAAATATACCAATTAAAACCATGTATGACCCAGTGGACACATGAAAAACTGAGGACACCGGGATGGGAGCCAACACATCACCAATCACTAATACAATAACACAATTATTATAAGTTTGTGCAAAATAGTACCATAAATTAAATGAGTAATAAGTAAATAAATTGCACTTAACTAAATGGACCTTTTAAATGGAGCACTATCAAGGGCACACATATACAATAATTATAGCAGGCAGGTGTGCAAAAACCCACAAGTAGCGCAAGTGACCATAGTGTTTAAGTAAAATATGTAGCCCTGATACTCACAAAGGTGAGATAAATATGCAGACCAAAATAATGACATGTGACATGAACACCTCCCCAGTGTCCCCACACCTTACCCAACGCGTTTCGCCAGAGGCTTCGTCAGGGAGTGTGAGATGTGAGGCACACTCCCTGACGAAGCCTCTGGCGAAATGCGTTGAGTAGGTGTGGGGACACTGGGGGAGGTGTTCATGTCACATGTCATTATTTTGGTCTGCATATTTATCTCACCTTTGTGAGTATCAGGGCTACATATTTTACTTAAACACTATGGTCACTTGCGCTACTTGTGGGTTTTTTGCACACCTGCCTGCTATAATTATTGTATATGTGCCCTTGATAGTGCTCCATTTAAAAGGTCCATTTAGTTAAGTGCAATTTATTTACTTATTACTCATTTAATTTATGGTACTATTTTGCACAAACTTATAATAATTGTGTTATTGTATTAGTGATTGGTGATGTGTTGGCTCCCATCCCGGTGTCCTCAGTTTTTCATGTGTCCACTGGGTCATACATGGTTTTAATTGGTATATTTTATCATATTGTATTTAATAAAGTATATATTTTTTTGATGATCATCAGTTTCATGGTTATTTATTTGGGCAATACACATATTTTTTGTAGGTGGGTATATAAGGTGTGCGATAGGCTGTCTGCATACATATCCCTCGTTACTGTCATGGGTAAAAGAGGCAACTTGCAAAAAGGGATGATTATTGACTTTCAGGGCTAAGGGTGGCAGTATTTCTGAAACTGCACAGTTTGTGAACTGTTTGTATGTTGCTCTGGTGAAAGTGTATTGTGCGTGGATAAATGGTACCATGGCAGACAAGAAATGTGGAAACACCGGAGCACCATATGCCATTGATATGATCTTTTTTATCCAATATGTTGTTATTGAAGTTTAAGGCACAATACATTCACCATACAAAATTGCGCAGAAGACATATATGTGTTATCATATATTCATTTGATGACATCAGAGGCAGAACTTGCTAAGGCATCCCTCCTTCCCAGAATTCCAGAGGATGTATGGCCTATAAGCCTCCTCATGCCCATGAAGGCACTTGCCATAAGGAGAGATAGTACCACCCAAATCCTGACCTAGGCCTCTCACCCTGTTAATCCACTACTATCTGTGCTGATGTGGGGCAAACAGGTGTCTGCAGATGAAGTGCTGGCTTATTTTTTATCCAAGTCAGGAGGAGGAATTAATGTATTCTACTTGGAGCCCTTACAGTAACAATATACGCTGGTATGGATACATTGAGGACATTTTGATTGTTTGGTCAGGCGATGTGGTGTCCAAGCCAGCCTTTTTTGGTTACATTAACAACAAGCAGTGTACTTTACAGCTTACTGTCAAAAGATCAACAGATTTTGTTCTTGGATCTTAACAGGGCAGGAGACACGCAAGATGGGAAGGTTTATAGTTCCCTATTCAGTAGAAATTCTAGTGGGCAACCCTGTGCTATATGCGACCAGTAGCCACCCAATACATAGCATCAAATTAATACCTGTAGGTAAGTTTACTAGAGTGAGAAGAGCCTGCTTATATAGTGACACTTTAATACACCAACTTGAAAAGACCTGTGACAGACTAAAAAGTCAAGATTATCCTGAGTGGAAATCCAAATGTCTAGAAATCTAGTTGCCAGGAAAAATAGGAATGATGTGCGGCATCGTACCAATCCCAGAAAGTATAAGGGGTTTATTTATCAAACGGGGATAAAGGAAAACTGGCTTAGTAGCCCATAGCAGCCAAACATATTCCACCTTTCATTTTTCAAAGGAGCTCTGAAAAATTAAAGATAGAATTTGATTGGTTGCTATGGGCAACTAAGCCAGTTGTACTTTACACTCGTTATGATAAATATACTCCACATAAAAGCACCATGGTTACATTTTTGATGGTATCTAGTAGAGAATACAAACAAATTGTTAATGTTATGCAAAGAAACTTACCGATTTTTTTACCAAAATTACATTTTTGCAGAACAAGGGATGTATGTTTGTAGCCAGAGAAAGTCAAATGCTTAGAAATTCATTATCTCCTAATTTGTTTTCCACAACACAAACTAAAATGGGGAACCGCTGGCTACAACACAGAGGATTTACAAAATATGGACTAAAAAGAGGCAATGTTTGCCGATTTACAAAGAAAAAAATCCTTTACGTCTATTGATAACAGATTTTGGTATGACATCACCAATCACATTAATTGTGAGAGCAACCACATCCTCTAATCATCTATGTCATCGAATATGTCACATGTAACTTAAAATATGTGGGATGCGGTGTGGGTGGAGAGGGGTTGGGTTAAGAATGTTGCTTTGCTGGAGTTGTTTCCCATTGTGTTAGCGTTGGAGTTGTGGGGTGACAAGTTTAGGAACACAAAGGTGCGTTTTCATTGTGACAATTTGGGGGTGGTGCAGGCAATTAATCAGTTGTCTGCTTCTTCCCCCCAGGTTGTACGGTTGGTACAGCATATGGTCTTGAGTTGTTTGTCGTTGAATGTTTAGGCTGTGGCGGTACATGTGCCGGGTGTTGCTAATGGTATTGCGGATGCTCTTTCTCGTTCGCAGTGGGAACGAGGCCGCTTGGGTTGCTTGGGAGAGATGGTGTGGTATGTTGGGGGTGGGGGTGGATGCTGGGGAGATCCCTCTGGTATTGTTCTTGGGGTGGAAGAAGGAGGAAGGTTGGTCGGTTTCCCGGGTGAACAGGAGCATGGCGGGTTTGGCATTTGGTTTCCGGGTGCGGGGGTTGGAGGACTCTACCAAGTTTGGACAGGTTTGGAGGGGTTCGACAGGTTTGGAGGGGTTGGCGGAGGGGTTGGCGGTCGGAGGATCGGCGTCGGCCGGTGTCATTCGATTTGTTGCTGAAACTGGGGGTGCAGGTCTGGGTGGTCTGCAGCTCGGGCAGCGAGATCCGTTTGTTTAAGGCAGCATATTCGCTGGCCTTTTTTGGGGCTTTTCGTTTAGGGGAACTGGTGAGTGGGAGTGTTCGCTGTGCTGGGCGGTTGTGGGATGATGATGTGGATGTGTTCCCGGATCGGGTGGTTATTCGGTTGAGGGCGTCCAAAACGGATCAAGAGGGGCGGGACCGTAGTGTTTGTTTGTTTCTGGTGCCGGGCTGTGCTATGTGCCCAGTTGTCCGCCTGAGGGAGTATTGTGCGGGATTGCGGGAGGTGGGCGCCCCGTTGCTTCGGCACGAGGATGGATCATTTCTATCCCGGTATCAGTTCCTGGCTGTGTTGAAGAGGTGTTTGAGGAGTTTGGGTGTGGATCCGGGGCGCTACACGGGTCACTCGTTCAGAATAGGGGCAGCCACGGAGGCCGCGCGGAGGGGTATGAGTGATGCGGTCATTCAGAGGATTGGGCGCTGTGAGTCACGTAGGTTCTGCTCCTACGTGCGTCTTGAGGGAGTTTAACGGTGTGTGGGGGTGGACTTGTTTCTTATGTGGTCTTGTTTTCTTTTGTATTTTAGGCTGTTCGCCGGCGCTGGTGTGGATTATCGGCCACTCTTTTGTGTTTTGGGGGGCGTTGCGTGCCGACGTCAGGCCTAACGGGCGACAGCTGGGTATTAGCAGGGATGTTGCGGCCATCCGGTGGATGGGCTATCGAGGTATGTTGTGGGGAGGGGTTTTGAGGGAGGTGCATCGTTTTGTTCAGTTGGACCGCCCCCCGGAGGTCCTAGTGGTTCATGCGGGTGGTAACGATTTGGGTGTGAAACCGGTGAGGGAACTGATAAGAGACATTAAGTTTGATTTGTTGGGATTGTGGGCCTTGTTTCCGGGGTTGGTGGTGGTCTGGTCGGACATCGTCCCGAGGAGGTGTTGGCGGGAAGCGCGGTCTGTGGAGCGGATCAACAAAGCTCGGATAAAGGTAAATAGGTCGGTTGGAAAATTTGTTGCCCATAATGGTTCGGTGGTGGTTCGGCATTTTTATTTGGAGTCTGGTGAGGGGGCTTTTTGGAGATCGGACTGGGTGCATCTTAATGCGGTGGGCATTGATTTGTGGGCCCTGGGTCTTCAGGGAGGGATTGAAAGGGCGTTGGTGGTGTGGAGGGGCGCGCAAGCTTGAAGTAGGGGTTCAAGTTGCGCGTCTGTGGCGGTAGGAGGTCCTGGAAGCTGGGCTAGGACTTGGTTTTGGTGGATGGGAGGGCCTCAATTGGTGGGGCTGGACTCCCAGGTTTTGGTTCTCGGTCGGTTTAAGGGGGATACAGCACTCGGGGGTCTCCGAGCTGGTGTGGTGCGGCTGGAGGCAAGTTGTATTTACCCGGGTGTTTTTGGTGCATTTGTTTTAAAGTGAAGCTAGGGCTTTCAGGACCTCCTTCGTCGAGTTCATGATGTACATGTTTTAATGTTATGTTTGTATTAATAAAAGGCTGCTGTGGCCATTTAATTCCAATATCTGCCTCAGTGTCTTTATTGGAGGAATGATGGAGTGGGGGAGGTTGGTAGCTACGGGAGAAATAAGGTGAGAAGGACCCGAGAAAACTTCCCCAATAACCTTATCATGAATTACAGAATACCTATCAAAATGATCTACCTCTTTACAAAATAATATGTTTGGGGCCACAAAACATTTTACAATACAACATGGTGGCTGCCTTGCCTCCTTAAAATTATTTGGCATTGAAGGGGTACAAAGACTGATTAGAGGTGAAGATTGGCACAGGAAATTGTTTAATTGAAAACTGGTTATTCAATCCCAATACAAGATATCCATTTGATCTGGTCTATAAATCTGATTTAATGTACCATTATGAGTTGGAGGGGTTTCTCTGGTCTCTTAGTTGCATTGCCGTATCGCTGTTTAGTGACTGTATGATGTTTTACATGACTGTAGAGTCTCATATCAGTTTTTATCACCCACACTAGGTTTATATGCCCATAAAGTGCGGAATTAATCTGTAACAAAAAACATAGTTACATAGCCAGTATGTGATTTTCCATTATATTGAGCTCTATGTACAACTTAGATGCATATTACATTTGGAATTGAACCCAGACCTTCTGCATAGCAGGCAGCAAGTTTACCTCTACACTACAGAACCAACTTGTTACGAAGACAATATTTTTTGTGCTAAAAAGCTGCAAAATAGTATCACTATTTTCTTCACGGGCTTAGTATGAAATAACTAGTATTGTGGTTTACTAGCTTTTTAGCCCTTTTACATTTTTGCTTTTCTTTTATGGAAAATTGAAAAACTTGACAATAAATGTTACATTTTGCTGCAAAGTCAATGTTAGTAAAAAAAAATTATGGAGCAAAAAACATTATAAAAAATACGTTTTTGTAACATACATACTTTACTCCAGGTACTCCAGTTTCTTCCTACTCTCCAAAAAAAAACAAATAGGCAAATTGGCTTCCTCTGAAATTGACCCTAGTATGTGTTGTGTGTTGGGGTTAAGCGCCTATATTGTAGTCATTGACTTCCCAGGGAGTCAGCCCAGCCACAGAAATATCCCTGCACTTTGAGACCCTATGAGAAAAACACATTACAAATGTTTGTCATTGTAATTATTAATTATATTGATAATCAATCCAGTAGCAGTAGCACCTTGGCCTTCTCGCAGCTTAGCCTAGGCCATGAGATGTCACTTTCATATGTCACATAGCCTAGACACAGCTGAGTCCCATTGAAGTAAATGGGGATGAGCTGCGATACCAAGCACAGCCGCTGTACAATGTGCTGGTTCCTTCTCAAACAGCTGATGGGTGGGAGTACCAGGTGTCAGAAACATATCAATCAGATACTGATGACCTATCCAGAGGATCAGTATAACAGTCAGAGAAAATCTCTTTAACCCCTTTGGGACACATGACGTACCGGTACGGCATGTTTCCCGAGTCCTTAAGGACACATGACGTACCGGTACGTCATGAGTTGTTCCGATCACTGCTGCTCAGCTGGCAGTGATCGGAACAAGGTACCTGCTGAAATCATTCAGCAGGTACCTTGTTACAATGCCCAGGGGGTCCTGTGACCCCCATATGGTGATCGCTGCAAACCGCAGGTCAATTCAGACCTGCGGTTTGCAGCGTCTATGTGATCTCTGATCCCGCGGTCTATGACCGCGGGGATCAGAGAGTTAATGCCCCCAAACAGTTTTTTAACCCCCTGCAGCCCCCAATCATATTGTGGCTGCGGGGGTGCAGGGGGGGGTGGTTGCGGGCGGCGCGAGGCGGGCGGTGCGGCGGGCGGGATCGCGATTGCGATCCCCCGCCCGCCTCCTCTGTAATCTATCCCTGGTGTCTAGTGGTTCTATCAGAGTGTCAGCACATTGCTGACACTCTGATAGAAACGGCTGGCATCTGTGCTGCAGATGCCAGCCGTTTAACCCCTTCCGTACCGCGGTCCGTACGGACCGCGGTATGGAAGGGTTAACAGGGAGCTCCACTCCCTCCCCATCCATCACCCCCTGCCCACTTATGGCAGCGGGTGATGGTTGCCATGGAGACATGACGCTTTCAGAAGCGTCCTGCTCTCCATGGTGCTGAAAGTCTGAATAGACCTGCTAAAGGTCTATTCAGACTTTCTAAAGTACAAAATACAGTACAGTGCACTATATAGTGTACTGTACTGTATTATACAGACACCAGATCCACTGGATCTTTCAGAACCAAGTGGGTCTGGGTCAAAAAAAAATGTAAAAAAGTGAAAAAAAAGTAAAAATGAAAAAAACACATATCACTGAATAAAAATTAAAAATAATAAAATACACTACACATATTATGTATCGCCGCGTCTGTAAAAACCTGCTCTATAAAAATATCACATGACTGAACTCCTCAGGTGAACGCCATAAAAAAAAAAAAAAAATGGGTGTAAATAAGCCATTTTTTGGCACATTACATCACTAAAAGTGTAATACAAAGCGATCAAAAAGGCGTTTGCCTCCCAAAATAGTACCAATCAAACCGCCATCTAATCCCGCAAAAAACTAGCCCCTACCTAAAACAATTGGCCAAAAAATAAAAAAACTATGCCTCTCAGACTAAAATATGATTTTTTTTGTTTCAAAAATGCTTTTTAGTGTTAAATGTAAAAAAAAAATTAAAAAGTAGACATATTTGGTATCTACATGTCCGTAAGAATCTGCTCTATAAAAATATCACATGACCTAACCCCTCAAGTAAACACTGTAAAAAAATAATAAAAACTTTGTCAAAAGCCATTTTTTTGCCACCTTACATCACAAAAAGTGTAATAGCAAGCGATCAAAAAGTCATATGACCCCCCAAATAGTGCCAATCTAACCGTCACCTCATCCCGCAAAAATGATACCCAACCTGAGACAATTGCCTAAAAACTGAAAAATATATGGCTCTCAGACTATGGAGATACTAAAACATGATTTTTTTTTCATTCAAAAAGGATATTATTGTGTAAAACCAAAATAAATGAAAAAAGGTATACAAATTATGTATCGCCGCGTCCGTAAGGACCTGCTCTATAAAAATATAACATGACCTAACCCCTCAGATGAACGCCGTAAACATAAAAAAAAAAAACGTTGTCAAACAAGCCATTTTTTTGTCACCTTACATCACAAAAAGTGTAATAGTAAGCGATCAAAAAGTCATATGCACCCCAAGCTGGTGCCAATCAAACCGCCATCTCATCCCACAAAAAATGAGCCCCTACATAGGACAATCGCCCCAAAAAAAATATATATATGGCTCTCAAACTATGGAGACACTAAAACATGATTTTTTTTTGTTTCAAAAAATTATATTATTGTGTAAAACTTATATAAATAAATAAAAAGTATATATATTATGTATCGCCGCGTCCGTCACAACCTGATCTATATAAATAACACATGACCTAACCCCTCAGCTGAACACAGCAAAAATAAATAAAAAATACGGTGTGAAAAGCCATTTTTGTCACCTTACATCACAAAAAGTGTCATAGCAAGCGACCAAAATGTCATATGCACCCCAAGATGGTGCCAATCAAACCGCCATCTCATCCCGCAAAAAATGAGCCCCTACATAACACAGTCGCTCAAAAAATAAAATAAAACTATGGCTTTCAGAATGTGGAGACACTAAAAAAATTATTTTCAAAAATGCTTTATTATGTAAAACTGAAACAAAAAACCCCAAAAAGTAGTCATATTTGGTATTGTCGCGTCCGTAACAACCTGCTCTATAGAAATAGCACACAATCTAACCTGTCAGTTCAACTATGTAAATAACAAAAAATAAAAACAGTCCCAAAACAGCAATTTTTTTTCAAATTTTCCATTTTAATCCATTTTTGCAGTAACAAAGCAAGGGTTAATAGCCAAGCAAAACTCAATATTTATTGCCCTGATTCTCTTGTTTGCACAAACACCCCATATGTGGTCGTAAACTACTGTATGGCCAAACGGCAGGGCACAGAAGGAAGGGAACGCCATATGGTTTTTGGAAGGCAGATTTTGCTGGACTGGTTTTTTTACACTATGTCCCATTTGAAGCCCCCCTGATGCACCCCTACAGTAGAAACTCCAAAAAAGTAACCCCATTTTGGAAACTACGGGATAAGGTGTCAGTTTTGTTGGTACTATTCTAGGGTAAACATGATTTTTGGTTGCTCTATATTCCACTTTTTTTGAGACAAGGTAACAAAAAATAGAAATTCGGAAATTTCATCTCCATTTGCCAATAACTCTTGTGGAACACCTAAAGGGTTAACTAAGTTTGTAAAATCAGTTTTGAATACCTTGAGGGGTGTAGTTTCTTAGATGGAGTCACTTTTATGGAGTTTCTACTCTAGGGGTGCATCGGGGGGCTTCAAATGGGACAAATGGGTGTCAAAAATCCAGTCCAGCAAAATCTGCCTTCCAAAAACCATATGGCGCTCCTTTCCTTCTGCGCCCTGCAGTTTGGCCATACAGCAGTTTACCACCACATATAGGGTGTTTCTGAAAACTACAGAATCGGGGCAATAAAAATTGAGTTTTGTTTGGCTGTTAACCCTTGCTTTGTTACTGGAAAAAATGGATTCAAATGGAAAATTTTTCAAAAAATCGAAATTCTGAAATTTTATCTCCATTTGCCATTAACTCTTGTGGAAAACCTAAAGGGTTAATGACGTTTGTAAAATCAGTTTTGAATACCTTGAGGGGTGTAGTTTCTAGAATGGGGTAATTTTTGGGTGGTTTCTATTATGTAAGCCTCACAAAGTTACTTCAGACCTGAACTGGTCCCTAAAAAGTGGGTTTTTGAAAATTTCTAAAAAATTTCAAGATTTGCTTCTAAACTTCTAAGCCTTGTAACGTCCCCAAAAAATAAAATGGCATTCCCAAAATGATCGATACATGAAGTAGACATATGGGGAATGTAAATCAATAACTTTTTTTGGCGGTATTACTATGTATTATAGAAGTAGAGAAATTGAAACTTGGAAAATTGCAAATTTTTCAAAATTTTTGGTAAATTTGGTATTTTTTTATAAATAAAAATGAAATTTTTCGACTTCATTTTACCACTGTCATGAAGTACAATATGTGACGAAAAAACAATCTCAGAATGGACTGGATAAGAAAAAGCGTTTTAAAGTTATCACCACATAAAGTGACAATGGTCAGATTTTGAAAAAATGGCCTGGTCCTTAAGGTGAAATAGGGCCGTGTCCTTAAGGGGTTAAAGAGGACCTGTCACCAAATAGTAACATAGTAACATAATATATAAGACCGAAAAAAGACATTTGTCCATCCAGTTCGGCCTGTGTCCTACAAGTTGATCCAGAGGAAGGCAAAAAACCCCTGTGAGGCAGAAGCCAATTTTCCTCACTTATGGGGAAAAAAATTCCTTCCCGACTCCAATCAGGCAATCAGAATAACTCCCTGGATCAACGACCCCTCTCTAGTAGCTATAACCTGTAATATTATTACACTCCAGAAATACATCCAGTCCCCTCTTGAATTCCTTTATTGTACTCACCATCACCACCTCCTCAGGCAGAGAGTTTCATAGTCTCACCTAATCATAAAGCAAATATGCCATGTTCAGTGAAGCATGGAAAACAGGCATATATATATAGTGGCACCCCTGGTCAAAATTACTCTTATTGTGCCAGTTGCCTAATTTAAATTATTTTACAAACATTGGAGGGAATTTATCAAGGTAGAAAAGTAGCTCCAAAAATCACAAATTTCGAAATGTTCCAAGAAAGTGTCAATGTTGCCTATATCAGCCAATCAGCTTTCCAGGTTTTTGTTTTGCATGTGGGAAAGGATGTCGTGAGAAAAATTGGTGGCTCGACATAAGTAATTTACATTTGTTTTAAGGGAGTGTGTCAACATAGAGTGATTGCTATTGAAAGCATGGGTTGTATATGGCACCTCTCAGTCTAATTAAAGGCACAAGGTGGTAATGGACATGGCATTTTAGTGTGACCACTTATGCTTCCTACCCAATCAGTTCTTGCCTTGTCCTGTGCTGCAGTAAAAACCTGTATACCGCAGTTGTGTTGACAGGATACAATAATCATGTTTTCTTGATTCATTTTCATAGCTAATCCAAGCCTGTCGTAAAGCATGTTGAAGTGTTTTGCTCCATTCACTGTTTAGATGTTTTCTGTCGACCACCCACAATGTTACATTCAAGGACTAATGTAATTAGGAATAGAGGCTTCTAGTGTGTAAAACATAGGCAAAGTACAGAACTCATAACTAGGACTCTTCATGTTGAGATATTGCTATGTGTACAGGCCATTTTACACAAATAATATTCTTAAAACGTACTTAAATGGCTTATATTCCACCAACTATCTAATTTCCAGAAGATTAGGCACATATCCTCCAAGAGTCATTCCGATCTATAGGGAAGTTGGGTAGCCCCCTGCCTATCCCTTCTTAAAGACTAAGCCCCCAGTGTGAAGCCATACATATGGTATCAAAGTGTTCTGTGCATTATAAATGCGTGCAATGGATCTTATGGACATCATGTAAAAGGTAAGTACAAGGAGCAATCAAAGTAAATTCAAAACTTTATGATACAGGAGCCAGAAGTGGCTGGGAACGGAGCAGTGGCGGGACCGCAGACTGGTGAGTCTCCTTTTTTATGTTATGAGTCACAGGTCTGTAGCATAGGGGTTGTAGGCTCCAAGGCCAGACAACCCCTTTAACTTTGGATTCATGTTTTTGTATTTTTTAACGATAAAGCAAAACTGGTCGTCCAAGACCTAATAAAATACAAACTTTAGGCTTAAAGAGGACCTTTCACTGGTCCACAGTTTATGAGTTAAAGCTATGTACATTGGGTGCCGCTACGTTTGTCCTCTGTAGCCCCCGGTACCGGCGCTCCTGCTGCTCTAATTTTGCCTGGGGCGGAGACTTCTTCTTCTGCCCTGGGCGTCTCCTTCTCCCAGGGCTGGAGCACTGGCCAATCGCAGCGCTCAGCTCATATTCAGGATATGAGCTGAGCGCTGCGATTGACCAGCGCTCCAGCCCTGGGAGAAGAAGATGCCCAGGGCAGAAGAAGAAGTCTCCACCCCAGGCAAAATTAGAGCAGCAGGAGCGCCGGTACCGGGGGCTACAGAGGACAAACGGAGCGGCACCCAGGGATACAAGTAAGTGCAGGGACATCCCTGGGTGCCGCTCTCAATGTACATAGCTTTAACTCATAAACTGTGGACCAGTGAAAGGTCCTCTTTAAGCCTTATTATTAAAGAGAACATGTAGCAGTGCCTTTTTTCACATTTTGACCCTCTGCAAATCCCATTACCCCTCTTTTACACTCCACAGTTTACATGAAAGTTTATTATGAAGTATATTGGACTGGTTTGCATGGAGCAATGCAGTGCAGAAGTTTAGTACTGTTGTGCAAAATAAAAAATAAAAAACTCTTGATTTTTTTTCTCTAGAAACACATATTACATTGCATTTCTGTGTGCAATCAATATCAATATATCAGGTCAGCACCAGTAAAGAACACTACATGATCCTAACACTTGTAATTGCATCCATTCAGACTATAGGCCTAGTCACAAATTGCATTCCCACAGTATGTGCATATTGAACTCAAAAGGAAGGTTGTGTTACAGATCCATTTGTGGAGGGAATATATGTAGGGATTGATCTAAGAGGTAAATACATTACAGCGGTGACTATAAATTTGAAACACTGAAACTAATTCTGCTGGCTGTGGTATCCTGAATGTGGCTGAAATGAAATAGAGTTGACAGATTGGCTCTCACGTCCATCATTCCACAGACCTGTGTTGGAAAATCAGTACACAAAACCAGAGCTGCTTACCAAGCTAAAAAAAAAGTGAGGAATTAGTATATTCTAGTCAGCTACGGTTCCCTGAGTATGAGATGCTTTCACTTATGAATATGCCGCCTCCCGTTCTGCAGTAACGTCCCCTGAGATTTCTGGCACCACACATGTCAATCTGAAGTGACTAGCCACAGAGGTGAGGCTGACTTCTCTTCTACGGGAGGTTTCTCCCCATTGTTATGTTCTTCATCACACAGAAGGGAAGCATGGCCAACTAGAATATGTAAATATCTCACTTTTTTGGATTGGTGACAGGTCCTCTTTAACCATAAGACAAATAATGCCCCTGACAGCACCATCACCACTTTCACTGTATTCACATGCTCAGTTGAAAACTAAGTTGATGGGTACTAACCACTACAAAACAGTGGACATAAGACCTCAGCTGTACCCTCAGCCTCTGCCAGTAGTTTAATCATGGGGGGGGGGGGGATCTCTGTCACATCTGGATCTGCAGCAGTTCACTGCCCACTACTAAGGAGGCTTCTCTTATCAGCGCTGCTGACTTTTCACCTTCTTCCATGTTTGCTGGTGGTACTGCTGTATTGATAGCTGACATCTGCAGCACAAGCTGAACCCCAGATTGAACCTGTTGGATGCAGGCCTGGAGCTGGTGACACCTAAGATGCTAAAGGTTTAGGCCATTTATCTATTCCCTCTGGTCCACTTTGAGAAGGATGTGTGCTGGACTACGTGCGGACTACGTGCAGACTCCATCTCTGCTGGATTGCTTGCCTGGCTGCCCATTCCCGCTAAAGCTATTAGTAGAGTGCCTGCAAAGTTTTCTTTATCTTTGCCAAGCTTAATAGAACTCACAATAAGGTACTCTTTAAACTCCAATTTTCAGGATGAAACCTAGATGGGCTCACAAATCCTTAAAATAAGGCCCTGCACACACAGCCTGCAGCATTATAAGATCATTTTACAAATATCTTTGTGGCTGTTAACCCAAAGACCCGTAAAAGCATATATTAAACTATTTGCACTTTAGTTCCGTTATTAGGTAAAGCGAAAAGTGGAGCTTCTCTTTAATAATGGCCACCCTGCTTAATGCTTTCATAACCCCAGCGACACCCTGTAGGCTGAACAATTGATTACAGGAAATACAGTGTTATGTGTAAATTGTGTGTAAATTACAATCATTAAAAAACAATGGTTTTATTATCATTCATTTACTCGCTGTCAACGTAATTTGTACTCTTCATGTGTAACCTAAACTAGTTCAGCTGTTTCATGCCGACCTTGTTACCCACTCTTTTCCCTGACGTTCCCTATATAGAACATCCTGCTAGACATACAGCAATTAGCATAACAACTCACCGAGGAAAACTCAACTGTGCTGTAAAAAGTCCAAAACAGATTTATTTTTTGTGCCTGCTGGTTTTATTTTTCTATTGATTATCCATTTACTTCTTTCCAGACAGTGCCACCTTTATATAATGACACTACAGTGTGATGCTTCTGCTAATATAGTCATGATTGTACCGGTAATTTTCTTTTCAATATCCTCATGCTGTAAATTGACTTGCAGCGATCCTTCGAGCAGATTTGCACCTATGAAACCTCTGCTAACCTGTTGCATGTGCTCTCTGTGATGATATTTACACTGCCTGGTTCTGTCAGTGGAGAGGGCACAGCAGTTGCAGAGAGAGCTGAGCCTCTAGGTGTAACAGCAATGCTCCCGTTGCTCCTAGAGGCTAATTTGCATATATGAAAATTTTGGGCACATATAAACATGGCACAACTCAGAGGCCTTCAGCTACCAAGTGCACATAGAACAGGTCAGCCACTTTCATAGGTACAAATCTGCTGACAGATGCCCTTGAAACATCACTGCAAGTCAATTTACAGCATGAGGATCTGCTTTAATATGAAAATGTTCTCACTTCCATGCCTTAAATGGGCACTAACATTTCAAACAACTTCTTCTCAAAGATAACTTTAGGTGAACCTGAACAAATCTGTGGATCACTTTGATAAAAAAAAATCATTTTAACCACCCTAAAACTCTTCTGAAATCTCTGCCACTATGGGTCTTCCATCTAGCAAATTTGCTGTCCAGTCACTGTTACTAGGTGAATCCCAAGGTGAAGCCATTGGGGTAGATAAATTGGTGTTCCCATCATCCCACGTACAAATTAGTGAACCCCTGTGCGAAGCTCGTCCCCATCTGGTTTAAACATGGAAATTGAATCCAACCCCACACTGCGCTATGAAAGAATCAGGATCCCATGGAATGTGAAGTCACTAATAAGGTAACTTAGACTGATCTTATTTCTGCGGGGAGCTTTCCAGCAGGGGGGAGGGTTGCTTGCAGCTACCTTCGATATAGGAAGTTTCTTTGCGGTTCTGCTGCGATACTGCAGCTACATAGTGAGGAGACAAGTAGGCGCTATTGGGATTTACATTTTTCAAAACAAAGTTTTACTTTTTTTTTACTTTGGCCCCAAACTTGCAATCATTAGATTGCAATTTGCATAGAATAATGGAATGTGCTCCACTATTCTATACAGAAATCACGGTATTACAGTTCACTGCTGCTACCTGCTGGCATGAACTGAAAGTAACAAGTAATGAGCCTGGAAGCCTAGTACAGGCTCAGGCTCATTATTATGAATGAACGCCTTCCCTGATCTCCTCCCAGGGGAGGCCTCCCTTATTCCAGGTTTTAGCCCTCTCACACGCCGTGGTCACATTTGTCCATGGCGTCTGAGGGGTTAAATGTCCTCAGTCGGCATTACTGCGAATCGTGGACATTAGCCATGGGTGTCTGCTGTAGGATACAGCAGGCACCCTGCGGCTATGGTACTCTCTCCACTCCTGAAAGAGTGCGATCTTTAAAGACCCAAGATCCACCATGCATGTACGGCGGATGTCGGGAAGGGGTTAAGACATTAACAGACTGAACCATTTTCAAGGACCCAAATTAAGCAGGGCATGACTGTCTAAGGCTACTTTCACATCTGCGTCGTGCTGTCCGGTTTTGAGATCCGGCACAGGCTCTCAAAGCCGCAGCACAAAGCTTCAGTTTTGTCCCTATTCATTGTCAATAAGGACAAAACTGAACAGAACGGAGTGCATTAGAATGCATTCCGTTCCGGTTTGTTGCGTTCCCATGACGGACCCGAAACTGATGCAAGCAGCGTTTTTGTGTGTGGCTTGGGAAACTGAAGAAGCTAGATCCGGCACCAAAAACCATTTGCGTCAATGGTGCCGGATCTGTTTTTTTTATACACTAAAAAAACAGATTCATGGCCCTTTGACTTACAATAGTTTTACTGCTGGATCCAGTGTCTTCATTTTTGAAATAAGACAACCAGATCTGTTCTGAACGAATGCAGCCGGTTGTATTATTAGAACTGGAGCGTTTTGCTGTGGTTTTGAGATTCCATGCGGATCTCAAAACCGGACAGCAAAAAGACAGATGTAAATGTAGCCTATAAAATGTATATATCATGACTACGTCTGCTAAGTGCTGGTTCCAAATCTAGGACTCGCACCGATTGCAAGAATAGGGTGCTGTCCACTGAAGTTTGCACTCCAGAAAGTGCATCTCTCTTCATCATAGGTTATAAAAGTTGCTGAAATAGACTGGTATGTCACTACTCCCATATACACCCCCATTCTGCCAATATATGTGGTCCATTAGCATTGGTGCATCTCAATAAATTAGAATATCATCAAAAAGTTAATTTGTTTCAGTAATTCAATTCAAAAAGGAAACTCATATATTCTACAGATTGATTACAGAAAGTGATCTATTTCAAATGGGTATTTATTTTAACCCCTTAAGGACCGGGGGTTTTGGGATTTTTGCGTTTTTGTTTTGCGCTCCCTGCCTTCCAAAAGCGATAACATTTTTATATTTCCGCTCACATAGCCATATGACGGCTTGTTTTTTGCGGGACAAGTTGTACTTTTTAACGCTACCATTTATTTTTGCATGTGATGTAGTGGGAAACGGGAAAAAAATTCCAAATGGGGTGAAATTGCAAAAAAAAAGCAATTTCACCACAGTTTTACGGGTTTTAAATTACAACGTTCGATTTGCGATAAAACTGACTGGTTAATTTTATTCTTCAGGTCAGTACGAATCCGGCAATACCTAATATGTATAGTTTTTCTTGCGTTTTGATAGTGAAAAAAAATTAAAAGTGGGAATTTTTTTATTTCATTTTTTTGTCGCCATGTTTTGACCCCTATAACTTTTTTGTAATTATGCGTGACGGAGCAGTGTAGGGGCTCATTTTTGCGGGGCAATCTGAACTTTTAATTGATACCATTATGGGGTGCGTATGATGTTTTGATCACTTTTATTCTTTTTTTTAGGAAATGAAGCGTCCAAAATGGCGAATTAGCCATTTGGACACTTTCTTTCCATTTTATGTTTACCGTATGGTGAATATTTTTTAATATTATTATAGTATGGGCGTTTTCGCACATTGCGACACCCATTATGTGTAATTTTTATTTTTTTATTTATTTTATTTTCATTTTGGGGAAAGGGGTGATTTGAATTTTTATATTTTTTTATTTTTTTTATTTTTTAAACTTTTTTTTTTTTTTTTTTACCACTTTCTTATAGTTCCCATAGGGAACTATAAGATGCAATCATCAGATTGCTATTCTCATATATTCCAATGCAATAGCATTGGAATATATGAGAAACATACATATTTCCTATGGAGCCTATTACAGTCATAGGCTCCATAGGAATACTAATAGTAACCTAGGTTTCATTCACAGAAACCTAGGGTACTAAATGCATGCTCCGGCTCCCCCTTGTGGCCATCAGGGGAGCCGGAGCAAAAACTGAAAGTGAAACTTTCGGTTTTTGCGCGATCAGATGCCGTGGTCAGGATTGACCACGGCATCTGAGGGGTTAAATGTCCGCGATCGGCATCGCTGCCGGTCGCGGACATGAGCTGCGGGTGTCAGCTTGATAAATCAAGCGTTTACCCGCAGCTCATGCGCCCGCTCCGTGCGCCATCTTTAAAGTCCGGACGAAGGGCGTACAGGTGTTTGGTCTCCACAAACGTTCCTGCGTATTTCTGTGTTAAATAAGGCTATCCTCCTGGCCCATTAGGGTTCTATAACATCTGGTGGGAAGTCAAATAACCAGCAGGCTGTATGACAAGAAGCAGGTTCCCCACCTCCTCCTCACTACCCAGCCTTTATTTTAGTACAAGGCTACAACACAAAATATGAAAAAGTGAACAGATCTGAAACATTTTTAAATGCACATAGTTAGAAAATGGTCCCATTTAGGCTGAGATAACACTTCAGTTATTTGATCAGTTATTTTCATCAGTTATTGTGATCCAAACCAGTAGTGGAGCCTACACAGAGTTAAAGGGCTTGTCTCACTTCAGCAAGTGGCATTTATCATGTAGAGAAAGTTAATACAAGCCACTTACTAATATATTGTTATCCATATTGCTTCCTTTGCTGTCTGGATTCATGTTTCTATCACATTATACACTGCTCGTTTCTATACCTACAGACCACCCTGCAATCCATCAGCGGTGGTCATGCTTGCACACTATAGAAAAAGCACAAGCCTATGTGAGCTCTATGGTCCCGGCCACCAGAGAGACTGATGGTTTTTCCTATAGTGTGAAAGCATGGCCACGACTGATGGATTGCACGGTGGTCATAACCATGGAAACGAGCAGTGTATAATGTGATGGAAAAATGAATCCAGCCAGCAAAGGAGGCAATATGGGTAATTACAGTACATTAGTAAGTGACTTGTATTAACTTTCTCTACATGATAAATGCAATTTACTGAAGTGAGACAATCTTTTTAAGGTATAATGGAAAGATCTGCACCTGGTTTTGGCTCAAAATAACTGATGGAAATAACTGACCCAATAACTGAAGTATGAACTCAGCCATACTTACATATTATGGCCCCACTTAGGGTTTAAGGTGTATATGACTGTGCATGTCCGACCTAAGCAGCAGAATGCTGGTGGGCTTTCACACTCATTTACCCTGGGTTCACACCTGAGCGTTTCTGAGACGCGCGTTTTACGCGCGTTTTTGTTGCGCGTATTACAGCGCGTTTTTGCAAATAGGAAATGCGCATCATACGCACGTTCGTGACTCTGGAGACCAATTGTAAAAGGCATATCTACACTTTAACGCGTGTTCCCATTGAAGTCTATGGGTGCAAACGCGCGACAAAACGCCCCAAAGAAGCTCAAGAACTTCTTTGAGCGTAGGGCGTTTTACAGCACGTTCAAACGCGCTGTAAAACGCTCAGGTGAGAACCATGCCCATAGGGAAACATGAGTTTTCTCCTGTTGAGCGTTTTACAGCGCGTTCGAACGCACTGTAAAACATGCAAGTGTGAACTGAGGGTTACTTTCCCCAAATCACTGCAGAGCAGCTCATAGGAATAGTTTTTTTTTCCCCTGAGTGTCAGAAAAGGACAGAGTCTTTGCAATATCATAGAAGATCAGCTGAGAAGACTCCTTCTGCTGGGAATCTAAACGGTACTATATTGTCATCTGCCAGAGGGGGAAGGAGATTGGTTCTGTCTATATCTAGGTATTGCAGTCCACTCAATCATTCCATTTTTCTATGATTATCTGCTCCAAAACTACACACAGTTCTATGTGTAGTCTACCTAGTGATTTGTGTACAGGTAGAACTATGTTCTTCTCATGTGGATCTATGTCACATTTGATGTGTCCCATAATGTTATTTGCCTTGGAAACAGCCCACTGGTTTGTGCAAGTCAATTTGCAGCCCACTTATATCCCCAAGTCCTCTTCTATGTTAGTAGATACTTAGAAATCTAAAGGTATACAGTGATCCCTCAAGATACAATGGCCTCAGGATGCAATATTTTCAACATACAATGGTCTTTTCTGACCATCCATGTGCTGTTCGCATTTTTTGTGGCCCCACAGAAATTACATGAATGTACGGTCATGTCATTAGACCTAAAATTAGGAATTATACAAGAATTATGTGTATGTTAATTACAAACATTACAAAAAAAAAACTTTAAGAGTAGTCCTCTGTAATCTTTACGTTTCTAACCTTCTTTGTCTTCCTCAGAAAACCGTTCCTGCCAGCCCATCTTATGTAAATTCTCTGCTTCTAGCGGACTAAAAGAATGAAAGTGGTTGGCTCTATAGAAGCTTAAAATAGTCAATTTTCTTGATGCCGTACAAAAAAAATCTCTAAATTGTAAAATGCTGCCTCCTACACACACTCTCCAGCCGCTCTGATACTTTATGTTTCACAAGTTCTGGTGAATGCTCAGCAGCTGGATGCCTGGAATAAAACTCACCTGCTGCAGGGGCCAACACAATACATAGCTATGCCTTGTTTCTCATACATTACTTACAAGTCACTTCAGAGGAGAATTTAGGTTGGATTATTAAAAGATTAAACTGAGAGCTTTTCATCCTTGATTAAATTAATTACATGAACAGTACCACACACATTGTTTTGTACATGACCCATTTTATGTGAGTAGAGAGGAGAACAAAATTAAAGCAGAGAGTAGTTAATACTAAGTGCTCAGCTGTCCAAAAACAAAAAAGTATCAAAAATACTATGAAAATTAGATTGTTCATTATACAGTGCCTTGAAAAAGTATTCAAGGAAATATTTTTTAGTGAAATTACAGTTTTTAGTCTTTTGGGGTATGTCTCTACCAGCTTTGCATATTTAGAGGCTGACATTTTTGTCCATTTTTCTTTGCAAAATAACTCAAGCTCAGTGAGATTGGATGGAGATTGTGAACAGCAATTTTCAAGTCTTGCCCCAGATTCTCAATAGGATTTAGATCTGGACTTTGACTGGGCCGTTCTAACACATGAATATGCTCTGTTCTAAACCATTCCATTGTAGCTCTGGCTGTGTGTTTAGGGTTATTGTCCTGCTGGAAGGTGAACCTCCGACCCAGTCTCAAGTCTTTTGCAGCCTCTGTGAGGTTTTTCTCCAGGATTGCCCTGTATGTCGCTCCATCCATCTTCCCATCAACTCAGACCAGCTTCCCTGTCCCTGCTGAAGAAAAGTATCCCCACAGTATGATGCTGCTACCACCATGTTTAACGTTGGGGATGGTGTGTTTAGGGTGATGTGCGGTGTTAGTTTTCCATCACACAATGGGGGTCATTTGTCAAACTAGTGTAAAGTAGAACTGTCTTAGTTGCTCATAGCAACCAATTGGATTCCTCCTTTCAATTTCCAAATGAGCTGTCTAAAATGAAAGGTGAAATCTGATTGGTTGCTATGGGCAACTAAGCCAGTTCTACTTTACAACAGTTTGATTATTGACGGCCCATAGTGTTTTGCATTTAGGCCAAAAGATTCATGTTTGGTCTCATCTGACCAGAGCACTTTCTTCCACATGTTTGCTGTGTCCTCTACATTGCTAAGTTGTAAAAAACTGCAAACAGGACTTCTTATGGCTTGCTTTAACTCTTGTATAAAGGCCAAATTTGTGGGGTAGACAACTAATAGTTTTCCTGGACAGATTCTCTCACCTGGGCTATGGATCTTTGCGGCTCCTCCAGATTGACCATGGGCCTGTCGACTACTAGTCTAATTAGTGGTGTCCTTGCCTGGGCTGTCAGATTAGGAGGATGGCCACGTCCTAAGTGTGCCATATTCCTTCCATTTTCTGAGGAAGGATTGAACAGTGCTCTGTGAGATGTTCAGAGCTTGGGATATTTTTTTTATAAGCTAACCCTGCTTTGCACTTATTCACAACTTTATCCTTGACTTGTCTGGTGTGTTCCTTGGTTTTCATGATGCTGTTTATTAGAAAACATTAGTGATCAAACATCTGAGGCCTTCACAGAATAGTTGTAGTTATACTGAGAATAAATTACACACAGGTGTAATTAGGTGACTTTTGAAGGCAGTTGGTCACACTGGGTTTTATTTAAGTGTATCAGAGTACAGGGGGCTGAGTACAAATGCACGCCACAGTTTTTTAGATTTTTATTGATTCAAATTTTTTGAAAACCATGCATCATTCTTTGTGTCATATAAAATTAAATAAATTTAGGTTTGAGGGTGTAACGTGAAAAATGGGGAAAAATTCAAGGGATATGAATACATTTTCAAGGCACTGTGTATTTATCTCACTGAGTTCTGATCTATATACAAATAAAGCATGAGTAAACATTATTATCAATATTATCAATTTCAAAGTTTTCTGACATTTTTTTAATGGTTCATTTATTTTCTAAATACAAAATTTAAGCAACTTTCAAGATAGTCTTTATTTAAAATGTCGTACTATTGTGCTGCTGTGGAGTCTTTGTAACTCCTTCACCTAGGAGGCTGCCCTGGTCAATCTGATTTAGATCTAACAGATCACTACTTTTAGATCTGACCACTCTTGTTTTTCTACCTTGTCTTAGTGTTAGTAGCAGGGAAGGGGAGGATGTTGTGCAGATCAGAATGTGGATATAGTAAAGATCACCCAAGTTATCAGGAAGTGCCACTCACAGAGACTAGATAGGAAGGAAAGAACATACAAGTCTAAAGGAGGAGTAGGGGGAAGCATATAGGCCTTATTTAATACTAGAAATAAATGAGAGCAAAGGGAATCACACACTGAGCATCAATATCTGTCAGGACAGAGATTCCTAATTAGCTATAGAAGGAGAAATCAGCCTAGGAATAAAGCTGTGCTGATACATGAGACAAAGTGAGGGCAGCAGCATCCTAGATTCACATACCTCACTTCCAGCAGATATTACTGGTGGAAGGGGGGAGATGAGACAAAACTGTTAAAGGATTAAAGCAGGGCTTCTTAAATTTTTCTACTGCAGTCTCACCACTCATGGCTAAAGTCCATGCCAAGATTATAAATATAGCTCTGGTTTCTCTTGATCCCAGTATAACATTAAAATAAGCACAAAAATAATACATTTTGTTACTAAAACCTAAGATTAATGCAGCCTGAGATACGACTGTGCAGCTAGTATTCCTTTTGTTAAAACAGCTTCCCAAGCTGTGCCTCCTAGTGTGAGATGCACTACATTAAAGGATTTACTAACTGCATACATGCTAGCAGATGTGCTTGTAAAGAAAACTAGATTTTAAGGCTTCCAAAGGGGTGGAGTGCAGTCTGTGGCCTAGTTCTTGAGATAATTGTGCAATATGGATAAAGCTGATGTTTGGCATACCATCCACAGTCCAATAGTTAGACAAAGTCAATTAAAGGGGTTGTCCAGGTTCAGAGCTGAACCCAGACATATCCCCGTTTTCACCCAGTTAGGCCTTCTGGTATGAGCATCGGAACATATATAGAATTTCCACTTCACTCCTGGCTTTGGCTTCCAAAACTGCATGGAGAAACCTGACCTTGTGGCCATGACCTAACAAGTTAATGGGCAGGGTGCATCTGTTCGATCAGATACTGCAGCCATACAAAATCCATGGCAAAGTACAAAAAATTCATGCTGTACCTAAGTGCTCGCAATAGAGGTTCATTCCCGGAATTTCAGGAAAAGATTGCAAAATCTCTTTTCTTTGGACAACAGAAATCAAAGTCTCCCAAATAGTTTCATGCCAGCATTTTCCTGGAGAAATACCCCCCACTGAGTGAAAAGAGAAGGCCCAAGAAGAGGTATAGGGCCTTCTGAGGTTTATGGTAAGTTTCTTTTTTGAACATATCTTAAATTGAACGGTTGGTAGTAGGACTTATCATCCCTGCACCCTGCTGTGTAGATTTTGAAGGTTTTTCTCAGTCACTTTACAAACCAAAAATTCCCACTATAACCCTAGATGAAAACCAAAAACATAAAACTTATTATAAATCTTACAACACATGTAGGTGAATACCATCAGGGGTTTAACTTCACAAACTAAACATTGTCACTATATTCCTAGATGAATACGATGAGGGTAACTTCCTCACTATACCCCTAGGATTAATGCATTAAGGGGTGTAGTTATTATAAAAGGAGGTCAATTTTGAGGTTGTTACATCATTTGGCCAACTCAAATCCTCTACAGGCATATCCAGATGGATACCTTAGGGATGTAGTTTTCAAAATGTTATTGTAAATTAAAATGTGCAACTTGTATTATTATACAAATAAAGCACAATATATTACAAAAAAATCTATGTAAGAATAATTTGTATGTGCAATCCATTTTCCAAAATGTCCACACATGCCACTTTTTCAAAATCTTGGCTTGGTCCTTAAATGGGTTGTCCAGGATCAGAAAAACATGGTTACATTTTTTTTTTTAAACCGCACAACTTCTGTTCACAGGTCATGTGCAGCATTGCAGCCATGCCCCACTGACTTCAATAGAGCCAAGCTGCAATACCAGACACAAACCATGGACAGGTGTGGTGCCGTTTTTGGAAGAAAGCAGCCATTGTTTTCTAATACTGGACCAAATTAATCTTATGGCAGATGTAAGATAATTTATAGGTATTTTATTAAGTGTATTATTTTATTTAAAGAGGACCTTTCACCGATTTAAAAACTAAAAACTAACTATACCTGTGGGCAGAGCGGCGCCCAGGGGTCCCCCTGCACTTACTTGTATGTCTGGGCGCCGCTCCGTTCGCTCGGTAGAGCCTCCGGTGTCAAGCTCCCTCTGTTGTGGGGCGTAGGCGCAGCTGTGTGCATCACAGCGCACAGCCTGCAGAGCCAGGCTATGAGCTGTGCGCTATGATTGGCCAGCTCTGCAGCAAGGGACACGCTGTGATACAAAGTCCCCGCCCATACAACAGAGGGAGCTCGGACACCGGAGCCTATACCGGGCGAACGGAGCGGCGCCCAGACATACAAGTAAGTGCAGGGGGACCCCTGGGCGCCGCTCTGCCCACAGGTATAGTTAGTTTTTAGTTTTTAAATCGGTGAAAGGTCCTCTTTAAGTTCTGTATAACTAATGCACATTAAACGGATTAAATCTACTCTTTGTTGTAACATGATATATCAGAATGCTCTAGTGCCCTCCTCGAGCAGAGCGATATGACAGTGTCACCTCTAATTTAAAGAGGGCACAATAGGCTTCAAATGGTTACCAGAAGGGGTGGTTGTTCTGTAACAATATTCACACAAGCTAAAAATAGTGAAACGCTTCCCCCCCCAAAAAAAAATCTACAAATTCTGGTAATGTTATTTTAATAGCTTGCTGACCTAGGACAAGAATGCTTGTCCTAACTGGCCAGTACTTAATGCCTTAGGACGAGGGTTAACCGGCTGCCACACATGTGCTGCCGCGATCAGCAGCAGGGGCCCGGCTGTATCCGCCAGCATCGGTGAAAACACTGATGCCGACAGATTAACCTCTTTATGCCGCAGTCATGCTGACCGCAGCATACAGTGGGTTTGCGGCAGCTTGTACATCCCCATCGGGTCCCCATGCTGCGGTGACGGGGACCCGATGGTTACTATGGCAGCTCAGATGCCCAGGACTGGGTCTCCTAGGCAACTGTCAGCATCTTACAGTGTAAGGCACTAACAGTTCATCAGACCTTTAAATGTTGAAGTCCCATAGTGGGACACAAATAAAAACTAATAAAAGTAAAATAAAAGTGTTTTTAACAATAAAAAAATTGAAGTTGAATTACTGCAGTAGGACACAGCAGCCAATGCCTCTCTCATATGGTGTGTTCAACTTCACACAACAAATTTTGAAAACAGAGATTCAGCATGAATTCCGCTCCAAGATGTTGTGTGAATGGGCCCATAGGCTACAGGCTTATGAGAGAGAAGAGTGGTGAAGGCGGTCGCCAAGTTGGTTTGATGAGCCGCACAGTTGTTTTTTTAGGGTCATAGCTGATGTCCTACCTTTTTTCTCAGCATGACGTGGACAAGCACTAGAGTGTTTCAGAAAACCAAACTACTTAATTTACTGCTTTTATAGAATACTTCTTCATGGTAATCTTGTGCATTTGCTTAGTAACGCCTGTCTGCTAATTACTCTCTAATTGTTTGTGGAAGTTGGAAGGGTGTGATTTTTTCCCACTGAGTTTCTGAATATTAATTTACTAATTTGGGAAAAATGACTACAAATTGAAATCAACCAGAAGTTATGTGTTTCTAGATGCTGGTGAGGAAGAACACAGATTGTTACTTAGGTTTTAATAAGTAGAAACATAGAATTAAAGTAGGTTGTACTTTCTCTTTACTTTCATTGTCCATCAGTGGTCAACTGTGAGATGCGCTTCACCAGTGAGGTGGGCCACTAGATATTGGTGAGGTGAACCTGGGGAGGTAGTTTCACAGAAGTGATCATAACTGATCACTGATCATAAGGAACATACCGTAACTGATTCATGATGTGCTTTTTGTAATTTTATATCAGATTCAAGATATAATTTAACATAATTAATTAATATAATTTAAAGATAAACTGAGAAATACTTTTTGAGTTGGCAACTATGACTTTCAACTACTGTATAGGTAAAGCCCAGGCACCACTATTTTCTAGCTGACAATGCCAAAGTACAAAAAGTTAGAGATGACTATACATATATCATTATATACATTAGGGTAGGTTCACACCTCAATTTATTGGATCCAGCAGACTGCTGGAGTTCAATGGATACAGCCTAGCCAGATATTGCCATCCACTGCTGGATCCCATTGACTATAATGTGATTCAGTCCCTTTCCGGCATGAGTTTTAGGGTTTGGATGGACAAAAAATGCTTGCAATGGCTTTTGTCCAGCCAAAACCTGCATTTATGCCAGAAACCATCAGGATATCGATAGATACTTTGTGCAGTCCAGTCTAAAATGTTAAAAAGGTATTCCCATCTGGGTATTCCTTTTCTGCTACCGGCTTCTATCTCCAGAAAGCGGCCAGTCATGCCTGGCTGTAAAATAGAAGATGGTTGCACTTTTTTCATACTGTCCTTTTCACTTCAAAAGCATTTCCAAAAATAACAGCATATGTAGCCACCTCTCCATTTCTTGCCAGGTAAGATATGGCCCATTCTGGAGATATGAGCGGGTCTCAGATTATAGGGCGAGCACCCAGGGCACACACTCTGGGGCCTCTACCATTCATGTGGACAAGGGGCCTCCACCAACCTCTTTTTATAGTCCAGCAGGTGCACCTTAGGGGGTTGTCTGGGAATACATCATTTCTAACAGGTGCCAGAAGCCTACCTCCCTACTGAAAGAATCATGCTAACCTGCTACCTGTGGCTCCAGTCCTCTGCGCTCGCTCCTGTGTCTCCAACTTCTAGTCTGGGGTTTGTTTTGTTTTCTTCCTACCTGGCATGGGCATTGTCACCTGATCTTCTTCAGCCAACCGCTGGCTACAGCAGTGACATGTCTCCTGCGGACACATTCCCATGCCAAGGAGGAAGAAAACAAACCCCGGACTGTAAGATTGAGATTTGGGAGCTAGTATGGTGGACTGGAGTGGCAGGGAGAAGGTAAGAAAGATTCTTTCAGTAACCCTGGGTTCAGACCTGAGCGTTCTAGAAACGCGCGTTTTACAGCGCGTTTTTGCAAATAGGAAACGCGCATCGTACTACTGTGGTGTCAATCACAATACGTGCGACAAACGCCCCAAAAAAAGCTCAAGTACTTGTTTATGCGTAGGGCGTTTTACAGCGCGTTCGAACGCGCTGTAAAACGCGAAAATGTGAACCAGTCCCATAGGGAAGCATTGGTTTGCATGTGTTGAGCGTTTTACAGCGCGTTCGAACGCGCTGTAAAACGTGCAAGTGTGAACTTAGGGTAAGGGAGGCAGGCTGCCGGCACTCATTAGAAATTATGTATTCCCGAACAACCTTTTTAAGAAGTGTGAGGTCAAGAAGATTTGTAAGTTAAAGAGCCTTTGACAGCATGATCAACCCTAATGCCAGACATATTTTCTAGTAGGCTTGATCATACTGAGAAAAATGATATATTTCTTTTTTCTGTATACTGAACAGCTGTAGCAGTATGACCTTTAATATTTATGCTAATTATCAATTTGGAGCAACAAGGGGTCGGCCAAAGCACTAAGAGCACTGCTGGAGCTTTTCCGTTGTTCTCTGTTCACTTCTGCCACCCCTTTGAGTGACAAGACTGGACATGCCAGGACATGGACCCCGTCAGATTTACCAACATTTATGCCTGAAAACATCTTCTCAACCTCAGACTGCAAAATTCTTGTTACCTCATTGTCATAAAGGACTGTTATTGTGCAGAAAGAGGATGGTGCCTGCACTGAGCGCACAGTAAGGGCTTGGCATGATTTATACTGCTCCACACTCCATAGTGATTACAGATTATCAGCTCAGGTCATTGAGCCTGCACTGTGCATGAGGTGCTGGCTCACTGATGTGAATTTCTAGTGGCCTGTGATCATAGTTAATGCTGGGCAGCTAGTGTAAATCATGATAATAACTTTGCTCTCTGTCATCGCTGCTCCTCACACACCACCTCCTGCTGAGAGGATAGTCTTCATTGATTTGTCAGCTCCATACCCTGATCACTGCCATCAGACATCACTCCAGATTCTTGTCTCTGGTGAGTTGACTGAAGAAAAGGATATAAAGACTAGGCTACATTTACATCTGTGTTGTTTTTTATTTTTTTTACTGTTCTTTTTTAGGAACAGAAAAACAGAAAATGGCAGTGCCAGATCTGTCATATGATGGAAACCAACTGCGCGCAATGACTACAAGGGGGGTGAGGTAGCTCCAGATTTCACCAGATAAAGCAGAACAGCATACTGTGTTAGGGCTCATGCACACAACTGTATGTATTTTGCTGTCTGCAAAAAACAGATCCGCAAAAAAAAAAAAAAACGGATAACTATAATAGGACGTGTTCTATTTCTTTGCGGAATGGACATACGGAAATGGAACGCATATGAAGTAACTTCCATTTTTTGCAGACTCATCGAAATGAATGGTTCCGCATATGGTCCGCAAAAAACCGGAACCGACACGGAAAGAAAATACGTTCGTGCACATGAGCCCTTATATTTTCCCTTTTTTTAACAAAATCTGCAACAGAGCCTCTGATGCAAATGTGAAAGCCTTAAATAGGGTCTGCAGAATTTACAGTATAATGCTAAAAACATTGCAATGGCACTGAAGCCAATACATTGCATAGAGACGCTTTTTCACTGCGGCCAAGGCTTTCCATGCTCCAGTAGGGAAGTTGTCAGGAGCTCGAGCATTTATTTTTATTTTTTTACAAACATTGTATTGCATTCTTCAAGAATAAGGTTTCTTTCACACCTCCGCGTCCATAATGACTCCCATGACAAGATGGTCGTTAGTTCTTCCGTAAAGAAATCCGTGAAGGATCCTTGTTTGGTCCATGTGTCTGTTCTTTGCCCTCCATGTGTCATCTGTATTCCATGCACATTGCTAGACCAAAAATTAGTTTAGAGTATTTCCTATCAATGGTCAGTGAAAATAACTGATAGAACCCGGATGCCAAATTATTGGGGCCCCCCACTAGGTTTTTTGCCCAGTGGCCTCCACCAGCCTTAGGCCTTATTCAGGGCTCATCCACAAGGCCGTAGTTTTGGAATTTTTGCAGATTGGATGCGGACAGCGCACAGTCCATTCCACACCCCACAAAAAATAAAAATAAAAAATAGAACATGTCCTGTTCTTGTTTGTTTTGCGGACAAGGAAAGGACATTTCTGCAGAAGTTCATAAAAAAATAGCGGCATGCACTTGACCAGTATCCATGATTTGCGGACCGCAAAACACTTACAGTCATGTGCATGAGCCCTCAGTGTTTGGTCAGTGACTTCCATCAGTGATTGTAAGCCAAAATCAGGAGCAGAGCCTGCACAGAGATGAGATATAATGGAAAGATTTGCATTGGTTCTGTGTTTCTGACCTGCACCTGGTTTTGGCTCACAATATAGAACATGTCCTATTGTTGTCTGCATTACGGTCAAGGATAAGACTGGACGTTCTGTTCCGCAAAATGCGGAACCCACACAGCTAGTATCCGTGTTTTGCATAACCTCAAAACAGGCAACAGTCGTGTGCATGAGCTCTTAGGAATGTTTCACACGAGCGAGTCCATTGCGGAAATCATGCTCCGGGATTATCATGATTTATAATGCTGTGTGCCTCTGCTTGACCTGACTGCTACAGTATTATACTGACATAAAGCTGTCAGTATGATCCTGCAGAAGTAAGGTGAAGCAGAGGCACACAGCATTATACATCATGATAATGTCGTGCACTCCTGCAAGTCCAGAACAGAGGAACACAGTCACACACAGAGCGTGATTCCAGCAATGGACTCACTCGGGTGAAACAGTCCATACTCCATCAGTGATTGTGAGCCAAAATGAGGTTCTAAACACAGAAAAGATTTTTCCCTTAGAACAGGAATGGGCAAACTGCGGCTCTCTAGCTGTTGCAAAACTACAACTCCCAGCATGCCCAGTCTGGCTACAGCTATCAGCCTACAGCAGGGCATGGTGGGAGTTGCAGTTTTATAACAGCTGGAGAGCCTCAGGTTGGCCAGCCCTGCCTTAGACCTTATTTCTGTGAAGGCTCCAACCCTGGTTTGGCTCACAATCACTGACGAGTAAATAAGGAATATCCTGTGGATATGCCAGAAATGTCCCATTTTGTCTAGTATCAGCTATCGAAATATACATTTCCATTTGTATTATATAAATTATTATTTTTCTGAATTATACTTCAACCTAAATTTAATCTTGAGCCACTACTGCAACCTATTAATTTCCAAAAAGGTTAGCAAGGTTAGGTTGTGGTTTCCATGGTTTTGATAGGAAAAATTTGAATGCAGAATATTGAGAATGTTGGGTCATTTGAGTGTCTGATAGGCTTTGAGGGTCGTTTACTTTTTAGTCAGTCTTGTTCTCCCCTTTTGCACTGGCTCTACTGCCAGAAGATAACCATAATTTATTATGGGAGTGCACTTCGTTATTAATTAGGCACAGATTTTGCAGTCCAGCGCCTGGTGGAAAAACTTTTCCAACCTCTGGCTGGAGCAATTTTTTTCGCCAACATGTGTGCTTGTTTCCAGGCATAAATGTTTGTAAATATGTTGGGGCTGATGTCCTGGCCCCCGGGACACCCCCACCACTTCCTCGACATCCTAAGTGTCAAACGCAGTGCAAAAACACCCATGTGACAAAATATTGATCCATAGGCAAAAAGGGGGTTGTGTGGCATTTATACTCCAAAAACTGGCATAAAAAAGTTTGTAAATGACCCTATTTGTTCCTTAACCAAATCAAGACCATTTACCCCCTTCCTGACCAGAAACATTTTAGTTTTTTTTTAGTACAGTACATCAGGTTTTATTTTCCATTTGCTTATGTACTATGTTACTATATTACTTAAATAATTTTGCATCTTTTTTTCATTGATACGTGTAGTTTTATTTTTATGACATTTTTATTTTAGTATTTTTTTTAATACCTGGGAAAATGTAAAATGAAAAAGGAAAAAAAAAATCTGTTTGCATTTTTAAATCTCTAATACCACAAATTATTATTATTTGATTTTCTTTTGTCTTTACTTATTTATTTTATTATACACTATTTAGACCTATGGGGGCATTGTAAATTTACTTCTTTTAAATTGCTGGTTTCTCTTGTAACTGGGACTGACGTATCAGACCCAGTTACAAGAGAAATACAGCTTTTTAACATGCACTGTTGCCTTACTGATCTGTATAGGTAGCACTCATTGAGTATTGTGTATACAGCACTGGGAAAGGCAGGGACAGTAAAAAGTGTATACCTTCAATGACAACTGACTTTCTGCTCCTGCAGTTGCACTCTTTGTGAAGCTGCCGACTCCACACGGACATTCACAAACATCCTTGCGATCAGATCTCCCTACCCCTGAGTGCACACGCGCGCACAACAAATCATTAGTTGCACTTCATCCTTATGGCAGAGTATTACGCGCTCACCTCTGCCGTAAGGATGAAGTGCAACTGATGATTTGTTGTGCACTCGTGCGCACTCAGGGGTAGGGAGATCTGATACAACACTTTGCGCTGCAAAATCTCTATACCCCTAAGTGCGCACGCGCGGTGCGAGAAGTACTTCTATGGAGGCGCTGCATTGATTGTTCGGTAACACAGTGGATGTGCGCTTGTGCCGCGCTGCGCACACCCTCCACCAGCTGATTGATGAGCGGCCGAGTCACTTCCGCTGTGGCCGCGTCTATCCCGGTATAGACTTTTGTCCGAGTATAGAAATCTGGCAGAACGCTGGTCTTAATAAATGACCCCCCTTGTGTTTGTGACTTTTTAAACACCATGGTGCCTAAATCTAGGTGCAAGTGGCATTTTTACGCTGCTGTCACGACCGCTATCCCAGCAGCAGTCGTGTCGCACCAGACGGAGGGAAAGGGGGACCCTTATCTACGGATGGGAAATAGAACGGCCACCCCTGACAAACCATACGCTGGCACCTGTCTGCCCTGATACCCTAGACGGGGTGTGAACCCGTGCGGTGGGCAGGATGCCTAAACCCTGTGTCACCCTCAGAAGACTAGACTGGGGAAAGGCAGATGGAAGCACTAGTCACCATCACTCATGTCTAGGAGAACAACAGGGGAAGACAGTAACAAACAAACAATCTCCAGCAGAGATAGACTTATCCAGTCACGAGCAGAGAAGGCGAACATATCGTGAATCAACAATCTTTTCTACCTGAAACTCAAGACTGCCATCAACAACCACCAGTGGAGGCGGTAGTGGCAATGGTTCAGGAGGTTCTACATATCTCTTAAGCAGAGATCTGTGGAAGACATTATGGATCCTTAGAGTCTGAGGTAGCTCCAGACGAAAAGCCACCGGGTTAATGATCTTAATTACCCTATAAGGACCAATAAATCTCGGACCTAATTTCCATGAGGGAACCTTCAACTTGATATTTCTGGTAGACAACCACACCAAGTCATTCACCCCAAGGTCCGGACCTTCAGAGCGCTTCTTATCAGCCACACGTTTGTATCTACCACCAATTCTCTTCAAACTTTCTTGCACACTCTGCCACACTGATGAAAGTGAAGACGCAAATCGTTCCTCCTCGGGAATCCCAGACAGCCCCCCCTCACTAAACGTACAAAACTGAGGATGGAAACCATACGCACCAAAAAATTGAGACTTATCGGTGGATTCTTGACGACGATTATTAATGGCAAACTCGGCTAACGGTAAATAAGATGACCATTCCTCCTGATTTTCGGAAACAAAGCATCTCAAATATGTCTCTAGGTTTTGATTGGTACGTTCAGTCTGACCGTTGGACTGTGGATGGAAAGATGAAGAAAACGACAGATGAACCCCTAAACGAGAACAAAAAGCTTTCCAAAATTTAGAAACAAATTGGGTACCACGATCCGAAACAATATCGGAAGGGACCCCGTGAAGCTTCACGATGTGGTCAATAAAAACCTGAGCCAGTGTGTTAGCATTAGGCAATGCGGTCAGAGCAATAAAGTGCACCATTTTACTGAATCTGTCAACAACAACAAGAATAACAGTCTTCCCCGCTGATACTGGTAGATCAGTAATGAAATCCATTGATAGGTGCGTCCAAGGCCTGTTGGGGATGGCCAGAGGTAAAGACGCCCTGCCGGACGAGTATGATCCACCTTAGAACGAGCACAGGTAGGACATGCAGACACAAAATTCAACACCTCCTGGCGCCACTTAGGCCACCAGAACCGACGAGACACTAATTCAGAGGTTGCCTTACTACCTGGGTGTCCTGCCAGTGCGGAGTTATGGTGTTCCTTTAGTATCTCCAGGCGTAAATTTTCTGGCACAAACAGTTTACCCGAGGGGCAGGAGGCCGGGCGTCCCCTGAGCTTCCAACACCCTCCCCTCTAAACCTGAGTGTAATGCAGAGACCACCACCCCCTTTTGCAAAATAGGCTCTGGAACATCATCATCACCCCCTCCAGGAAAACTTCGAGACAATGCATCCGCCTTAGTATTTTTGCCCCCGGGCGATAGGTTATTACAAAATTAAACCTAGTAAAAATAACGACCACCGAGCCTGTCTAGGGGTGAGGCGTTTAGCAGACTCCAGATATACTAAGTTTTTGTGATCAGTAATCACTGTGACGGGATGAACCGCCCCCTCCAAAAAATGACGCCACTCCTCTAAGGCCAACTTAATAGCCAAAAGTTCCCTGTTGCCAATGTCATAGTTCCTTTCTGCAGTAGACAATTTCTTCGAAAAGAAAGCACACGGACGCCATTCACCAGGGACGGGCCCTGAATAGTACCGCTCCCACCCCCACCTCTGATGCGTCAACCTCTACAATAAAAGGAAGCGAGACATCTGGCTGTACGAGAATAGGAGCCGAGGTGAATCTTTCCTTCAGAGATGTAAAGGCAGTTTTGGCTGCATGTGACCATTTGGAAAAATCGGATCCCTTTCGGGTCATGTCCGTCAGTGGTTTGACCACCAAGGAATAGTTCTTTATAAACTTTCTATAAAAATTGGCAAACCCCAGGAAGCGTTGCAATGCCTTCAGGTTCTCAGGCAGATCCCAGTCCATAATTGCCCGGACTTTCTCTGGATCCATGCGGAAACCTGAATCTGACAACACATACCCCAGAAATGGCAGTTCTTTTACGGCGAACACACATTTCTCTAATTTAGCAAACAATTTGTTGGCCCTTAATATCTGCAGCACTTGTCTCACATGGATCTTATGTGTATCCAGATCCGGAGAATAGACCAGGATGTCATCAAGATATATCACAACAAATCTCCCGATAAGGTGACTAAAAATATCGTTGACAAAATGTTGGAACACCGCAGGCGCATTAGTAAGACCAAATGGCATGACCAGATTTTCATAATGCCCTTCCGGAGTATTAAAAGCCGTCTTCCACTCATCCCCCTCTTTGATGCGAACCAGGTTATAGGCTCCTCTGAGATCCATTTTGGAGAACCATTTAGCACCAGCAACCTGATTAAAGAGGTCGGGAATGAGAGGAAGAGGATAGGGATCTCGGATAGTTATCCAGTTTAATTCCCGGAAATCCAGGCAAGGACGCAGGCCCCCATCTTTCTTTTTAACGAAAAAGAACCCTGCAGCCACAGGTGAAGAAGAGGGTCTGATGTGTCCCTTAGCCAAACTCTCCGAAATATAATCTTTCAAAGCCTTACTCTCCGGGCCGGAAAGATTGTATAACCGGGTTTTAGGTAGTTTTGCCCCAGGTAACAAATTAATTGGGCAATCATATGGACGATGAGGTGGTAACCCCTGACAACCCTTCTCAGAGAACACATCCATAAAATCCGACAGAAAGGCAGGTAGAGATGTTACAGAGAGTGTTGAGCACCTACTACTCAAGCAGTTGTCCTTACAATGTTCACTCCACTCCACAATCTCCCCGGCCTGCCAATCCACCATGGGATTGTGAGTCACCAGCCAGGGAAGCCCCAATACCATAGGAGCCGGAAGACCGTCCAGGACATAACAAGAGATATGCTCTTTATGGAGGTCCCCTACCTGCAGATGGATATTATGGACGATCTGAGTTTACTCTCTCTGAGTAAGAGGGGAGGAGTCGATGGCAAAAATAGGAATAGTTCTGCGTACCGGTTCCAGAGTAAAACCCAGAGCCTGACCAAACCGTGAATCCACCAAGTTAACCCCCGCCCCACTGTCCAAAAAGACGGAACAGATCTCAGTCTTATTGCCCGCCACAACGGTAGCGGACAACAAAAACTGAGACATGCGTATGGAGGAAACGAATACGCCCAGACTGTTATCCTCCGCACAGTCTGGGGACTCTAGTTTTCCGGCGGCTCCTTTGTTTGTGATCTCTTGGGTTCTGAGGGACATATCTTTACAAAATGACCCCTCCCCCCACAACGAAAACAAACCTCTGACCTATGGCGGACCTTAGGAGGATTCACCCGTCTAGTGGCGCCCCCTATTTGCATTGGTTCGACTGGATCACAACAAACCGATCCCTGCCCTATAGAGGCCTCTGTAGAATTTAATAGTCTCTCCCTGAGTCGTCTGTCGATTCTTATGGACAGAGACATAGCAGCCTCAAGAGACCCAGGGACCTCGTATACAGCCAGCGCGTCTTTTAATTTTTCAGACAACCCCTGGCAGAACTGACTCCTAAGGGCCGAGTCGTTCCATAATGTATCAGTAGCCCACCTATGGAATTCGGAACAATATAGTTCAGCTGACCGGTTGTCCTGCCGAAGTCTACGTAGCTTAGACTCAGCCAGTGAGACCCTGTCCGGGTCATCATACACGAGACCCAAGGCTTCAAAAAACTTCTCCACTGATCGCAAGGCCGGAGAGTCTGATGGTAAGGAGAAAGCCCAAGCCTGCGGATCTCCTTGCAGGAGAGAAATTACAATGCCCACTCGTTGTTCCTCACCGCCGGAGGATCTAGGGCGTAACCTGAAGAACAATTTACAAGCTTCTCTGAAGGTTACAAATTGGTCTCTCCCTCCTGAGAACCTATCAGGAAAAGCCACTTTTGGCTCAGGAGTACCTTGGTTTCCCGTAGCAACGGTGGAACCCAAGGATTGCTGCTGCTGCTGCTTGTGAGCAAACTCACAAGCTATCGCGAGTAGCAAGTCGCTGCGACCTTCTCTTCCCAGACCTATCTGGATCAGTCACAGTCGTGACAGCTGCCCTCGTCATCTTCCTGAAAAGGGGGCTCGGCGAGGGTGGGGCTGGTGGGCCCAGCAAATTTATCTTCTTATACAACAGTTTTTTGACATATAAGAAGACTGAAATCTACAGCAGCTTGGAGCTGCTTTAGATTTTAGTCTAGGCGTACAGAATGCTGAAGGACGCACCTAATTTATGACGGGGTGAGATACTTGACATAATTTAGGCGCATCGTCCAGCAGTGTAGGGGATATCAAGACAAGCGTAAAGCGCCTTCCTATTTTAATGTTTGTCTTCCAAACAACCCCATCCAGATGAATGAAACTGATCTTCAGTCATAGAAATTGAAACAAAACCTGCTGCAAGTGAAGGATCCCTTATGATCTAAGGACAGTCCGCATGTGGTCATATAGGTGCATTAACCCACTTCTTTAAGGCCTCATGCACATGACCTTTCCGTTTTTTGCAGTCCGCAAATTGCAGATATGCAAAATTCGGAAGCCGTCTGTGTGCCTTCAGCAATTTGCGGAACGGAACGGACGGCCCATTATAGAGATGCCTATTCTTGTCCGCAAAACGGACAAGAATAGGAGATGTTATATATTTTTTTCGTTGGGCTACGGAACGGAGCAACGGATGCGGACAGCACATCGAAGTGAATGGGTCCGCACCCGAGCTGCAAAAACTGCGGCTCGGATGCTGACCAGAACAACGGTCGTGTGCATGAACCCTTATAGATATTCTCTTGTCTTCCCTTGAAATATTATGTAGTGATCAAAAGTATCAAGAAACATATGGTAAGGCGCAAATATTTTTTCGGAAAAGAGAAGTATATACTACTTGTATATGATCTTTTGGCCTCTTGCTAAGCATAAAATAAATACTGATTTATGCCAGTACCTTCCAGCTGATACATACGTTGCCAAGAACAAAAAAAAAGGGCACTGTCGCTTCCTTCGCCAGTTTCTGTGTATAAAATCAGCTTCACATGAAAAGCAATTCAAGTAACTGATTTCTAATAGGAAATTTCTTTCATTTATTAGTTTCTATAAATCTGTGTGAAGTCTTGTAGTGCATTCTGTCTTCACAAGCAGTTATAATATTGCAAGCATGCAAAGACATTAATGAGAACACTGACACCTACTCGCTATGTTTTTTTCCTAAGACTCAGAGTAGGCGGCTGATCTTTAGCAATTCACCACCTGGAATCAGCAATGCCATGCATTGCTCTTCTAAAATGTCACTTACCAAGGAAGAAAACACTTGAAGTACACTAGGCAACATACCAAATATACAGTTCACACAGAGGCACAAGGGCTTGTCTGTTTGCAGGTTTGTTTGTACTGTCTAATGGCACCAATTAATATTTCATATTATGTGTTTGACAGCTGGAAAAAATATTAACGGAGTGTAATTGGAAAAAAAGGGATTGTGCCATTGTTTTATGGGTTTTGTTTTTACGGCTTTTACAATCTATATATATAAAGAAGGACATATGTATGTATGTGTGTATGTTCCGCGATCACTCAAAAACGCAACCATCAATTTCAACAAAACTTGGCATACACATCCCTTGCTACCTGGAAAGAAACCTTGTGGGGGTCACAGCTCTCTAGCACAGACCGTTCCTGAGATATTCCCAAAAAATGCAAATATGGCACATCACATGACCTACATTAGCCAATAGAAGCCTGCAGGTCTTTCTTTTCATATCCCAACTGCCAAACACACTGCCACATGTCCCTTATCAGCCAATAGAAGCTTGCAGGTCCTTAGTCTCCACATACACACAGTTTTACACCAGGTTTCCATAACAACCCAGCCATGTTTCTTCACTGCTGCAGGTCAGCTTTAAAGGGGCAGGGCACTGTGGATGACACTGTTAAGGGGGCAGGGGCCACTATTGAAAGGGCAGCTGCTGTGGGGGTCACAGTTAAAGGGGTGGGCACTGTGGAGGTCACTATTAAAGGGGCGGGAACTGTGGAGGTCACTGTTAAAGGGCCGGGCACTGTGGATGTCACTGTTAAAGGGGCGGGCACTGTGGTGGTCACTGTTAAAGGTACGGGCACTGTGGAGGTCACTGTTAATGTGGCATTCACTGTGGAGGTAACTGTTAAGGGGGCGAGCACTGTGGAGGTCACTGTTAAAGGGGCAGGCACTGTGGAGGTCACCGTTAAAGGGCGGGCACTGTGGAGGTCACTGTTAAAGGGGCGGGCACCGTGGAAGTCACTGTTAAAGGGCGGGCAATGTGAAGGTCACTGTTAAATGGGTGGGCACTGTGGAGGTCACTATTAAGGGGGCGGGCTCCTGAGGAGGTCACTGTAAAGGGAGCGGGGTGCTATGAAACTCATTGTTAAAGGGGCAGACTGCTGTAAAGGTCAAAGTTAAGGGGATGGGCTGCTGTGAAGGTCCAATTTTAAGAAGACTGGGCACTATGGGGGGATCAGTGTTAAGAGGTGGGAGGGCTGTGGAGTTCACTGTTATGGGGGATACTGTCGATATCTTTTAACGACACACACAAACATTAAGTGAAATAGATGAAATATACCCATGCGAAGCCAGGTCCTTCTGCTAGTGCAGTAATAATTACACATTACTTTTATTCTGCTGGTCTGTGTGATTACAGCAATATCAAATTCATGTCGTTTTTGATATGTTTTAATACCGGTAAAAACTTTTTTATATTTCTGTTTACAGAGTTGTGTTAGGGCTCTTTTTTGCAGGGCAGCTATACTTTTATTGATACTATTTTGGGGTTTATATATGGCTTTTTGATCACTTTTTATATAGATTTTTTGTGCCAAAAAATGACACTTCGGGACAGTGGCATAGATAGAGAAGTAAGGGCCCCATAGCAAGGATCAAACCAGGCCCCCCACACAGGACAGAAGGGTTTCTGCCTAAACCCTTTTCAATGACCCTTGGGCCATTTTTTCCAGTGCCTCATTTGCTAAAAGTTATTCCTTTAGAGGGTAGAGTCCTGACCAAGTTGTCACCTCCAGTAGAAGAGGAGATAATCCCAACTAAGACTGGGCCCCTCTTGCCCTGGGCCCCATAGCAGTCGCATGGTCTGTCGCTATGATAGTTACCCCCCTGCTTCGGGATTTTTTTTTTCTCATTACAGTGATCACCAACAATACCAATTCTGATTATTTTATTGTTTACCTATTTTTATATGTCATTTGGGGAAAAGGGATGATTTGAAGCTTTAACTCTTTTTTTTTTTTATATACAGAGTTTTTAGCTCTATCTAGGGGGTTTGAATATATGATCATTAGTCCACTTCTACTGTAGACTGCAGTGGCTTACTATTATAGTCTAAGTGTTGCTGTGTTGTTCTTAGGCCCTCCTACAGGCAGGTCTTAATAGAAACTTAAGTTTGGCCTTCACAAGGCTCCAGGCTGCCATAGCAAATAAATGGCTCTAGCAATTTTATTGCTGGGGGACCAGTTAGTCATTGGGAACAGTCCATTCCTGGTAAATGAGTGCTTAGATGCTGTGATCACAATTCACTGTGGCATCTTAGATCTTAAATGTTCATGATTGTAGTTGTTTTTGATCACAGACACTGCCAGTGGGACTCTGCTGTATAAAACAGCAGGCCCACACCTATGGCCCTTGCTCAGCCCCGGGTGTGTGCCATCTTTAAAGGCTATGTAAACCGTTGGAGGCAATTTTTTTAAAAGCATTTAACCACTTTGGGCTAAAAATAATTTTTTCAATTGGTCCTTTCTTATTAAAAATATTGAAAAGTTCTGTTACAAAGGGTTAACTGTATGTCTAGCTGTGTGAATCTACTTTTTACTTTCACTTTTGTGCTGGTCATCTAATAAAACTTACCGTTATCTCTAATTTACTGAGAGGTCATAAACACTTATTTAAGCCACATTCTTATCAGTAAGATAAGAACTATAATGAGTGTTCAGGAGGTCAGATATAAAGAGCTGTCAGCTAAGCTGGCTGACGGAACAGAGTGAAAATTCAGATCCTGCTGCTGGAGCATCTCAGCCCTGTACAGAAAAAAGGGCTCCATATTTTTTTAAAAGACCAAATTAAGGTCTTTTAAGGTAAATAAATATTCCTTTACCGAAGTGGAGCTGGATTCCTTGGACCTTTTGCACAAATGACTGTATGTAGTTTAATATTGTAAGTATACAGTGAAAGTACTATATAGGTACAGACAGACAATTTATATGGTCAGGAAATGTATTAAGCAGAGGGAGTCTTTTATACAGCGCCTAAATGAAATACAATATTTTCCCTGGAGGCAATATTTTAAGGGGGGGGGGGGAAGGGGGGCTGATACCTGTATATACAGTATGCCTTGGTGCATGTTGCATTTTATTTTCTCACAGGTTCTATATGTATAATATGGGCCCATAAGCAGCTATGTGCCTCTTTTATGGATTCATACATCGATCATTAATATGGCCGCGCACATTTTTATTAGTGTGCAGTTGTGTGTAAAGATTTTGCCCAACTTATACTTTAGGTGTATTTCTGTTATCCATATCTCTGCAGGTAAAATAACTACATTACAATACACAAGCAATGTTGCTCTAGAGCAGGGGTCAGCAACCTCCAGCACTCCAGCTGTGAAACTACATCTCCATGTATGCACAGTTGCTCCTCAACACTTCTGTGAATTCCCATATAAGTGAATGGGGCATGCTGGAGTTCTCAGGGTTTGTGACCTCGGTTCTAGAGCAATAAATGGCTAAGACCTGCTACATCTCTACGGTGTACATTTTTGTTAAAGCACAATTTGTTTTTCCATTGCCATACAAACTGAACCTCAGTCTTATTTAATATGGCAATGGAAAAAGCGCAGAGCAAACATGTACGCTACACAAACACACTGTTCTTATCAGCATGAAGAAGTGAAGGAACAGCAACAACTTTTTGATAGTGAAACCTCATTGAGAAAATGACATTAAAATGTTTTTCTAGAGAGGTGGTTCCCCGAAGCAAGATGGCAAATATGCATAGTATATCATGGAACTGAAAATTTGCCACAATTTAGCCTGGCTAAAGGGAGTGGTCATGATAAAGAGGTAGTCTTTTGGAGAAGTTTCACTGTGAGATTGTGGCTCTCAGAGACCTGAGACCTCTATATGGGAGTCATGGGTAACTAGTACCTATGAAGCGCACAGGAGTACAGTATAGAACACAGGGTGGAATTTTCCCATGTCTCCTTAGCAAAATCTCTGATGATTCAGTGGCAAAATACATATGTGCTACATACAGGTTTGTTCCAGATTTGCCAGAGATTTCACCCTATGCATTGCAAAGGATGAAATACAACGAAAATCCACAACATCAATTGACATGGTCAAGTTTTCAAATCCTCACCGCAGGTCAATTTATGCTGTGGATGTTTTTTATGCAGTGTGCAGATGAGTTTTCTTAAAATCTCATCTACCATATTTTTCGCCCTATAAGGTGCATTTTTTCCTCCCAAAGTGGGAGGAAAATGTCACTGCGTCTTATGGGGTGAATACTAATGAGCACTTCCATATGGTAGCGCTCTTTAGTACCAGAGGACCAGGAAGCGGTGAATGCAGCACTCCCCGGGCTCTGTGCTCTCTGCTTTCTGGTCCTCTGCCGTTGGATGTGATGTGACCTTGCGCTGTGTGTGTCAGGTCACAGAACACCGCGCGGCAGGAAGAAGAATCTAATCTGAGGTATGGGAGTCTCATCTGAGGTCTGAACGGGGGTGTCTTATTTATGTTGGGGCTCTTTTCTGGGTCTGACTGGTGGTCATTCACATTGGGGTCTGACCTGAGGTCTGATTGTGCGGTCTGATCTGAGGTCTTATTGGGGTCTTATTAACACTGGGGGTCTGATTGGGGCTGTGAGCTGAGTTCTGATTACTATTGGGGGTCTGACTGGTGGTCTGTTCTGAGGTCTGATGAAAAATATTTTTTTCTTATTCTCCTCCTCTAAAACCTAGGTGCGTCTTATGGGCTGCTGCTTCTTATAGGGCAGAAAATACGGTACTGTGCTGGTAGTGTAAAACTCTATGGATTTGCTGGTTGCAAACCAACAGAGTATTTGTCTTGTGTGAACATATCCATATTGAGACTTTTAAATGCATTAGTCCATGGATCCCATTGACTGAACAACACTAAACCAAGACTAAATAATATCACCATACACTAATCAGTTATTACCACCAGACAAGTGAACAAAGTACTGATCAGACTCAATCAGAGACAGAATAAACAAGTATTAAAGGGAACCTGTCACCAGGAAATTCACTGATAAACCAGGCATGCTGCCTTGTAGGGCTCACTCTGCTGAATATAATGATACCTTTCACTTGGTGATCTGTTGCTGTATTGTGGAGAAAAAGTACTTTTAATCCATATGCTAATGAGCTGATTTGAGTCCAGTAGTTGATATGAGTAGAGATGGCCCGAACTATCCGGCCTGCTTCCACTGACTGTAGTGTGCCCACTGCCAGTGCCCACCACTCATACCGGGTGGCACAGTAGCTTGCCGATAAATAAGGCATTTAATTTTTAGACAGTAGTCTAATTTCAGTTGCTTGCCTGCTGCCAGTGTGTGTCAGGCCCGCTTCCACTGACTGTAGTGTGCCCACTGCCAGTGCCCACCACTCATACCGTGTGGCACAGTAGCTTGCCGATAAATAAGGCATTTAATTTTTAGATAGTAGTCTAATTTCAGTTGCTTGCCTGTTGCCAGTGTGTGTCAGGCCCACTTCCACAGACTGTAGTGTGCCCACTGCCAGTGCCAACCACTGATACCGGGTGGCACAGTAGCTTGCCGATAAATAAGGCATTTCATTTTTAGACAGTAGTCTAATTTCAGTTGCTTGCCTGCTGCCAGTGTGTGTCAGGCCCGCTTCCATTGACTGTAGTGTGCCCACTGCCAGTGCCCACCACTCATACCGTGTGGCACAGTAGCTTGCCGATAAATAAGGCATTTAATTTTTAGACAGTAGTCTAAATTCAGTTGCTTGCCTGCTGCCAGTGTGTGTCAGGCCTGCTTCCACTGACTGTAGTGTGCCCACTGCCAGTGCCCACCACTCATACCGGGTGGCACAGTACCTAGCACGCGTAGTACCACTTATCTAAAAAAAAAATGACAGGAAGAGACAGGCCACCCCGCAGGGGCCGTCGTGGTCGTGGTGCTGTGATTTCCACTGTCCCTGGAATAATGCCCAGTGTTCAGAGGCCACATACCCTGAATCCGAAAAATTCTGAGGACATAGTTGACTGGCTTAGACAGGACACCTAATCTTCAACAGCTTCCGCTAAGAGCCTTGACGCACCATCCTCCTCCAGCTCAGCTTCGGTCACCTGCTCTCAAGTTACCACGCACCCGCCCGTCGCCACCACCACCACAGCCACCACAGCCACCACAGCCGCTTCACTTGATCCGTCAGAGGAGTTATTTACACATCAGTTGGATGCAATTAGTGATGCGCAACCATTATTGCCAGATGATGTAGATTACGGGAATATGTCTCAGTCGGGCAGGATTACACACATGGACGTACAGTGTGATGATGATGATGATGATGTTGTACCCGCTGCTGCGTCCTTTGCTGAGGTGTCAGATACAAGTGAAGCGGTTGATGATGACGATGTGTCCACGGATGCCACGTGGGTGCCTGCTCGAAGAGAAGAAGAGGGGGAAAGTTCAGATGGGGAAACAGAGAGAATGAGGAGACGAGTTGGAAGCAGGGGAGGTCAGTCGCAAGGAGTTAGTGGCACAGTCAGACAGCATGTATCGGCATCTGGGGTCATCCAGACAGCACGCCAGTCAACGCATGCTGTTGCCACCACCAGAATGCCGTCATTGCAAAGCTCAGCAGTGTGGCATTTTTTTGTGTGTCTGCCTCTGATAAAAGCAATGCCATTTGCAACCTGTGCCAAAAGAAACTGAGTCGTGGGAAGTCCAACACCCACCTTGGTACAACTGCTTTGCGAAGGCACATGATCTCACATCACAAATGCCTATGGGATCAACACATGAGTACAAGCAGCACACAAACTCAAAGCCACCATGCTCCTCCTGGTCCAGCATCTTCAGCCACGTCAACCACTGCTGTCCTCCCTGCCCCCTCTCAACCACCCGCCACTCCGCCTCTCACCTTCAGCAGTTCCTGTTCATCTGCCCACAGTCAGGTGTCTGTCAAGGACATGTTTGAGCATAAGAAGCCAATGTCACAAAGTCACCCCCTTGCCCGGCGACTGACAGCTGGCTTGACGGAACTCTTAGCCCGCTCAGCTTTACCATACCAGCTGGTAGAGTCTGAGGCCTTCAAAAATTTGTCGCTATTGGGACACCACAGTGGAAGGTGCCTTGTAGGGCTCACTCTGCTGAATATAATGATACCTTCACTTGGTGATCTGTTGCTGTATTGTGGAGAAAAAGTACTTTTAATCCATATGCTAATGAGCTGATTTGAGTCCAGTAGTTGATATGAGTAGAGATGGCCCGAACTATCCGGCCTGCTTCCACTGACTGTAGTGTGCCCACTGCCAGTGCCCACCACTCATACCGGGTGGCACAGTAGCTTGCCGATAAATAAGGCATTTAATTTTTAGACAGTAGTCTAATTTCAGTTGCTTGCCTGCTGCCAGTGTGTGTCAGGCCCGCTTCCACTGACTGTAGTGTGCCCACTGCCAGTGCCCACCACTCATACCGTGGTGGCACAGTAGCTTGCCGATAAATAAGGCATTTAATTTTTAGATAGTAGTCTAATTTCAGTTGCTTGCCTGTTGCCAGTGTGTGTCAGGCCCACTTCCACAGACTGTAGTGTGCCCACTGCCAGTGCCAACCACTGATACCGGGTGGCACAGTAGCTTGCCGATAAATAAGGCATTTCATTTTTAGACAGTAGTCTAATTTCAGTTGCTTGCCTGCTGCCAGTGTGTGTCAGGCCCGCTTCCATTGACTGTAGTGTGCCCACTGCCAGTGCCCACCACTCATACCGTGTGGCACAGTAGCTTGCCGATAAATAAGGCATTTAATTTTTAGACAGTAGTCTAAATTCAGTTGCTTGCCTGCTGCCAGTGTGTGTCAGGCCTGCTTCCACTGACTGTAGTGTGCCCACTGCCAGTGCCCACCACTCATACCGGGTGGCACAGTACCTAGCACGCGTAGTACCACTTATCTAAAAAAAAATGACAGGAAGAGACAGGCCACTCACGCAGGGGCCGGTCGTGGTCGTGGTGCTGTGATTTCCACTGTCCCTGGAATAATGCCCAGTGTTCAGAGGCCACATACCCTGAATCCGAAAAATTCTGAGGACATAGTTGACTGGCTTAGACAGGACACCTAATCTTCAACAGCTTCCGCTAAGAGCCTTGACGCACCATCCTCCTCCAGCTCAGCTTCGGTCACCTGCTCTAAGCTACCACGCACCCGCCCGTCGCCACCACCACCACAGCCACCACAGCCACCACAGCCGCTTCACTTGATCCGTCAGAGGAGTTATTTACACATCAGTTGGATGCAATTAGTGATGCGCAACCATTATTGCCAGATGATGTAGATTACGGGAATATGTCTCAGTCGGGCAGGATTACACACATGGACGTACAGTGTGATGATGATGATGATGATGTTGTACCCGCTGCTGCGTCCTTTGCTGAGGTGTCAGATACAAGTGAAGCGGTTGATGATGACGATGTGTCCACGGATGCCACGTGGGTGCCTGCTCGAAGAGAAGAAGAGGGGGAAAGTTCAGATGGGGAAACAGAGAGAATGAGGAGACGAGTTGGAAGCAGGGGAGGTCAGTCGCAAGGAGTTAGTGGCACAGTCAGACAGCATGTATCGGCATCTGGGGTCATCCAGACAGCACGCCAGTCAACGCATGCTGTTGCCACCACCAGAATGCCGTCATTGCAAAGCTCAGCAGTGTGGCATTTTTTTGTGTGTCTGCCTCTGATAAAAGCAATGCCATTTGCAACCCATGCCAAAGAAACTGAGTCGTGGGAAGTCCAACACCCACCTTGGTACAACTGCTTTGCGAAGGCACATGATCTCACATCACAAATGCCTATGGGATCAACACATGAGTACAAGCAGCACACAAACTCAAAGCCACCATGCTCCTCCTGGTCCAGCATCTTCAGCCACGTCAACCACTGCTGTCCTCCCTGCCCCCTCTCAACCACCCGCCACTCCGCCTCTCACCTTCAGCAGTTCCTGTTCATCTGCCCACAGTCAGGTGTCTGTCAAGGACATGTTTGAGCATAAGAAGCCACGTCACAAAGTCACCCCTTGCCCGGCGACTGACAGCTGGCTTGACGGAACTCTTAGCCCGCCAGCTTTTACCATACCAGCTGGTAGAGTCTGAGGCCTTCAAAAATTTGTCGCTATTGGGACACCACAGTGGAAGGTACCCGACGAAATTTTTTTCAAAAAGGCAATCCCAAACCTCTACCATGTCATTGAAAAGGAAGTCATGGCATCTCTGGCATACAGTGTTGGGGCAAGGGTCCATCTGACCACTGATACCTGGTCTGCAAAGCACGGTCAGGGCAGGTATATCACGTATACAGCGCATTGGGTCAACCTGCTGACGGCTGACAAGCATGGAATGCGTGGCTCCGCAGTGGAGTTGGTGACGCCACCACGACTAGCAGGCAGAGCTACTGCCACCTCCTCTACTCCTACTCCATCCTCTTCGATATCCTCCTCGGCTGAGTCCTCTTCTGCTGCGGCGTCTGGCTGCACATCAACTGAATCCCCTCAGCTCCCCAGGGGTTATTCCACATCCCGGATACGACAGTGTCACGCTGTCTTGGGGTTGACTTGCCTGAAAGCAGAGAGCCACACAGGACCAGCACTCCTGTCCGCCCTGAACGCACAGGTGGATCAGTGGCTGACCCCGCACCAACTGGAGATCGGCAAAGTGGTGTGTGACAATGGAAGCAATCTGTTGGCGGCATTAAATTTGGGCAAGTTGTCACATGTGCCGTGCATGGCACATGTGTTGAATCTCATCGTACAACGTTTTGTGTCTAAGTACCCAGGCTTACAGGACGTCCTCAAGCAGGCCAGGAAGGTGTGTGGCCATTTCAGGCGTTCCTACGCGGCCATGGCGCACTTTTCCGATATTCAGCGGCGAAACAACATGCCAGTGAGGCGCTTGATATTCGACAGCCCGACACGTTGGAATTCAACACTCCTAATGTTCGACCGCCTGCTCCAACAAGAAAAAGCCGTCAACGAGTATTTCTATGACCGGGGTGCTAGGACAGCCTCTGCGGAGCTGGGAATCTTTTTGCCACGTTACTGGACACTCATGCGCAATGCCTGTAGGCTCATGCATCCTTTTGAGGAGGTGACAAACCTAGTCAGTCGCACCGAAGGCACCATCAGTGACCTCATCCCATTTGTTTTCTTCCTGGACCGTGCCCTGCGAAGAGTTCTGGATCAGGCTGTAGATGAGCGTGAAGAGGAAGAGTTGTGGTCACCATCACCACCAGAAACAGCCTTGTCATCATCGCTTGCCGGACCTGCAGAAACGCTGGAAGAGGAGTATGAGGAAGAGGAGTCAGAGGAGGAATGTGGCGGCTTTGAGGAGGAGGAAGACCAACCACAGCAGGCACCCCAGGGTGCTCGTTGTTGTCACCTATCTGGGACCCATGGTGTTGTACGTGGCTGGGGGGAAGAACAGACCGTCAATAACATCAGTGAGGACGAGGAACGGGAAATGAGTAGCTCTGCATCCAACCTTGTTCAAATGGGGTCTTTCATGCTGTCATGTCTGTTGAGGGACCCACGTATAAAAAGGATGAAGGAGAACGATCTGTACTGGGTGGCCACGCTACTAGACCCCGGTATAAGCAGAAAGTGGCAGAAATGTTACCAAATTACCGAAAGTCGGAAAGGATGCAGCAGTTCAAAACCAAACAAAAAAATATGCTTTACACAGCTTATAAGGGGGATGTCACAGCACAACAGGAATCTAACAGGGGAAGAGGTGAGTGTAATCCTCCTCCTACCACGGCGGCAAGGACTGGACGATTTACAGATGTGTTGTTGATGGAGGACATGCGGAGCTTTTTCAGTCCTACTCATCGCCACAGCCCTTCGGGATCCAGCCTTACAGAACGACTCGACCGACAGGTAGCAAACTACCTCGCCTTAACAGCAGATATCGACACTCTGAGGAGCAATGAACCCCTTCACTACTGGGTGTGCAGGCTTGACCTGTGGCCTGAGCTTTCCCAGTTCGCAATAGAACTTCTGGCCTGCCCTGCTTCAAGTGTCCTGTCAGAAAGGACCTTCAGTGCAGCAGGAGGCATTGTCACTGACAAGAGAAGTCGCCTCGGTCAAAAAAGTGTTGATTACCTCACCTTCATAAAGATGAATGAGGCATGGATCCCGAAGGGACTGACAGTGGGGGATACATTTGACTAACAAAAGGCCTGATTACATGCCTTGGCCTCAAAATGGTCCCCACGCTGCTGTATTTAATGTCTGCATACCGGATGACTTTCGTGAATTCTCCACCACCAACTAGGGTTCAAGCCGCAATGTTTTAGTCACTTTTCTGCCTGGAAAACATCAATGTTTCCAGCCGCTGCTACAATAGCGGCTGCAACAATGCCATTATTTTTCAGGCATGTGTATATGCCTAATTTTTCTGTCCTATGGTGCAGCACTGTGGCTGCAAAAACAAACCAAAAAAAAAAAGGCACATACAAGTGTCAATTCCCCTTCGTAATCGTTACCTTGTTGTGGTGAAGGGGCTTGCGTATCACAATGAAGCAATCATCACCTCTATAAGTGTGTTGGCAACGTTGCCACACCCCAGATGATAAGGCCGTTGCTTCATTATGGTCAGACCAAAAGCGATCGGACGGCTGGATAATATTTCATAGAAAAAACATTAATTTACCTTTTTTTATATGTTGTATGGGTTTTAATACATAAAATAAAAATCATAATAAAGTGTCTTAATAGTTTATTAGAAATGATGCAGACAATTAAAAAAATCCCCATCAATTCCAATACAAAGCAAGTACAGAGCTCAGAACTAAATTATTTCATGATGTCGTAATGGTTCGCTAATTCGACAATGGTTAATCAATTCGACCGGATAGGGTCCGTAACAGGGATTAAACTGATAGGAATAGTACTAGTTAAGACACCACTCATATAGGGTGTCACAGCACATTGCTCTGTGCACGCGCAGTGCCCCAATTTGGGAGTAAGAGGACCGACCAAGCTGCTTTTTCCATCTCCCGGTTCCTGAAATCAATTCAGTTTGGTGTATGAGAGTTTGGTCTGTCACTGTGAAGGCAGTCGAAGGTACCCGGCCTAAATTTTTTTTCACAAAAGGCAATCCCTGATATGGGACGTAACAGGGATTAAACTGATGAGAATAGTACTACAGAAAATACCACTCATATCGGGTGTGACAGTAAATTGCACGGCGCAGACGCAGTCACCGTGAATTAAAACAGAGTGGAGGGAGCCAGTGTTTTTTAACCATCTCCCCGTTCGAAAAATCTATTCAATAAATGGCCCCAGATTGGGGACGTTAGAGGATTAAACTGATGAGAATAGTACTACAGAAAATACCACTCATATCGGGTGTGACAGTAAATTGCACGGCGCAGACGCAGTCACCGTGGATTAAAACAGAGTGGAGGGAGCCAATGTTTTTAACCATCTCCCCGTTCGAAAAATCTATTCAATAAATGGCCCCCAGATTGGGGACGTTAGAGGGATTAAACTGATGAGAATAGTACTACAGAAAATACCACTCATATCGGGTGTGACAGTAAATTGCACGGCGCAGACGCAGTGACCGTGGTTTAAAACAGAGTGGAGGGAGCCAGCGTTTTTTAACCATCTCCCGTTCGAAAAATCTATTCAATAAATGGCCCCCAGATTGGGGACGTTAAAGGATTAAACTGATGAGAATAGTACTACAGAAAATACCACTCATATCGGGTGTGACAGTAAATTGCACGGCGCAGACGCAGTGACCGTGGATAAAAACAAAGGGGAGGGAGCCAGAGTTTTTTTTAACCATCTCCCCGTTCGAAAAATCAATTCAATTCACCTTTCGGGGACCCTTGGTGTTGTACGTGGCTGGGTGGAGGAAGAAACCTTCAATGACATCACCGGGACGTGGCTAGCTTGGTATCCAACCGTGTGCAAATGGGGAGTTTGGGGTTGTGCAAATGAACTGTTTGCGGTTGTTTGCGGCGCATTAAAAGGGGAGTTTGGTCTGTCAATGTCTGTAAAGTGGGCGTAACCCTTACACTACCTGATCAATGCAACATCATACCTGATCGTATACACACACTGGATGTTTTAAAGCACGTTATTCCAAACAATTTAGGAATGTTAGTTGATTTATGCCCTTTATGGATTAAAACCCGACTCTGCGTCCACTACGTAATTTTCCATGGGAGTTTTGCCATAGATCCCCCTCCAGCATGCCACAGTCCAGGTGTTAGACCCCTTGAAACAACTTTCCCATCACTATTGTGGCCAGAAAGAGTCCCTGTGGGTTTTAAAATTCGCCTGCCAATTGAAGTCTATGGCGGTTCGCCTGGTTCGCCCGTTCGCGAACATTTGCGGAAGTTCGCGTTCGCTGTTCGTGAACGGAAAATTTTATGTTCGCGACATCACTAGATATGAGTCCAGCGTTTTTTCTATTCAGAGCTGTAGCCACTCCCCTATTCACTTCTCCAGATGCAAAAGGGGTGTGGTTTATTATATAACCCCTTTAACAACTTCTGTAGTCACTCGCTTTTAATTTCTTTTCCATCTGGCCCAGACTAGCATAAAGACTCCTAGCTATGCCTTAGTTCTGCAGAGTTTTCCACCTAGACATCTTTGACCAACCCTTCACTTGCTCCCCATGACAGCCACAGTTCACCCCCAAAAAGCCAGCCACAGATACCTACAGGCCAGCCACCATGATGCCATTAAAGCCACATTTGCTCACACAGATCCAGGCCTAGCCACGATGCCCTACAGGGATTCAGCCATTTATCCCTGCTATGAGCATTGAGCTAGGCTTCTTCTTAAGGTGGTATTACACTGCCCGATGTTTGGGCAGTGCAGGCATCGATGGATGATAACATAATTGCAGTTCCATCCATCTGAACACTTGTTTCTGATAGTTTGCCCGGTTGTTGTGCAGTCTAATAGGGGCTTCAGTCAGATGTCTTCATCCACGTGTCAGTCATAGTAACTGGTGATGTCTCCAACATTATTAAACAATCTATTCATTGAAAGTGGTGATCGCTGACCTCAGACATTGGGCCCATTAAGTCTGGTGCCTAGACCTGACACTGACACTGAAATATACTCCTATTGCTGAAAAGAATAGTTGTCTTGTGATCAGAGTAACATGATTCAGTAATGGCCATATATCCCTATGAGCGGATAAAGGAGATATTCGAATTAAGTGCTAACATCAGTTCAAATATGATTTTATTAGTACAGTAAAACCTGTGCTGCTGCCTGTGTCAGAAACTGAGATATCAAATCTATACATGAAATCTGTCAGTTATCACAAAACTCGAATACATTCTTTCTACAAATAAGAGACAGACCACTGAAATCAGCATGTCTGTCACTACTTTATGGTGCCCTCAGTGAAAACAGATAACTGAACAAAAGCTGTGATTACAAATATCCTACCATTTGTGAATACAGACCTGTGCGTCTCCATGGTTACAGACTACACACAAACTATGTCTGTAGTCTAGTCCTTCACTTGTGTTACTCCATTTCTTTTGCACCTTCAGGCACCCTCAGCAGTTCTTTTTTATGATCAAGATTGTCTGAAAACTTACATCTTTAAATCTTTAAAGGGGTTGACCCATCTCCCATCTCGGGGACCCGCACCTATCTCTAGAATGGAGCCTGTAAAGTGAAGGAGAGCGGACCGCTCATGTTCAGCAGCCAATAGACAATATGGATTTATATGAGCCATACATTTATATTTCAAAAACTTATTGAGGTGACATATGGTACAAGCATGGAGGTAACTACCAGGGTAGGAGGAATTGTAGCTACTATGGGCCCCAACAACTAAGGGGGCTCATCTCCACTCAGATATAAAATGCATATAAGGTGCCATAGAAAATTTATACAACCTCATTCTCTTAGCTTCAAAGTTACTTCTTCTGTTTAGATCTTCTGTGTGGCATTACTTTTTGCATTTTTCTTGTTCTGTGACATCACTACATTATTCCTATATGTGCAGTATACTGTACTTGCGTGTGACATCACTGTTTGTATAATTCCAGTGTTACAACATTACTGAGCGGATTATTCCTGCACCCTGACATCACGGTTTGTATTATGCAAAGAAGTGTGACATCAATGCCCTGTCCCTATACTGTCACTTTGCTGCATACATTAGCTCTGTACTGTGACATCACTATGTGCATTATACCTGTATTATGACATCACTGTGTGCCTTAGCTATGTGCATAGAGAGAACAATCATAAGCTTTTCTGAACACATTGTTGAAACGGGTCATGGTGGAATGGAGCCCCATTCCAAGTTTTGCTGTTGGTCCCCTCGGTTATTTGTGGCTACAAAGAATATAAATATTCAAACTCTGCTCTTTGATGATATATGGTAATCTGCAGCATGCTATAGGACCTGGCCTCAAAAAGGAACGGGACAGCCGGTCCACTTTCACAGGGCAATATTTTGGTTAATATTTTGGGTCATTAATCTGAAAGAGTGGAATTTACAAAGAGAAAACATATAATGAAAAGCTTTGTACCTCCTTTATGTTTTACAAGTTCTAAAACTAAATACTGACCAAAATACACCAACATAAAACTACTCTAGCGTTGGAGTTCCTATACAGTCTAGCATTTTTTTCTGCTACTAAGTTGATGTTTTTTTTAATGTAATGTAATTTTATTGCCTTTTTTCTTCACATGAGTGATATTCAGGTGTTTTCCTTATGCAGAAGGGTATGGAAAAATACCTAAAAAAATAGCAAAAACATACTGTGATTGTCTAGGGAAAAAAAGTGCTATATTTCATAATTCCCATAGACTTTCAGCTAACTAGAGTTGTCTTTTTTTTTTTTAAATGACACACCAAAAAACACAGCAAAAGTCACCAACAAAACCATAAAAACTGTGAACCCAGGCTAAGGCCTACAACCTAGTAGCCAAGTTTAATCTGTCATGATGGGAAGCTGCTATCCATGACTAACCATTTAATAACTATCCATAGTGTCTCCAGACATTTTGGGGACCACCATCTCAAGGATCCAAGAGACTCAATATCATTGAAAAAATCCCAGCCTCACATCCACGCAGGTTTAATATACTGGTAAAAAGGGAGTCCTACTGGATCTTCCACCTTGTCTCCTCAAGGCCTAACTAAGGCTACGGATATAATAAGACTGTAATTTCTACATATTGTTCTTTTCAAACTGTATTTACTATGTATATGTATTTATATTTTTTATATTCTTCAGCTTGTTTAGTATCTATATCCTTATATTTATATAATTTTACTTCATTGGCCACAACACAATGATCTCCACCCTAACTTTTGGATGGTCTTCATTTTCATTGGCGTTTGAATCTTGTGTCCTTTCTTCTCTTCGTCTATGTTTTACAACTTTGCACTCCCAACTTTTGCTCTTTTTATAAGCCTGATTTAAAAGGAAATATCACCTTAGATCAGGGGTGCACAACCTGCAGCCCGGGGGCCACATGCGGCCCTCGATACCATTCTGTGCGGCCCCCAACCATCTGGTAACAGACATGTATGTCTATGTCTTGTGGCTGCTCACATGTATCTTTCATGTGTTCTCCCATTAGATGGGAGTATTACAAGTGTAACTAGACATTTATGATATATACTGTATGTTCAATACGCCATAAATATAGTATTTCAGTAGGTAATACCCCTTTAAGTTTTATTTTCGGCCCTTGGAATTGGTTCAGGCTGACAATGTGGCCCCCAACCACAAAAGGTTGTGCACCCCTGCCTTAGATATTAGTCTACAGGTAATGTGCACTTGGTTTCCCATTTTTTTGCGTTCTGCTAAGCGTCCTTTAGTGGAAGACAGCACTTTCACTTTGATACTAATTTTCTTATACTGATTTTCACTTTTCTATATATTCAATTAAAGTACACTATGTTCCACTTATGTGGATATAAACTTTCCCTTTGGATTCATGGTCTCTCATTCTTTTTCCTACCTTGTACCAACTGCTTAGCTATAACCTATTGCCAACTGTGGTCTTCACAATCCTTTCCATTTGTCCATATTGCATGTTTTCACATAGTTAAAATATTTTTAGTCTAGCTCTCACGTGACCCGGAAGTGCTCACAAGAGCTCTTCCTGGTCAAGGGTATTAAAACCCTCCATGAAGACACTGGAAATAAACTGATCTGAGGAAGCTGGCCCCTTCTCCCAAAACGCGTCATGAGTTGATCATCTCCCCCTTTTCGTATCTCTTCGTTTTTATATTCAGTTTTTAATATTTTACATGTAATTTTTAGCTTTGCTATTGCATTTGTGCGGCGCTCTCTTGAATACCCTACTTCTACTGACATGAGCAGCATCTCTACGGATGTCATTTGGACCTTCTGGCAGGTCTGAGCAGCGGCCTGGGACTGAATTGATTAATTTGAAATGCAGTGCATGTTCCTGCACTACCATTTACGGTAAGCCCCTCCAAATTGTGGGTCTTTTCCTACCCTTGGGATTATGAACTAGGGGAGTGCCCCGTCTTCTCTATTTTACTTACCTTTTAAGAAAGGATATAGGGGGCGATTTATCACTCTTAGTATGCCTATTTTTTGGGGCAAATTATCACATGTTTTGACACATCTTTATTTGCGCAAAATTCTGCAACATTTATCCACCAACGCCAGATCTTGCCACTTTTCAAAGGGGTCTTTGTCTTAGAGCAACTATTGTGATTAGACCTGTTTCCTGGTGCATTTTCTATGTGCGACTTTCTGTAAAAATCGCCCAAAAATTGTATCTCCACTCCAGGCAACCCCTCTGGCGTGCTTTCACGGACAGTGGCTAAACCACATTACAAATTCATTATCACTGTCCGCCATTACATGAATTAGGCTCACCTGCACAAAGTAATGACAGACTTAAAGGGCATTGGTCACCAGATTTGTTTTAATATATGCAAATGAGCCTCTAGGAGCAACGAGGGAGTTGACATTACTCCTAGAGGCTCTGCTCTCTCTGCAATTGCTACGCCCTCTCCACTTTGATTGACAGGACCATTGATCATGCCGGGCCTGTCTTTCAAAGTGCAGAGGGTGCGGCAGTTGTATAGAGAGCTGAACCGCTAGGAGTAATGGTAACGCCCCCGTTGCTCTTAGAGGCTCATTTGCATATATTAAAACTTCATTTTTATTAACAATGCGGGCACATATGAACATGGGACCAACACAGATGCAACAGGTCGGCCAGTTTCATAGGCACAAATCTGCTGACAGAAGCCCTTTAAAACTGACACAAAAATCCAAAAACAAATTATTAATCCCCTCTCAATTTGTAAATGTTTGTCCCTCGATAATCTACAGTGTTTGTGCAAATATAGTGAGAATAATATTCTAGTAGGAGTCTAATCCAGAATCCCTACCGAAAAACGAATTTGCTATTTCCTAAAAGGGATTCAGATTTGTGAGCTGCAATTAACGGTGCACTGAATACTGCCTGACATCAAATTTTATTTAACATATTTATGCAGTTCTGTGACCTAAAAAATCAGGGACTAGAGGTAATCAGATAATAAATACCGCCACTCACACTTGTATCCTACAGTATATCCACTGGCTAAATAAAACAAAATATAATTAACTCCTCTGCTACTATCGTTCCTGATCTTCTGCCTAATAAAATGGTAAAAGGCGGTAATTAACTCATGTATGTCATAGATATGTATCGGAACCGTGTCATTAAGTACATCATACAGCAACCGCCGGGATAATACACGGTGACTCTGGCATGGGAAAATGAAGAACAAACAGATGCTCTAATGTTTAAATTACATTAAATCCCAATAGATAGATAGATTTGAAATAAATACAAAGATAGATGTGGGATGTATAGATAGATAGATAGATAGATAGATAGATAGATAGATAGATAGATATGAGATAGATAGATAGATAGATTATATACTAAAACAGAAAATACAGCAGCACTGCCAACTAAGCAACTGTGGATGCAATCCCTTCAAGACTGCAGGCTATAGATCAAAGGATATTCCAAAAACAGAAAAATGAGACAGCACTCCAAAAGTGGATGAAGGGTGGTGGAGCCACTTCATTACCCACACAACATTTCAGCCCAGCACAATGAGGCCTTTCCCAAGCTTGAGATAGATACGATCGATGGATTAGATAGATAGATAGATAGATAGATATTAGATAGATAGAGAGATAGATAGATAGATAGATAGATAGAGAGATAGATAGATAGAGAGATAGATAGAGAGATAGATATTAGATAGAGAGATAGATAGATAGATAGAGAGATAGATAGAGAGATAGATAGAGAGATAGATAGAGAGATATTAGATAGATAGATAGATAAAAGATAGAGTAGATTAGATAGGCAGATACAGTAGATAGATATTTAATAGATAAATTATAGTTAGATAGATATGGTAGTTAGGATAGATAAATAGAGAGATAGATATGAGATAAATAGATCGATAGATAGATATGAGATAGATAGATAGATAGATAGATAGATAGATATAAGATAGATAGAGGGATAGATATTAGATAGATAGATAAATAGAGAGATAGATATGAGATAAATAGATCGATAGATAGATATGAGATAGATAGATATGAGATAGATATATGAATAGAGATATAGATATGAGATAGATAGATATGATATAGATAGATAGATATAAGATAGATAGATAGATATAAGATAGATAGAGGGATAGATATTAGATAGATAGATAAATAGAGAGATAGATATGAGATAAATAGATCGATAGATAGATAGATATGAGATAGATAGATATGAGATAGATAGATAGATAGATAGATATGGGATAGATATATGAATAGAGATATAGATATGAGATAGATAGATAGATAGATATGAGCTAGATAGATAAATAGAGAGATTAGATATGAGATAGATAGATAGATATGAGCTAGATAGATAAATAGAGAGATTAGATATGAGATAGATAGATTAGATATGAGAGATAGATATGAGATAGATAGATAAATAGATAGATACATAGATAACTAGAGAGACAGATATGAGATAGATAAATACTGTAGATAGATAGATATGAGATATATAGATACATAGAAAGACAGCTAGAATGCTATATATGATAGAAAACTGCATTATGTCTCTCCTTCTCTCTATACCTTAGATGGATATGGTAGATAGAAAGATAGATACATAGAGATAAGAAACAGATACATTAGACAGATAGAGTGTAGAGAGATATAATAAACAGATAGATATATTAGATATTGACACACAGACATTGGATAATAGATATCTAATGACTAGTTAGAGAGATAGCACTAATGTAGAGGGGCACACGGTATCATTCCCAGTGCCAGGACCTATACTGGGGCAGTACTGGGCGGCAGTCACACTTTATTACATCTCCTCCAGTGTGCCCTGGACTTCATTTACCCGCAGCCTAGAAACAGGTAACCATAAGAATCAGTTTTAGGTAGTTGTCAGGTGAAAGGGGACTGAAATGCGTGGTAGGGAAGGTGTGACAGTATAGTGGCACTAGTGACACTGACTGACCTGGTTGTCGCTTGTTCTCCATGCTTCCAGTGCTGAGGCTGGCTATTGTATCTGTGGATATCTACAGTAAGCTGTCACCGCTCTCCCTCCCACTGCTGGCAGGGTCTATTCCACCTCTCTCCCCTGACATCACTTCATAGCACACACCCCCTGAAAAGAGTGCTCTCTGGACCTGAGGGGGATTAACCCTTCAGCAGCCTGCAACCTAGGCAAGAGAGGCTACCTGACTTGTTATTATCATCCACTGTATGGCAGCAAGCATGAGCAAAGGTGGCAGGATGCCATCATATTCTACCCCACAATGTATCACTTATAATTATTCACACAGACTTCATATGTTATGTAGAATATTATATGGGTTGGGGGCACCCCTCATTTACCATTTAAAATGGTGGTAAGTATGGTCCTAGTGGGGGGACACTTTTGGGGTCATTTATCAAACTGGTGTAAAGTAGAAGCAGCTTAGTTGCCCATAGCAACCAATAAGATTGACCCTTTCATTTTCAAAGGAGCTGTGAAAAATGAAAAGTGGAATCTGATTGGTTGCTATGGGCAACTAAGCCGCTCCTACGTTACACCAGTTTGATAAATGACTCCATTTGTGTTTTGCTTATTGTCCGCTGATACCTCTCACAAGCAGGAATTGTCCAAAGCAGAGAACCCCTTTAATATACACACCAGCTGCTGCAGAACCTCTGCTTAGGCTACTTTCACATCTGTAGCACTGCAATCCCGACGCTATTTCTAGCAGAGAATGCCAGGAATCAGCCAGACTCAAACCGTAGCGTGCAGCAGTCTGTGTCCGGCTGATTCTCAGCATTTTTGCCGTAATGTGGTGGATCTCCGCCAGACACCATTATACTTAAAGGGACCGGCGGGCATTCCGATTGTATCTGACAGTGCCGGATCAGGAGAATTCCAGCAGGCTGTTTTCTGCCAGAAAAGCCTCCTGGGAAAGTAGCCTCAAAGTGGTTATCCAAGGCTATAAACTGCCCCCCATATGCAGGGCCCCTCACAATGAATATACTTACCTGGCTCCCAGCTCCCTGTGCTGCTCCTGGACCCCGGACCGCCGCTGCTGCTTATCCCAGTGCGCGGATGAAAACATCCAGTGTCGGGGGGGAGCAGCCAATGGCAGACGGGGACGAGCCTCCCTAGCGTGACCTGCTATGCTAGGGGGGATCGTCCCCGTCCTAGCCTGCTATTGGCTGCTTCCCCCGACACAGAATGTTTTCATCCTCGAACAGGAGGCAGTAGCGGAGGTCCGGGGACCAGGAGCGGCACGGGGAGCCAGGTAAGTATATTCCTTGTGAAGGGCCCAGGCCTATGGGGGACATTTAATAGTCTTGGGTAACCCCCGACACAGGATGTTTTCATCCTCAAACAGGAGGCAGTAGCGGCGGTCCGGGGACCAGGAGCGGCGCGGGGAGCCAGGTAAGTATTTTCCTTGTGAAGGGCCCAGGCCTATGGGGGACATTCAATAGTCTTGGGTAACCCCTTTAAAGAGTATGGGGGCAGGTTTTTGGCTGTAATTGGCTGATATGAAATGTCCTCACTCTCTTTAGAAATAAAGGTCTGCAGCATTGTGAGGTGTACAAGGGTGGACTGGGAACATAAAGTGGCCCTGGAAAAAACAAACAAAACTAAAAGTAACCCCGTGTTATAAGTGGGGCCAAATTGACAGGAGGTGAGGCCAACACAATTAGGGAGGGAAAACTCAAGCAGGCAGGGTCGGCAATACAATAAGGCAGCACACAATAGCACCCCAGTAGAACCAACTACCACATTGCACCACAAGATACTGCTCAGAAGTACCTGACATTCCCAGTGTTTGGGGCGTCAGGTTGCCATGTACCCAGTTGGTGGATGTGAAGGAGGCCTTTGGTGGCCCTCCCGTCAAAGAGCAGTATAATAGTGTAGCTGATTTAGAACCTCTCTGTGTGTAGGAGGAGCATTCAGGCCCAGGAATCAGACTGTGTGTGCCTCCTACACAGCCCGCAGGGCGATGTGTGTGTGACCACATTGTGCTGGTGCACACCAGATGTGTCAATCATGGGGGAAACAGGTGATAATTCAGTGTATTGCTTTTTTTAGCTTTATTAATGGTGGGGGCACTACTGAAAGGGCCAAAATGTGGGCATTACTACTGTGAGGGGCAACAATGAGGGCTAACTACAGTGAAAAGGGCAAAATGTGGACATAACTACTGTGAGGCACCATAATGTGAATGTAACTGCTGTGCAGGGGCACAATGTGGGTATAACTACTGTGACAGGGCACAATGTGGACATAATTACTGTGTGGTAGCACTAAGGGAAAAGCAATGTCCTTGATTGCCCTGTTATACCATTACGATGGCTAGGTCTTAGAAGGCCAGCACAGCACCCCCTGCTGGGGATTTAACAGGAACAGTTACCATCCCCCGTTTATGTAATAATTTTTTTTGCTCTATTACCACAATCACCTTGTTCTGGATCCAGCAGACATCACGTGGATACTCCAGCAAAAGCCTGGATGAAGTAGGACCAGGGTCCTACTGTAGGACCTCCTCTTTCATGCCTGTTTTCAGGGTTAGGGTAAGGGCAGTATGACTAGTTGGTTCTCTCAATTATCACTAGGTGTATTGGTACCGCCGTGTACCCTATGATAGTTTTTATCTGGTGTACATATTGGGGGTCATTTTTAGGCTGATCTTTACTCCCCTGACTGGACTAGTTTTTACTCCCTTTACACCTGTTTAAATAGTTGCAAAAAGGGGGCTTATGAATTTTTTTGCGACTAAAACAGGTTTAAAAATATTCATAAGTATATGATAAAAAGTTACGTTTTAAGCTATTCACACCCATAACCCTAAGGGGACTGTTTAGGAATGGGCGGGTGCAGGAATGCCTAGCTACAACTCTGCTTGCTCACGTTCTAGGACGGGTTTCTGGTGGCCGTTTTAAATAATTCCTGGAGATCTCCTTTAATGTGTAGTATAGGTAAAAAATCACAGGGAACATATTTTTAAAAACTCAAGAAACGTATGGTTCCTTCACCATAACCAAGATTTAGACATTCTAGGCATTCTAATGGTGAATATAATGAGAGGATTTGGTCTGGAGGAAGTCGATAACGGATTCAAGATGAATGCTGAAAACTTTATCAACCATCGACAGGCTTCTGACATTACACTCATACTGTAGATAAAAATTAGGAACTTCATTTCAAAACAACGGTTAAGGCAACAGAACATGCAGCTAAATATGGAGCAGATCGTGGAGTCATAGAAGTTGTACCTGCAGATACAGAAGTAGTAGGAGAAGGTAAGGGGTTACAGTACATATTTGGGTCGGGCTCTTATAATGTTAATTAGGTTTTCAAAACCTAAGAAACCAAGAGATATGCAATGCAAATAAAGGCTTACTTGTAACCTATTAGGAGGAAAACAAATAAATTCCATGTAACATTAGAGCACTGCAAGAATCATGGATGGATTGGCCATAGACCTGCAGGGCCGACGCCCAGGGGGGTACCCGAACCCTTCTCTCTGCCGCTGGCCAGGTACGTAATGCTCTCCCACGTGTAATTAAAGCTGTGATAATCAAGTACTCATGTACCTGGCCAGCGACCACACATGCCCTTCTGAATTTAGTGGTGGCCTGCATCTTACCTACTAAGCCCCATGCTCCAAATCCTAGAGACAACTGGAGGAGGACAGAAAATGGCATCTATTGATGGCCACCACAGAGGGACAGCTTTTGGGGCAATATATTGTGCTGCACTGTGGTATAAGGCTCTGATGAGACAGTATTTGGCACTGTGGTACTGTTGACCCTGCCTACTTCTGCTGCCCTGCCTTCTGTGGATTTCGACCCACCTACAACATGGGGCCACTTTTATTTTATTCTTTCTAGGGCCACTTTAAGTTCCCAGTCCGGCCCTGACAAGATCATTGCTGTCAGTATATATATGAAGATCTATTTACAGGGGATAACAATCAAGTCAAAAGTATTTGCCAAGAAATAAAAGAAGAAAAGATATGAAGGTATGGAATATATAGTAAGGAAAGAGAAAGGGGAAGAGGGAGTAGAATTGGTGGATTTCAGCCCATTAGTTAAAGGGCATCTGTCAGCAGATTTGTACCTATGGAAGATCTCTGTGTTGGTCCCCATGTTCATATGTGCCCGTATTGCTTTAAGGGGGAGATTCATCAAACTGGTGTAAAGTACACCATCAAACTGGTGTAAAGTGCCCATACCAACCAATCAGATTCCACCTTTCATTCTCCAAAAGAGCAGTGAAAATGAGAAGTGAAATCTGATTGGTTGCTATGGGCAACTAACCCAGTTCTGCTTTACACAAGTTTGATACATTTCCCCCTAAGTTTAAATTTATGCAAATGAGCCTCTAGGAGCAATGTGGCCTGTGCCTTTACATCAAAAGGCTGTGCTCTCTCTGCTACTCCCGCCCCCTCTCCATTTTGACAGGGCCAGGCACGAGCACCTGCAACGGGTCAGCCAGTTTCACTGGTACAAATCTGCTGAGAGATGCCCTTTGGAGGGGTTGTCTGATCTTCCTTCTCTTGTCTGCAATTGCAGCAGCTAACGTTGTAATTGCAACTATGGTGCTCTGTTCAAGTAAATAGGAAGGAATTGGGACGTCATAGTTATAATTACACTGCTCGCTGCCGTGGTAAACAGAGAAGAGAAGGCAGAGCTCGTACGAGCTCTGCTTTGTCTTCAAATAGCTGATCTGCGGGGGTGCTGGGAGTTGGATCTGATATTGATGACCTATCCTGAGATGATGCATCTGTGAGTCATAACTGACATATAAGCCCTTAGTGATGAAGATAAACCTTGAAAGTATAAGTAAAAATAGGTGGGTCAAGATACTGACCACACCAAGGCATGCCATATACTATGCCAGAACGGCATGTCACTTATGATTAGGTCATTTACAATGTATACGCTTTAAGATGACCACCCAAAATTGCATTGAAAAATGGTCTTCCTTCCAGAGGAGTGGTTCTTCAAAAAAAGATGGCAAGTAAGCATAATTTATTGTAGACTGTAAATCCATCTACTTCATAGAGGTAGTCAGTCAGGAGAGGTTCCATGATAGACAGCCTTAGGAAATAAAAACGCTCTATTCACACTAGCAGTAAAGTGCGTTCCGTCAGGTTTTTGTTGCGTTTTCACAGCCAGAATGGCAAAGTCTCTGGTCCTGTTCTTTCTGTAGTTTAGCAACTGATGGAACAGAGATGACCAAAGAGAAGGCCAAGACCACAAAGTCTTCATTGCCTCAATAAGTATAGTTACTGAACTATATAAAATTATACATAAAAATGCCATTGAGCACTGTAAAGATCCAAGAGTGGCCATGATGATCTGGAGAAGCCATATTCGTGTGTTATAGATGTGTCAAATAGCTCTTCAGAGAACGAAGCATCTGACTATTACATTTCCTTTCTGCAATGTCGTATGAGAAGCGATGCCTTCTGAGTTCTCTGAATACATTCATATGACCGGACATACAGTTCCAATCATTTTCCAAGTATAATACACATTGGAATTCCACCACATTTCATGAATGTTGGGAAAACGAGAACAATTAGACATTTGCTCGGGAAAGCTGAGATGCAATCTCACTCGAATGACTTTAAAAGACGAGGTCGTGATATATTTTGAACTACCATTTAAGTATTAGAGACCACCCAGTACACTACAAGAGGTCTTTCTGGGATTATAAAGTTTCCAAGTATTCTTCCTAGTGTCTCATGTAGGCAAAATCCCTTTTTGGATGCAAGATGAAAATCATGCAGTCTGACAAACAGGTACAGAGGATTATGATTGCTGCATTTCCAGGCAAAGGCATATGCATTCGGGTAACCATGGCAACCTGTCCTCTCCGTTATAATCATTTGCTACTCTATCTGCCTACACACATATACTAATATCATTAATATGCATCAATACATAATGCCCTTAGCTTCAGAAGGGTTCAAGGACACAAGTGACACGACAACTGTAAAGCAAAGCAATGCTGCATGACATTGCAGGTTATATCAGTACAATGAACAAGCAGGTATTGAATTTGAATCACATAAGAAGCCACATTTGTGTGGTTTATCTATTAAATGGGGGTTTCCAGTAGAAACTGGTGAAGAGAATGATCTAAACTGTTGAGGGTGCCGTTCAAACATAAAAAAGCAATACTCACCTCACATACCGACTCTGCCCTCCCCCCGTCACTCTGTTTCCTGGTCCATCAATGTAGTCCCAACACAGGGGCGCTGCATCTAAGCTCCAGATGAAGGAACAGATTCAGATAAACATTTTACAGAGTCTTTTACAGACTTACAAGAGGCAGCAAGTTAATAAGGCCTTTTTCACACTAGCATTGTGAGGATCCGGCGTGCACTTCTGTCGTCGGAAATGCCCGCCGGATCCGTCACAACGCAACACACCTGAAAGCATTTGAAGACTGATCAGCATTTGAAGACAATGAGTGTTGAGGTGGCAGCAGCATCAGGAGGCCACAGAGTGGCACAATGGCAGAGTGTGGAGGTGGCGGCAGCAGCAACATCAGGAGGAGGCCACAGGGTGGCATAATGACAGTGTGGCAGTGGCAGCAGCATCAGGAGACCACAGAGTGGCAAGGTGACATAGTGTGGAGCTGGCAGCAGCATCAGGAGACCACAGAGTGACCCGGTGACGGAGTGTGGCGGTGGGTGGCAATAAGAGTACCAGCTGAAGATGGTTGGTGAAAGAAGAAGCACTTGGCATCAGATGTGTGGCATCAGGTGGGTGGCAGCATCAGAATAGTAGCTGAGGCAGGTAGCCAGAAGAAACCGGTCTCTTTGTCAAAGTGTTGGTGTGTCACGATGGATAATCTAGTCTGATGCATCAGGCATTGGTGGTGGGTGGAAATCCTGGTTGATCTACGCCTGATTCATCTTGACAAAGGTCAGTCTCCCCACATTTTGGGTGGACAGGCAAGTTCTTCTTAGGGTAACTATGGCCCCCACCACACTAAACACCCGCTGTGATGCCACACTACTGGCCAGGCAGGACAGCTTTGTCAGGGCAAACTCTGCCAGACGGCCACAATTCCAGTTTGGCTGCCTAATAGTCCAGCAGATCTTCAATGTGGGGTGGCAGGGTGCTGTCCAAGTATACGACCACATGCTGGTTCAGGTCCTGCTCCAGGTCTAGCTGCTGTTGGTGAGTAGTTTCTTCACTAGGAGGGTGAAGAAAGCTGCTCATCAGCGACTCTAGACTCAAGTTGCTGCTGATGGGGCTGGAACATGCTTCAACCCCCCCAACCCTGCCACAGCAGTCATGGCAGAGGAACGTGAGTGCAGAGGGCCCCCCCGGTCAGACCTGCAGGAGGATTGACGAAGGTGCAGATAGCCAGCGGCCAACTGACTACATAAGATGTCTCTATAGTAGTTCAGTTTGTCCTCCCTCTCAGTGGGTGTAAAAAAGGCCCCCATTTTGAACCAGTAGCGAGGGTCCAACAAGGTGGAGAGCTAGATGTCATCCCTCTGCCGAATGCTGACAATTCGGCTGTCACTACGCAAGCAAGTGAGCATGCATCAGGCCATTTGTGCAAGTGACTCAGAGGGACTCCCTGCCTCTATCTCCACTGCATACTGCCACAGTGTGTCTGGGTCCTCTGCCTCGTCTTCCTCATCGCTCTGTAGCTCCTCTGGCTGCTTCTGCTCCTCCTCTTCTGTCACCTGTGTAGAAAAACCACCCATTTTGCTACACATTGCTTATGCTCCAGTGTCCTCCTCATCCTCCAGTTCAGCCCCCACAGGGCTCATGTAGCCATGAGATCTAAGCGCCATGTCTCCAGTCCCCTGACCAGCCAGATTTGCCAGCATCTGTTCCAGGACATGAAGAAGCGCAAATTACTTTGTTCATCCCGTAGTTCTGGCGACTGACAAATAACCTGGCCTTCTCAAAGGGCCTGAGCAAGCGGCCGGTGTCACGCATGAGCTGCCACTGGCTGACATTAAAGTTACACAGGGGAGTACTCCTGTCCGCTTGGATAATCAAGAAATCGTTTATGGCCTTTCTTTGTTCGTATAGTCGGCCCAACATATGGAGGGTGGAATTCCAACGGGTGGAAACGTCGCATATCAGCCTATGTTGGGGGATGCCGCTGCAGCTCAAGGAGGGTGTGCTTTGCAGTGTATGAGTGGCTGAAGTGCATGCAAAGTTTCCTGGCCATTTTTACGATGTCTTGCAGATGGATGGAAGACTTTAGGGACCGCTTGACAACCAGATTGAACAAATGCACCATGTATGGCGCATGGCTCATCCCTCCTTGATGCAGTGCCGACACCATGGTTCCGATTTTGAGTTGTCCAGGAGAAAGCCAGGATTCGATTTCTTGATGAAGGACGTGGAGCAGTTCCTCCTCTGTGTGACTCTGTTCTCCCAGGCAAATTAGGTACAAAACAGTGTGACACTGCCGTACCTGCACATGCGGTATGCTGGTGGGGCACTGTAATATGTCCCTACAGTGGAGGCTGAGGACACAGGGGAGGATGAGGAGGCAAGGCAGAGGCAGACATTGTCACAGGAACAACAGTGTGAGAACGTAGAGGCGGAAGCTGCATCACCTGGCCAAGTTGCTGGTATGGCCAGGCAGGAACCACACTTACCCAGTGGGCCGTAAAGGACATGTAATGTCCTTGACCATAGTTACAGTTAGCAACCAATTTTCCCAAAAAGGCTGTCTCACAAAAAAAAATTCACCAATGAATGACAGTGTAAATTCACTGCAGAACGGCTAATAACACATACTTATTTTTGCTATTAATACAGCACAACAATGTCTGTTCGACAATGTAAATTCACAGCAGAACGGATAATAACATGTACTTATTTCTCCCATTAATACACCCCAACAATGGCTGTATAACAATGTCGGTTCACTGCAGACCGGCTAATAAGATGCATTCTTTTTCCTATTAATACACCCAAAAAAAAATATATAACACAATCACAATTCACCGCAGAACCGCTAATAAGGACATATGTATCTATCCTATTAATACACCCTGTAAATGGCTGTAGTACAATGGAACTTCACCACTGAACTGAAATTTTTTTTTTTGCCATTAATACACACCAAAATGGGCTGTCATTTTCCCACTTCACCAGACAACGGCTAATAAGCCCTTTTTCATTTTCCAAACTAATACATGCCAAAAAGGGCTTTAGAACATATACTGCACCACTGAACGGCAAATAGACTCTATTTAACTGCACCACTGAACAGCAAATAGGCCCCTATTTTTTTACACTTATACAGGCCACAAAAGGCATTAGAACATTTAACTGCACCGCTGAACAGTAAATAATATACCGTATATTTTTGTACCACTAATACACGCCAAAAAGGGCTTTAGAACCTATAACTGCACCGCTGAACGGCAAATAGGCCCTTATTTTTTTCCACTTATACACTCCACAAAAGGCTTTACAACATATAACTGCACCGCTGTATGGTAAATATATTTTACTTTTGCCACTAATACACGACAAAAAGTGCTTTAGAACATATAACTGCACCGCTGAACGGCAAATATATTTTACTTTTGCCACTTATACACGACAAAAAGGGATTTAGTACATATAACTGCAACGCTGAACGGCAAATATATTTTACTTTTGCCACTAATACATGACAAAAAGGGATTTAGAACATATAACTGCAATGCTGAACGGCAAATAACATTAATAAGCCCTTTTTTTTCTTCCCACTAATACAAATATTCCCTTATTTTTTTTTACACTTATACTGGCCACAAAAGGCATTAGAACATATAACTGCACCGCTGATATATATTTTTGTGCCACTAATACACGACAAAAAGTGCTTTAGAACATATAACTTCACTGCTGAATGGTAAATATATTTTACTTTTGCCACTAATACACGACAAAAAGTACTTTAGAACATATAACTGCACCGCTGAACGGCAAATAACATTAATAAGCCCTTTTTTTCCCCACTAATACAAGCCAACAAATGCTTTAGAACATATAACTGCACCGCGCAAGGGCATATAAATAGAAATATTTCCTTGTAATAAACCCGGTAATGGCTGTATCAAACAGCACTTGCACTCCAATAACAAGAACGGTTTGCTGGAATTACAGAGCTGTATAATGGCAATTTGGATCCCCAGTCAGTGCTGCAAGGTGTAATAGGATTGTTCCTATTACCCAGACTGTAACCTCCCCTACTGAACCCTGTTCAACATAAATGCTGAGGAATGATTCCTCCCTATCCTTTCCTTACACCTTGAATAATCTTTCCCTGAACTTGTAAATCGTTTTTCTAGCGCAATTAAGTCTTTCCTAGCACTGCCCCTAGCGCCGGCTGATGTCTCTCCCTGAACTAAGTACACTGGAAAATTGAATAAACCAAGATGGCTGAGGCTATTTATAGCGCTGTGACATCACAGGGCTGGCTGGCTGCTGATTGGCTACATGCATGGCATTATGGGTGATCCCACGTTCCCAGAGTTCCTTGCTCCATGTCCTCACATGTGCAGCACCCATTTTAGGAAAAAATGCGATTCGTTACCACGAAGCGTGAGGAAATTCAGATTCAGTGCAAATCTAATTTTTCCTGAAATTCGGATCGACTTCAACTTCGTCAACTTTGATCCGCTCATTTCTAGTTACAATCTCAAGCGTGTGGTTAAAGTCTCTCAGTGAGGGCACAGTCTTAGAGGTACAGTAACAGCTCAATTATCAAGACAGTCTCCATAAGAGGCACCAAGTTAGTGCAGCTTGCTTCCTTCCCTGAGATAGCCCTCCTAAATCAGGAGCAGATACCCTGTGGAGTTAGATGAGCAGTAGGGAAAATTTTAGGTGCATCAAGGAGCTCAGTTCTCTCCCACTGGAAATCAAGTCATACTCCAGAAATTTCAGAAGTGAGGTACAAAGTAAATACATACCTCCAATATGAATCCTGGTTGGGGAAACAATTTTCCACAATGTCAATGTATCATACAAGGTAGAAGCCCTGGACCAAGGATTGGTCATTAATAGGAGATCCACACCCCCAGGTTGGTTTAGACCTTCTAGCATATCTGTAGATGAATCTAAACCTTCCTTTTTTTCTCTGGTGTATCTATAGGGCTTGCAGTGGTCGCAGTTGCGATCGGGCCCCTAAGCCAGAGGGGCCCAGAGAGACCCCTTGCAAGTGGTACTGTACGTTTCCCTTTATAAGATGCAGTGCATCTTATGAAGGGAACACTAGTGAGCACATCTATTATGGAAGCTCTCATTAGTATGCAGGAGGTTGGGAGAGAAGCGCTGTGAGCTCTGTACTTATCCCTCCTCCCTGCATGCTCTTCTCAGGGCCCGCGCTGCTGTGTCCTGGCTGGCTGCAGCATCAGGTTGTACAGAGCGCACTGTGACATGACGCTGCAGGCAGGCCCTGAGAAGAGAACCGGGAGACCGCCAGACCAGGAGAGGTAAGTTAATTTATTTATTTTAGTCTGATCTAAGGTCTAATTGGGGTCTGGATGTCTGGTCTGAGGTCTGATATAGGGGTCTGGAAAATATATGGGGGTCTGGAAGTCTAATGGGGGTCTAATTGGGGATCTGAAGGTCTAATGGGGGGCCTGGAGGTCTGGTCTGATATGGGGGTTTGTGGGTCTGGAAGTCTAATGGGGGTTTGATTGCTGAGTCTGGTCTGAGGTCTAATGTGGGTCTGGAGGTCTGATATGGGGGTTTGGAAGTCTAATGGGGGTCTGATTGGGGGCTCTGGAGGTCTCGTCTAAAGTCTAATGGGGGTCTGGTCTGAGGTCTGATATAGGGGTCTGGAAGTCTGATCTGGGGATCTGGAAGTCTAATGGGGGTCTGATTGGGCATCTAATGGGGTCTGGTGGTCTGATATGTGGTGCCAGTAATTTTAGGGGGACTGTTTCTGCAGGATAGTATTGGGGGGGGGGGGCAGGATGATGGAAAAGTAGGAAACTAAGATGTCTGTTTGCTAAACACTACATAGACGAGACACGGCTGAAAGAAATCATCAGAGCGGTCTGGGCTGACAGGATAAGATAAGGAAAGAGAATATTTCCATATGTGGGGCTGTATTCTCTTGTATGTTCTGTAGCGCTTTATGCAATGTTTTCCAAATATGTCTTTAAAGAGATTGTCCACTTTTTTTTTTGTGAGCGCTGCCTTCTCTGCTCTGTTTACCTGCTTACCACTGCAATTGCTGCCTTCTCTTCAAACAGCTGATCTGCGTAGTGTCGGGGGTCGAACCCACGGCGATCTGATATTAATGACCCCTCCTAAGGATAGTACAAAAAAAAAAAAAAAAGAAAACCCCTTTAACAGTAGGACTGGCGGTAAGGGGTAAGGTTAAGGATTAGGTATTGGGGGGGGGGGGGGGTTGAATTTTTACTCTTCTGTTCATAACAGATACAGGCGGTTGTATTATCTTGACGGAAGTATTTTTGCTCATCCATGATGGATCCAGCAAAAACGCTGGTGTGAAAGTAGCTACACCCCTCTCCCCACCCCCCTTTCGTTTCTCTTTTTTTGTCTTGAGAAGGTCTAATAATTGCTAATAGTTGTTCTTTTGATTATATGTTTTACCAAAACAAACTTTTTGGTAAAATATCTCTGGGCAGTTGTGTGTTGTATCTAGTCTTTCTGGGCATCAACACTCTGGTTGTAGTCTCCTTGGGCTGGCAGCAATGAAGATACATTCAGCTGCTTTACAGGCCACAGCATTCTATCAATGTGGTACAACACTGCACAATGTGAACAGGCAGTTCCATATAGAAGTATCTTTGCAACCACTGCACATATTCTGCACTGCCTTTCAGCTGTCATTACACACACAAAACGAGGGAATGCCCAACTTCTTTGTGGCACTAGCTAGGTCCTGAGGTGGCGAACCCTTTTAACCCCTCACTTCCACCTGCTAGCTGTCTAAATACAGGAGTCTTACTGCAGCAATTTGACCATGACCATAAATCCTAATGAAGTAGTACTGTGCAGTGCACTGGTTTAATTTTTATTTTCATAGTAAACGACATATCATTCATTGACTTCTCATAATCTAACAATCATATAATAGCGCATGACACAATAAGGCTACTTTCACATCTGCACTTTCCCTTTCCACTATTGAGATCTGTCATAGGATCTCAATAGTGGGGGAACATGCTTCTGTTTTGTCCCCATTCATAGTCAATGGGGACAAAACTGAACTGAATGAAATGGAATGCTTCAGAATGTATTCCGTTCTGTTTGGTTGCGTCCCCATCGCGGACAGAATAAAGCTTCAAGCAGCGATGTGGTGCGGAGCAGGGCGGATCTGTCATGACTCACAATGTAAGTCAATGGAGACGGATCGGTTTTCTCAGACACAACAGAAAACGGATCGGTCCGCCATTGACTTTAAATGGTGTTCATGACGGATCCGTCATGGCTATTTTAAAGATAATACAACTGGATCTGTTCATAACGGATGCAGGCGGTTGTATTATCGTGATGGAAGTGTTTTTGCTCATCCATGGTGGATCCAGCAAAAATGCTGGTGTGAAAGTAGCCTAAGAAGTATGTGCAATATAGTATCCTCAATATACTTCCTTTTAATTGGAACAGACAAACCCTGAAGAGTCAAGAAACAACAAGAAGCATAACCTATATTTTACAGTAGATTCACTTGTCTTTTCAATGGCTCTTTCAGCATATTGAAAGATAGGCTGTAATCATCACACATTGTAAGGTTTTACTGCTGACATCCATATAGAATACTAGACATCGGGTTGAAATTTATAGAAAGGAAATGTATATATTACTTTTTCAGTTTAGTTCATTGACATGACATGTTTTCTGACAGTGTGTATCACTTTCACTTATTTTCTAAATGTCGAAATATTTGGCATGTTTAGTTGTCACATGTTACGTGCAGAGATGGGTTTGTGGTCAGAGACATCTGCCATCATGGTGCCACTAGCTGCTACAATGTAGAAACCATACTGGTGCAATGATACAGAGAACACAAAGCCTCTACTCTGTAAGGGTACTTTCACACTAGCGTTATTCTTTTCCGGTACTGAGTTCCGTCCTAGGTGCTCAATACCGGAAAAAAAACTGATCAGTTTAATCCTAATACATTCTAAATGGAGAGCATTCAGTTCAGGATGCATCATGCGCTAAAATTCCGGAATATTTGCCATTGAAATGTATTAGTGCCGGATCAGCATTAAAATTACCGCATTGACGGATCTGGTCTTCCGGTCTGCGCATGCACAGACTTTTAAAAATGTGAAAAAGATAAATACCGAATCTATTTTTCCGGATGACAACCGGAAAGACGGATCTGGTATTGCAATGCATTTGTGAGACGCATCCAGATCCGTCTACAAATGGTATCCCTTTGCATACAGATTGCCGGATCCGGCAGGCAGTTCCGCCGACGGAACTGCCTGTCGGAATCCAGCAACGCAAGTGTGAAAGTAGCCTAAGTCATTCCTTTTTATCCTTGCTTTAAGAAATTATAAAAATTTATAACATTAATTATTAATTGACCATGTAAATAGACGTGTGACACCAGGTACATTAATGCTTATCAAGGTGTAGGTCAGGCAATCATTGGGAGATTTTCTTCATGGACCTCGCCAGGTCTGAGATCTCCTTCCATTTGACTGACTGCAGAGATCGCTGCATCGAATGCTCAGACTGAAAAGTTGAGAGGCGCTTGTCCAGGTCTTCTATTTTTAAAGAAACATGCAGCAGCTCAGCCTCCTTTTTAGTGATCTTAAAATAAGAAAGGGACAGAGTAACCATTACAATGTATAAAAGCAGACCAAAATAGGTGACAGACAAGTTGTAATTGTGACATTTGAAGAAAAGTTGCTCTAAACTGATTTGTAATGTTTCTATATCTTCTAGTAGAGAAAATATTATCCTTGGCAAATATCCACAGTGTTCATCTACTGTAAGTAATTTCTGGGGTCAGAAGGATAAAACATACCACTGTTACCATATATAACACATGTAGGTGCAGAACAATTGTGCATATTCTATATAAAACATGCCATCCTGTAATAACTTAAAGAGCTGTGCAAAATTAAAGGTGTTGTCTCAATAAGACAAACCCTTTTAATAGGTTGCCACAGGTCTGTCTCCTGAAAGTCGTGGTGATCAGTTCAAGTAGTTATCCCACCAAAGGTATTTATCACCTGTCCATAGAATAGGTGATAAATGTCTGATCGCTGAGGAACCAGCCCAGCCACTGTGGATAGGTGATAAATGTCTGATGGCTGAGGAACCAGCCCAGCCACTGTGGATAGGTGATAAATGTCTGATCGCTGAGGAACCAGCCCAGCCACTGTGGATAGGTGATAAATGTCTGATCGCTGGGGAACCAGCCCAGCCACTGTGGATAGGTGATAAATGTCTGATGGCTGCATGGGGAACCAGCCCAGCCACTGTGGATAGGTGATAAATGTCTGATGGCTGCATGAGGAACCAGCCCAGACACTGTGGATAGGTGATAAATGTCTGATGGCTGCATGAGGAACCAGCCCAGCCACTGTGGATAGGTGATAAATGTCTGATCGCTGGGGAACCAGCCCAGCCACTGTGGATAGGTTATAAATGTCTGATCGCTGGGGAACCAACCCAACCACTGTGGATAGGTGATAAATGTCTGATCGCTGGGGAACCAGCCCAACCACTGTGGATAGGTGATAAATGTCTGATCACTGGGGAACCAGCCCAGCCACTGTGGATAGGTGATAAATGTCTGATCGCTGAATGGGGAACCAGCCCAGCCACTATGAATAGGTGATAAATGTCTGATCACTGGGGAACCAGCCCAGCCACTGTGGATAGGTGATAAATGTCTGATCGCTGAGGAACCAGCCCAACCACTGTGGATAGGTGATAAATGTCTGATCGCTGGGGAACCAGCCCAACCACTGTGGATAGGTGATAAATGTCTGATCGCTGAGGAACCAGCCCAACCACTGTGGATAGGTGATAAATGTCTGATCGCTGGGGAACCAGCCCAGACACTGTGGATAGGTTATAAATGTCTGATCGCTGGGGAACCAACCCAACCACTGTGGATAGGTGATAAATGTCTGATCGCTGGGGAACCAGCCCAACCACTGTGGATAGGTGATAAATGTCTGATCGCTGGGGAAACAGCCCAGACACTGTGGATAGGTGATAAATGTCTGATCGCTGGGGAACCAGCCCAACCACTGTGGATAGGTGATAAATGTCTGATCGCTGGGGAACCAGCCCAACCACTGTGGATAGGTGATAAATGTCTGATCGCTGGAGAACCAGCCCAGCCACTATGGATAGGTGATAAATGTCTGATCGCTGGGGAACCAGCCCAGCCACTGTGGATAGGTGATAAATGTCTGATCGCTGGAGAACCAGCCCAGCCACTGTGGATAAGTGATAAATGTCTGATCGCTGGGGAACCAGCCCAGCCACTGTGGATAGGTGATAAATGTCTGATCGCTGGGGAACCAACCCAACCACTGTGGATAGGTGATAAATGTCTGATCGCTGGGGAACCAGCCCAGACACTGTGGATAGGTGATGAATGTCTGATCGCTGGAGAACCAGCCCAGCCACTGTGGATAGGTGATAAATGTCTGATCGCTGGAGAACCAGCCCAGCCACTGTGGATAGGTGATAAATGCCTGATCGCTGGGGAACCAGCCCAGCCACTGTGGATAGGTGATAAATGTCTGATCGCTGGGGAACCAGCCCAGACACTGTGGATAGGTGATAAATGTCTGATCGCTGAGGAACCAGCCCAGCCACTGTGGATAGGTGATAAATGTCTGATCGCTGAGGAACCAGCCCAGCCACTATGGATAGGTGATAAATGTCTGATCGCTGGGGAACCAGCCCAGCCACTGTGGATAGGTGATAAATGTCTGATCGCTGAGGAACCAGCCCAGCCACTGTGGATAGGTGATAAATGTCTGATCGCTTCATGGTGAACCAGCCCAGCCACTGTGGATAGGTGATAAATGTCTGATCACTGCATGGGGAACCAGCCCAGCCACTGTGAATAGGTGATAAATGTCTGATCACTGGGGAACCAGCCCAGCCACTGTGGATAGGTGATAAATGTCTGATCACTGGGGAACCAGCCCAGCCACTATGGATAGGTGATAAATGTCTGATCACTGGGGAACCAGCCCAGCCACTGTGGATAGGTGATAAATGTCTGATCGCTTCATGGTGAACCAGCCCAGCCACTGTGGATAGGTGATAAATGTCTGATCACTGCATGGGGAACCAGCCCAGCCACTGTGGATAGGTGATAAATGTCTGATCACTGGGGAACCAGCCCAGCCACTATGGATAGGTGATAAATGTCTGATCGCTGAGGAACCAGCCCAGCCACTATGGATAGGTGATAAATGTCTGATCACTGGGGAACCAACCCAGCCACTGTGGATAGGTGATAAATGTCTGATCACTGGGGAACCAGCCCAGCCACTGTGGATAGGTGATAAATGTCTGATCGCTGAGGAACCAGCCCAGCCACTGTGGATAGGTGATAAATGTCTGATGGCTGAGAAACCAGCCCAGCCACTGTGGATAGGTGATAAATGTCTGATCGCTGCATGGGGAACCAGCCCAGCCACTATGGATAGGTGATAAATGTCTGATCACTGGAGAACCAGCCCAGCCACTGTGGATAGGTGATAAATGTCTGATGGCTGAGGAACCAGCCCAGCCACTGTGGATAGGTGATAAATGTGCTTTTAATATTGCCAGAGGAAGGTACAGCTGGCAACACATTTCCCATGTAGCAACCACTATAGACAAAATATAGTACTATATGATGTTTATTCCAGTGAATAAGCCACCATGTTATATAGTGTATGGTCAGGATGAGTCCTTCAGAGTGGGAGTTGCTGTTAGTAGGTCAAGTAACCCCCTTCCCATACTGTTTACACCTTAAAGTAGGAATGAAGTTTTACTTTTTTCAAACTTGACGTCAGGGCTACATTAACCATATGGCAAATGATGCACATGGACCAGGCCCTCCTAGCGGAAGTGCCATTTTTAAATGAATAGTTGAAAATTTAGAGCAGGGGAGCATCACTTACCCCTGCTTGCATGCTGCAGATAGTGTTGGGCTACTTGTTATTATTTTTTGAAGTAACAAAAAACAATGTTTTTCAATCTGAGCACTAAACATAAAGTAATAACAGTCTGACACTTACTATTCTGTAAAGATCACTTCTCATCTCAATATTATCACAGGCAGGATTACAACTAACAGTAACATCTCTATTCTAAAGCTGAAAACATAACACAGGATCACTGAAGTCACAGAGCATGCCCACAAAACTCGCCCATAGCCAGCAGCTACATTGTTCGCCTTAATGGTAAAATTAAACAGTGGATGGAAAGTGTACGCCCAGTAAAAAAACACGACTCACCTGTTGACATTCCCATCATTCCAATATCCTGGCTCCTATTCTAGCTCTTTAACAAATAAGAGCAATCAAGTTTTTCTGTACGTATCAAAGACAAACCCTGTTCACACTGTTTGTCCTATTAGTGCATATGAATGTCATAGAGCTTGCGTCCCCTGCTTGGGAATTCCCTCTATGAGCTAGAACAAAGAGCCGTTCTGCACAAGCAGCTACCATTTTGACAGAATTAAGCCACCCTTGTATTACAAGGACAGCCATTGACCGAAAAAAACACCCTGTAATACTACATACACAGTCCAGTGACATTATTATAACCACCAGCTAACATACAGAGTAACCACCGTGTACAGCATGGACATCAGCTAGACGGACTGGGAGTGACTCAGTGAGGTCCTGGTAGGTTGTCACAGGTATCTGGAGCCATGCTGACAGCAGTGCATCCCACATCTGCAGGAGGGTACATGGGGAGGATTCAAAGTGCGTACTTAATTGAATATCTTTGGGACCACTTCAATCGGGGTGCCGGGGTAGTACTTGGAAAAGTCATGCTCTTCCAACCATTTCTAACCATGTGACACGTTGCATTGTCTTCCTGGAAGATCCCATCTGCCCCAAGGAACACAGGAACACAATCAGCATGTATGGATGTACGTGATCTGAAAGGATTGATTCATACCGAAATCAGTTGAGTACCTTCCATATGGATGAGTGGGCCCAGAGAATGCCACAAAACCAGCTTTTGTTCTTCCAGCAATAGTTACGGGGTGTTTGTTCCCTCGTGTCAGAAAACGTGAATCATGGGAGGGGGCAACCCTTTGCCAATCAGATACTGCCTTCAGAGCCCCATACACAGTAGGGTTCGCTGAACTGTTGTTTTAGACACACATCCGGTAGCCGACTGGTTAATTTTGGTGGTGAGCTGCTCCATTGTTGTGTGCTGGTCTGCCTTCGTGCACCTTCATAGCCAACGTTCACCTCTCACATCAATGGAACGTGGTGCTCTGCAGTTTACACATCACTTATTTGCAATAGTGTCATTTGTCCACTCACAATACACATTCACCACGGGAGCACGCGAACAGTTCACAAACTGCGCAGTTGCGGAAATACTGCCACCTTTGGCCAGAAAGCTGATAATCATCCCTTTTTGCAACTCTGATAAATCGCCTCTTTTACCCATGAGGGATATATGTGCTTCATGACGGCATATCAAACATCTTATATACCCACCAAGCCAGCTCACGACATGACTTCCTTCATGAGCTACGGTCTGCTGATGTCGAGCATAGGAAGTGGTTATGACCATGTATTCCCTGCACTGATCTCCGAAGGAAGAATACACGACTGGCTCTGGGTTCAGATTTTTCTACTAAAATACTGCTGTCATGCATCTGCCTGCCTGGGACTGGCACAAACATTCTCCGGTGAGCAGGGTGGACTGAAGTCGCTGGCAGCTTCACAAACAGCCATCTCCTCCCTCTAATCCACAGAGCTATGCGTGGCTCCAAGCTCCAGGGAATGACCCTCGGCAGTGACTGAGTGCCAGGCTTTTGGGTTCTTTGCTGTTCTGTCTGTTATTATGGTGTGTCCATGCAAGGTACTGTATGTGCTGAATGTTCCAGGCATTACTTTCTGATACTTCAGAGGTACATATAAGTGGTGGTGGTAAAGTATGTGGCTGTCGGATCTGCTGAAAGTACAGTTCTTCTAGTTCTTATTACTGGAAACTGCTTTGTGAGTTTAGAGAAGTCGCAGAGTATAGTTTCAGGTATCATCTAGTTCAGCCATAAATAATGTTGGACCACCTTGACTAAGTGAGCCTCAGTGAAGACACCAATAGACAAGGCTGTCTAGCCCTGTCAATCAAAGGGGAGGGGGGAGTGTACTTAGCATGAGGGGCATAGCTGTAGCAGTGCTCCAAGAGCTATGTCTGCCCCTTGGTGCTCAAACTGCCTAATTTGCATAAATATGAAAGTTCACATATCTCCACAGTGTACAGGCTGACAACAAAAGAAAGGCATAGTTTTAATCAGCATGATCAACCCTACCAGGCAATATGACTGATTTACTAGGGTTGAGCATGCTGATTAAGCCTCTTTAGGGAACACAAACTACAGATGCGAGAAAAAGTATGTGAACCCTTTGATATGGATTTCTGCACAAATTGGTCATAAAATGTGATTTGATCTTCATCTAAGTCACAACAATAGACAATCACAGTCTGCTTAAACTAATAACACACACAGAATTAAATGTTACCATGTTTTTTTATTGAACACACTATGTAAACATTCACAGTGCAGTTGGAAAAAGTATATGAACCCTTGGATTTAATAACTGGTTAAACCTCCTTTGGCAGCAATAACTTCAACCAACGTCAACAAATGTTTCCTGTAGTTGCAGATCAGACGTGCACAACGGTCAGGAGTAATTCTTGACCATTCCTCTTTACAGAACTGTTTCAGTTCAGCAATATTCTTGGGATGTCTGGTGTGAATCGCTTTCTTGAGGTCATGCCACAGCATCTCAATCGGGTTGAGGTCGTGACTCTGACTGGCCCACTCCAGAAGGCGTATTTTCTTCTGTTTAAGCCATTCTGTTGTTGATTTACTTCTATGCTTTGGGTTGTTGTCCTGTTGCAACACCCATCTTCTGTTGAGCTTCAGCTGGTGGACAGATGGCCTTAAGTTCTCCTGCAAAATGTCTTAATAAACTTGGGAATTCATTTTTCCTTTAATAATAGCAATCCATCCAGGTCCTGACACAGCAAAACAGCCCCAAACCATGATGCCCCCAGCACCATACTTTACAGTTGGGATGAGGTTTTGATGTTGGTGTGCTGTGCCTCTTTTTCTCCACACATCGTGTTGTGTGTTTCTTCCAAACAACTCAACTTTGGTTTCATCTGTCCACAGTATATTTTGCCAGTACTGCTGTGGAACATCCAGGTGCTCTTGTGCAAACTGTAAACGTGCAGCAATGTTTATTTTGGACAGCAGTGGCTTCCTCTGTGGTATCCTCCCATGAAATCCATTTTTGTTTAGTGTTTTACGTATTGTAGATTCGCCAACAGGGATGTTAGCATATGCCAGAGATTTTTGTAAGTCTTTAGCTGACACTCTAGGTTCCTTCTTCACCTCATTGAGCAGTCTGCGCTGTGCTCTTGCAGTCATCTTTACAGGATAGCCACTCCTAGGGAGAGTAGCAGCAGTGCTGAACTTTCTCCAATTATAGACAATTTGTCTTGCCACGGACTGATGAACAGCAAGGCTTTTGGAGATACTTTTATAACCCTTTCCAGCTTGATGCAAGTCAACAATTCTTAATCGTAGGTCTTCTGAGAGCTCTTTTGTGCGAGGCATCATTCACATCAGGCAATGCTTCTTGGGAAAAGCAAACTCAGAACTGGTGTGTGTTTTTTATAGGGCAGGGCAGCTGTAACCAACACCTCCAATCTCATCTCATTGATTGGACTCCAGTTGGCTGACACCTCACTCCAATTAACTCTTGGAGACGTCATTAGTCTAGGGGTTCACATACTTTTTCCACCTGCACTGTGAATGTTTACATGGTATGTTCAACAAAAACATGGTGACATTTAATTCTTTGTGTGTTATTAGTTTAAGCAGACTGTGATTGTCTATTGTTGTGACTTAGATGAAGATCAGATCACATTTTATGACCAATTTGTGCAGAAATCGATATCATTCCAAAGGCTTCACATACTTTTTCTTGCAACTGTACATGTTTTTTTTTAGCAGAGAAGCAAATGACAGCTATGAATGTTTAGCATCCTCTGTGTACAGGTCATAGCTGTCAATTAGATCAAATTGAGCCTGTGACGTTAATTCATGGCTTAATAAGAACATAAATTAGACTGAAAATCAAAGCCTAAACAATCTTCTTCACAAATTATGCTCCATGAAAAACACCTAGGGTACGAAAAATGACTGATTACACAATCTCTAATTAGTGTCCTAATTTGGCAGAAAACCTGCTTTCTCCAGTCTGAGTTTGTCAAATGCATACAGTGTACATGACAACGCTGTAACTAATAAACCCTACGCACATAAAGTGTCTTAAAAACAAAATGTTTGCTATTTAACATGTGGATTGCAAGGAATGACATAACAGATCCAGCAAGAATGAAAATGCATTATGGGAATTTTTACTGAGCTCATGCAGCCTGATGTTGAGACCACATCTTTTCTTTAGTATAGCCATATTATTTTCCTTTATATTATTGCTAGGGGTATAATGTATGCTAGGAGAATAGGCGCTTACTGGTAACTTTGGGCAAGTAACACCCAGAGGCCCACTGAGCCCCCCTCCTACTTTCCCTTTTCCCCTGCCTCCTCCTGACCCCCCCCCCCCCCTTGCCACTTTCGTCAGCCATGTAAATTACAACACAGAAAAACAAAATAAACTAGGGATGCTCCGATATATCGGCCGCCAAAACATATCAGCCGAAAATTGCATTTTTGGTATAATGCTGAAAGTGTCATTTATTGGCTGATACAGTGTTGCATCCGTGTATTCTCTCCTTCCCGCTGGGCGCTGCTCTGTGTCCTAGCAGGGAGGAGAGAAACTGTGTCAGGTGGTCGAGCGCTGTGGGAGGAGAGCGCAGTGAGTGGCCGACGTCTCTCCTCTCCACAATGCTCAGCCTCCTGTCACAGATTGGCAGAGCGGTGTGTGGGCAGAGACAGCTTGCAGTGCTGTCCCAGGAGGTTGAGCTCTCCTCTCCGCACCGCCTGCTCAGCCTCCTGTGACAGCGTGTCAGGAAGCAGAGTGAGGCACAAACACGCAGTGATCAGTGATCACTGAGTGTTTGTAAATAATTGAGGACCTAGCATGTTTACTGTGTCCCCAATTATGAATAAAAAGAAAGTGATCTACATCACCGTTAATTTCCGCAGCCCAAATTTTTTACTTTACATTTAGGGGCTTCGGGGAAATATTAGGGATCTAAACCGACCCCTGATATTTCCCTTTTAAAATGGAAAAAGAGATTGAGGACAGAGCACTCAGAGACACACAGAGTTCTCAATGTCTTTTTCTACAGCCCCGATTACAAATGAACAGAAATCCGCTATACTGAGTGTTCCTGTTTATTTATAACATGAGAACAGAGCATGTTTACTATAACCACAATCAGGAATGAACAGGAAGTGATATAGATCACTTCCCATTTATTCATAACTGGGGACACAGTAAACATACTATGTCCTTATTGTTTACAAACACTCAGCGTTCACTGACTGCTTGTACCCGCTCTACTTCCTGATTCGCTCTCACAAGAGGCTGGGCGGGGAGCTGCGGGAGAAGAGCATTGACAGCTATCTCCGCCCCCACACCTCCGCTCTCCTGATCTGTCACAGGAGGCTGAGCATTGCGTATAGCAGTGTTTCCCAACCAGTGTGCCTCCAGCTGTTGCAAAACTACAACTCCCAGCATGCCCGCACAGCCAAAGGCTGTCCGGGCATGCTGGGAGTTGTAGTTTTGCAACAGCTGGAGGCACACTGGTTGGGAAACACTGGCGTAGAGGACAGATGTTGGCCGCTGACAGCGCTCATAGCCCCCCTTATGTGCCAGTAGTCTCCTTATGTGCCAGTAGCCCCCCTTATGTGCCAGTAGTCCCCCCCCTTATGTGCCAGTAGCTGTCCCCCATATGTGCCTGTAGCCCCCCCTCATATGTGGCAGTAGTCCCCTTATGTGCCAGTAGTCCCCCCTTATTTGCCAGTAGTCCCCCCCTTATGTGCCAGTAGTCCCCCCTTATGTGCCAGTAGTCCCCCCTTATGTGCCAGTAGCCGTCCCCCCTTATGTGCCAGTAGCCGTCACCCCATATGTGCCAGTAGCAGTCCCCCCATATGTGCCAGTAGCGGTCCCCCATATGTGCCAGTAGCGGTCCCCCATATGTGCCAGTATCCGTCCCCCCTTATGTGCCAGTAGCCGTCCCCCGATATGTGCCAGTAGCCACCCCCCCTTATGTGCCATTAGCCCTCCTTATGTGCCAGTAGTCCCCCCTTATGTGCCAGGAGCCCCCCTTATGTGCCAGTACTCCCCCCCTTATTTTCCAGTAGCCCCCCTTATGTGCCAGTAGTCCCCCCTTATGTGCCTGTAGCCGCCCCCCCATATGTGTCAGTAGCCATCCCCCCTTATGTGCCAGTAGCCCTCCTTATGTGCCAGGAGCCCCCCTTATGTGCCAGTACTCCCCCCTTATTTTCCAGTAGCCCCCCTTATGTGCCAGTAGTACCCCCATATGTGCCAGAAGTCACCATATGTGCCAGTAGCCATCCCCACTTATGTGCCAGTAGTCCCCCTTATGTGCCAGTAGCCCCCTTATGTGCCAGTAGTCCCCTTATGTGCCAGTAGTCCCCCTTATGTGCCAGTAGTCCCCCTTATGTGCCAGTAGTCCCCCTTATGTGCCAGTAGTCCCCCTTATCATGTGCCAGTAGCCCCCAAAAAAACAAACAAACAAAAAATACGTATACTTACCTCCAGCGATGCGATGCAGGCCTCTTCCGGCCTGTGTCCCTCGCTGTACCGCTCCGGCGGCGCGATGACGTCATCGCGCCGCCTGCACCGGTTTCTGATAGGCTGCCGGCCTATTGCTAGCAGCTTATCAGAGGAACAGGGAGGGGACACGCCTCTCCCTCCTCTGCCGCCGCACAGACATCTGTATCGCCGTCCTGAGGCAGTCCTCATCTCCTGCTGTGTCCTGCCGCTGGCCGCCCCCAATTGTCACCAGGGCCGCGGCAGGGCACATGCATGTGCCACATGCACACCCCAAAGGCCGGCCCTAGGTGACACTACGGGGGCCATTTATAGAGGCAACAGAGAGGCCCCCCTGCGGTCCGGCCCAGTCCGCCCCTGAGAATAAGCAAAGGCAAAGAGAGTGATGCTCTTTTTGCCAGCGTTGAAATAATTACAAATTATTATAGGAACTAAGATGCATGAATCTATAATTTTATAAAACCAGGTATTTGGCTGTCTGTATTAATTTGTCCACAGGTGTACTGGCCTTATTTAAAGTCGGGAGCCCAATCACACCTTGTTCTCAGCCTGGGCACAGGTCATCTGCTTGGAGCCTGTGAGAGCACATCAAGTGGTATGGACTTTGCTGTTTTCTTTGGTGCCCGGTTTTAGGTCGGCACTGGGTCAGTGAGGTTCCCTGCTGTATAGTTAGAGCCGGACAGGCAGTGGATTTCTGTTTGTTATATTTTATTTTATGTCCTGTACCTCAAAGTGACAATAAAACTGGCCAGTTGAACGAATTTGTTCTGACTGAAATTTCTATGGTGTGTCTGCTAAAGTGTGCCCGTCTACCCGGGGGACGACAACCCCGCTACCTAACCTCTTACAGTATGTACGAACAACTGCATATACATATATAACCACATGCACTATTTTGGGGATGTTCTGTCTATGCGTATGCCTTGGGATAATACATATATACTGTACATGGCAGCAGAAGTTTTAAACCTGTGACATCATTAGTTCATTAATGACATCATTGGCTAAAGTGTATGCTAAGGGCACACAATTTGTATACTCAGCTCGCGTCATGGAAGGTTCTGACCGAAACCAATAATAAAGAATGTAAATAATTCATAGTTTTGTTTATAAAGTTTTCAGCCTTTGTACAGAAATGCCTCGGCAAATCATGGTTCACTTAGGATTTAGTTTTTCTGGGACAACTTAGTACATGAATAACATGACTTCTGCAGAGTCAACTGGTCATTCCCTGCAGCTATACCCATTTGCAGGAGGCACTTGCATCGGTTTAAAGGGGTTCTGCGGTTATTTTAAAATGATGATCTAATCTCTGGATAGATCATCAGCATCTGATCGGCGGAGGTCCGACATCCGGGACCCCTGACGATCAGCTGTTTGTAAAGGCAGTGGCCTGGCAGTAGCGGCCTTCTCGCTGTTTACCGCAGGACTAGTGACGTCACGACCAGTATTACTGGCCTGGGCAGGGCTAAACTCTGTTCACTTGAATGAAGCTTAGCCGCGCCCAGGCCAGTGATACTAGTCGTGACGTCACTGGGCCTGCGGTAAACAGCGAGAAGGCCGTGGCGCTACTGCCAGTGCCGCTGCCTTCTCAAACAGCTGATCGGTGGGGGTCCCAGGTGTCGGACCCCCGCCGATCCGATGCTGATTATCTATCCAGAGGATAGATCATCAGTTTAAAATAACTGCAGAACCCCTTTAGGTTGAGAAGGCAAACCATGGCTGTTCGTAAAATCAAAAACCAATGTCACAAATGCATTCATTAAAAAACAAACAAACAAGCCTAATATAAAAATAAATGAAATTTACATTCAAAATGAAAATTACATTCACGTAAGGATCATTCTCCTGTTCCACCCATTCTGGCATCATATGAACTCTTCCTTCCCTGGCCTAAACATGAACTTGGTAGCTGATACCCTGCCATAGCAAACAGGCCAACAATACAATATTCACAAAAAACCCTACTCCTAAAACACTATAAACTTGCAGATATCCGTATACCCTCCCACTTTGTAAATGATTTACTCATTTGGACATTCCGCCGCTTTACCGCATTTTTTCAGCTCTGGGTTATACTGGTTGAGCGTGTTCTTTTCTAGCTGCAGTCTATGTCTATATGTTCGGTTTACATTCATCAGAACAATAGGCAATATGACTCATCAGCCATGTAGCAGCGTCTATCTGCTTTATATCATTTGAAAATCACAGACTTCAGCTCATTGACGTCATAACTATGCTGACTGCAGAGTTAAAAGATTTCTCATTCATGAAAAATATTCAGAAGTGCTGTTTTTTTAATTAGGTTTCCGAAATGTTGACAACATGCTACACTCAGATAAAATTACAAAGTGATGAAGATTCCTTAATTATACAGTTACAAGATGCAAATGGCTTCACATTTTAATGCAGTAGAACAAATGGCACAAAGATTTGGATTTCGTGTATTCTCTCATATCAGATTAAGCCCCTTTGCCATCTAGTGGAAGGAAATTTCACTACAATATATTATAGACTAGTTTTGCAATTTACATACTGTACCTGCCAGAGAAATTAAACTGGTGTCAAATTGTAAAAATATTCAATCTTAATTAAAGGCTATGTATACTTTTACAACCTTTTTTGCCACAATTCCTCTTAAGTGGTCGTGATTTCCTACAATTTGTTTCTGCTGCTCTTACACCAACCTATGTGTCTCCATGGTGACAGACTACAAAAAGGCTCTGTGTAGTCAAATCTGCAGTCAAACTCACTTCCATCTGTCCCAGATCGAAGGGAGCATGGCATCTTTTTCACCATCGGAGCATCCGGATTGAACTGCGTAGCCAGAAGTGCTGCATCAATAGGCTGAATTTTATCACCTAGCTTATACACTAATAAGAAAATTGGTAATGCCTGGCTTAGGCTACTTTCACATCAGCGTTTTTTTTTCTGTATGGTTTTCAGATCCAGCAGGGGATCTCAGAACCACAGCAAAACGCTTCCATACTAATAATATAATCGTCTGCATGCATTCCGAAAGGATACGGTTGTATTATATTGAAAATGAAGAAACCGTGTCCGAAAAAACTGATCTGGCACCATTGATTACATGTTTTTTTTGTGCCAGATCCAGCTTGCATCGATTGCATCCCCGGCATGGGAACGCAACAAACCGGAATGGAATGCTTTCAGTCCCGGTTTGTTCAGTTTTGTCCCCATAGACAATGAAGGGGGACAAAACGGAAGCATTGTGCTGCAGTTTTGAGAGCCTATGCCAGATTTACAAACCGGACGGCACAACACTGATGTGAAAGTAGCCTTAAAAACAGGGGGTTCTTTAAATGTGGCCTATTAAGATGCAATTTGTTCAAGTCTTAAAAAATAGGAGTGATTTGTCTTCTGTTTATAATAATGTTTGTCATCCCATCAAATTGTGCATAAATTGTAATACCACAAATGTGGTGTACCACTTGCAATGTTCTGCCTTTAGCCTTCAGCTGTGAGCTGTATGACTTGCAAACTGAAGGCTAAGGTGTCTGAACATATGTCAGGCTGGTAACAGATTGAGATTCTGACAGAACTCTCTTTTTCTGGAGCATTACACCATTTTTGGTTGTACATCAAGGATATTTTAGCATTTTAAAAGTTACTGGCATTGGCAAGGGCATCAACAAGGCGGCGTTTGGTCAGGAGGACATCTAGTTGGAGAAGCCTTTTGGATTTTTGAATCTAGAAACTTGAGTGCCAAAGGGGTTAAACTTCAGGACAGATCTTATGTATGTATACTGAGTTGTTTATTGCATGTTTGCAGATATATTTTGATGTATTGCTATAATGTTTTTGTATTTATGATTTTGTTATGAATTCTTATGATCACTGTGCTTTCTTTGCTTGTTCCTCCTTTATTTACTAGTCTACACGCCTGATGTGTTGTATGTGGCTTTGGATTGGGGGAGGAGCTGTGCTAGCCCCTTCAGGCCCCAATACACATTAAGGGTACCTGCACATGGTAGGGATTTATATGCAGAAAATCTATTTTGGTTTTTATTGCAGATTTTCAGTTTATGTTAACCACCCTATTGAAGTCTATGGGGAAAAAACACTCTACAGAAGGTGCAGAATTGCACAAACAATTGACATGCTGCAGATTTTAAAATCTGCACGGCAGGTCAATTTCCGCACGAAAGAAAAAAGCAAAGTGTACATGAGATTTGCCAAATCTCATTCACTATGCAGGCATGAAAATCCACACAGAATCCTCATCGTGTGCGGTTCCCTTATACTGGTGACTTAGCACTTGTACCTCAGCTATGATATATAAGAGCCCAAAAGCAGACTCAAAATGTTAAGCGGATGGGACTTGTACTTGTGGATGTGCACCACCTTGTTTTTAATGACACTTGGAATAAATCTGGCTTTTAACTTTGTCCTGGTCCCTTTGATGGAAGGGAATATGCCTGCAGGATCCTGCTACAGAAGGTTCATATGTAGTCGGTTACCAATGAGACACATAGGTTTGCGCAGTAGATGTAGTTTCTAAACTTTTAAATCAAGACTATTGGCAAAGTTGACTGAAATCAGTCCCAGAATTGTTAATATGACATTTAAACGTATTCTACATTGAATTATATTTATCAAGCAAATATATAAAACATATATCATATTCAGGAATAGGGATGAGCAAACCCGAACTTTACAAGTTCGGGTTCGGTGTTCGGGCAGAGGAGGAATCCCGTTATGAAACTTTTTCTTCAAAGTCCTGCATAACAGAAACCAGACTGATCCGTTATGACAGGATGCAAAACGGAATACCTCTTAAAGGCTTCCGTTTTGCCTTCCGTCATAGAATTCCATTATATATATATATATATATATATATATATATATATAACTGAATCCATAATGGGATTCCTCCATGCCCCGAATGCCGAACCTGTAAAGTTCAGGTTCACTCATCCCTATTCACGACCTAATGGAACCACACCATGAATGATCAGAAAGAGACACAGATCTAGTGAGATTACCCAACCACCCTCGCTTTCAGATTCTGTGCAATCTAAACAGTTTGCAGATATGGAGCTCGTAGTGAGAGCAGGCTGAGGACATTTCCTCTTTCATCACCTGAAAAGTACAGTCATTTACTGACCAAACACAGCTCAGCTTCTGCATTCGAGCACTGGAATAATACAATGCAATGTCACAAGTCACCAAATACAGTGATTTGATACAAAATATTCAATGACTTCTATCTCAACAGTTCATTACCTGGGTTTGCAAGGAAGATATGTGGTCAACTAGCAGTGTCTTATCTCTCCTAAATTCTGTGTTTATTTGCTCTTCCTTGACTAACATGGCTTGTATCTCTGCAATCTGGCTGCTTAATGTATTGGTTCTCAAATCTTGTAGATCATTCCCACTAAGCATCAGGTCAATCTAGAAGAACAAAAGAGAGTACAGTAATCAAGCAATTGTTTTCATTTTTTCTTCGCATCACATTTTTTGTTTGTTTGTTAATGTAGCCGTATAAGGGATAGTTTCTTCACGGGACAAATTGTAGTTTTTAACGGGAGTCACCAGTTTTCGGCTGCTACTGTAGGTTCTAACAGCTCCAGCCCACGTCAATGAGTCCTGATATTCATGAGCTCACGGCTCTCACCGCCCACGATGAGCTCACGAATATGGGGACTCATTCAGCATGCGCTCGAGCTGTTTAGCACGGAATTTTAGCAAATTGACCCAGGATTTTGGTATCAGGATCTGTCACTTGTTTATGTTGCCCTTAGTTAGGACATCATAAAACTGGTCACAGATGACACCATTCTGGGGTACACATAACTCATTTATTAACTCTTTCTTGGGGGAGCAGGAAGGGAAAAAGAATCAATAGTCAGTGAGTTTGTACTTTTTACATTTTGAGACGTTTACTTTGCGGCATAAATACCATGATAACTTTATTACAGAAATACCAAATACATATAGGGGGTCATTTATTATCCCAAAATACGCCTATATTAGGCGTTTTTCTGGCTCAGATTGCGGCGCAGGTTATTTGCGCTGCAATCTGCAGCCTTTCCCTGCTCACGCCAGGCCTAAAAAACTGAGCGTGGTTCGGGCAGGCCATGCAGACAGGACCATCTCATTCATAATTTTACGCCTGTTTTAGGTGTAGAAAATGGTCTAAATGTAAGCCAGCTAGGAAGATGTCTTACATTTAGAACTGGCGCTGGAAGCGCCGAAGTTATGTAGAGGCCGACGCCTTTTCGGTAAATCCACCACCAGATATAGGGGTTCTTAAGACCGGTGTCTAAAATGACCCCCATAGTATTTTTTTTACCTTTTCATCAGTATCATTTTGAGATTCATAACACTTTTTTATCACTTTTTATTCCATTTTGTTGGTAGCGAATATGCAAAAAACAGTGATCGTGACATATGTATTATTTAACTTAACTTAGTAATACGTTATTTCACTTTTATATAACAATTTATTAGTCCCACAAGAGGACTTTGACAGGTGATCCTCTGATCACATCGCTTCTATAGTACTATCAGCCTGATAGACATACACTGAGGGCAGGCTTGGGGGCCTTCATTAGGTCCCCGGCTGCCATACTAAGACACTGGCACCCCGCAATCTCCTTCATGGAGTGCCGATGCACTGAGAGGATGAGCCCCCCCCCCCCCCCCTCACCCTCTCAGATGCAGTGGCTGCTATTAACCACAACCTCTAACGGGCCTGGATTGGTGCTTTTGCTGATATGGGCTGTTAGAGCAGGAGCGCAGTTGTCATCCGTGCAATGCTTAGACTAAGCTGCCATAAAATGGTGGCAGCCTAGTCTCAGGCCCCTTTAGTGACCAACGTAAGGAGGTGTATTGGCAGTCGCTAAGTGGTTAATAGCAACCTGTACTGTAAATTGTGGACATGCTCAGAGAATATGGGTATGATATTGTACACATGCATTTGGTGGCTTTCTCAAACCATGTTTTACCAGCATACCATGCTTTCCATATCACAAGCTCTCACTGAAAGTGACCTGGTCCAGAGACAAAAGTTGATACGTGATGGAGAATTATATAAAATTACCTGGTGTCCTTTTTTTGCCACTCTGCTTTGTGTTCACCATTTTAGAGCCCCCTCTATGTTGTCAAAAAATGTCTTCTGGCTTCTTAGACTACCTGTTTGAAAGAATCTTGCCTCTGCTACTGGATAAATGAGTGTCTCAGCACATTGTTCATCTTTCGTGTTCCCCTACAGTGGCCCTGGAACTGATGATTCGATGGTGTTTGAGAACACAAAGTGCAACACAGTACTAAGGCCACCAGAGCTCATTCATGCAGGAGCAGAAGTCGGAGTGTCTCAGAGTACTGATAGATAGACTATGAAGCTGACAGACAATATGTGACAACACAGAGGGGACCCTAAACCACCGGATCCATGGCAGAGTGTCACAAAAGGAAGGCACTTTGCAATATTATACCCTATTTCTCATCAGACATCAGATTTTCTCACTGGACCATAGGGTCGCTGTAAGTCCTTGACTCTGTACTCTATTTTAGTTGTGATAATTATATTTCTTGCATGAACTGTTGTGGGTCTGAATCACGCACAGTGTATGTACTGTACGTACGGTAATTACACTGCTGTCACCTGTCACGTATACACAGGAAACTATAGCAACGGTGTTATTTGAGGAGACCTACAAAAGCACTGCATTAAGTAACCTGAGGAATCTTTCCAACAAAGCAAATGATGTAGCTTATTCCCAATATCTTGGAAATAAAGGATTCTGTTTCAATTTTTTTTTTTTGATTTTTCAACATATTAATGTACATTGCATAAATGTATTCAAAATGCAATAGCGAGTCAGTCAGTTTGTACAGACAAACAATTGCAGTTTCAAAATGTGAACACAATAAAACCACAATATCAACTAAATGGACAGTGTGCCGAACTGAAGCCTATGCAGTTGAGTATTTCAGTGTTTACATGAAGGATGTGTTATCCACAGTTGCCAAATTTTATCCACCTTGTTGTTCTGAAATACACTATAGGAGAGTAGTTTTTCATAAGTGTATGTGGTATTAGGTGTCGCCACCACCTCCTTTAAAGAGGACCTTTCATAGGTCCGAACATTGTAAGCTAACTAACTGGACATATAGAGCGGCGCCCAGGGATCTCACTGCACTTACTATTATCTCTGGGCGCCGCTTCGTTTGCCCGCTTGTGCGCCATTACCTTCTCCCACGCTTTATGGTAATTGCTACTAACTTCGCAACAGGGAGGAGACATCAGCTTCTCTCCCTGGGTGTTCCTTCTCCCAGGCTGTGAGCTCTGCGCTGCGATTAACGGTGTCAATGTCTGTCACTATTTTATACTGCTCTCAGTGAGGTCAGCATAAAGCTGATGACAGGTTCACTTTAACAGGTTAACTTCTAAGGCACGCTGTAGCGAGGTAGTTGGTTCAGTTAAAGTAAGGACGATGTCGTCTGCATACAATGAAATAAGGTGTTGTCTGTCCCCTATGTTGATGCCCTTGATGGTATCTTCTAGACGCAGGTGTTGGGCCAGAGGTTCCATCGTCAAAACAAAAATCAACGGGGATAAGGGGTATCCTTGGGGCATCAGATTACGAATTTGAAAAGGCTCAGAGAGAGCTCCATTGGAGAAAACTCTTGCTGATGGATTGCTATATACGTTTTGAATGGCAGAGTATTGTTCCCTTAAATCCCATGTGTTGTAATACTGAGAAGGTGAAGGACCAATTAATATTTTCAAACGCCTTCTCAGCATCCAACGTAACTGCCACCATTGGGACCCTAGTTCTCTCAGCATAATCCAGGACGTCCAGAACACCTCTGATGTTGTCGAAGGCCTGCCGTCCTGTGACAAATCCGGTTTGATCAGGCTTTACCAAGAAAGGCAAGACAGATGACAATCTGAGGGCCAATAACTATAGCATATAGCTTAACATCAATATTTAGAAGGTATATGGGCCTAAAGTTTTGGGGAAGCATCTGTCGGTTTCCCCGGCTTAGGCAGCGTGACCATTAGTGCAGATAGCATTTCGGGCGGGAAGGGAACACCTTGCATAGCCTGCTGGAACACTGATTCTAAACAAGGGGATATCAATGTAGAGAATCTTTTATAAAACTCACTCAAGATACCGTCTGGGCCTAGGGATTTCCCAGAGGACAGCAGTGTTATAATGTTAAGAATCTCAGCTGTAGTGATAGGGGCACAAAAGAGAAGCCAAATACTCATCAGTCAGAACTGGTAGCTGTGCAATAGCTAAAAAGTCTTGTATGGAGTCAGCGAGATTATCCAAAGTGGGTTGTTCGTCCCCAATATTGTAAAGAGCATAGTAATATTCTTTAAACTGGGTTGCTATGTCTCTGGGGTCTGTGAGCTTAGCCCCAGTAGCAGAATTCTGAAGAAACGGGATTCTAGAGCGGGTGTGCTGGGACTTTAGTTTGGAGGCTAAAAGTTTGCCGGCTTTATTGCTCTGGGCATAGTATTTAGCTTTAGTTTTAACCAGAGAAAGCTCATAATCATGTAAAAGCAAGGTTTGAAGTTGATTACGAATGTTCAGTATGGATTGCGAGATAGTAAGAGTGGGGTTTTGCTTTTTCGTTCTCTCTAGTTTGTCTCATTCGGACAACAGTATATTTTGCTTTTGTTCCTTGGCTTTTCTGTCTCTATGACTAATCTTCATCAGTATGCCCCATATAAATGCTTTATATGCCTGCCATTCAGAATATACGCTAGAAGCTATCAGTGTTAAATCTGAAGAATTCTGTAGTGGTGTTTTCTATCTCTTTCCCATATACGGAGTGACCCAAGAGAAAGGTATTATTCCTCCATATTCTGTCTGGGTTATTATCAGCACCCTCTTGAATAGAGGCATGGTCTGACCCAGTCGATACCAGATGCACAACTTCTGTACAGCAGTGTGCAATCTAGTAGGAATAAGTCAATGCGGGAGTATGTCCCATGACATTCTGAAAAGAAGGTAAAATCCTTCTCTGTGCTGTGGTGTGCCCTTCATACATCGAACAGCTCCTCTGAATGTATAACCCTGGGTTCACACCTGAGCGTTTTACAGCGCGTTCAAACGCACTGTAAAACGCTCAACACATGAAAACCAATGCATCCCTATGGGAGTGGTTCACACTTGCGCGTTTTACAGCGCGTAAGCAGCGCTGTAAACGCCCGATGCATAAGCTCGTTCAGGAGCGTTTTTGGGCGTTTGTCGCGCTTTCCTCCCATAGACTTCAATGGGAGCGCGCGTTTAGCGCGCGTTTTGCTGCTGCGTTAAGTGTAGAGATGCCCTTTTTAGTTGGTCTCCAGACCAATTAAAAAAGTCTCCAGAGTCACGAACGCGCGTAAAACGCGCGTTTACTATTGACAAAAACGCGCATTAAAAACGCGCGACTAAAACGCGCGTAAAACGCGCGTCTTAGAAACGCTCAGGTCTGAACCCAGTGTAAGAGATGATAAGCCATTGTCGACTTGCCTATAGGGTTGCTGGTGTCCACTGAGTAGTGTAAAATGCTATTAAGGTTTCCGCATAGTAGAAAGCAACCCTGCTTGACTTTGTTGACCTTTTTCATTATCTTAAAGGGTTTCTGTCTTCAGGTTTTGACATTATAAGCTGTCTGACATTAGCTATGTGCTAATGTCAGAGCAGCTTGATAATGTCTTTTTTATAAAAATCCGATGTATATTTAGGCTAAAAAACGTCTTTTATAATATGTAAATTAGCCTCTAGGAGCAGGGGCGTTGCCCTGCTCCTAAGCGGCTCACGTGCTGTGCCAACCTGCTGGCACGCCCCTTCTTTCTTTGATTGACAGTGCCGGGCAGCGATCCTCTCCTGCCTCCGGCACTGTCTCCCCTGCTAAATCCTGCGTCGCCGCTCTGTATTCGGCACATGCCTGTGCCGGAATACAGGCGGCAGCGTAGCAGATGCAGTGAGTGCAGGAGGCAGGGATCGGCCTGCCTGTCAATCAAGAAAGAGGCGTGGCAGCAGGTGGCAGCCTGGAGCCTAGGAGCAAGCTCGCGCCCCCTGCTCCTAGAAGGCATTGCATATTATAAAAGAGCGTTTTACCTACTAGTCGGATTTATAAAAGACGATTATCAAGCTGCTCTGACATTAGCACATAGCTAATGTCAGACAGCTTATAATGTGTAATCCTGGTGACAGAAACCCTTTAAGCAGAAATAAGATTTGTCTACGATTGGATGCATACTACAGATTAACAATAGTATAAGTGATATTATTCAGGTAACACACTAAAATCACATAGCGACCTCGGATGTCAGTTATGTGCGAAACCTGTGTACAAGCAACAGTGTTTCTAATGGCAATCAAAGCACCCCTTGTCTTCTTTTCTGAGTGTGATTTGAGAATGATCGGGAATGAATGGTGCTTCAATCTATGCGCATCTTTCTCAATGATGTGCGTTTCTTGTGCACACAAGACATCAACGCGATGTGATATCACCTCCCTCAAAAATATGCTCTTTTCTGTGGACAATTAAGACCCTTCAAATATAGGGTCCATTCACACGTCCGCAAGTGTTTTGAGGTCCGCAAATTGCGGATCCACAAAACACGGACACCGGCCATTTACGTTCCACATTTTGAGGACCGCACATGGCCGGCACTTTAATAGAAATGCCTTTTGTTGTCTGTGTCTGCGGACAAGAATAAGGACATGTTCTATTTTTTGTGGAACGGAAGTGTGGATGCAGACAGCACACTTTGTGCTGTCCGCATCTTTTCCGGACCCATTGAAAATGAATGGGTCCAGATCCGTTCCGCAATATGGACAATCACAATACATTAGTAAGGGCCTTGTATTAACTTTCTCTACGTGATGAATGCCATTTGATGAAGTGAGACAACCCTTTAATGACCAGACACTTTTTTGTAACTTGCGCACGTGGTTCACTTGTAACTTTTTTTTTGGACTACCAAAATATCTTGCAGCTTTTTATTACATTACACAGAGCTTTTTAATATATTTTTAGTTTTATTAGGGGGAAACTATATTTAAATTATAGCTCATTCTTTAAATATGCAAATTATTATAACTAGTTCCCATGTTTTGTGTTGGATCGTTTTATTATATAATATGTATAGTTTCACCTGAATGGGGTGATAATGGTGATGGATTTGGTTGGTTGGTGCGTTTTTTTTTTTTTCCTATTATGTATTTTATTATTTATTTTTTTTACCGTATTTTTTTAAAATAGATTTCTGCTACAAAAAGACCTTTGGGGGACACTGACTTTTTTATTTAGCATATTTTCCTTTTATTTGTATTTTAAAATACATTTTTGCAACATAATATGTCCCCCAAGAGGTCATAAAAAGACCGTTGGGGAACAGTGAACAATTTTATTTTGCACTTTTTCCTTTATATTGTTTTATTTTACTTTTATATATTTACTTTTGTATTTTATTTACTTACATTTTTTTGTTAAAAAATGTATTTCTTTATTAATTTTTGCAGCACTGTATGTCCCCCAAAGAGGGTCTTTTAAAGAGGTCTTTAAAAGACTACTGGCAGACACTGACTTTTTTTTTTGCACTTTTTCCTTTTTTTTAAAAAAATGTTGTATTTAAATATATGTATATATATACGGGTATATTTCATTTAATGTTTCTGTGTGTCGTTAAAAGATATCGACATTATCCCCCATAACAGTGACCTCTACAGTACCCCGCCCCTTAACAGTGAACTCCAGCCCCTTAACACTGAACCCCCCTAGTACTCGCCTCCTTAAAATGGGACCTCCACAGCAGCCCATCCCCTTAACTTTGACCTTTACAGCAGACCACTCCTATAACAGTGAGTTTCACAGCACCCCACTCCCTTCACATTGACCTCTTCAGGGGCCCGCCCCTTTAACAGTGATCTATACAGCACACCGCCCCTTAACAGTGACCTCCATAGGGGACCGTCCCCTTATCTGTGACCTCCACTGTTTCCTGTCCCCTTAACAGAGACCTCCACAGCACCTGTTTCTTAAACAGTGACTGCTACAGTACCTCGTTCACTTAACAGTGACCTCCACAGTACCCAGCTCCCTTAACAGTGACCTCACAGTACCCTGCTGACTTAACAGTGACCTCCACAGCAGCTTCCCCGTTAATAGTGGCCCCTGCCCTCTTAACAGTGACCTCCACAGTGCTCGCCCCTTTAACAGTGACCTCCAAAGCAACTGCCCCTTTAATAGTGGACCCAGCCCCCTTAACAGTGATCTCTACAGCAGCTGCCCCTTTAATAGTGGCCCCTGCCCCCTTAACAGTGACCTCCACAGCGCCTTGCCTCTTTAAGGCTAGGGCTACATGATGACATGCAACATGCTGCGACTGTGACAGGACAGTCGCAAAAAATCCATCCAAAACGGATGCATGTAACAGTGTAGTTGTGCCCTATTTGTCGTGCGACTTACTGTCGTCGTGCAGCCCTAGCCTAAAGCTGACCTACAGCAGTGAAGAAAAATGGCTGGGTTGTTATGGAAACCTGGAGTAAAACTGTATGTATGTGGAGACTAAGGGCCTGCAAGCTTATTGGCTGATACGAGACTTGTGACCATGTGTATAGCAGTTGAGATATGAGTGAAGACTTGCAGGCTTCTATTGGCTAATGCAGGTAATTTTTGGGAATATCTCAGGAACGGTACATTCTAGAGAGCTGAGACCTCGTCTAAAACCTTCCCGGACACCTGATGTACCTGTTTGCTAAATTTGGTGAAGATCGGTGCAGTCGTTTGGTGGCGCATAAAGGACAGACAGACAGACATATTTGCCCCATAATTTGCACTATTTCCACCCTAACTGGAGCATTCAAATGAGCCCCAGTCCTCTGCCCGTAAGATGCCCAGCAGAAGCGCTGATAAACCTCTTCTGCCTTCTCCTCTGCTTCTCTGCTGTCACTTACAGCTGGGGGCCCAACCTGCTCCTGCTAGAGAGCAGGAGCAGGAGCTGTCATCCATCACTGTGCGGCGCTCCAGGAAGAAACACAGCTGATTGCAAGATCGCCTGTGTTTATGCCCAGCAGGAGGAGGGCCGTAAACCATGGCTTTGGGGGCTGCATGCGGCCTGTTGTGCACCCTTGGTCTAAAGCAGGGGTGCACAACCTTTTCTGGTTGAGGGCCACATTGTCAGCCTGAACCAATTCCAAGGGCCGAAAATAAAACTTAAAAGGGTATTATCAATTAAAATTCTATATTTTTGGCATATTGAACATACAGTATATACTATAAATATCTAGTTACATTTCTAGGTCTCCCATCTAATAGGAGAATACATGTAAGAAGGCATAAGACCTGGACCTTCATGTCTTTAACCAGATGTTTGGGGGCCGCACATAATGGCATTGAGGGCCGCATGTGGCCCCCGGGCCGCAGGTTGTGCACCCCTGGTCTAAAGTGTATGGCCACCATTAGATATTAGTTTTCCTGTACTTAGCCCCTGGTCAAGAAGCATTAAAACAGGGTGACAGCGTTTGAAAGGTTCTTTAGACTTAGTATTACTAGATATACGTAATATTACTAGTTTACTAGATATACTGGATATTCAGGTGGACAATGTTAATGGGGAGAGTTTTACATCTACATATTCAGTCGGACATGGTTAATGGGAGATATTTACTAAGCAAAATACTTTAGAATCTGTTCACAAATTACATAAAACAGTGGAGTACATGGCAAGTGGCAGCATTTTTTTACGAGTGTCTTGAGAAAGAGGTGTGAAATGCATCAAATGTATTAAAGCTGCGTGTAAAATATTGGTTCCAAGCTACGCCAGCCATTAGGTGGTGTAAAAAAGAGAAATGTATCAAACATGACCAAACTGCACCCAATTTACCATGATTTGTGTCTGTTTTCTTTATAAATTTAGAGCTGTTTGAACCATTATTAATGACTCATAAATGTAGAAATTGTACAAGAAATCTCCCCCATTTTTATTGACTTCTGTTACTGAACTCCAATGAGAGGATTCTGTCATCAATGTCGAGTAGATCTAAAGCATATAGCAGAAGCAGCACAGTGTACTCTAACTGATAGCGAGTTTGCTACTATTAATATATCATTGTGCCCAAGGCTAGCCACAAGTGACGTTTCTATACTGTTGTTGCCACTGTCTGAAAAAGGGGTGGGGAGGGTGTGGGGCCTTCAGCTAAAAAATGATCATTTACGTCAGTTTTCTGACATTAATGATTACTGAAATCTATGCCAGTTACGAGCTGGTGTAGATTTCAATCTAGACACACACTGACTCAGAATATGTGCTTAATTCATTTATCTGCCCATAAGACGCATGTAGGTTTTAGAGGAGGGAAGTAAGATCAGACCCCCAATGTTTATCAGACCTCAGATCAGACCCCCAATTTTAATTAGTCCTCAGCTCACAGCCCCAATCAGACCTCAGATTAGATCCCCAATGTTAATTAGACCCCAGCACAGATCCCCGATGTTAATTATACCCAGCTCAGACCCACAATGTGACCTTAGATCAGACCCCCAATATTAATCAGATCCCCAAACAAACCTCAGATCAGAGCCCCAACTGTTAATTAGACCCCAGCTCAAATACCTATTTAGACCTCAGACTCCTACTTGTTAATTAGGCCCTGCCACTCGGTTCTTCTGTACAAATGAGTATTCATCCTATACGACACACAGACATTTCCTCCCAAAAAAGTGCTACTTATAGGGTGAAAAATACAGGGATATCAAGACAGGCTTAAAAATGACCTCCACTGTGTACTTTTACCCTTTACCAAACTCTATGAGAACCTATTCCAGAACCTTATTTTGTGGTTAGTAGGGAAATATTTTTACATTTTATGACAAAATAGTTCTTCACTTAACCATAAGAAGTGATCCTGTGTTTTCTGTTGGGTTTGTGTAACAAATAATGTATTGCATAGTTTAGGTAGGGACCAATTTTTAGGGACCTATTTACGGTGTACAAAGATATTCACATTTACCCTCAGTCTTCTATTTTCTATTTTAGGTTTTGATAACTTTTATTCATACATAAATGTATCTATACAGCGCCACCTGCTGTTTCTTATTTTCCTCATGCCTCTGTCCATCTTTCTGAGGTGGTCGCACATGCTGAGTTCCACCCTTCAACTGCCACCAGCCATATCCTCTGTTAGAAGCTGTGACATTTACAAAGCACACCCTCTCAGCAAGGACATGCCCTCGAAGTTTTCACCTTAAAATAAAATTAGCAGAGCAATTAGAGCAATGAATGGGGAGATCTCTGGATCCATGTGAGGTACAGGGCTGGTTCTAGCTTTGTTAGAAAGAGATTGTCATATACTATAGGTCTGAGTTAGATTTTTGACATTAATCATGGGATAACCCCTTTATTACAGGGCAATATATTGTTGGTTTTGATGCAGCAGTATGGCATTGCAATGTGAGTATTGGATTGGAGTTTTGTAATCTAATTTACGATATCAGACGGTGTATTTCACCTGATTTCATATGCAAAATTTAGCTTTTTCTATGCTTTTTGAGACTCAAAACTGGTGGATATTCTTTCCTTGACAACAAAATGACTGATTTCTGTATTAATAATTTGGAACATTTTTTGACATTTCTGAACTTCATGGATGAAAAGTTAGTTGGTTGGTTGTTTTTTTCTCTGTAGTTTTCCTTTAATAGCAGCTAGCTTGCCTGGCCATTAAAAGGGTTGTGCATACCTCCCAACAGAGACACATGGAAGGTGTAGTGTTATCAGTTGTCTATCAGAATGATACACAAAATCAGTTAGTTGTTACAAATGTAAACCATTACCTGTCCCATCAAATCCTTGAAATGCTCCTTCTCCTTCTTGAGAAGAACTTGCTGCAGTTGTACCTGCTTGATAAGTTGCTCTTCTTTGTCCTTGACATGTAGAAGTTGAGCAACACTAGTAGAGCTGTGGGTATAGTTGTCTTCTTTAAGTACTTTCTGCTGGAATAAGCAATGTTTTTTTTTTACAAATTTACAATCTTATCCAAATCACAAACAGTACTGATTTTGGGAGCCCCTAGTCATGACTTGAGACTTTGGCTCCTCCAATCAAGTACACATTAAGTGTACCTGTACTGTGTATACAAAAACTTTCTTCACTGGCGCTAAACTTTAATTACAAGCTGCGATATCTTGAGGCACTGCACCACATCAGCTGAGGTATAATCAGTATGAAACTTTATTGGATATCGCAATGCGACTTACATAGCGGCAGTAGATGCGAGTGCGGTCGGACACCTCTAGTGTGCGATACGGCGACGAGCGCGTTGTACTACGCGTGAAACGGCCGTCGCCATCATCGCACACTAGAGGTGTCCGCCCGCACCCTAGCATCTACTGTCGCTATGTAAGCTCGCAGTGATGTCCAATAGAGTTGCACAATACTCCAGCATCTGCTGATGCTCACGCTCCGGCTAGGGCATACTCCAGAGCTTAATAGGAACTCTTGTATGTCTAGAGCACCACCGCATATGTCTGGATGATGTATATTAGACTGAAGACAGGGTTGGAGTCCCCTACCGTCTGTGTGGTTTATACTTCCGTGTCATAGCACGGTGTATTTGTGGTGAAAGGGAAGATAGCGTAGTACCACCGTTTTATCTGTCTTCTACGTTTGGTTTATAGTTTTCATATTGTATGTTGTAGTGACATATCAAAGCTTTTGATGGATGGGCGTCCAACTGCTGAGACCCCAACAGATCACCATCAGCAAGGAAGAGAGATAATACTCTGTGTGAGCGCTTTTTTTCCTTGTTCCAGCACTTGGTGAGGGTCTCCGCATTTGGACCCTTAGTGATCAAAACCTTTGATTTGTTACGACGACATGTCAAAACTTCTTGGTACATTTAAAGAGGTTTTGTCACCCAGATCAAGCCTACCCTACTAGGCATATAGCCTGGTAGAGCTGATGACGCTGACAGAAGCCATACCTTTCTTTCTCATGTCGGCGGTCCGGTGTTGAAGAAAAATAAACGTTAAATATGCAAATGAGGTATTCGAGCACTTAGAGGTTGGATTATGCCGTCTGAGCACTGCTTCAATGACGCCCCTATTCCTTTCTAATGCTGGTCTTCTCCACTTAATCACGCCCCCATGACTTTTGACAGCGCTAGACCTGCTGAGATCCAGCACCTGCGCACTCCCCTCCTTAACGGCGCACCACTTCTGGGTTCAGTGATGTGACGGAGTGTGCGAACTGGACATATTCACAAGCCGGGAAGGAAGGAAAAGCTCCTGTGCGCATGCGCCGTTAAGGAAGCCAGTGCGCAGATGCTGGATCTCAGCACTAGACCGGTGGGTCTAACGCTCTCAAACAAAAGGCATAGGGGCGTGATTAAGTGGAGAAGGCCAGCGTTTGGAAGGAACAGGGGCGTCGCTAAAGCAGTGATCGGACGGCGTAAGCCCGCCTCCGAGTGCTCGAATACCTCATTTGCATATTGTCTTGCATATGGCTTTAAAATATCTCTCTACTCTTGCAAAATAAATATGGGCTCAAGGCCTCAAATTTAAGGAGTATGCCACAAAAACTATATATCCACCTATCCGCAGTATTGGTGATTAACAACAGATCACTAGGATCCCCAGTGGTTCCGAGGGGTCACCAAGTCCCCTCTTAGAATGGAGTGGTAGTGCTCACGTCAGTCCCAAAGAAGTAAATGAAGTGGTGCACCAAGATGCGCAATTAATACTGCTCAATTTAGAAAGAGCATTTGGGGAACCCTTATTCTCGGGATCACAGCGAGTTGTAGCGGCCAGACTCACTATGATCTGAAAGTTATCACTATCCTGTGGACAGGTGATAAATGGTTTTCGTGGCATAACCCCTTTAATAGATGAACACTAAGTAAAAAAAAAACATGCTAACCTTTTATGTACTGTAGATGTAGCCACAATCGTGAATTAAACACATGGGGGTAATTTATAATATTCCCCATGCCAGTTTTCTGGCAGAAAAAAGTCGCAAACACTTGCCACTAGTGCAGGAGGCATTTCTCCGCAGCCCTCACCACTTTCCCAGAAAGGGCGCATGATGAGAGCAGGGCCAGTGGGCTGCAGATTTTTCCTTTTTTACACCAGTTTTCGGACGTAAAAGACAGCTGAAATCTATGCCAGGGGGGCCAAAAATTTGTAGGCCAAAAGCCCAGGAGAGGTAAGACTGTTAGTGTAGGCCACCTTGTCGTTGGTAGATGGGCCCAGACATATTCTTGATCAAAGATATGTGCAAAGAACTTCTAATTTTCATATAGTAGTACTGCCGTTTACATTTATTCTGGTTTTTAATGTTTGTATGTGTCTTAGCAAATGGCAGTGTACTGCTACTTGTTGTCCTTGTTTGCTTTTGCATTGCAGCCACAGTAGTGTGCACCTGAACTCCCTCTTTTTATATATAGTTTGGAGGTGCTGGTCTAACTCACTTTTAGATTTCAGTTAAGGAGCGTGGACTGCCAGAGGATGGACCTAATTTACGATGAGGAGTACTCCTTTTCATAAATTAGGTACAGCCTCCGGCAGCGCAGGGGGATATCATAGTCCAGCCGTTCTATGATAACTTCCTGCACTGAATTTAGCTACTGTAAGAACGATACAAGCTTGGTTATTTTCAGTCCTATTTATATCCAACAACAGAACCCCTTTATCATAAATTATTCTTGCCCCCCCCCCCCCCAAGGCCTAAAATGCATGCTCTCACCATACTGTGCATATTAATAGAAAAATTGAAACAGAGAAAATGTGAACATGTACCAAAGTGTATGATACAATGCTGACACTGGTCAGATTAAAGGGGCTCTCTGCAGTGCACCTTTAGGGTGCACTGCACCACCAATTAATATAACTCACCCATTAATTCAAATACTGCCGTAACCAACCTCTATGAGAGGTAGCTGCGATCCGCGGCAGTTAACCCCTCACGTGCAGCAGGCGTTAACTGCCGCCGATCGTAGCTACCTCTCATAGAGGTCGGGTGCGGCTATATATTCACCCACCTCCTGTATTTGAATAATGAGTGAGTAAACTTCATTGGTGGCGCAGTGGCCACAGCCCCTCCCCTCCCCTCTCATTGGTGGCAGCTGCAGCAGCGGCACAGGGGAGAGGGAGACACTGCTTCCTTCCCCCCTGTGCTGCTGAGCAAACATGGATCGCGCTGACAGCAGCGTGATCCATGTTCGTGATTCGTTATCGGCATATCGACAAGATAGCTACCGATATCGATAACTTTGAAAATCCTTAATATCGGTAAATCTGATAATCGGTCGATCCCTAATAAAAATACTGCAAATCGTCCATTTTGATTTTTCTTTTCCGTTATGCTATTCACTGTACGGGATAAATATTAATATTTTTATATTTTAATAGTATGGGTGTTTTGGGACACGGTGATGCTAATGTATTTTTTATTGTTTATTTTTAAAAAATGGATTTTTTGTACTCACCGTAAAATCCTTTTCTCGTGGGATGCATTGGGGGACACAGCACCATGGGTATATGCCCAGCTGCCACTAGGAGGCTGACACTAGAAAGAAAGAGTGTTGGCTCCGCCCCACTGGGCTATACCCACTGCCCTAGCAGTAGCTCACCAGTTTGTAAAAGAGCAGTAGGAGAAAAAGGAAACCAACACAAAAACTGAACTGAAACCAACATGTCCTATACCAGAACAACAGGACGAGGGCCAACGGCAACGGCCGAAGAGACCCAATAACAGAGGGTGGGATCTGTGTCCCCCAATGCATCCCACGAGAAAAGGATTTTACGGTGAGTACAAAAAATCCATTTTTCTCGGGAATGGCATTGGGGGACACAGCACCATGGGACGTCCACAAGCAGTCCAAGAGGGAGGGAAGACACCATGCGCAGCAGCTAACGCACGGCAGTCTGCAGTACCCTGCGCCCCAGACTGGCATCGGCAGAAGCCAAAGAGTGAATATGATAAAACTTAGAGAAAGTGTGAACAGAGGCCCAGGTGGCGGCCTTGCAGACCTGGGCCGCCGAAGCCTGATGCCGAATCGCCCAAGAAGCCCCCACCGCACGAGTGGAGTGGGCGGTCAACCGGAACGGAAGAGTAGTCCTACCCTTGGCGACATAGGCCTCTCGAACAGCCGACCGAATCCAACGGGAGATAGTCGCCTTGGAAGCCTGCAGGCCCTTACGAGGTCCGTCCGGAATGACAAAGAGGGAGTCCGACCGCCGGAAGGACTCCGTGACCCGAAGGTACACCCGAAGCGCCCTCACCAAATCGAGGCAGTGAAGAGCATGCTCTCTCGGATGCGAAGGGTTCGGACAAAAAGAGGGAAGAACGATCTCCTCATTGAGATGAAAAGAAGAGACAACCTTGGGAAGGAAGGACGGCACCGGCCGAAGGACAACCTTGTCCTGATGAAAAACCAGATACGGGGACCTGCAGCAAAGAGCGGCCAGCTCCGAGACCCTGCGAATGGAAGTAATCGCCACGAGAAAGGCGACCTTGAAGGACAAAAAAGAGAGGGAAACCTCCCGAAGAGGTTCAAAGGGCGAGGACTGAAGAGCGACGAGGACCAAGTTCAGATCCCAAGGCTCCAATGGGGGACGGAAGGGGGGAACGCGATGGGCAACCCCCTGGAGAAAAGTCCGGACCTGAGAAGGGAAGCGATAGGCCTCTGAAAAAGGACCGACAGGGCCGAAATCTGGCCCTTAAGAGAAGCCAAACGGAGCCCCTTCTCGAAGCCCGCCTGAAGGAAGGACAGGATCCTCGGCACCGAGAAACAGAGGGGATGAAAATTACCGGCTTCACACCAAGAGAAAAAAGCCCTCCAGATACGATGATAGATCCTGGCAGACTGAGGCTTACGGGCGTGAAGCATAGTCCGAATCACAGGCTCAGAAAGGCCCCGATACCTCAAGACCGCGGCCTCAACAGCCACGCCGTCAAACGCAGCCGAGGTAAATTCGGGTGGGATAGCGGACCTTGAGAAAGGAGGTCGGGGCGTAGCGGAAGCGGCCAAGGGGCGTTGGCGAGCAGGAACATGAGGTCTGCGTACCATGCCCTGCGGGGCCAATCTGGAGCCACCAGAATCGCCGAAACCCCGCGCCTCCTTGAGCCGCTTGAGAACCCGAGGTAGGAGGGGAAACGGAGGAAACAGGTACACCAGACAGAACTGAGACCAAGGCAGGACTAAGGCGTCCGCCGCCAGAGCGAGAGGGTCCCGAGACCTGGCTACGTACTGGGGGAGCTTGTGATTCAGACGGGACGCGAACAAGTCCACGTCCGGAGTGCCCCACCGGAGGCACAACTGGTGGAACACTTCCGGGTGGAGGGCCCATTCGCCCGGGTCGAGGCGGTGGCGACTTAGAAAGTCCGCCGCCCAATTGTCAACCCCGGGGATGTAGACCGCGGAGAGGGCGGGCACGTGAGCTTCTGCCCAACGAAGGATCCGCAGAGCTTCCCCTAGGACCGCCCCGCTCCTGGTGCCCCCCTGATGGTTCAGGTAGGCGACAGCCGTCGAGTTGTCCGATTGAACTCGGACTGGATGACCCGCCAGGAGAGACGACCACCTGGAGAGGGCAAGAAAGATGGCCCTGAGCTCCAGGATGTTTATTGACAGCGACGACTCCTCTGGGGACCAGAGGCCCTGAGCAGAGAGGGACCCGAACACTGCCCCCCAACCCGACAGGCTGGCGTCCGTCGTGACAATCTGCCAGCTGAGGGGGAGGAAGGACCTGCCGCGCGACAGAGAAAGCGGGAGCTTCCACCAAAGAAGGTCCCGACGAAGCGCCAGGGGAACCCGGACCGGGCGATCGAGACCCGACGGAGACTTGTCCCAACGGGAGAGGAGGAACCGCTGAAGAAGCCGGGTGTGCAACTGCGCGTAAGGGACCGCCTCGAAGGAGGACACCATGCGCCTCAGAACCTGCATGCAGGACCTGATCGTCAGCGGGGAAGGGCGACGGGAGACCCCCGCACGGAGAGACGCCACCTTGTCCTGAGGAAGAAAGACCCGTCCCAGACTGGTGTCGAAGAGCATGCCTAGGAAGGGCATCTGCTGACGAGGCACCAGGGAAGACTTGGAGAAATTCACGATCCACCCGAATTGCTCCAGGACCGAGATCGTGAGATTGAGGCTGGACAGGTTGTCCGAACAAGAAGGGGCCTTCACCAAGAGGTCGTCCAGGTAGGGGATCACCGCAACTCCCCTCGAGCGCATGAGGGCAATGAGCGGAGCGAGGACCTTGGTGAACCCGCACAAAGAGATTTAAGGCCTTGAGATCCAGGATCGGTCGAAGGCTACCGTCGTTCTTGGGGACGGTGAAGAGATTGGAGTAATACCCCTGGAAACGCTCCGAAGGAGGAACTGGGACAATGGCTCCGAGGGAAAGAAGAGAATGAACGGCCTGAGAAAAAGCGGCCGCTCTGTCGGGGGACCGAGGAGGGGACGACAGAAAAAAACGACCTGAGGGTAGAGAGGAAAACTCTATTCGGTAGCCCGAAGAGACGATCTCTAGCACCCAGGCGTCGTCCACGTGAGCCTGCCAAACGTCCTGAAAAGCGAGCAGGCGACCCCCGACACGGAAGGGAGGATAGTTAGGCCGAGGGAGTCTTAGCAGACTGAGGCTTTCCGGACTTGGGCCGGGAGTTCCAGGAGGACTTGGGCCTAGAGGGGGGTCTGGCGGGTCTCTTATCAGAACAGGAAGAGAAGTCCCGAAAGGAGCGAAAACGGCGAGACTTGGAAGTAGAAACGGGGGCGGCGACCTTGGGCCCGGTTCTGGGGAAGAAGGGCGCTCTTGCCCCCCCCCCCGTGGCTTTGGAAATTAGCTCTTCCAAGCGCTTCCCAAAGAGCTTACCACCGAGAAAAGGAAGAGAAATAAGGGCCCGCTTAGAAGCCGCGTCCGCCGACCAGGACCTAAGCCAACTACTGGTGAGCTACTGCTAGGGCAGTGGGTATAGCCCAGTGGGGCGGAGCCAACACTCTTTCTTTCTAGTGTCAGCCTCCTAGTGGCAGCTGGGCATATACCCATGGTGCTGTGTCCCCCAATGCCATTCCCGAGAAATGGGGAAAGGAGGTGATTAGAATTTTTATAACATTTTATTTTAAAGTACAGGTACACTTATTTATGGTTTTAAAATATCTGCCTACTCTTACAAAATAAATCAGCTTTAAATATATATTTATGTAGACTTTTATTATTTAATTTTAGATTGCATGACATTGAAATATCGTCCATTAGATTTCTACGATGCTGCATTATTGGAGACCCACTATCGCTTAAATTTTTGGGCTTTTGGTTTCAACACCTCAATTTCAAAGAATATCTCACAAAAACTATTTATCACCTATCCACAGGACTTGTGATAAACATGATATTGCTGGGGCCCACAACAATCCCAGGAATTAGGGGTCACCAAGTCCGCTCTTAGAATGGAGTGGTAGTGTGCATGGGTCCCAAACAAGTGAATAGAGTGATGGGCACTACTGTTTAATTCGGAAAGGGGATTCATGGTCGTGAATGTTGCATTTTTGTTCAGCCATTCATGTAATTATCATAGATTCCAATGGAGAGAGTTTCCCATCCACCTCTTCATTCAGTCTTGGCCAACTAATTTTGCCAAATTTAGGTTAGGAGGACACATTTTCTTAGTAATTGGTTGTCCTAGTGGTGTGTTATCCATGAAAGCATCTAGCTTTCCGAGATTGACTAAAACTCAACAGTTCACACAACACAGTTCACAAAACATTAAAAAGCCATGGCAGTTATTGAATGTCATCTTACATGTTTCAGGCATAATGACTTTTGATTAATAGAACACTTTCATCAGAACGAGGTATTTTTCAAACTGAATATTCATAGTAAACAATGTTGTTGTTTTTTAGCACTTTTTGCTGTTTTATTTTTCACGTCAGCAGTACTATGCCAGTGAAAATGAAACACAAAATATTGTTCTTCTATATACATAGGAAACCCATTGCAGTTTACTGCTGCTGTGAGGGGAAGATGCTATCTACTAGTAGATTGTAGAATTGGGATAGCTGTATAACACATCTATTCTAGATAGGCCTAGATAAAGATGTCCACAGAAGAGCATTGCATCAGTGTCATATGTGGTGCTCTAATTGAGTCACTCATCCTCTTCCCTATCTGGCCTCAGTGAATGGTCTGACTGAGAAAGTCAAGCAAGGTTGAATGCTGTAGTGAAAGTCCAAACAAAGAGGAAGTTAAAGAGGACAGGACAACAAGTAGAATACATAGAGTGACTTCAACAAATTTTTGTAAAAAAATAATAATAATTAAATAAAATGAAAATAGAATATTCACATATAGGCTGTTAATATGTGATAAAAACGTTAATGGTAGTGTCCCTTCACAACTGTCTGAGTAAGCTGAGTACTCAAAGTAAGTTAAAAAAATGTAAGTTAGGACTTGCCTGTGCATTGAAGAATACACTATTTTTGTTGTCTCAGTGATGTGACCCCACTTATTCTCAATATTATTGGCATATCCTGTGGATAGGGTGCAAGTTGGCTGAACTTTTACTTTAACTCGAACATTATTAAGTTCTCTTCTCTAGAACTCCCCAAAAAATGAATATGTAGAATTCTATTGGTGCTCAATTGGAGCTCACCTTTAGCTTACAAAGTAGCTGAGGAGGTCTGAGTCAACTAATTAAAAGTAGGATTGTCTTTTATGTGTGAAACCTGTGGTTGCATGTAAAAGAACAATAATTCTTACTATTTCCAGCTGCTTGGTAAGTTCCAGTAGTTGGGTTTGCAGTGCATTGTTCTCATTGGTCAGCTCTGCACAGTCGCTCATCGTTTTCTGCCTCAGGACTCGCTCCTGTTCAGACAGCAGATCCTTCTCCCGAATTTGTTGATGTAGGAAACTTATTTCATTCCTGCAAAACAATAGTCTGTACATTTTTACATCCAATCTTCATCCATTCTGCATGCCTAAAGGGGTCATCTTAAAAACAGATCCCATTTGCCAAAAAGCTTCTTTAACAAGATGTCATAAGTACATTGGCCCAAATAAGTCCTAAAGATAGTGTTGGACAGGCTGTCAAAACCTGCACCAGATTTATCCAGCAGCTCAGGCTGGATGATAAATGTGTTGAAGGAATAGACACCTTTCTCTGACTCTATACCAACTATTGGTTGGCTTACTTTGACACAGATTTTTTATGGCAGAATTGTGGTGCAAAATGGAGCATCTTAGGCCTTACTCCTTTCCTACAAAGATCTACTGGCCCTTTAGCCATGGCTTGTCCCCTTGTCCAGCATGTTGGAAAAAAAGTGTAGAAACCCTAGAGGCACCAAATTGCGCCACTATTAAAACTGATTTTTGGTGTGGACCAATTAGCAAATGTGGGCCACGGTTTGGATCCAACTCATCATCCAAGACACCTGTTAAGCAGATTGGAATGTAAATCTTATTGTGAATATAGATTTGGATCATACATTGTCCTATGCCAATATGAACGTGCCAGAACTTAGGAAAGAAAATGCTACAACAGATTGTAACCTGAAGGCATGTATACTGAAGGGATCTTTATGTATCTCTTCCAGTAAGATTCCTTTAAAAGGAAGAACATATACGGTATGCCAATGTGCGTTGGTCTAAGGCAGGGGTGCACAACCTTTTCTGGTTGGGGGCCACATTGTCAGCCTGAACCAATTCCAAGGGCCGAAAATAAAACTTAAAGGGGTATTACCAACTGAAATACTGTATTTTTGGCATATTGAACATACAGTATATACTATAAATGTCTAATTACAGTTCTAGGACTCCCATCTAATAGGAGAATACATGAAAGATACATGTAAGAAGCCATAAGACATAGACCTACATGTCTTTTATCAGATGTTTGGGGGCCGCACAGAATGGTATCGAGGGCCGCATGTGGCCCCCGGGCCGCAGGTTGTGCACCCCTGGTCTAAGGCCATCAATGAGGAGGCGTTTCATGTAAGGCCCCTTTCACATCAGCGTTTTTGCTTTCCGTCCTAGAGTTCCGTCCTCGGGGCTCTAGGACGGAAAGATACTGATCAGGATTATCCCAATGCATCCTGAATGGAGAGCAATCCGTTCAGGATGCATCAGGATGTCTTCCGTTCAGTATGTGAATGTTTTTTGGACGTTGACAAAAGCGCAGCATGCTACGGATTTGTCTCCGTCCAAAAACCTGGAAGACATGCCGTAACGCCGGATCCGGAATTAATGCCCATTGAAGTGCATTAATCCGGATCCGGCCTTAAGCTAAACGTCGTTTCGGCGCATCTCCAGATCCGACGTTTAGCTTTTTCTCAAAGGTTACCATGGCAGCCAGGACGCTAAAGTCCTGGTTGCCATGGTAAAATGTAGTGGGCTAGCGGGGGAGCAGTATACTTACCATCCGTGCGGCTCCCGGGGCGCTCCAGAGTGACGTCAGGGCGCCCCACACGCATGGATCACGTGATCGCATGGACCACGTGAATCATGCGCATGGGGCGCTCTGACGTCATTCTAGAGCGCCCCGGGAGCCGCACGGACTGTTAGTATACCGCTCCCCACTACTACTATGGCAACCACGACTTTAATAGCGTCCTGGCTGCCATAGTAACCTGAAAGCATTTCGAAGACTTTCAGGCGACTTGCGTTCTCAGAACGCAAGTGTGAAAGAGGCCTAACATTATTGCACTATTTTGGTCCAAAGAAGAAAGAATACACGACCCAAATACCAATTTCTTATTAGTGAAACTAGAATTGGTCTTCTGGTGACCCTCAAATTCCTGACTTCTCCTACCCATAGATCATGGGTGGTCACAGTCCTGGTTCCTGGCACTCTTCTGGAACATGTACCCATTTCTGCCATGAAAAAGACATTTTAAATGACTTGGGCTTGATGTACTTTTACAGTGTCTGACCGTAACTACTCTATGAGACTTTAATGTGATTATTTTACAGTCACTGTCACATTGTAGGTCTACTGTATGTAAAGACATTGCAATGAGGAGTAACTGCATGGGTCAACACTGTGCAGGTAGCATGTTTTGGATCAGTTGGTCATTGACCATTAAGTCTTTGGGCATTTATAAAACACGATATAACCACAGTTGATTTTGGAGAGTTGGCAGGACTAGCTGCTGCAGCACATGATTCTATGCTGACGATGACAGAGTCTTCTGCATGGCAGGTAGCCATTATTGTGGTTTCCAAAAAGTAGTTAGTTGGCCCCCTGCTACAGATTATCCTCTTAAAGTAGTTGTTAGAAGAAACACATCTGTGCACCTTAAGTCAAGTGTAAGCTGATTCTGAGTCACCGCTGTGTGTTTGATCAGCTTTTCCTCCATTTCATGCCTGGCTGAAGTCACTTTCAGCAGCTCCATTCTCTTCTGTGACAGTTGATTTTCCATCTCTTTTTGTTGCTCCATTCTTTGCTTCAGCTGTTCAAAATAAGGCAGATTGACAAACTTGACAAAACTAGACAAAAGAAACTATTGACAAAAGACCAATCTGGTATGTCTGAGGCTAGTACGCTGCCCATTTTTGAATTGAAATAACATATATGGCTATGGACATGTACGTAGAATATAATGCAATGATTCAGCTTCTCCTCTGGACATGGGAAGGTTTAAGATGCTTGTGTCTTCCTCTCTTCTGACTAATTGTACTTGATATATTTATTATATGCATGTGGGCAACCTGGGTGCCATATGCAAGCTGACCTGCAGAAGGGTCCCCATGCAGGCGTTTTAAAACCAGACGCAAAGTGTTCTTATATCAAGTCAATCAGACCTCTCAAAAATGACACATTAATTACCTATATTATATGTTTCATCTAAAACATTGATTATGGGATACTTGATGTTCCTGCATAATAAAGTAAAGGAGTTGTGCAATGTCAGGATATTGATGATATCCTCAGGATAGGTAATCAATTACAGATCAGAGAGGGGTATAACTTCTGGCACCTCCGCTGATCATTGATGGGGCAGCAGTGCTTTGAAGACAGGGGCATATGCTTTTTAGTAATTAAAGGGGTATTCCGGTAAAGTAACTTAATTTTTGAAAAACTGCATTAAGGCTGCAAGCTGTGACCCAATCAGAACCCATACCTATACCTATAACCAGAGCTTCAGTTTACCTTGCAATCTGTTTGTCTAGCTCCTGTGTGAGAGTATCACGGCGCCTGATCTTCCCTCACAAAGACTACAATCCCCACAATGCCTAGCTTTCCTGCTGTGAGTGTTGATGATTGGCTGCCTGATATACGGTCTGGCCACGCCCCCTCTACTCAGTAAACATTTAGCTAGAGAATTGTTAGCAACACACTGAGCATGCTCGACCTAACAAAGGCTCTGAACTACAGGTCGGTGCCATGGTAATTTATGAGGAATCACAGTGAGTAGCAGATGAGGAAAACTATAACTACTGAACGGTAAATGTGTGAAATTTACATTATATTAGGTATTTATTGATGATGAATTAGTCTAAAAAAAAATGTTATATTTATGGTAACCGGAATAACCCTTTAAGCAAACCTTCATAAAAAATAAATTCCAACACTGAAGGATGAACGGACTGATCAAAAATGACAAATTCAATCATAGTAACATTCAGTGATATTAGAAACAGAGATGGGTTTGTGACAAGTGTGACCTCTCATAAATCTGCATGTTGGGTGGAGTAATCTCTCAAAAGGTTTATCTCATGTGCACATTTATGGCATATCCACAGTATAGATAAAGGGGGTCACACCTCGGCTATTTTCTGAGTTCCCATAGTATGCATGACTCTACCTTTACTGCAGTCTGTGACAGGGTCCTGTTCTTGAGATAGGAGTGGGTCCCAGACATAGGACCCACACCTACCGGACATTTATGGCATATCCTGTGGATTCGCCATAATTCTTTATCTGGGAATATTCCTTTAATTAATCAACATGATTTGTTTGAAGTAGGCTCACTAAAGGGTTATCTGGGAATTTGATATTGATATTGACTCCCACCGATCAGCAGGTCGAAGAGGCTGCAGCACTCGGTGAGAACTTAAGCCTCTTCCTAGGCCAGTGACGTCATGTTCATCGGTCCTGTGGCCTAAGTGGAGCTCAGTCCAATTAAAGTGAATGGGCTAAGCTGCAATACCAACACAGCCATTATACAATGTACGGTGCTGTGCTTGGTAAGCTGTAAAGAGACCGTATCACTCTCCGGAGCTTCAGTGAGTGCAGAGGCCTCTTTGTACAGCTGATTGGCCGGGGTACTGTCGGACCCCGATTGATCTGATATTGATGACTTATCCTGATCAATATCAAATTGCTGGATAACCCCTTTAAGGAGCACTGTACATGTGGTTATACTATATTTACAGCTGTAGGAACACTGATCCATATGCATCTCTGACTGCTACAGTAGGTAGGTCACATACCTGTCTCTGAAGTGCAGTTATCCTCTGGCCACTGTTGAATACATCGACCATCTCACGTTCTAACTCCTGCTTGTTGAGAAGTATCTCCATCTCCTTCTGAGACATCCGTCGGTCAGTGAGCTCCTTCCCTTTCTTCAGCTGAACTATATCCTCAATCAATTGCTGCTTTTCTTTGGAATGGGAATCTACGGCAATTATATTGGAAAAATAATAGCATGATTGACAGGGTCTCTCACCTGACCATGACAGTCTCTTGCCTGTGCAGCACAAGCGCAGTGGCTCTGCTTCCACTTATGGAGTAGCAACTGTTCAGGCAGGAAGAGCAGGCCTAGGCCTGGAACAGTGAGATAGGACAACCCATTTAACTGAAAAGAAATTGCCATATTGAAGGTCCTATCCTATGAATGGATCCAAAGATCATGTTTTTACTTTATATAAGGGCTCGTGCACATGACAGTTGGTCAATGAGGCTGCAAAAGATGCAGACAACACACAGTGTGCTGTCTGCATCCATATGTCCCTTCTGCAGCACCTGTAAAAAAAAAAAAATAGAGGATAGGACAGTTCTATTATGGGCCAGACATTCCGTTCCGCAAAATGCGAAATGCACACAGGCGGTATCCGTGTTTTGCAGGTCTGCAACTTGCGGTCCATAAGAAAACGCTACGGCCATGTGCATGAGCCCTAAGGCTGGGTTAACATCACGTTTTTGTCATCCGCATGCGCACTGCTGTAGACGAAGCCGATGCCCTCAATGGTTTATAGGAGTGTGCATGCCCAGGCCCAGTGGTAAGCTGTGCATATGCGGGAAGTCGGGAGCTGAAGAAGATGACGTAAGATGGTTACAGGGCTGGCCAGATGAGGCTGGGGAGGAGTTAGGAGCGCCAAACGCCGAGGGGGGCGGGCACTTGCAGCCAGAAAACCTGCCCCTGGGCACTTGAGAGCCCTTATTTGCATATCATTAAAACCTTGTTTTTGCAGCTTTAGAAAATTGGACTAAAACAACAAAAGTACTGTTATAGTCATGTGTGTGTGTGCAAGAAGGAAATATAAGAAGTGTAGAACGTGAAAAGTTGGTGACAGACTCTCTTTAAATGAAATGAAGATAACAAGACCTTCAGCTTCTCTGATCTGTCCTCTGAAAGATTCTTGATCTCGCTGTAACATAAGCATATGGGCATCTTTGCGCTTCACTTCCAGTCTCAGACCCTCACGTTCTGAACGGAGATCCTGAGAAACATAAAAAAATGAATGGTCAGTAGTGCACCTGTATGTGCAAGCTTGTCCTTGTCATAGAGGTTCTTAACAATTTTATAGTCCGTGTTCCAGCAAATCATCATCAAGTTTTACATTAAGAAATTATTGCCTTCTGCTTCACACTGAATCCCTTGTCAACTTAATATGTAACCCTTATCTCTGAACTCCTGACAGCTCATAAACACTCATTTAAAGGGGATCTGTCACCTCCAGAAAACCCTATTAAGTACAATAATACATGTATAGAACACCTGCCGCTAACTCCAGATTAGTAATGTGTATGTCCACACTCCCCTTTATCACTCTGCTATGTGCCCACATATCAGCAATAAAATGCATAGAGCGGACTTCTCCTGGAGTCTTCTCCATTATGTGCTCATGCACAGGAGTCTTCTCAATGTATTCCATGAATGGTTTGTGGGCGTACAACAGGGGAATGGGGGGTTGTTTTGACATAAAAATTACTGGTTTACACCAGCAGATGGCGGCACCTATGGCAGAGTTAGTTTACAGGAAATGGAACTTGTCTTTCCATTCTAGCCCTCTTTGGAGTTTTTAACCCTTTCACTACCGGAGGTTTTTTCGTTTTCATTTGTCTCCCCTATTTTCTGTGAGCCATAACTTTTTTATATTTCAATTCACATAGCTGTATGAGTACTTATTTTCTATTGCCACCATTAATTATGGCAAAAAAAATTAGTGGGAAGCGGTAAAAAAATTCTAAATGGGGTGGAATTGAAAAAAAAAAAAGCAACTCCTGCACCGTTTTACAGGTTTTGTTCCCATGCCGTTTCGTTTACGGCAAAACTGACCCATGTCCTTCATTCTCTGGGTCAGTACGATCACAACAATACCCCATATGTATAATATCACCATATTCTGACCCCACTAACTTTTTTTTATACTTATGTCTACTGAGCTGTTTGGGGGCTCTTTTTTGCGGAACAATCTGTAGTTTTTAACGATACAATTTTGGAGTGTGCATGTCTTTTTGATCACATTTTATTACATTTTTGGGGGTAAGAGAAGCAATTAAAAAATGGCAAATAGGCCATTTTGACCCTTTTTTCTGTTACGGCATTCGCCGTATTGGAGTATTTTTTTCTATTTTAATAGTATGGGCGTTTTCGGTCGCGGTGATACTATTTTTATTTAGGTATTTATCTTGTAATTATACAGAAAGGGAATACTTAGTGAAGCTGAAAGTGTTCAGCGCACCTACCGATGCCCAAATTGGCCACACGGGCTACGGTAGGAAGCCCGGAAGCACGAGCTTCCAGGTTTTTGTGCATTTAGGAGCCATGATATCACTTGATCACGGCATCTAAAGCATTTAATTACTGCGATAGGGATTATCAGTCACGGTAAGTATCCGCAGGTCTCTGCTGTATGAAATAGCAGAGATCTGCCGGCCATGACTCCCGCTGCACATTGTACGGTGCTGGTAGCAAAAGGGTTAATTAGTAAAGGTCAGACTAGAGTACCCCCTGCAAAGGGAAGGTCGTGTGCAAGCCAGTAGAGCACACCTGCAGCTCTGTTGGGCATAGAGGCCCAAGCTGCAAGCCTCACAAGCCAGGAGTAAAGTTCCCTGGATAAAGATAAAGACAGAGTCAGACTAGAGAAAGCTAAGTATAGCAGGAAAGTAAAAAGTTTCTATTTAATCCAGCCAGCATAGCAGAGTTGAAAGACAGATGTAGCAGAGCCGAATGTGTTTGCCTGCCAGAACTTATGCCAAAACCTGCTGATAACCAAGATAAAGTTCGGAGATTGTTCCTTGATGAAAGTTTATGCAAGTAAAGCTGTTAACTACTTCAATACAAGTTCAATACAAGTCTGGACTCCATTTATTCTACAAATCCCTCAACTATTCACCCTATTTACACTGCTTTGGACGGCTACGCCTGGGGTACCAGGATATCCAGGTAGGAGCACCGTGACAAGTGCACAGCCCCAACACCTAAAAGGACATTTTAGGAAACCCTTACACCACTCTGGCAATCCTACACCTGGGTAACACCATCACCATCTACTTAGGGCACGGATCAGCAACCTTCGGCACTCCAGGTGAAACTACGACTCCCAGCATGCACACCTCCTTGGCCATTCTCAGAACTCCCAAAGGAGTGAGTGGAGCATGCTGGGAGTCGTAGTTTCACAACATCTGGAGTGCCGGAGGTTGCTGATCACTGACTTAGAGGGACCCTGTCCCTCGTTGCTGAAATGCAACCGGCGTCACGACGAAAAACTCTTTCAATTTAAGGGACCCCTGGTAGTACCCCGTCCGTTGTACTTATTAAGTTGATAGAAATGTAGCTATAATGAGCATTTTGAAACTCTGATAAAAGTACACATAAGGGCTACAGATCAGGCCTTCAGAGCAGCTCCATGGCAGAGTTGTGAAGCAGAACGTAATAGTCTGTAGATGCACTGAAACTGAAAGTTGTAAAGGAAAAACTGTTGAAAATCTTTAATAAAGACCTATGAAAAAAATAATTTTAATTCCAAAATGAGTAAAATGCAATGATAAATAAAATGCCCCTAAAAGTGTCCATAGTCTTTAAATCCCCTGCCACTGTGGTGGTCCCTGGCAGTCTTTATTACTGTGCTGCTGTGGTGACATTAAGTGGTCTGCCCTCAGCGGTGGGGCACCACAGGCCTAGAACCTAGAATCCACATCATATAAATAGTCCCATCATTTGTATGGCATAAATAACACTCAGGGAATAACATGCCTCTTACCAGAAGCTTCCTGTGCAGATGATCTGCTTCCAGGGTGAGCTGGGGCTGAAGATCTGCAGCCTTTTTAGTCTGCTCCCGAGTGGGGATCTTTAATTAAGGAACAATGTAATAGGGCAGGGATGGGCAAACTGTGGCTCTCCAGCTGTTGTAAAACTACAATTCCCACCATGCCCTGCTGTAGGATGATAGCTGTAAGCAGTCTTTGCAGGCTGGGAGTTGTAGTTTTGCAACAGCTGGAGAGCCACAGTTTGCCCATCCTTTTAATAGGGATATGAATCACCTCAATTGTCCAGTATAGCCAGCAGGCAAGTGTTATACCATCCAGCAAACATCTTTAAGATGACCTTCCAAAATTGCACTGAAAAATGATCTTCTAGAGCAGGAATGCTCAATTTGCGGCCCTCCAGCTGTTGCAGAACTACAACTCCCAGCATGCCTGGACAGCCTACAGCTATTAGGGCATGCTGGGATTGGTAGTTTTGCAACAGCTAAAGGGCAGCTGGTTGAGCATCCCTGCTCTAGAGGGTTGTCTTCTAAAGAAGACGATTATCATGCAAACTACATGGCAAATCATGCATTTCCCTGCAGCAGCAGCTGCTGCTAGGAAAATGTAAGGCCCCTTGCAGACGAGCGTTTGTCACGCTGCGAGTCCACAGCGCAGCTCCTGGCCTGACCTCCCTGCACTGCTGGGGTCGCATAGCATTATATTGATTAATGATGCTATGTAAACCTTACAGTTCTGGAATGTATTGTATAACACTGACAGCATTATGTCAGTGTCATCTAATACATTCCAGAACTGTAAGGGTTACATAGCATCATAAATCAATATAATGCTATGCGACCCAGGAGGTGCTGGGAGGTCAGGCCGGGAGCTGTGCTGTGGACTCGCAGGCTCATACATGTGGAAGAGGCTCATACAGGATGGCTCTATGGCGTCGCAGTGTAGCCAGAACTGAATGGATTCGCAGCATGTTGCTGCGACTGCAACCCCAGGATCACAAGATTTCCAGCAGCGTTGGATTATTTTTTTTGTGATTCTGGCAACTCGTTGTGACAACTTGGGAGTATCGTTGTGACTCCATTCAGTTCAATGGCTGTACTGCTACATAGTGATCTTAGGTAGTGCGATGGGTGTTGCGGCCAAGACTGCAGTGTAGCCCTAAGGCTACATTCACATGACTGTATTTTCAGTCTGCGTCCGCTCTGCTTTTTTTTTTTTTTTTCCGGATTACACGTGGATCCCTTCCCTGTGGCTGCAAAAATATGGACAGCACATAGATGTTATCTGTGTGCCGTCTGCATCCATGCGGCCCTGACGTAAATTACAGAACATTTTCTATTCTTGTCCATTTTGCAGACAAGAATAGGCATTTTTACAATGGGGCCCGTGAAAAGTGCTGGATGCAAAAGGACCGGATCCGCAAATTGTGGACTGCAATACAGTTGTGTGAGCCTAAAGCTTCTCTTCTACTCCAGTACATGAGGGCAGGAGCAATGCTGGCACCTGGGCTTCAGGATACAAAATGGTGATTTATTGTAATCTGAAGACCACCATAATTTGTCAAAAAATAAATAAATATTGATATATATACACACACACACACACACACACTAAAGTGATATGTAATTGATATAACTGCCCATCCAAGTTAGGGTGGGCTCACACTAGCGTTAGGCTACATTCACACGTCCGCAAGTGTTTTGCGGATCCACGGAGCCGCGGATCCGCAAAACACGGACACACCGGCAATGTGCATTCCGCATTTTTGCGGACCGCACATTGCCCGGACTCCATAGAAAATGCCTCTTCTTGTCCGCAATTGCGGACAAGAATAGGACATGCTCTATTTTTTTTGCGGAGCCGCGGACCGGAAAATCGGCGGCGCGCTCCACAAAATCGGATGCGGAGAGCACAGTGTGTGCTCTCCGCATCTTTCCCGGCCTCATTCACAGTCAATGGGTCCGCATGTATTCCGCAAAATTGCGGAATACATGCGGACTACATTGCGGACGTGTGAATAAGGCCTTATGCATTCCGTTATGGCCTTCCGTTATAACGGAACATAACGGAATCCACAAGATGGAAGGACGGATTCGTTCTTTTGCCCATAGACTTCAATTATGACGGAATGCAAAACGGAAGCCTTTAAAAGGCATTCCGTTTGCTTTCCGTCATAATACAAGTCTATGGGAAAGCATAACGGACCCGTCTGGTTCCCGCTATGCAAGACGGAAAACAAAGTCCTGTGGACAGGACTTTGTTTTCCGTCTTGCATAACGGGACCCAGACGGATCCGTTATGCTTTCCCATAGACCTGTATTATGACGGAAAGCAAACGGAATGCCTTTTAAAGGCTTCCATTTTGCATTCTGTCTGGGCATTGCGTTATTTTCCGTTATAACCATGTTAGAACGGAAAGCAATAACGCAATCCCTAACGCTAGTGTGAACCCACCCTCAATCACATATAACACAGTATTTGGGCTTTTACCATTCTATTAAATCTAGTATTTAATTAGCTGTATTTAGCTCAATTACCCAGATTTATAATATCTATCATCTCTGTAGAACATGCACTGTTGCTCATTATTCTCTACTGGAAAAGGATATAGGAAGTTAGCCTCAAGTTCCAGGAAGTATATCTGCTGTTGCAGGTTCTTGATATATTCTGCTTCCATAGCTCTAAAACCGAGAAGAAACAACCTGAATAAGTATGTATTGTACATTAGTAGTATAGTTATATACTGTAGATACACACATATAGTAATAGTCTAGGATACAGTGGAGTAGTATAGTTATATACTGTAGATACACACATATAGTAATAGTCTAGGATACAGTGGAGTAGTATAGTTCTATACTGTAGATACACACATATAGTAATAGTCTAGGATACAGTGGAGTAGTATAGTTCTATACTGTAGATACACACATATAGTAATAGTCTAGGATACAGTGGAGTAGTATAGTTATATACTGTAGATACACACATATAGTAATAGTCTAGGATACAGTGGAGTAGTATAGTTCTATACTGTAGATACACACATATAGTAATAGTCTAGGATACAGTGGAGTAGTATAGTTCTATACTGTAGATACACACATATAGTAATAGTCTAGGATACAGTGGAGTAGTATAGTTCTATACTGTAGATACACACATATAGTAATAGTCTAGGATACAGTGGAGTAGTATAGTTCTATACTGTAGATACACACATATAGTAATAGTCTAGGATACAGTGGAGTAGTATAGTTCTATACTGTAGATACACACATATAGTAATAGTCTAGGATACAGTGGAGTAGTATAGTTCTATACTGTAGATACACACATATAGTAATAGTCTAGGATACAGTGGAGTAGTATAGTTCTATACTGTAGATACACACATACAGTAATAGTCTAGGATACAGTGGAGTAGTATAGTTCTATACTGTAGATACACACATACAGTAATAGTCTAGGATACAGTGGAGTAGTATAGTTATATACTGTAGATACACACATACAGTAATAGTCTAGGATACAGTGGAGTAGTATAGTTATATACTGTAGATACACACATATAGTAATAGTCTAGGATACAGTGGAGTAGTATAGTTATATACTGTTAGATACACACATATAGTAATAGTCTAGGATACAGTGGAGTAGTATAGTTATATACTGTAGATACACACATACAGTAATAGTTTAGGATACAGTGGAGTAGTATAGTTATATACTGTAGATACACACATACAGTAATAGTCTAGGATACAGTGGAGTAGTATAGTTCTATACTGTAGATACACACATACAGTAATAGTCTAGGATACAGTGGAGTAGTATAGTTCTATACTGTAGATACACACATATAGTAATAGTCTAGGATACAGTGGAGTAGTATAGTTCTATACTGTAGATACACACATATAGTAATAGTCTAGGATACAGTGGAGTAGTATAGTTCTATACTGTAGATACACACATATAGTAATAGTCTAGGATACAGTGGAGTAGTATAGTTCTATACTGTAGATACACACATATAGTAATAGTCTAGGATACAGTGGAGTAGTATAGTTCTATACTGTAGATACACACATATAGTAATAGTCTAGGATACAGTGGAGTAGTATAGTTCTATACTGTAGATACACACATATAGTAATAGTCTAGGATACAGTGGAGTAGTATAGTTCTATACTGTAGATACACACATATAGTAATAGTCTAGGATACAGTGGAGTAGTATAGTTCTATACTGTAGATACACACATATAGTAATAGTCTAGGATACAGTGGAGTAGTATAGTTCTATACTGTAGATACACACATATAGTAATAGTCTAGGATACAGTGGAGTAGTATAGTTCTATACTGTAGATACACACATATAGTAATAGTCTAGGATACAGTGGAGTAGTATAGTTCTATACTGTAGATACACACATATAGTAATAGTCTAGGATACAGTGGAGTAGTATAGTTCTATACTGTAGATACACACATATAGTAATAGTCTAGAGGATACAGTGGAGTAGTATATAGTTCTATACTGTAGATACACACATATAGTAATAGTCTAGGATACAGTGGAGTAGTATAGTTCTATACTGTAGATACACACATATAGTAATAGTCTAGGATACAGTGGAGTAGTATAGTTCTATACTGTAGATACACACATATAGTAATAGTCTAGGATACAGTGGAGTAGTATAGTTCTATACTGTAGATACACACATATAGTAATAGTCTAGGAGGATACAGTGGAGTAGTATAGTAAGTTCTATACTGTAGATACACACATATAGTAATAGTCTAGGATACAGTGGAGTAGTATAGTAAGTTCTATACTGTAGATACACACATATAGTAATAGTCTAGGATACAGTGGAGTAGTATAGTAAGTTCTATACTGTAGATACACACATATAGTAATAGTCTAGGATACAGTGGAGTAGTATAGTAAGTTCTATACTGTAGATACACAGATATAGTAATAGTCTAGGATACAGTGGAGTAGTATAGTTATATACACACATATAGTAAGAGACACTGGCTGTTTCGTGTAGCACGCCTGCCCTCTAGTGGCGGATTGCTGCTCTGCAGTACAGTACACTGTAGCTCAGCTAACAAACGTCACGCCATTAAACACTACCCAGCGGCAGAGTGAGACTTTAGGCAGGAGTGCTGTGGGTCGGCACCCTACCAGGACACGGAGGCCTTCTCCTCTCGGTGCAGCGTCCTGCAGGTTTCCGGTGTGAGCAGGACGCGGTGCCGGTTGCCCGGGGATGCAGTCACTTCCTGTGTGATGCGGGGTGGAGACTGGAGAGCATAGGTTCAGGTACAGGCGTGTTACTGCGCAGTGTGTACAGTGGCAGGTGCTGTGCATCTGAGTGCTTCATTCTCACTTCAGACTGTAGGGGTGCTTACACACTGTATGTGGCGGTCATTTGTTGTGTGCCCACGGACAGAAACTGGGGCAAGACCTTGTAAATGGGGTTGCAACTAAATTTCCTTGCAGTTGGGGTTTTTACACCGCCCTTGCCACTTTCCAAAAAGGGGGCATGATGCTGCGCAGATTTATCATCCTTTACACCAGTTTTCTGAGGTAAAGGATGACTGAGATCTACATTTCATTCTAGGTACACAGGCAGCAGGAGCACACTTTAATTAAAGGTGATGGATGGAGCTAAATACAGGGTAAGGCCTCATGCGAACGACCGTAGGTGTTTGGCGGTCTGCAAACCGCGGATCCGCAAAACATGGAAGCTGTTCCGCAAGTTGATTCGCATTGAACTTTGTTCCAATACTGTACAGAGCAGGAGCCCTGTACAGTATTAGAATGTATTGGCTCCGATGAGCCGCAGTTATTCCTACCTTCATAAGTTATTTATAACTTCATAAATTAACTTGTACTGTAAAAAAAACATTTTACGAACTCGGGTTCGGTTCCAAGTGGTACCTTGGAACCAAACCCGAGTTCGGGAAATATTTTTTACAGTAGAAATTAATTTGTTAAGTTATTGAGCCAATACCTTCTAATACTGTAAGGGGCTTCTGTTCCGAGTATTTGAACAGTTTTATGCAAATCGACTTTGTATGTTTCATCTGAAGTCGATTCGCTCATCACTCAGAAAACCATATGAGTGCAGGACAATAGTCCCGCGGGCGGCCCGACGTGCACAGTATCACAGTAACCTATGATGCTCTGCACTACCCTGTACACGGTCAATGCCGCTCCAGGACATATGGACCGCATGTCTCGGAGGGCATACGGTCGTGTGCAAGGGTCCTAATCCTGGAGGAAAACCTCATAGAAGCTACAAAAGACTTGAGACTGGGTCGGAGGTTCACCTTCCAGCAGGACAATATCCCTAAACACACAGCCAGAGCTAGAATGGAATGGTTTAGAACAGGGCATATTCATGTGTTAGAACGGCCCAGTCCAGTGGTCAGCAAAGCGCGGCTCGTAAGCCACAAGCGGCTCTTTGGTGCGGGCTCCCATGGTGAAACCAACCCATCCTGCACTACAGACTTCTTGCCTGCAGGACGCATTTGCGTTCCGCAAAGCAAGAGAGGGCATGTCACGTGCATCATCACAGTAAGCGCCTTCACTTGTAGTACGCACCTCCTTCCAGACGTCGGAACGTGCTGCGTCACAGGAGGAAGTGACGAGGGGTAGTGAAAGTTCCCGGGCAGTCAAATCTGCCAGAGCCAGAACACATCTGCAGGCGCTTTCTTTGACTCAATTATTTGGCATGTAAATGATTTAAACAGTAAAAGTAATGTCTGCAGACAAGTTTAATAATAGTAAAAAATGATAAAGATAAAATGAAATAATAATCAAGATCCAAATAAGGAAGTATATATGTAAAAGTATATAAGAACACACCCTAACAGTCCTCACTGGTACTGTTGACGCTATAATTATATAGACTCTATATTATTATTGCGTCAACAGTACCAGTGAGGACTATTAGGGCTCATGCACACGACCGTGTGCCTGCCGTTGCCGTATTGCGGATCGCATGCGGTGGGTCCGCAATACACGGGCACTGGCCGAATGCAGCCCGCATCACGGACCCATTCACTTCAATGGGTCCAGGATCTGGGATATGAGTGCTACAGAGTGCTTCCGTCGTGCTTCTGGCTGTGTCCGGTGCGGACAGCTGGAAGCGGATCGCGAATCCCATTCAAGTGAATGGGTCCAAGATCCTCATGCAGCTGCCCCACGGTCTCTGTCCGACGTGTCCGTGCGTTGCGGACCGCAATTTGCAGTCCGCAGCACGTGCACGGCGCCCTTACATTCGTGGGCATGAGCCCTTAGGCCTTATTCACACGTCCGTTGTGTTTATGGATCCGCAAATTGTGGATCCATAAACACACCCGGCCGGCAGCCCCATAGAAATGTTTATTCTTGTCCGCAATTGCGGGCAAGAATAGGACATGCTATACTTTTTTGCGGAGCTGCGGCCGTAAGATCTGCGGCGTGCTCTGCAAAAACTGATGCAGAGAGCACATTGTGTGCTCTCCGCATCGTTCCGTGCCCCATTCACAGTCAATGGGTCCGCATGTATTCTGCAGAAATGCGGAATACATGCGGACGACATTGCGGACGTGTGAATAGGGCCTTAGAGTGTGTTTTTACATATTTTTATATATGTACTTTCTTTTATTTGGATCTTGATTATTATTTCATTTTATCTTGATAATTTTTTACTTTTATTAAACTTGTCTGCAGAGCCAGTGCAAGGTGTGCACGCCTATTGTATCACTTTTACTTCTTGCCTACTGTTCGGATTGGGTGTGTCCATCAAGGCGGAGAACCCTGCTTAAAATATCCATTACACCCTAGGTGTGAGCCCCACTAATTTTATATTACTATTTACACAGACACTGTCATGAGGGGGGGGGGGGGGGGATCTGTGGATGACACATATATAGCATAAAATGCTATATATGTGTCATCCAAAGATCCCCCCCATAACAGTGTTATCCACAGAAGCCCCCATAACAGTGCGTCACCCACAGAAGCTTAACAGTGTGTCATCCACAAATTTTAAAATTAATTTAAAAATGTGGCTTTCAAAAGAAATTTCAATCGTGGTTTTGGCGATATTTGGCTCAGTTGACAAAAAAGTTTGCCTACCACTGGCCCAGTCAAAGTCCAGACCTAAATCCCATTGAGAATCTGTGGCAAGACTAGAAAATTGCTGTTCACAATCTCCATCCAATCTGACTGAGCTTCAGTTATTTTGCAAAGAAGAATGGACAAAAATGTCAGCCTCTAGATATGCAAAGCTGGTAGAGACATACCCCGAAAAACTAAAAACTGTAATTTCACTGAAAGGTGGTCCTACACAGTATTGAGTCAGGGGTGCTGAATACAAATATACACCACACTTTCCAGATTTCTTTTCTAAAAAATTAGAAAACCTTGTATCATTTTCTTTTCACTTGACATACTTTCTAGTTTGTGTTGGTTTATTACCCCCCCCTCAAAAATACATTTCAATTTGTAGGTGTAACGTAAAAAAATTCACTTGAATACACACGAACAAATATTCTTTCCGTGTCTGTTCCGTTTTTTTTCAATGGGTCCGCAAAAAAAGGACATTACTCCGTGTGCATTCCGTTTCCATATGTCCGTATTTTTGTTCCCCCAAAAAATAGAACATGTCCTATTATTGTCCGCATTACGTATAAGGATAGTACTGTTCTATCAGGGGCCAGCTGTTCCGTTCCACAAAATATGGAATGCACACGGACGTCATCCGTATTTTATGCAGGCCGCAAAATTCATACAGTCGTGTTCATGAGGCCTAAGGGACATTCTTTGCTGTGGTAGCCTAGAATCCTGCAGAGGGAGTGAGGCTACCATAAGGAGTAAATGCCTCCCCTGAAAATGCACAGGTCACAATTGACCAAGGCACCTGAGGGGTAAATGTCTGTGATTGGCGTTATCGCCAATCACAGACATTAGCCCCGTGTGTCTGCTTTATAAAACAAGAGCCACCCAGCGGCTTTGGTGCCCTGCGCTCTGGAGCCCATTTTAAGGAATAGATTTCCAATGAACAAAAAATGTGTGGCGGATGTCCTGAAGGGCTTCTATTATGACGGACAGTATAACGGGATGCCTCTAAAGGGATTCGGTTATTCTATCCGCATTGAATTACATTATGGTCCGGAATTCTTAACGCAATTCACCATATACCTGAACCTCAAAACTCGAAGTTCGCTAATCCCTAGTCATCAGTATAAAAATCTCAGAAAACCCTTTTAAGTGCAAACAACTAATAGTGTCTGACAGATAGCCTCGAATCCTTCTGGTCTATGACTGATATTCTGTAATTTCATAACCTCGTCTCCTCTTTGTGGCAACCTTCCATTTCCCTTCTCCCTAGCTAGTCACCCATAATTAAAACGTAGGGTCACCTTCCAGCTATTTTCATAAACATGACACAAGTAGAAGTTCTCGAATATATTGTTCCTGGAATGGCATCCTGTCACCGTGAGAACATTCTGATAAGATGATGGAAGGTTTTTTGGCAAATCAAGTTCTCTACCCTTGCCCTCAGAGTAATCAGTATCAGACACGGGCAGCCACTTATTGAATGCTGACAAATCTGAGGTTCCCAAAGCCCACATGTTATCAGAATACTCCAGTGATTCGGTTGACCTTGAATTAGATAATTCCACGAGGTCCCTAAAGACTATGATCTAAAACATTCTGCTTCACCAATTACATATATAACAAAGCAACTTTCCAAACAGTATGAATTTTTTATTTTTTTACACTTTTTGAACAAGGTTGGTATGTTTGTTGCTCCATGGTTCGCCTACACAATCTGTGCATTCTAGGCACCAAGGGGCCACTGTATGGTTACTGTTGACCAATGTCTCGTAAAATGATTATATGATACTAATCTAGCCTTTGTTGATATTTTACGCTACTATGTTTCATAATGTAAGCCCCCTTGTTTACTAAGTATTTTGTGCTGTCCACATAGAGGTCCTGTCGATAAAATGGCTGCTGACGGAGGGTCATGTGACCAGGCAAATCACCTCCATGTGAGATTCTGAACTTGTAATGTTGGGAGTTTAGAGCAGGTGTAGTGTGAGAATGAGTGATGTGTTTGAGGGGGGGTTGTGCTTTTGAAATTAAAATATTAACCGAACCCCCCACCTTCCTCTCCAACCTCCACAGAAAACGGCCACTACAGTGTAAGGGCTCGTTCACACGAAGGTTTTTTGCTTTCCGTATACAGCCGTTTTTTGTGTTCCATATACGGTACCATTCATTTCAATCGGTCCGCAAAAAAACGGAATTCCGTTTCCGTATTTCCGTGCCGCAACATTTTGAGTCAGGTCCTATTATTGTCTGCAAATCACGTTCAGTTGCTCCATTCAAGTCAATGGGTCCGTATAAAAAACGGAATGCATATGGAACACATGTCCGTATGTCATCCATTTTTTGCGGATCCATGCTGTAGAAATGCTATGCCCAGCCCATTTTGCACATGTGTTTGCAATGATTACAAAGTTCCTGTTTTGGGGGAAAAACGGAACAGAAACACAACGGAACCAAAAAACAGAACAACGGATCCTTGAAAAACGGACTGCAAAACTATACGGTCGTGTGAACAAGCCCTAAACCTGTTAGTGCTAGGCTCCACTGCCCTTTAGTCTTGGCTGCGTAATGCTACCTGTAGATGGGTGACTTGCAGATTCTGATACAGATTTACCCCATTATCACCCTTTGCATTGCAATGGGTGAAATCCACACCCCAAAAAAAAAAAAAATCCACACGGCAGATCAGTTTCTGCACCGAAAAAAATATGCAAACTGTATATAAGATTTTTCAAATTTCATTCAGTTTCCTGGTACTGTTAAGGCCTCTTTCACACTTGCGTTGTGAGGATCCGGCGTGCACTTCCGTCGCCGGAAATGCACGCCGGATCCGTCACAATGCAAGACAACTGAAAGGATTTGGAGACTGATTAGTCTTCAAAATGCTTTCAGTGTTACTATGGCAGCCAGGACGCTACTAAAGTCCTGGTTGCCATAGTAGTAGTGGGGAGCGGGGGAGCGGCATACTTACAGTCCATGCGGCTCCCAGGGCGCTCCAGAATGATGTCAGAGCGCCCCACGCGCATGGATCACGTGATCCATGCTTATGGGGCGCTCTGACGTCATTGTGGAGCGCCCCGGGACTAGTATACTCCTCCCCCTGCCTCCCCACTACACTTTACCATGGCAGCCAAGACTTTAGCGTCCTGGCTGCCATGGTAACCATTCACAAAAGCTAAACGTCGGAGCCGGCGATGCGCCGACATTTAGCTTAAAGCCGGATCCGGATTAATGCTTTTCAATGGGCATTAATCCGGATCCGTCCCGAGGACGGAACTCTAGGACGGAAAGGAGAAACGCCAGTGTGAAAGAGGCCTAACCCTATTCCTGCCTTCAAAATTACAGAAACTGTGACAGAATCTGACAAAACAGATTATAAATTAATAAGGTCGATTGGGCACTGGTGGTATCAGACATATGATGGATCCAGCAGGGCATTGTGGTTTTCGTTATAAAAAAGAGGCCACAAAGCCTTATCTGAATGTTGACAAATTTAGTAATCTGATTCATGAGCATTGTACTTAGTGAAGTTTACTTATTTCTGCTGACGAGTGATGAATAATATAGCACCTTATGTATCCCCGGCAAGATTTTAGATGTGTCTTTTTGTTTACCCATATTATTAGATTTTTTTTTCGGTTTCCAGACCCGATTCCTGGGACATCCCTGCCGCAGTTGACACTGTTGCAGTGGTAATCCCACCTAAGCTGAATTGTTAGCTGGCTGTTGCTGAGAACACGTCTCTATTATGTTAACCAGTACAGGACCGCCTAACGCAGGGATGCGTCCTGCAGGCGGTCCTGTAGCTCTGAGATGACGCGTTGGCGCGTCATCTCGTGAGAGCCAAGATTTCCTGTGAACGCGCGCGCGTTCACAGAGAAGCGCTGCACGGCAGTTAGGCTACAGCCTGCCAGCGATGATCCATCGCTGGCAGGCTGTAGATGCGAATAAAATCGCATCAAACAGCTATATCAGACGCTGTTTTATGAACAGCGTCTGATATAGCTGCTACCTGGTCCTCTGGTGGTCCCATTTACTGGGATCGACCACCAGAGGACCAGGTAACAAAGTAAATTTGCACCAAACACTACACTAACCTCCACCCCCCCCTCACCTATTAACCCCCTGATCACCCCCCTGTCATTGATCACACCCCTTGTAAGGCTCTATTCAGACGTCCATATGTGTTTTGCGGATCCGTGGATTCACGGATCCGCAGATCCGATCCGCGGAGCCTCAAAACACGGACACCGGCATTGTGCTTTCCGCATTTTGCAGATCCGCACATTGCCAGAACTATATAGAAAATGCTTTTTCTTGTCCGCAATTGCGGACAAGAATAGGACATGTTCTATATTTTTGCGAACGGAAGTGCAGACTCGAGCGCGGATCCGTAATTCCGGATCCGAGCGGGACAAAGTCTGTCCCCATAGAAATGAATGGGTCCGCAATTCCGCTCCGCAAACAGAATTTCGGACGTGTGAATGGGGCATAAGGGTCCCTTATCACCGCCAGTTAGTTAGCTACTTGTTAGGTAGCTAGCGCCCAGCCCACCGCACCGCAGTCACTGATTTTGGCAGAGATTTTTTCATCCACGATGACCGATGCGAATGAAAAAATCTGTGCCGTTCATTTTTTTTTTTTTCAGCCCAGCGGCTGAACGGAAAAAAAAAAATCTCATTACACGTATGCTCAATATAAGGAGAATCGCAGAAACTCCTAATGCTGGCCATACGTGTAATGATTGCGGAGACCCTCAAATGCCAGGGCAGTACAAAAACCCCACATGTGACCCCATTTTAGAAAGAAGACACCCCAAGGTATTCTGTGAGGGGTATGGTGAGTTCATGCGAAATTTTATTTTTTGTCACAAGTTAGTGGAATAGGAGACTGTAAAAAAAAAAAAAAATAATCAATTTCCGCTAACTTGTGCCAATTTTTTTTTTTCTGTGAACTCGCCATGCCCCTCACAGAATACCTTGGGGTGTCTTCTTTCCACAATGTGGTCACTTGTGGGGTATTTATACTGCCCTGGCATTTTAGGGGTCCTAAAGCGTGAGAATCCAAATAAAAAAAATTAAAATGTCGTTTACAGCGATATTTCTCACACGCAGCATGGGTATATGTAAAAATACACCCCAAAACACATTGCCCTACTTCTCCTGAGTACGGGGATACCACATGTGTGCCACTTTTTTGCAGCCTGGGTGCGCAAAGGGGCCCAAAAACCAATGAGTACCTTTAGGATTTCACAGGCCATTTTTATGCACTTGGATTCTCACACTTTAGGGGCCCCTAAAATGCCAGGTGAGTATAAATACCCCACATGTGACCCCATTTTGGAAAGAAGACACCCCAAGGTATTCCGTGAGGGGCATGGTGAGTCCACAGAATTTTTATTTTTTGGCACAAGTCAGCGGAAATTGATTTTTTTATTTTTTTTTATTTTGTTTTTTACAAAGTCTCATATTCCACTAACTTGTGACAAAAATAAAATTTACATGAACTCACCATACCCCTCACAGAATACCTTGGGGTGTCTTCTTTCCAAAATGGGGTCACATGTGGGTATTTATACTGTCCTGGCATTTTAGGGGCCCCTAAAGCGTGAGAAGAAGTCTGGAATCCAAATGCGTAAAAATGCCCTGTGAAATCTAAAGGTACTCATTGGTTTTAGGGCCCTTTGCACCCAGGCTGCAAAAGTGGCACATATGGTATCGCCGTACTCAGGAGAAGTAGGCAATGTGTTTGGGGTGTATTTTTATATACCCATACTTTGTGTGAAAAATATCTCTGTAAACGACAACTTTTAAATTTTTTTATACAAAGTTGACAATTTACAGAGATATTTCTCTCACCCAACATGGGTATATGTAAAAATACACCCCAAAACACATTGCCCTACTTCTCCCGAGTACGGCGATACCACATAAGTGACACTTTTTTGCAGCCTGGGTGCGCAAAGGGGCCCAAATTCCAACGAGTACCTTTAGGTTTTACATGGCGGCTCACAATTTAGCCCCGCCCAAAATGCCAGAAAAGGAGAAAGAGTTGTCGCAGGAGATTAGAAAGAAAATTATAGACAAACATGCTAAAAGGTAAAGGCTATAAGACCATCTCCAAACTTGATGTTCCTGCTACTACAGTTGCACATATTAGACAGAAGTTTATAAGGTCTACCGGACTGTAGCCGATCTCCCTGGACATGGCCGGAGAGGAAAATTGATGACAAACTGAAGAGAAAGATAATGAATGGTAACCAGAGAGCCCAGAACAACTAACAAAGAGATTAGAGGTGAACTCTAAGATCAAGGTACATCAGTGTTAGATTAAGTCATCCGTTGCTTTCTTAGCCAAAGTGGACTGAATGGAAGACGACCGAGGAGGAAACCACTGTTAAAAGCAAGTCATAAAAAAACAAGACTGGAATTTGCCAAAACGCATATTGACAAGCCACAAAGCTTCTGGGAGAATGTCATTTGGACAGATAAGACAAAACTGGAGCTTTTTAGCAAGTCACATCAGCTCTATGTTCACAGATGCAAAAACAAAGCCTAGAAAAGAACATATGGGGTCATTTATCAAACTGGTATAAACTAGTACATATTAACCAATCAGATTCCACCTTTCATTTTTGACAGCCTCTTTTGGAAAATGAAATGTGGAATTGAATTGGTTGCTATGGGCAACTAAGCCAGTTTTACTTTACATTACACCAGTTTTATTAATGACCCCAATTGTGCCTACTGTGCAATATGGAGGAGGCTTGGTTATGTTTTGGGGTTGCTTTATGGCATCGGACACAGGATGTCTTGAATCTGTGCAGGGTACAATGAAATCTCAACTATCAAGGCCTTCTGGAACGAAATGTGCTGCCCAATGTCAGAAAGTTTGGTCTCTGTCGCTGGTCAACTCCAACAGGATAAGGACTTAAAACATCCAAGAATGGCTAAGGGCAAAGCACCTGACTATTCTGAAGTGGCCTTCTATGATCCTTGATCTAAATCCTATTGAACATTTGTGGAGGGAACTTAAACATGCAGTCTGGAGAAGGCACCCTTCAAATCGGAGATAGCTGGAGCAGTTTGCTCAGAAGGAGTGGGGCCAATATACCTGTGGCCAGGTACAGAAATTGATTGATTTTGCCCCAAAAGGTAGTGCAACAAAATATTACGTTAAAAGGGGTTGACTCATTTCAGCAAGTGGCATTTATCATGTAGAGAAAGTTAATACCAGGCACTTACTAATGTATTGTTATTATTCATATTGCTTCCTTTGCTGGCTGGATTCATTTTTCCATCACATTATACACTGCTCGTTTCCATGGTTACAGACCACTGTGCAATCCATCAGTGGTGGTCGTGCTTGCACAATATAGGAGAAAGCGTCAGCCTCTCTGGTGGCTGGGACCATGAGAGCGCGCCTAGGCTGGTGCTTTTTCCTATAGTGTGCAAGCACGGCCACCACTGATGGATTGCAGGGTGGTCTGTAACCATGGAAACGAGCAGTGTATAATGTGATGGAAAAATGAATCCAGCCAGCAAAGGAAGCTATATGGATAATCACAATACATTAGTAAGTGGCTTGTTTCTACGTGATAATTACTTACTGAATTGAGACAGCCACTTTAACAGTACCATCATTTTTGTCCAGGCCAGTTTCATTAGTATGTTTTAGAAATTATTCTGTTGAACCACAATTCAAAAGTAATGTCTGATTTTCAGTAAATTTTTATTTATTACTACTTTAGTCGGTTTTAAGTCATTTCAGTGACCATTGTGGGTTTTTCTTTTAACAGAAGAGTCTATGAACATGGGACCAACACAGATGCCTTCAGCTGCCAAGTGCACATGAAACTGGCTGACCTGTTGCATGCCTGGAATAAATATGTCTATCCTAAGATAATAAAAATAAATAATATAATAGCAGACGAGATGGACCAGGTGGTCTTTTTCTGTGGTCAATTTTCTATATTTCTAATAGGCCCAACATTATGGTATGAGAAACATGCTCATGATTTTTTTTGTATCACCATGGTTTACTGTCTTCACAGTGTACTTTGGCTTGAATTCAGTGCTTGGGGTCATCTGAGATACTGTCTGCAGCCCAAAAAGAACAATTTTGCTTTTATCATTTAAAATGTTGTGTCATTTCTGTTTGGGCCATTCAATGTATTCCTTGGCAAATTTTAACCATTTTTTTTTCTCCAGCAACGGGACTCTGATGAGAGTTCTTGCTGGTAACCTGGCTTCACTTACGGTAATCATCTTCTGATTATAGCAGTACTTCAGATCTTCTTTGATCTTTCTGGAGGTGATCATTGGCTGAGCCTTTGCCATTTTGGCCATTCTTTGATCCATTCGAACAGTAGTTCCCCAATTTCTTTTGCGTCTTTCAGGTTTTGGTCGCCACTTCAAGGTGTCTGAGGTCATTTTAGCTGAGCAGCCTATTTACTGCATTTCTGAAACTTTCTCCCTCTCCAACTTTTTAGTCAAAGTACAGTATATTCTTCATTAGAACAATGTCTGGAACAACCCATTTCCCCCAGTATTTTTCAGAAGGAAATACACTTAAACATACCAAGAGACACCATAGGAAGCATTATTCGCAAATTCAAGGCAAAGGGCACTGTTGAAACGCTACCTGGTCGTGGCAGAAAGAAGATGCTGACTTCGACTGCTGTGCGCTACCTGAAGCGCAAAGTGGAGAAAAGTCCCCGTGTGACTGCTGAGGAACTGAAAAAAGATTTGTCAGATGCGGGTACTGAAGTTTCAGCTCAGACAATAAGGCGCACACTGCGTAATGAAGGCCTCCATGCCAGAACTCCCAGGCGCACCCTCTTGCTGTCTCCAAAGAATAAGAAGAGTCGACTGCAGTATGCCAAAAGTCATGTGGACAAACCACAAAAGTTTTGGGATAGTGTTCTGTGGACTGATGAAACAAAATTAGAACTGTTTGGGCCCATGGATCAACGCTATGTTTGGAGGAGGAAGAACAAGGCCTATGAAGAAAAGAACACCTTGCTTACTGTGAAGCATGGCGGGGGGTCAATCATGCGTTGGGGCTGTTTTGCTTCTACAGGTACAGGGAAGCTTCAGCGTGTGCAAGGTTTCATGAATTCTCTTCAGTACCAGGAGATATTGGATGAAAATGTGATGCAGCCCGTCACAAACCTGAGGCTTGGGAGACTTTGGACCTTTCAACAGGACAATGATCCCAAGCATACCTCCAAGTCCACTAGAGCATGGTTGCAGATTAAAGGCTGGAACATTTTGAAGTGGCCATCGCAGTCACCAGACTTAAATCCGATTGAGAACCTCTGGTGGGACTTTAAGAAAGTAGTTGCAGCGCGCAAGCCTAAGAATGTGACTGAACTGGAGGCTTTTGCCCATGAAGAATGGGCGAAGATACCCGTAGATCGCTGCAAGACACTTGTGTCAAGCTATGCTTCACGTTTAAAAGCTGTTATAACTGGAAAAGGATGTTGTACTAAGTACTAAGATTGAATGTCACTTGGGGGTTGAATAAAATAAAACTGATAATGATGTGAGCACAGAAAAGACATTTGTGGTTATTTCATTATAAATGTTATGTTATATTTGTCTGACTTACAAGTACCTCTTTGATTTAATTGTAAACAAGATGACTGAAATGATCAAAATCAATGTCAAACTGGCCAAAACACTCAATTTCAGTGGGGGTTGAATAATTTTGAACACTACTGTATATAGGTAATACATATTACTGGTTTCTTTATAATCATACATTGTGCCTTTGAAGAAACCAGTTATATGTATTCGCTTTCTAAGCATAGAAAACCATTATTCTCAACACGGTAAGGCTATAGTAAGTAGCATATATGATATGTATATGCTAGGACACAGCCCTATGTGCGGTGTGGGAAGGGGTGAGTGTGTAGAGCACAAGGGAAGGGTGTTACAAAAGCAGTGCTCCTAGATTCAGCCCTGCCCCCTGGTGCTCCAACTTGTTCATTTACAAATGAATAGAAAAACACAGCTGCGACTTTTTAACATACAGACAAAATAAAGGTATAGTTTTGGTCAGAATGATCAACTCTACTAGGCAGTATTTCTGGTTTAATAGGATTGAGCCGTCTCTACAGTGCTTAGCAAGAAGCAGACGATAAATACATGTTTTTACTAAAAATTTAAATTTTACATAAAAAAGTAAAGTTTTATTTTAAATGTAAGTATATATGGTACAATGATTTCAGTTCTGACATAATAACAAACAGGACAGCATAGGAGTATAAAAAAATGTTTATTTCTAAAACATTACCAAGCCCATCTGTTTATTCCAATGACAAGTCACTTATCTGTACGTTTAGCATTTAATCTTGTAACAAGATGGCATGTTAATTTTCACCTACCGGAAACTTGTATCATGTCTGCTCAACCTGCTATACCAGTCAGAACAACTGGGAACATTCTGGGCATAACTAACAGGAAAACAACTGATTCAGAAAATAAGGCACTAAAGAATATTTAAACAAGGATGCAACCACTGTGTATATGCATATACTTGCAGTATATACTGTGCACACATCCATACTCTGACACAGTACCAAATGGAAGCCTATGGAACAATGTTTATCTTCACCTAGAAGCCATGTTTAAGTCATGTGCAATTAAAACATATTTCTTAAAGTGCAGCTTGTACATTATCATTAAATAAGTTACATTAAAATGATGGTGTGTGTAATGCCAAACATAAATATTAAATTACAGTACAAGAGACACAGTCACCCATTTACCCCATAATGCTAAAATACAGAAACAAGAAAAAAAAAAAAACTCTTGGTTTGAGAGAAACCAAGAGAACCAAATTATATTCTATGCAGACATCTTACTTTTTGTCTCACAGCTAACATAACAACATAGAGACTTCTGAAAGGTTCTATAAAATAAAAAGAATTAATGGCTACAACAGTATCATAGTATTTTACAAAAACTGTCTGAGAGTGAAAATCACTAAGATTGTACTGAGCACAAAACAAAAGAACCCAAAAGAGTAAAAAATAAAAAATAAAAATACACACTATAAATCACTTATTATTAACCAAATAAGATGCACATCGAAACAATTGATGTGATCTGTACTCAACTATATTAGACCTATAAATGGAATAAATAAAAATGCAGTGTACTTTAGAGGAGTATTAAACTAAAGAAACAATTGGCCATAAAAATTCCGCCATACTGGTGGTCACGCTTAAGGGGCATCTGTCAGCAGATTTGTATGTATGAAACTGGCTGACCTGTTGCGTTTGCGCTTGGCAACTGAAGGATTCTGTGTTGGTCCCATGTTCATATGTGCCTGCATTGCTGAGAAAAATATTTTTTTTAATATATGAAAATGAGCCTCTAGGAGCAACGGGTGCAACATTGCGACTCCTAGAGGCTCAGCTCTCTCTGCAACTACCTCTCCACTTTGTTGGCAGGGCCAGGCAGTAAAAATGTCATCACACCCGGCCTTGTCAGAGTGTAGAGGGTGCGGCAGTTGCAGAGAGAGCAGAGCCTCTGGGTGTAACGGGAACGCCCCCCGTTGCTCCTAGAGGCTCATTTGCATATATTAAAACGTTTTTCTCAGCAATGTGAGCACATATGAACATGGGACCAACACAGATGCCTTCAGCTGCCAAGCGCACATGTAACAGGTCAGCCATAGGTACAAATCTGCTGACAGATGTCCTTTAAGGATTAGCTTCTCAGAAACTGGCTAGGTTCACATCCCTGTTAGGCCTCTTTCACACGTTAGTAAATCACGGATGCGTGCTGTTAGTCTTCTCTGTGGACAGCACATGTACCTACCAATTTTAATTAATTTATTGACATGTCAGTGGTAAAACAACAGAGACATGCTCTGAAGTCTATGGGTCTGTGAAAACCATCCATGTGGCATCCATGTTGTCAGTGTTTTTGACAAACCATTGGTTGAAGATGCTCAGTTAACTAATTTTCAGCCTAGCAGTGTCCGTAGAATACGGATGAAACACGAAGGGCAAAAAACAGACCCAGGGACATCTTCACACATGAAGCACTGACCATCTTGTCACTGATGTCATTGCAGTCGTGTAAAAGAGGCCTTAGGGTGCCTTTACATGTGGCAGATTTTGTTGCAGAAATTTCTGAAAACCAGTTCATCTAAATGGGGTTGATTTGCCGTAAAGCACTTGGATTTCAGATGAATGGAACGGATTCTCAGTTGCAACAAAATCTGCAGCAGGTGAAGCCACCCTTAGTGGCGTCCACAAAAAAAAAAAAAAAAAAAAAGCAGTGCATTCTGTGCTGTTTTATCTGGTAAACACAATGGCCATGATTTATCATATCTTCACTCCAGAATTCTGGCATCAAAAAGTCCCAAAATAGGGCATTTGCTACTTTTCACACTCATTTGCGCATAATTTTGCGACTTTTTTTTACATGTGTACACCACTCACCCCAGTTTTGTAAAAATGGGCGTGGTTAGCCATGTTAATGAGTTTCACTTCAGATTTATCATTGGGACTTTTTTAAAAAGTCACAAAAAAGTCCCAATTTCACTCCAGTGAGGACCATGCTTATCTTATGCGACTTTTTAATAGAACATGCGACTTTTTTGTAAATATGCGCGACTTTTGTAAAGCCGTTTACTGAAGGCTGAACTGCTGCGATCAAACCACATTTATCACAGTATTAAAGTACCATTAATAAATCTGACTGAGCCAAAAGATACTTTGGACTTATGTGGAATTGGAGTAAGATGGAAGTGTAATGATAAATCTGGCCCAATGAGTCCATCAGACGCCCTTCATTTCTGTTATATGGCACTTTTTTCTTAAATTTTTATGTCCCTAGGATGGAACAGAAAAACTGAAAAAGTACGTGTCCTATACTTGGCCCCAAAAAGCAGTTCACTGATTCATTGAAGTCAATGGGTCCACAAAAAGAAAAAAAAGCAACACTGTCATCGTCCGTATTTTGCGGATGCTCGTTTTGAGGATTGCAAAATACATACAGTAGTGTGCATGTGGCTTTAGACAATGAAGGAAGATCTTGCATGGGAAGAAAATAGTCTAATAAAGTTAAGAGTTCTAAAAAAAAAAAACAACAAAAAAACTAGAAGAGGTGATGCCAGGATTTATGGCACTTGATTGCTGAGGCCAGAGATTGGCTGCAGTACGGCACATCATTGCTGGCAGCCTGTAAACATAGAGCACCACCAGAGCATATGCAATGATAGGTGGGGTATCAATGAGGCAAGTATTGTTTTTTCATTTAAAGGACATGTGCTTTTTTTTTTCTTGGACAACCCCTTTAGAGGGAACCTGGCGTCAACATTATGCTGACCTCACTGAGGGCAGCATAAAGTCGTGGCAGACACACTGACTACACTGTTGTGTCATTCATGAGCTCAAAGTAAGTGGTTAATCATCACGGCCCCGGCCTAGAAAAGAGTAACAGTTGCCTAAGAAGAGTTATGGTTGTTAATGAGCTCCTCCTCTCCCAACCCACCCGCTGATGATTGGCAATTCTCTCCTAGGGAGAAAACTAAGACTGCCAATCATCAGTAGGTGGGCGGGATCTCACAGATAAGTGTGACTCTTCTCAGGCAGCCATGACTCTTTATCAGGCCCGGGCTGCGTTAATTATTATGCTGGTTCTCAGCAACCACTTACTTGTAGCTCATGAGTGACACACCATTGAAATCAGAAGGTCTGTCGCTACTTTATACTGCCCTCAGAGAGGTCAGCATAAAGTTGATGACAGGTTCCCTTCAAATTATCTGCACTGCTTTAATATTTTTTACTGTCACAATCAATACAGCTATAAGACTCAACCATCTCCAGAGACAGCTGCAGTGAACTTATACTCCCTGCACCTACCCTAGAGGTTAGAAATTGGGGTCCCGCCTTTACAGTAGTCTATAGTTTGACATTATGTAAAAAAAATAAAGAAAGACTGCTGAGAATTTGAGTTTCCCAGAACAGTACTGCTCCCTGTTCCAATATCTGTAATAATTCATTGTGTGAATCGGGGGGGTACACACTGTGCCCAATCAAATGTGAGCTTCATAAAAATGGATTCATCAAGTAAAATAGCAGAATGTTATTTATTTGGCGTATATCTAATGCTGGAAACAAACAGTTAATCATTGTCCCAATGGTCAAGAACATTACAATGACCTTGAGGGTGGAAAGTATCAGTGCAATACACTTCACTGTACTGAGTGAATTACTTGCTAGAACAAACATACACGTTCACCGAACACAATCTCACCGACAGCAGGGGAGGGATGTACAGAAACAATAAGGCAATGTCTTCCTAAGCGGTCTGAGACACTTATATACATTCTGGCCCCTGAATGCACAGATAGTTAGGAAACGCTGAAACATATTATCCACTTTAGTACAATCCATACGTGACGGCTTTTATGGCTTCTGACTAGGACTGAGACTCTGGACAAGACATTATACCAGCCTGAACCTCTGTAAAGGCAAAAATCTGTAAAGCAAAATCACATTGACCACATCTATTTGGCAAAATGGCTTTCAGATGGCATCGTCAGCACGGTAGTCTTCAAAAATGTGTGACATCTTGAGAGTCCCATGCATTCTTTTCCCATTTAGAATAATGTAAAGAGGAATAGGACACATTTTTTGATTACTGATCTGGAAGTTACCATAAGGTTACAGAAAATGAGGAAATGTAAAATTTTTGAGTGACAAGACCTCTTACAGCAACAAATATTGTCCAGTTACATTATTAGACAGTTTAGCCACCTTATGTGTATTTATATGTGGATATGATGAATGTATCAAGTACTTAAGCTTATGGTCCAGAGAAACCCAAATATCTAACCAACCAATTTTGTGGCTGGAGTTTAATGCATTTTTATTTTAATTTTTTTTATAAAAAGGGGTCAGAGTGGCAGGAAAAAAATAATGAAACGATTATGTAATCCAGTGATTGCTGAGTGGTCATGAGACAGGAAGTGGAGACTGTCGGGGTACCTAGAAAGCATGAAAACAGGAGTGGCTGGAGATAGGCTTTTTCTTTTTTTTTTATGTTTAAGGGGCTGGTCAACCCCTTAACTGTGGAATGATTGCTAGTGCCAGATGGATTGGTTACTATATCTCAGAATCCACTGATATATCCAGAGATTTTTTTTTAACAGTGGTCTCTTACGAATTATGCCCAGAACAAAAAAGCAACCCGTTTCGTTGGTGAACTGGTTAAGATGGCCAGACTGGTTAAAGCTGGTTTAAGCTTCAAATAACCATGTTTTAACAGTTGCTTTTGGAAGAGTTAGCAGTGTTCACATCTCTGGCAGGAAGTTCCAGCAGAGAGCAACCTGCCGAATTTCTCTGGATCCGGCATTGCCAGATGTTATAGTTCACTGCCAGATTCCAATTGACTGTAATGAGGTGTGGGGTTGATCCGTGTTTTGGCCAGACAAAAACCATTGCATGCAACAGTTTTTGGTCCAGCTGGCATCTGTGCCAGATCAGCTTGCCGGAGATGTGACCGCGGCCTTACTTGAAGCACAGGACCTGCATGAGCAGAAGGTAGGTTCAACTCCTGTCAGTTAATAAAGGCAAACTAGGAATACAGCAGACATGTGCTCACCAAAACTGGACAGATGAAGACTGAAGTAGTCAGAAACATGGTGACTCACAAGGCATCGTTCATCCCCAAACTGGTTTCATGAACATGACTGAGTTCAGTGTGGACTAGCCAGTCACCAAATCTCAATCCAGTAGAGCACTTTTTACATATGGGCAGAATGGGAGATTTGTGTAGCCAATAAATCTGCAGCAACTGTGTGGTCCCACTATGACAACATTGACCAGAATTCCTAAAAAAAAAAAACTTGTTCTGAGGGCAAAGGATCCTATCCAATATAAGGCTTACCTAATAAAGTGGTCACCGAGTGTACATAAGCGTGATTTTATGACAAATCCTCCTTCAAAGGGGTATTCTGGTTATAACAACGTATCCCCCATCTCTGGCGCTACCATATACAACAATGATACTTATACAGTCAATAGAAGTTCTGCGTTCTTGTATCATTATGACATCTTGTCCTGAAAATGCCCACTGGTGGAGGATCATGTGATCTGTCCATATGCAACCTCCATTGAAATGCACTCTCGATGCAAAAAGTTTCCTGGATGTACAAAGGAGCTGCACAAGTGCAGATAATAGCTTTGTGGCAAGGCAAGGAGTGCGGCTTAAATGACATAAGAAATCAGAACGTCTAATGAATGGATATTAGTAGGTTGGCCATATTGCCATTTTGAATTCATAAAGCAGCCAACCCTTTTTCAAGAAGAGTAATGGTCAGTCATCTTCTGTCCACCTCAAATAGACAACATTTCACTGGGATTGTAGGCACTACAGCAGACCTAGTATATAAATGTAGGGGTTTACAATTATAGGTGCACACCATGTAGCAAAAGGTGTTCATTGGCAAAACGAAAACCATGCAGTTCATTTTGGCATTTTTCTTCTTGGCAAACTAGGAAGGTCTTCTATAAAATATGAAATTTGATAATCCCACAAGCAGAAACAGAATCCAGTTCCCTTCCAACTTACAAAATCTCAATCACTCCTTAGGCAGCTGTAAATAGATATTAGATAAACGCTACTTTTGCTATAAAACAATGCACATTACTTCTATATAACCCCAGTTAGTAAAGACAGTTTATATTTAGTGTATGAGCAGGTTTCTGATCATTTGGAGAAAGGCTACAGAAAGGAAATCCATTGGAAGGTTTGGAAGATGCCACCTTCCCCTCAAAAGATATATTACAAACCTTAATATATTCACAAGTACTACTCATTTATGCAAGTAAAAAAATATAACAAGTAGCTTGGAAGGGGATAGGGAATAAGTGTCTCATTGGTGGGAGTCATCTCCAGCAGTCCCGTTAAGAATGACAGCCACTCCATTCATTTGGGGAACTCAGGACCACTGCTCTCAAAACCTCTAATAAACAAATCAAAGCTGTGTAATGGAGAGAACTCAACGTACATTTTTAGTTTTTACACTCTAGACCAGTGATGGCGAACCTTTTAGAGGCAGAGTGCCCAAACTGCAACCCAAAACCCACTTATTTATCGCAAAGTAGCAACATGGCAAGTAAACCTGAATACTACAGTCCCATATAGTATATCTTCCATGTACTTTATTATTTAGCTATAATAGCCTGCCCACATTCAATGCGTTGCCTGCGCTGTTCATAGTGCGCAAGGTGCTGATGAATGGCAGGAAAAGCCTAAGGCATATTGGTACACCATAGACTTTTTTTCACAGTCCGAGTGCCCACATAGAGGGCTCTGAGTGCACCCGTGCCATAGGTTCGCCATCACTGATCTAGACCGTGGCTGAACAGATCTTATTTGTTGCTGAAGAGGAACTGTACTTGACATTGCTTCTCTGAGTGATCTTTATACGACCCAAGATCTAGAAGAAGCTAGAATACATGCCATTTTGTGCCAGAACATTGCTGTATAGATGAATAAAAGCAGCTGACAATCCTTTATATTAGTGTTATATCATAGTTACTGCACCGCACTGTATTCCCTTCAGAGGAGTTAAAGGAAAGAAATGTTACTTTAACAGGAGCCACGCAGCTTAACTATGAGAAGATACACAGGGGAGAAAAAAAAATCTGGTAGTTGAACCCTGGAAAAACAAACAACTCTCTACACAGGCTCATAATGCCAGAATAGAAGAAATCTCAAAAACCACATCTTATTTGTACAGACTGTGCGTAATGTAAGAGTTCTCGTTACCCACTTTGCTCTGGACTACACTTAGTAAAACTGTCCAACATTTCTAAATCAGGGTTTCTTTAAGTAGGCCAGTTCTGTAACAAAGGCTTAGGAACAGAGACAGGCTGCTCAAGCCTTCAAGTTCTGATCAGAATAATTCATTTGATTGTCTAACAAAAAAAAAAAAAAAATGGAATCTGGTCTACACTTCTATGAAGGGAATGGCAATTCAAATAAGTGTTCCAAAATAAAAATACAAATATCACAAATAAAAAAAGCAGCAATTCTGGGCATATCCAGCTGGGAGTGCGCCGTTACCAGGTGGCATCATGGTCTGCCTTTGGGGGCTGTATAGAATATTGAAGTAACGGTAGTCTACTGTCTGTGTTCAAAGTTTAATTGACAAAGGTAATGTTCTCCGGCACACAGCAATTTTTGGCCCCCAGAGGACTTTTTCAAGCTTCAGGAAGTCCTCCACTCTTACCACGGCATACCAGTCCATGTTCTTTTCCGTTTCTTTTTACAAAGGCAATAGATAGGCAGTCCAAATAACCCTAGGAGAAACAATAAAACAGACAGCACTACATTATAATGTGTTTCCTAAATGGAAGAGTGGCATCTATTTAAAGGGGTTGTCAAGTAACTTTATACTGATAGCCTGTCCTCAGGACCCTACACCCCACCGATCAGAAGTTCTGCACTACACAGCTCTGTCTATTGTGTAGTAGATGGAGGTGCTTACTGTAGCGCTGCTCTTATTCACTTCTATGTGAGCAGCTCTGCATTGACCATTTGTGACCACTACACAATAGGTGGAGCCGAGTGGGTCCAGCACTGGAGCTACTGCAGAACAGCTGATTGGCATGGGTGCAGGATGTTGGACCCCCACCGAGCAGATCTAGATGGCCTATCCTTAGGTATAGGCCACCAGCATAAAAGAAATGGACAACCCTTTTGATATCATAAAATAAAAATAAGCTAATGCCGGCCATTACACAGTGAACCACTTTCTAAACTTCTCAATATCAGATCGGCAGGGGTCCGACTCTCGGCTCCCCGCTAATCAGCTGTTTGACGAGACCTCAGCACTCCTATGAGCTCTGCATTCTGTTCACTGTTTACCTGCTCGCTGCTGACCCTGCAGCGGCGAGCAGTGTAATTACAGTGCCTCTGTCCCATTCACTTGAATGGGACAGAATGTAACTACAATGGCTCTTATTCAAGTGAATGGGATGGAGGAGCTATAATTACACTGCTCGCCCCTGCAATGTCTACGGCGGGCAGGTAACCAAAGAAAAAAATGGAGAGCTCATACGTGCGCTGCGGTGTCTTCAAACAGCTGATCGTCAGGGGTACCGAGAGTCAGTTCACTGCCAATTTGATATTGATAACCAATCCTGAAGATAGGTCATCAATATCGGAAAATGGAAACCGCCTTTAAGGGCAGCATGTAAGAGACAGCGTGTTACTTAGTGTACATCTCTCTGGGATGTACTAATCCCAATCAGCCAATTAAAATACACTGCATACTTCCTTTACCCAACTACCATATCAGTAGTGGGTTGGTCAGTGGGTGAGACTCATTCTGGGCATAGAGATGGACATCTCTGGACACTAGAGAGATCTGCTACCCTTCTGTGTTAAAATTAAGCATATCCTTGTCTTTACATGAACTTATTTCACTAGGAGAATCGCTGTCCAAAGATGCTTTTCACATACTTTCATAACACAGTGGGGTAGTTTTACTAATCCTACAAAAGGCATAAGTTTATGACAGGTTCTCGAGACATGCACCAGATTTAGCACAGTGCCATATACTGGATGATAAGTCAGGTGCATGGCTAAACACTTCTCTTACTACATATGTGTTAAATATTATGTGATACAGTATTAATTGGTACTTAAAGTGTAACTGCCGTTTACATTTTTATTTTTTTTGCTAATGGTTGGGGCAAGTGAAAGGTAACATTTTTCTAACATACTTTATTTATCCAAAACGTTTATTTTTATTAGAAAACTGGGGAATGAAATGGCCCTTAGCAGCACTCTCTGAAATGAGCGTTGCTAAGGGTCATCTGTCTCCTGTTTATAAAGGGGAGACTGGCTGTGCGGGCGCTGTGCTTCTGCCTCCCATTCTCCCCTGGTGGCCACAGGCGTCTTAGGAGTTAAAATTACAGCTATATTCCCCCTTTCGATTAAATCTAATCCTTTTGTACATTCACTGACCTGCGATCCCCGCGATAATTACTCACGAAGCAGCCACCGGAAGTAGAACTGTGTGCAGTCAGCGCTTACTTCCGGCAGCTGCTTCATGAGTAATTATCGCAGGGATCGCAGATTAGTTAATGTACAAGAGGATTAGATTTAATCGAAAGGGGGAAAAAAAGATGTAATCATTTCAGAGAGTGCTGCTAAAGGCCATTTTAGCCTCAGTTTTCTAATAAAAATAAACATTTTGGATAAATAAAGTATATTAGAAATATGTTACCCATCACTTGCCCCAACCATTAGCAAAAAAATAAAATAAAAAAAATGTAAACGGCAGTTACCTTGTTGTAAAGTGATATGCCCCCCAAAATCTATATGGGATTACATGAAAAGACAGAAGGATCTGAGCAAGCTTTCATCCACAGAAGATCTGTAGCTAGTTCTCCAAGTAGTCTGGAACAACCTCCTTGCCATGTTCCTTCAAAAACTTTTTACAAATGTACCTGGAAGAACTGATGTGTTTTGAAGGCAAAGGGTGGTTACACCGAATATTGATTTGTTTGATTTAGATTTCTATTTTCTTTATTCACTTTGCATTTTATTAAATGATGAAAATAAGCATTTTTCCACACATGCCTAAAACTTTTGCACTTTACTGTACATTATGTGGATATGTTCACTTAACTTCTTTCACTAACAAAGAATTTACTGGATGTCACATAGGGTACATCCTGGATTTTATACATTAAATACATAAAAGGCACTAGAAAGGATTTCTGTCTATCCCCAATCTGTATGAGCTCGTATACGGTCTGCAGGAGGATGCACAGCAGGTGTCCCAGATTACGTCCGAAGAGAGCAGACGGCTACGTGTTCAGCTGCCAGCGGGCAAAGCTGAAAATAACAGCATGCCAGTTGTAGAGAGAAAATGTTTTAATTATTCTAAGGAATAATCCACCCATTTAAAGTGAAAATGTAATAAGCAAGATTCAGTTTGTTTTATGGTCTGATCTTGTCATATATGTTATTACATGTCTCATGTTTAATATTTCATGGGCATAAAGGCCTCATACACACAAACGTATTTTTTTTCCCGTTTCCGTTCTGTTTTTTGAGTTCCGTATACGGAACCACTCATTTCAATGGGTCCGCAAAAAAAAAAAAAAAAAACGGAAGGTACTCCGTATGCATTCAGTTTCAGTTTTTCCGTTCAAAGATAGAACATGTCCTATTATTGTCCGCATAACAGACAAGGATAGTACTGTTCTATCAGGGGCCAGCAAAAAACGGAATGCACATGGACGTCATTTGTATTTTTTTCAGATCCTTTTTTTGTGGGCCGCAAAATACTGAAAAAGCCAATACGGCCGTGTGCAATAGGCCTAACTGTGTCTTGATAGGATGGGATTGACTGGTACTTACCGTCGGAGACTTTGTGCAGTCTGCTATAGAAGCATTTAATTGCTGCTAGCCTATACTGCTATATGGTTTATATGTCCCTGAACTTTTTACTGTTTCACCAGATAAGATAGTGTTTAGTGGTTGTAGCCTGGGAGAGTGTAAAGACAGTACCTACAGGAGAGGAGGCAGGGCACAGATATAAAGATCGTCATTCATACCACTAGGTGGTATGTCGGGGAAAACTGCTGTATGGTGCAAGCTGCACAACAACATGGCACATGCGGTGTGGAAGATGGTGCACGAAAAACTCCCTGTTGTAACTGCTGCTGCTGATTGTGCGTTCACAAATTGTCGTACGTAATGATAGCCAAATGTCCTTCTACTGACACCAACGGTAAGGATATCTGAAGCCCTCCAACATATAGCATTAGCAACGTCAGGATTTTTACTTTGATATCTACCATAGTATATTCACACAACCATGACATTTATGTCAGTGTTGCACAAACCACATTAGAACCGACCACTGGATTACTCAGTAGTACTAACCTTCTACAGCATGGATGCCCAACCTGTGGCCCTCCAGCTGTTGCAAAACTACAACTCCCAGCATGCCTGGACAGCCTACAGGTACTAGGGCATTCTGGGAGTTGTAGTTTTGCAACAGCTGGAGGGCCGCAGGTTGAGCAATGTTGTTCTAGAGAATAGTCCCCCATTTCACAAATGGACTGATAAGTGAAAGAAATACATTGCCCATACTTTTTAGTCCAAGTTAGAAAATCTCAGGGACCAGGTGGTCCCATGCCAACGGATTTAATTTCAGCACCTAACTGGCTTTATTTTTATGTTGGCTTCTATTGAAGTCGCTGCAAGTTCTTATTGTAGGAACGGTTCTTACCTATTACAACTGCAAGAGCCCCCAGTGCCAGGCCAATGACGAGGAGCAAGGGTGCAATAAGTAGCTTCCCAGCTAAAAAAAAAAAAAAAGAAAGAAAAGAGGTCATCATTTGATAGAATGACAGCAGCCATAGAGATTAGTAAGGGGACTCTCAGTGTAACAAATGCACTGCAGATGGCAGTCCAGGATTGGTTCCACATTCACATATACGGCTGTATAAAGTCATGTTTCACACAACGGTGCTGCAAATCTCAGGCATTAATCAAACCCTTACAACGAGAGGCTACAGCATATGGAATCGTGAGAGCCATACCTACGAAGTGGAAAATTTATAGCTCCATTACATAGCTATCTTCAGAGTGTGGTCTGCCTTTTTAGATGAAAATATCTGCCTTACGCCCAATTCAGGCGGCAGTAATTAATGTATATGCTATTCACACTGCACCCACATCAGTGGGTCACACAGACCCATTTAAGTAAACGATGCAATCCACATTTTATTTTTTCGGCACAGACCAACTTGACCCATGTTCTTGTCTTTTTTCTGTGCAAAACTCATTCAACTGAACGGTTCTGGGAAGAAAACCAGACGCACGTTGATGCAATACGAAAGTGCAGATACATTCGTGCTTTGTTGGCAAAAGTCAGAATGGCCTAAATTTGGCCTTAAAGTTGGGTCACAACACTTTAACCATAGTGTAGACACTGTAGTTACTATGCTATCTTTCATGTGATCTCGTGTAACTTGGCTTGCCTCTATAGACCAGGGTGTCTTTGTCCCATCTCAAGATTTGATCTTTCAGAAGTTTTCTGAGGTCTTAAAGCTTTTTTTTTTAAAGGAATATGTGTTGTGTTGCCATGCAAATAAAACGCAAAGTGATTCATGCACTCACCACAAACAGAGCCTCGCACTAATCTCCTTACGTGCGGTCTCTCGGGGAGGTAGCGGTATTTGCATCCAAATATACTGAGGTTTGATGTGTGATCACCAAAGAAGCGCAGCTGGCGGTACCTCTCCCCACAACGGTAGCAGAAATTAGTGTTACACTGGGAACAGGTCATATGATCACAACCTTCTGTTCTCTGAATGTGGACCTGTAAGGTAAAAAGGAAAAAATATACTCAAAGTAGAAAGCCAGGGTCTATATCAAATTTAGAATATTGTATGTATACAAATGTGGTAGAATGGAGAGAAAATAATTACTGTCAAATCGCATTTTTCCAAGTGAAATACAGACTGTAGTTAAGACTACAGGTGGAGCTTAATGAGGGAGTGCGAGCTGAACTCTTCTGTATAAGGATTTGTATGAAAGCTGAAAAAAATTAGAGGGACTAAATTTGGGCAAGTTGCAACTGCAAGTTACAGTTCTGCCTGGGATTTTACAGCAGAAGTATGGTGTTAATATTTCTCTACATTGGCTCCAATGTAAAATCACAAAAACAAAAAATTGCACAGTGTATGAAGAAAAAAAAAAAAAGATGCTGAACTACCCAAGGTGGCCAGCAGAGGGGGCTTCTGCCCCATTAATATCTGAGCAATATTTTGTATGCTTTTACATTACACATACACTACAACATAAAATAGATATGATGACGACATACTATGTTGGTTTAAACAGAACCATAGTTAAAATAAATCATGATACCTCATTTTATAGGTCCAGTATAGGAAATAAAAGCACTTATAGAATGGTTTGCTAAAAATCATCAGAAACCTAAAAACCCACCTCTTCATACAAGCCTACAACCAGTGACCTTGCTGGCCCCTATACCGCCATAACCAGCTTCACCCTCACCTACTGTGTCCTTCTCCCATACCATGTAGATTGTAAGCCCTCACGGGCAGGGCCCCCTCTCCTTCTGTACCAGTTTTTTAGCAGTCTTATTCACGCTTAGTGCAATTGTCTGTATTATGTATGTATAACCCTTCTCATATGTACAGCGCTATAGAAAGAATGGCGCTTTAATAATAATAATAATAATTTTTAGTGGCATATATTTCTGTGCCAACTGGATAGGACAGAATAGGGGATAACTAACTGATTGGTGGGAGTCCAACGCTGGGAACCCCAATGATCCAGAGAACAGGGGTCCCATACAGGCAGGTAGCTCGAGCATGCTACCAGAGATGGCAGCGCTTGGCTATTTCCAGCAGTCCCATAGAGATGAATAGAGAGGCAGTGAACTTGCTTGACTAGCTGTTCCATTCATTTCAATGATACAGAACTCATGTTTTCGTGATCAGTTGGAGTCCCGGAAGTTGAACCCCCACCAATCTCGTGGACAAGGAATACATTCTTCCTACTCATTTCAGCAACATGATGGACTCATTTTGTGCTTCTTTTAATGGTATATTGGGTATTGGGTTTAGGCATAAAAATGAAATATAAATAGAGAAAATATTTGTCATTTTGGCATGGCCTGTGATTACTGATGAGGCCCAGACATTATCATGTTCTTTCTGGCGAGGCCACATCAGAAAAAGATTTCTCAATACATTACTTTATGAAAGGGCTGATTTGCCCTATTGAGGGTGAGCATCCTTCTATTCTATCCATATGGACATCCCTTTAAGCTGCCCTGATTTAAAGAGCAACCAAATCCTCTCAAATAGCATCAAGATGCCTATTAACAAATGGCAAACAGACAGATGTCAGAACTAATATGTTGATTATGCATGGAGAAAACATTCCCCACATATGAATATTAGACTAAAAGCTGTATTAGAAGACTGGTGTGGCCATACCCATGACCCGTGATATCCACCCATCTATGCTTCATGTGCAATGTGGCTAAGAGCTCACTGGTGGCGGATCTGTTTTGGGAAAAGTGAAGTATTATTTTTATCCACGTTGGAAGTCACTGAGACATATCTCAGACACTGCATGATGGAGGTGTAAGTTCAAATTAAAGGGGTTGTCCCATGAAAAATATTCTACGCTTTTAAAACCAGCACCAATGAGTTATTCAATAAAATGCGTCTGTATAGTGCTACCTGCTGTTTCTTCATCTTTTTTCTCCATCCACCTCAGAAACATCACTCAGTTTCATCCTTGAACTGTCACCACCCAGATCAATTGTTAAAAGCTGTGACAGTTACATGGAGAAAGCTGCATGAGAAAAGGCACGCGCCCCCCAGAGTAAGAAAGCACGCGCCCCCCCCCAGAGTTTGAAAGGCCTGCGCCCCCCAGAGTTTAAAAGGCCTGCGCCCCCCAGAGTTTGAAAGGCCCGCCCCCAGAGTTTAAAAGGCCCGCGCCCCCAGAGTTTGAAAGGCCCGCCCCCAGAGTTTAAAAGGCCCGCGCCCCAGAGTTTGAAAGGCCCGCGCCCCAGAGTTTGAAAGGCACGCGCCCCCAGAGTTTGAAAGGCCCGCGCCCCCAGAGTTTGAAAGGCCCGCGCCCCCAGAGTTTGAAAGGCCCGCGCCCCCAGAGTTTAAAAGGCCCGCGCCCCAGAGTTTGAAAGGCACGCGCCCCCAGAGTTTGAAAGGCCCGCGCCCCAGAGTTTAAAAGGCCGCGCCCCCAGAGTTTGAAAGGCACGCGCCCCCCAGAGTTTGAAAGGCACGCGCCCCCCAGAGTTTGAAAGGCACGCGCCCCCAGAGTTTGAAAGGCACGCGCCCCCAGAGTTTGAAAGGCACGCGCCCCCAGAGTTTGAAAGGCACGCGCCCCCAGAGTTTACAAGGCACGCGCAGCCCGAGTTTGAAAGGCACGCGCAGCCCGAGTAAAAGGCACGCGCAGCCCGAGTAAAAGGCACGCGCAGACCGAGTAAAAGGCACGCGCAGCCCGAGTAAAAGGCACGCCCATGAGCTGCCAGCCTGAAGAGAATCTAGCAGAGCAATTGAGTCGGGTCAGGATCTATGTAAGGTACAGGGCTAATTCTAGCTGTGTTAGAGATGTCATGTACAATATGATGTTCGATTTCTGTTTTTGTATTAATCATGGGATAGCCCATTTAACTAGTAACCCATTTCCGGAGTTATATAGATCAAACAAGCCGTGTGCGTAGCTCCATTGCTATTATATCATGACATGGGAATTTGATGTATATTATCATTTGCCATATTTAACACAAAATAAATGGGCAATCATAGCGGATGAACTAAGGAGCCATTAACAAAATGGAAAACACCTGCCATTCAGAAAAAACGGAATATAGACACAGACCTTCAGCTTCAGAGAGCAGTCATCCGAAGAGCTGTGTAATATAGACAGGATGTTTAATCACCCGTCACAGAACTTAATCTGATCGCAATCTCCAACTGTTCCACAATACAGGGTATCCCATTATCCCACTGCTTATCCCACCCACAGCTGTAATCCCTCCACTAATCCGGATTATACTTGTGAAGGTGACAGGGAAAATTTACTGGCACGGTTTCAAGAGTTTCTACTACACTGAATATAATACTGGCTTGGCCCCAGGGTACAGCAAGGGAGCCCGCAGTTCCCCTTCAGTAAGAAAAGGACATGATATATAAACTAGGATGTGCAGACTATCACATTTTGTGATGGTGCTGAACATATAGGGCCGCTGACAAACTGGACTGGGCATTAGCGAACATGTTCCGTACTCACAGTGAAGTCATATGTCAGAATGCCAGTAGAAATGAGTGGAATCTGATATATCATCAGCATCCCCCAGGAGTCATACACAGGAATAACAACCCTTGCCACACACTCTGCTGGTCTCATAGTCCTAAGGCTGGAGCTACACCTAGACTTGTTATAGCACTTTATTGATTTGTATCAATTATACCGTTATAGTCTAAAGCAGTGGTGCCCAACCATTTTTCATCCGAGGGCCGCACTAGATTTGGTATAAATTTCGCGGGCCGGAACCAAGTAGCTTTGCTAGAAAGAAATGCCCCTGTGAGGAGTACGTGTTAGCATAACTACTGTGAAGAGGGCACATATCTGGCCATTATTGCTGTGAGGGGGCACGTGTGAGTATTACTACTGTGAAGAGCGAACATATCTGGCCATTATTACTGTGAGGGGGCACGTGTGCATTACTACTGTGAAAGGGGCACATATCTGACATAACTACTGTGAGGGGGCACATTCCTGGGCATAACTACTGTGAAGAGGGCACACATTGGGGCATAACTACTGTGAAGAGGGCACATATTTGGGCATAACTACTGTGAATAGGGCACATATCTGGCCATTAATGCTGTGAGGGGCCAGATATACAGTAGTTATGCCATATATGTGCCCTCTTCACTTTAGTAATGCCTCCTCACAGCAATAATGGCCAGATATGTGCCCTCTTCACTGTAGTAATGCCCAGGTATGTGCCCCTCACAGTAGTTATGCCAGATATGTGCCCTCTTCACTTTTGTAATGCTCACATGTGCCTCCTCACAGTAATAATGGCCAGATATGTGCCCTCTTCACGTTAGTAATGCTCACACATGCCCCCTCACAATAATAATGGCCAGATATGCTCACGTGTGCCCCCTCACAGTACTATTGCACACATGTGCCCCCTCACAGTAATAATGGCCAGATATGTGCCCTCTTCACTTCAGTAATGGTCACACGTGCCCCCTCACTGCAATAGTGGCCAGATATGTGCCCTCTTCATGTTAGTAATGCTCACACATGCCCCCTCACAATAATAATGGCCAGATATGCTCACGTTTGCCCCCTCACAGTACTATTGCACATATGTGCCCCCTCACAGCAATAATGGCCAGATATGTGCCCTCTTCACAGTAGTAATGCCCATATACATTACTACTGTGAAGAGGACACATATCTGTCCATTATTACTGTGAGGGTATGTGATATATGCATGTCTGTGTATGATGTATGTAGTGCAGCGTGTGATGTATACATGTGTGATGTATGTAGTGCAGTGTGTGATGTATACATGTGTTTGTATGTAGTGCAGAATGTGATGATCACACACTGCACTACATACATCACACACTGCACTACATACATCACACATGTATACATCACACACATGTATACATCACACACTGTACTACATATATTCCACACATGTATACATCACACACTGCACTACATACATCACACATGTATACATCACACACTGCACTACATACATCACACATGTATACATCACACACTGCACTACATACATCACACATGTATACATCACACACTGCACTACATACATCACACATGTATACATCACACACTGCACTACATACATCACACATGTATACATCACACACTGCACTACATATATCCACACATGTATACATCACACACTGCACTACATACATCACACATGTATACATCACACACTGCAATACATACATTACACACATCGATACATTACTTACATTACTGTGATGTCACCTTCTTCCGCAGGTCCCTCTTTTTGCCTGGGATGTAAGCTTCGGAACCTCCGCTGCCATGCTTTAGCCACCACCGGAGCTGCCCCTCTTCCTTTAATCTCCCGCCGCTTCCCTACTGCAGGCACTCTCCGGCGCCCTCCCAGTCCAACCAATAGCAAAGCTCCTTGCTGCCTGGAGCTTTGCTATTGGCTATTGCAGGTACAGGCAGCATCGCTTTGCTGCCTGTGCTGTTTGCAGCGCACCTTGCACTAAAAAAATGAGGGAAAGGTTCGGGTACTGTGCGGGCCGCATGACACGGCTTCGCGGGCCGGATTTGGCCCGCGGGCCGTAGGTTGGGCACCACTGGTCTAAAGCAATAAACGGACTTCTATGCTACCTTGTGCGATTAAAAGTCTGGGTGTAGTTCCAGCCTATGGCCTCTTTCATATGAGCCTGCCCACTGCGGAAAACATGATCCGTGATTTCCTTTCACAGGATTAGGGCGAATGCACACCAACGTATGGCTTTCTCAGTATTTTGCGGTCCGCAAAAATACGGATGATGTCTTTGTATATTCCGTTTTTTTGCGGAACAGAACAGCTGGCCCCTGATAGAACATATCCTATTATTGTCCGCATAATGGATAAGGATAGTACCGTTCTATCTTTGAACGGAAACAGAAGGCATACGGAGTACCTTTTTTTTTGCGGATCCATTGAAATGAATGGTTCCGTATATGGACTGTATACAGAGCGCAAAAAAAACGGAACGTAAACGGAAAATACATACAGTTGCGTGCCTGAGCCCTTATAATGCTCTGTGTTTCTGGCTGATGTTGCATCTACTGAATTATACTGACATAATGCTGTCAGTACAATTCAGTAGATGCAGGTAAGCAGAGAGACACGTCATTACAAATTCTAATACCCTGTGAAACGAGCAGTGTCCATAATGGGAAATCACGCTCCTCACATGAAGCGCGTTTTCCGCACTTGATGCGCTCAACTGAAAGAAGCCTAGGAGGTCCTAAATGGGAAAGCACTGCAGAGAGTCTCTTGGCTTAGCAGCACCCAAATACTCACTTTTTTTAGTATTATTTTGTGCTGGACTAATATTTCTACCACGTTAACAAGGAAACTACACTCTAAACCGCTTAAAATGTACCTAACCTCCGGCACTCAAGCTGTGGTGACACTACGACTCCCAGCATGCCCACTTGCTTGGCTGTTCTCAGAAGTCCCATTGAAGTGAATAGAGCGGTTGTAGGGAGTTGTAGTTTCACAACAGCTGGAGTGCTGATCCCTGACCTAACCTTTTCTTTTTGAACAATTTTTTTTAAAAGCCTTTTTTAAATGAGCCATAATTCTTTTTTGTAATATGCTTTACTTATTTTATTGTCTCAGTGACCTTACAGGCACCCGAAGTTCAGGGTATCTATTGCGCTTTGGAATCCGTATACTCATACATCACTGACCCGGATTCCACTGTGGGACCAGTGAGTGATGTATTATCCAGGCAGGAAAAGTGATGTGCTATGCAGAAGTCCTGCTTGCACTCGCCTTCCAAGGGCCATAACTTTCTTACTTTTCTGTTCACATAGCAGTAGGAGAGTTTATTTTTTGCAGGAGAGGTTGTATTTTTTAATGGCACCATTTAATGTATCATGGCACCCGAGGGATTCAATCACCAGTATCCATGGCAAACCTGGCAGAAAAGCTGAAACAATCCACTACCGATCCTAAAATCTGCAATAACGGTATGTTTACCCACTATACCCTAGCCCCTAACTAAGGCTACATGCACACGACCGTATGCGTTTTGCGGTTCACAAAATAAAACTGGTTGACGTTCTGTATGGCATCCTTTTTTTTTGCCAATCAGATATTTTTGCGGATCCATTGTAATAATGCCTAATCCTTGTCGCAAAACGGACAAGAATAGGACATGCTCCATTTTTTTTGCGGGGCTACGGAACGGACATACATTTTTTGCTGATCCATTGAAATGAATGGGTCTACATCCTACCCGCACAAAAAACAGAACGGAAACAAAATACGTTCGTGTGCATGAGGCCTAACACTGTCAGCAGTTTCAGTCAAACGAAAAGTGACTTACAGTGGGGAAAACAGCCATAGCGAGAGATCCAGACTTGTGCATGCACTGTGGGTTCTAATGCCAGGCTAGTATCACACGCCCAATAAATGGCACGTGATCCTGTACGTGGACGCTGCATGGGTTCACCACTCAACTCGGATATCACCTTTAATTGAATGAAAAATACTATTGGAAAATCCCTTTAAAGAGGTGAGTGCAATCGACCCTCTATATCCATATGTATAATAACTTCAGGTTTTTTTGTTTGTTTTTTTAACTACATGTTTGGATCTAAATATTTCAGCCCACTTGGATTCTGGATAAAAAATTGTTTCTGGGCCAATTATGCAAGCATGGTGGTGCCAGGTTACTTATTATATTATATTACTTACAGTTTTTTGTTTTTTTTATGACTATATACCTTTGTTTTTATCTTTTGCAGTTGTTCGCTGAATATTGTAAAGAGATTTAAAAAACAAAAAAATATCTAAGTGACGGTTGTCTTCTGTTGATTCTAAAAACAAAATTCTCCTTCCCAACTGTCTCTAAACACCATGGAGAACCGATAACAGCGTGTTTATACCCGAGTGTGTTCAGACTGCACAGGAACAGTGACTAGGGGTGCCCCGGCACACGCCAATCAGATGGCCGTTCAGCATTCTTGCCTCAGGGAATGTGAAACAGTAAACTTACTTGACTTTTGTCAACTCAGAGGTGTTGCTGAAACAAAAGCTTCAACCGCACATGGCCTGGCTACTGTCAGGCTTGTCCTTCAAAGTCGAGCAGACCACATATGGAGGGCACAGAGAATAAACAACACAATAGACTGGTACATCTCACAGTGGAGCCCAGGTGGGAAGTGTTCTCCAGCGACGGCCGATTATTGTAATGTGAGAGGACATCATTGTTCGTGAAAGATTGTCCCAGTTAAATAAACTCTGGTTACAAAGCTAGCCTTTGCTGCAGTGGAGCGTCAATTATTAATGCCCAAATGACATTCGGGAGAATACAAGCTCCAAAACCATGTTGCTGACAAAGAGGAACATAGTGAACTCGTCTACCATCACCTTGTGAGATCAGTTAGATATGTAAGGATGTGGCACTTCTGCATCACAGCATCTCAGCTGAAAGCAAACAAACAGGTAAATGCATCCATTATTTCTGAGCGTTACCGTTTCACCTCACTGACCCAAGGAGGAAACCACAATTTCATTTTTCCAGAGCTTACTTAGGCCTCAAGATGGATGCAGAGTGTGATGTGTCTTGAAGAGGTCGTCTTGCAAGACAATCCCTTTTGGGAAGAAAACTGCAGTTTTATTGGAAAGTGCAGTCAACTATGCTTACCAGTGGAGCCAGAACTACTGATGCTTACCAACCATATGTATGCTAACAGGAACCTCTTTTACCATATGTACAGTGTATAGAAGTCTATACAACAGGCATACACCATAAAAGCGCAAAGTGAAAAAACAAGACAGTAAGGGCGAGTTCACATCACAGTTTAGCTTTCCGTTCTTCTGATCTGAGGAAAACTGATTCGTTATTTTGAGAGTCAGTTAAGATAATTCCACGTCACTTCCATCAGAGATCAAACTGATCATAACTGATGCTCAAAGTAACAAATCAGTTTCTTTCTTTATTTTTCTCAGATCAGAAGAACGGAAAGCTTAATGGCGATGTGAACTTAGCCTAAAGCAGATTTATGAAAACACAGTGGCTGACGCCGGATGATAGGTGGTGTAAACTTAGACAAGACACTCTAAAGGTGCCTTCACATGATGCAGATTTTGTTGGAGAATTTTCCGCAACTGGAAATTAGTTCCATTCACCTGAGTGGGGCTTGCAGAAATTCATGTGCTTGCCGTCCCATTCAAATGAACAGAACGGATTTTCAGTTGCAGAAAATTCTGCAACAAAATCTGCAGCATGTGAAGGCACCCTAAGCTAGAATCGTGGGCCAAAATTCTGGAACATTTTTCTGGTGCAGATTGTTTCATCTTAAGCACATCTCCTTTGCCGGTAGGCCATGCCCATTTTTCTCAAAAGCCAAGCCCTTTGTTGGATGAGTCATTAAAAAGTGCCTAAATGTGTCTAAATATGAGTGCACTGTTTTTTTAAGCAATTTGATTAGTAAATAATCCCCAATGTTTTTCCAATCCAGGCCTCAAGGAACCTTAACAGGTCACATCTCCAGGATTTCTCATACGATAAACAGGTTATTAACTTAGTGACTCTAATTAAGTCATTGGTGAAGTATTAAAGAAATCCTCAGTACATGACCTACTGAGGTTCCTGTAGGCCTGGATTTACTGCTCTGTAGAACTAGCAGTGTCCATAATTTTCAACAGGCGCCATGTAGTAGTCTGACCAAGTGCTTGGCTTAGTGATTTCCATGAGCCATTTTATATCCTTTAAACAGACGGAAACTTACCTTGCACCTGGGACACTTCTGAGCATTCCTTTGCCCATACTCAATCTCATTGGCCCAATGACGCAAAAGCTTGTCTCCTTTCTTGTACTCACTGCAGTTAACGCCTTCATGCCAGGGAGAATGGCACTTAAAACACCATACAAATTGGCAAGATGGACACTGAACCTAAAAACAGAAAAAAATACAACTATTACTTAGGAGTAGACGTGTAGTCATTTGTTACCGTCTCAAATCAAGTAATCCAATAAGGGGGGCCCAAATAAAACTTGACTATGGTATGTTCATAATTAAATAAAAACTCAGAATTACGTATATCTAAATGCCATCAGATGTAAGGTAGCTCTGTTATAAGTCAATACTCAACCTTTTAAAACAGGCCTAGAGAGATAACTTATGATTATAGCTAACCCAGTACCTCATCTGCAGACAGCTGTTTTGGGATGACTGCCCCTGAGCAGTGGAGAGCAGAGAGCGAGAACTAGCATAACTGGGTGAAAAGCCTTTGTCAGTATTCGGAGGGTACTATTTGTCCTTATGTTAAGCCAGTTGTCACTGCTCTGATGAGGGACAATCATCCCAAAACAGCTGTTTGCAGATGAGGTACTGGCTTAACTATAAAACTACGTTTTGTTTCAAGGCCTGTTTAAAAGGCCAAATATTAATTTATAGCAGGCATCCTCAAACTGCGGCCCTCCAGCTGTTGTAAAACTACAACTCCCACAATGCCCTGCTGTAGGCTGATACCTGTAGGCTGTTCGGGCATGCTGGGAGTTGTAGTTTTGCAACAGCTGGAGGGCCGCAGTTTGAGGATGCCTGATTTATAGGATAGCTACCTTACGTCTAGCGGCATTGGAGGCTTTTTTTTTTTTTTGGAAAGAGACCTTATTTGCATACTTACAATGAGTCATGAGACAAGACATAACTAATTGATGTTTGTTATGAATGTATAAATATCGATGTCACGCGATAATGCAATTAATTGATTTTAGTTATATATGTATTGCTATCAAACGTCAATGTATTGATGTTGGCCATCTTTGATCACTATCTCTGAGGGGGTTAAAATAAACGTACCAGGAAACCCCTTTAAATATTCTCAAGACTGTAGAGGTGATGGCTAACTTCCAGCACTCCAGTTGTGGTGAAACTATGACTCCCAGCATGCTCCATTCATTTCTATGGGGTTCTGAGAACAGCCAAGCAAGTGTACATCTTGGGAGTCGTAGTTTTACCACAGCTGGAGTGCCGGAGGTTAGCCATCACAGGTAGGAGGAGAGGACTGAGAACTTAAAGTGGCCATGGAAAAAATAAACCAACAATAGCCCCATGTTGTAGGTGGGTCTAAACTGACAGAAGGCTGGGAGAACAGAAGAAGCAGGGAAAACTGAAGTAAGTAGGGACAGCAATACTGTGGTACAGAACAAAGTACCGCCCCAGAAGAACCAAATACCACAGTGCGGCACAAAATACTGCCTCAGCAGAACCAAATACTACAGGGCAGCACAAAATATTGCCACCCGTGCCACAGTATGAAAATGTAGCATCGTCCTGAAGACGGCAATACAGCTGAAGTAAGGAGGGAACCTGCTGATGCTGGCCAAGTGGATAAGTGCCTGATGCTCCTACATTGATTAACGCGGAGAGCATCAGATCTTTATTTACTTGGCTAACCGCCATGAAGAGGCCTTGGGTGGCCCTCTGGGCATCAGCCCACTGGGAAAATTTCCCAAACTGTCCCTTCCATCTGTGTGCTTGAGCAATTTCAGCAGATCAGTGAACCTCCACATTCTGGTTATATACTGAAATGAAATTTGGATCCTAGTATACTGTGGTATCTCTAATATTGCCATAGAGTAATACAAGTCAGAGCTAAAAGAGTCTGCAATACTGTTTACTAATAAATTGTGGCAATTTATGTGTTATGTAACTGCTCTACATATTAAAACCTTTCAACAAGCTACAGTTTAGTCAACTGCAGATTGGTATGCTAATAATGACGGTGATCCGCTGGTAATCCCAAAGGGAATGTGGTAACTTAGGTTCAGCACAGATGCACATTCGAAATAAGCTTGGTTTACCCTCAAGAAGAACATGGTCAAGCAATAGAGCTCATCTATTTCTATTATAAATTTTCACTGTGCGTTTCATAAATTTTTACACATGTTCCATCAACTGACGTGTGCTTGATGCTAGATCTACACAACGTGACCAAAGCTATAAGATTTCAAATTCTCCTTCCACCTGGCTAATAGGCAGCATCATCTCAGCAATACGGACAGTGTATTATTATAATATCATTTATTTCTGTAGTAATTTATATGGTATCATGCAGATGTTGCCCTAGGCCGATTTAAACCGCATGCTAACAACTGAGCTACAGAATGTATATACTCAACTGTTCCAAATAATTATGCAAGTGAAATAATAGGCTTTCAGTAAAAGGAGCATTTATGTTTCTTTTTTTAAAATAAAGTGTTTGTTTTATTTTTCATACATTTTTAGATGTCTGGTATCAATCTCAGACAGGTTTGCTAGGATAGGTGCACATCGGACCTGGCCTAGATACTGCCGTTCACTGCTGGACCCATTGACTAAAATGAAATCCAGCAGGAAAATTGTGTAAAATAAGATTTAAAAAAGAAGGAACAGGGATTGGCAGAGCAGTGTGAGAACCATGGTTTCAATGAATGGGAGTTGACTGACAGAAATTATTACTGCCTTCAGGAAATAATAGAGTACAGCCCCAATCCGAGAAAGTGGGAGCTGCATACAGAGCCTTATGTGTACATAGTTCTGTGAGCTCGTATCTAGGCCTCCCTTAGTGCAACAGAGATGTCACCACAATCAACCCTATTGAACCAGGCATAACGCCTGGTGAGGTGAATTTAATAAGCCCTCTGTTGCTGCAATTATATGTACTGTTGCAGCATAATTATTACTTTTATTCCTATGCAAATTAGGTGATTGGAGCACTGAGGGGCTAGCCTAACCCCTCTGAGCACCACTTCACCCCCTCTTTTCTCTCACTGTCAATCCCCCTCATGGCCTGCCCAACCTGTTGGCCAGTCCCACCCAAATCACTACATTTTGCGATCACCACTGGCTTACTTTGAACTTGTTCTCAGATTTGCTTGGGGTTGGAATGTGGATCTTCCTCTTGAAGGTTGTGAAGTGCCTGCACTGCGGGCAGGGCTTGGTGCTGGAGTCTATACGGCTAAGTTCCAGGAAGTACTTGTACTTGATGATGTCATCATGTGGCAGGTTGAACAAAATGGTGGATTCCTCCAAGTGTTTATTGCACTCTGTTATTGGGCATTTAATCTCCACTTGTCCAAGCTGCACCTGTTAAGTAAAGGTAAGAGATAAGCAAAGATTTATCAATGTTGTTTCATGCGCAGAAGCTTTCTTCTGTGCTTTGCAGAGTAAAGTCAGTTTTGCAAAAATATATTACACAGCAATTTAGAACACAAAGGAATATTTGACACATTGGGACATCTTAAGTTTGAATGTACTAGATCCACTAGGAATATGGTTTTCAAACGTTGGTCAGAATCTTCTGTGTGGGGAACGAATGTATTCAGTGCAGCACTTTACCCCTCCCACGTAAGAGCAATTCCCCGTCTACAGAAATGAGACTCTGTGTACAAGGGCTATTTACAGGAGCAGCTACTCAAATCACCTAGGGACATATAATTACAAGTATCTGATGGACACTTCCATGAGCACTATCCCCAAACACATGGCGCCATTTTCAATTGCAAATTTGGTGGTAGTAATGATATTTTAATCAAAAATAGTTTCATTGCTGACTGTTTTGTGCATCTGTACTGAGAAACAAATGCTACATGCTAATACATACAATTATTGTTGTATGTACATGTACCATATTTTTCACACTATAAGACACACCTGACCCAGGTTTTAGAAGGAAAAAAATATATATATATATTTTGAACCAAATTATGTCCTAAATAATTATTACTGCAGACAGTTAAAGACGCACTCCCACAAACATTTTTATTCTGATCTGTCAGAAAGGTACAGGATGTAAACTGTAGTGAAAGTAATCTTCTTACCAGTGACTGTATTTGAGTTATAACCTCCCTTCTAATGCTCAGCTGTGTCATGTGAACAACACTCTGATCTCACAATAACACATCATCTTATGTGTGGACAGGAAGTCAGTTTCTCTATGTATTCCCAAGGAAGCCTCAATGTCAGTCTCATAGAAATGAATAGAGAAACTGACTTCCTGGCAAAGGGTCAGTCACATGACACAGCTAAGGATCAGAAGCAAGGTTATAACTAGAAATATAGTCACTGGTAAGAAGATTACTTTCATTACAGTTTACATCATGTACCTAATGGGCCAGAGAATAAAAGATTTTTGTGGGAGTTCCCTTTTTAATAGTATCCAGTTATTCTGTAAAAAAATCAATGTTACTAAGTGACTTATTTTTCTCCATCCTGATCTACTGCTACCCTTGACATACACTTGTTATTATGACCTCATACACTTTTGATACACGACTATGTTGCCCCTCTTTCCCTGTGGTCTAATGTGTAGTTTTCGTTTTTGAGTAGTTTTCTGTAATTTTTTGCCTCTGTTCACACTCTTGTTTTAATGTTCTCTTTTTTTCTCCTAGATTCTGCATTCATTTTATTGACCATAACACTAGTGCTGCGCTCCTTTCCTCGATCTGATACCTTTTCAACTTTCCTACTGCTTCCCGACTACTCCACAATTTATACACCAAGAGATGCTCCTGGCCACCTGATGTGCCATGCTTCTTTACTCTGCTGCTCCATGTGCACCATGGCGAGTTTCCATCTTAGGCTAGTTGCATACTAGCGTTAGAGATCAGTGATCAGTAAGGCTGTTACGGCTGGGAACAGCCTGCCGAATCTCTTAGCACTCCGGCATTGCCGGAGGTTTGTAAGGCTGCTTCCGGCCCCATTCACTATAATTGGGACCGGCGGAGATCTGCCCACATTCCCGCAAATATGCAGAGAATGCCAGAGTGCGCAGAGATCCGGTAGGCTGTTCCGGCAAATAGCCTAATATATACCTATAATACTCTCCTTGACCTTACCAGCAATATGTAGCGCATACTTTATTGTATGCAGAGACCCTGCTGCATCACACGGTCAGACACACTGACATTTTTGCCCCATGTTTTTTTGGGGAAAAAGTACGTCTTATAGTATATTTACTCCCTCTCTCCACAATGACCTCTGCACAGGTCACAGAGCATGTTAGAAAACAGTCCCACAGAAATCAACGAAATCCCCTCCAGATTATTGCGTCTATAGTCCAAGTGGCTGCTGTAAGGCATCTCTAACTGCTGTTACGAACAGCTCGGCAAGAGGACCGCCTCCATAATCTTGCACGGAAAATAGGATAAATAAAATAAAAAAAAATCTATAAATCGGAAAATAATAGATTAGAAAAAAAGCGTGTGTTACTATCGGATATTAATTGCCGGAAAAAAAGATAAGGTGACCCATTCCCTTTCAGCATCTCAGCCTTGTATAAGCTTTCTTCAGATAGGAGACCATGGAGGTACCTTGGACATTAAGGAGGGGTACACATGGCCATACTGGCATGGGGCTGTCCTTTGTTTGACCCCTGTGGCTAAGGGAGCTAATTTTCTCCTCAGGTACAGGTTTTGATTGACAGATCAGCTTTGGAGGGAAAATGTTTCCCGCTCTTTACAGAAAATCACTGGAGAGTTAAATCTGCCCAGTGATTTTGATGATGATGATGATGATGATTGGCCAGGCTATTGTCCTATGGCGTTGCCAAGTGACAAGCCATGATTGGTCAGAAGAGGTGACAGGGGGTTTAAAGTGCCCTAGCACAGTGGGTGGGTTGTCTTTTTATTCATACCTGCCCAGGGAGCCGGAGTCTACGTGCCCCACCTTATGTTTGGGTGGTTATGGATAAGTCATCCCGTAAGGGAGAGACTTTGAGTTACATGCTTAATGTGTTGAGCCTGAGTTTAGGACCGGGCTCAGATGTGTTGTAATTTATGAATTGATATTTTATAAATTTAAGGCCACTCTCTGGTCCGTGTGTTTTTTTTAATTTTTATTATGACTGTTAATTTGCATGGTATGTAAGGTTAGGAACATATGACATGTACGGCCATGGCATTTCTCAAAGTCAAAGAGGTTATTTTTTTTACAGCTGGAGAGCTCCAGGGTTCACCAAGGTTTGGTTTGTTAGCCTCCAGCTGGAAACTATGCGAGACATCTTAGCTAGAACTATAGAGAGAGAATGATTTATGGTATACTGAGCACTGAAGCTAGCATGTATGGCCTTCTAATACAAAAATCTAGAACTCTCCAGATAGAAATATTACTGACTAGTCATTGCACTGAATGGAAACACACAGCAATGATTAAACAGACCAGCCTTTTAAGTACCTGCCGTTCTCATCCTATAGAGCTGCCTTACCTTCTCCTGGTAAGCACTGGTGTCATCTAGACCGGTAACTTGTGACCCACTGATCTCCAAGCTCAATCGGTTTAGCTGTTCTGGACACAAATGTCCTCTGCACAACCTGACACGGAGCAGCAGGTTCAGATGCTTAGTCATTCTTAATTACATCAGAGCAAATGTAGCACAAGGGATCAGCTCTAGCCTCGACTTCTACGATGCCAGGAATGTGCTTCTTATTCTACAGCAAAAATCGTACATATGGATAAGGGCAATATTTAGTCACAGGGACGGATTTATGTCGTGTTTGGAAGGCGAGTGGGAGGACGGTCGTGTCAGGGCAAAATTTACCAAGGTGCCTTAGCCTCGTCTAATTTATTATGAGGCACAGCAATGTAAGGGGGAATCTAAGACCTAGGGGGTGGTTTATCAAAGACCATCTTTTGTTTTTGCCGGTCTTTGATAGTCCCGGTGCTGTTGGAGGAAGCGCCTAATTCATGATGAAGTAATAAATTTGGCGTCCCTCCGGCAGTCCATAGTGAAAACCATTCCAGCCCCTGACTGAATTAGTTTTCGCTGCTCTTTTACGCCTGCCTCCAGGTGTAAAGGTTTGTAAATTTGCCGGGGCAGATGTCCTGGCCCCCACCACTCCCAAGTGGTGATGATGGCTCAAAACCCATGTGAGACAGGATATTGCTGCATGGGCATTTAAAAAGTTTCAAAAAGGGATCTTGCATCTTTTTACTAAAAACTGGTGTAGCGAGGTTAGTAAATGACCCCCCTAGTGTGAAATCATACTTTGACTTCTTTCATACTACATTTAGCAGTATCCATCTTCCACATACGCAAGATAGCTCCCAGCAAATACATCAAATGTTTTCTGCTATATGGAATATCACAGTCCGTTGCAGCACTCCATAAAGAAGCATACAGTTAAAAAAAAAAAGGGGGGAGGGTTCTTTTTCAGAGATATGTCAAGAGGTCCTCCCATTGTATACCTCCGGCAGACGCCACAGAACACAGTGTGAAAGCAGCCTACTACAGCCATGTGCATATGAGCCCCTAGCCTGTGTCTACAAATATGAATGAAGGCCGACTATATTATATCTCCACTAAAAGAGTTAGGGGAGATTTATCAAAACTGGTGTAAAGTAGAACTGCCCGTAGCAACCAATCAGATTCCACCTTTCATTTTTCAGAGCTCCGCAGCTGTACTCTTTGGCAGGCCGTTCCAGCATACAATGCCGGGAACTGGCCAGACAAAAAGAGTTGCGTGCAGTGGACCCCATTACAGTCAATGCTAGTGGACGAGACGAGTGATTTTTTTTAACCCCTAAAAGGCCATATTGAACTAGTGTACTCGTTTTTTTACAGCTATTAGACAGGAATCCTGCCAAAGTGGCATGGCCTCAAAGATTTCAATGGGGTCCGTCTGGCACTGCACTGACCAACTGCTAAGATACAAAGTATAGCCATAGTATAAAAATATTTTCAACATGGCAGCATTCCACGTCATCTATGCCTACTCAACGTGTCTTCAAAGTAGTCTCATGAAAAAATAATTCAGGGAGCTTTTATTACTAGCTGGACATTTTAGATGTACTCTCGGAAACAAGAGCCGTGGTTGAAAACAATCTATTACAAGCTTTTACTCTGTCTGAACATGGTGGTAACAGCCAAACCCGTGCTGACAGGTGGGTTTACCGATAGCGATCATTAATTACTGCTATGAAGTGATATGTTCCAAGTACACTACTACAACTGGCCTTGAATGGGGCAGTTTGCAATAGCTAATAATCACATTAAAATGTACAGTCGTGCAAATAGCACTCATCAAACCAAATTTATTCCCACGGAACAAAAAAAAAAAAAAAAAAAAAAACAGCTTTTCAGAGTTCCCCTTCTTCATCCATGTAGTGGCTTTGAAATTTATTAAAAAATTCAGCAGATTGCCGTTGAACACAGAGGCTTTATGATCCTGACGCCCGCAGACATGTGAACTCAAAAAGTTTCAGATTTTTGCACAGTGTGGACATGATTGCTTAAAATCTCATCCACGCCGCTGGAAATGCAAAATGCCATGGATTTGCTGCGAGGGATTCCACAGCGTATGCTTCCCGCAATCGGAATGCAGCAGAATTTATCCACTATCTGAACACAGTATAAACATTAAGCAGAAAAAAAAAAAGTACAAGATAAAAAACAAAACAAAAAAAACAAAAACTTTTTATACAGGGTTCTGCTGCGAATTACTGCAAAAGGATTTTTTAATTGTATTTTCCTGTAATAGACTACATTTGTCACATAGTCATTGATCCAAAGTAGAAGCAGGCATTACATTTTATGTCAACACACCTCTCCATGAGTTGAATCTTAAAAGTTGTTATCCGCCAAGGAAAAAACTGCTTACACAGCTTAGGCCTCGATTACTTCTCGTCAAGATCTGGCTGCCTGGTTCTGCACAAATGCCGCCTGTTGGACGGACAAAAAAAGCAGTTGCGTGTACCGCTGGACCTCATTACAGTCAATGGGGATCCGGCAGTGTGCAGGAACTCCTTGACGCAGATGGGAATGAGGCCTAAGAGTACATTCACACGACTGAAAAACAGCCGCCATTTTTTTAAACGGCCATCACACGGCTATTTTCAGAACCATTGCAGTCTATGGGGCTATTCACATGGCAGTTTAACAGCCAGTAAATAGCAGACATCAAAAAAATAGGACATATCCTATTTGTGGCGGGTTTTCATGGCCAGAGGGACCACATTGAAATCAATGGGTCCATTTGTATCGGCTGTTTAACCAGAAGTGCAAATCTCTAAAGCTCAATAAAAATGGGTACACCATGTAAAAAAAAAAAAATACTTGCCTTACCACAGGCACAAGAAGCGGCACTTGTTTGTACTGGAGGCAGCAGGACTTGACGCTCCGAGCTTGATCATGTGATGTCATGACACCAGGAGTGTCAGGTCCTGCTGTCTCCATTGTGGAGAGGTATTTTTTTTTTATTGTTGGCACTATTGTGGATGGAGGGCATTATACCGTGTATATATATATGGAGGCCATTAGGAATACAAGGGGCACTATGGTACCATTATTTATACAGGGGACACTAAGGGGGTCCATAATAAATACTGAAGAGCACTAGGGAGGCTATAATGTATACTAGGGCACTATGGGGGGCATTAATATATACTGAGAGCGCTGTAGGAGGCATGATTTATACAGAGACAATGAAATTCATCAGTTTTTAATAGCTATTAGGCCTCTTGCACACAAACATATTTTTTTTTTCAGTGTTTTGCGGTCCGTTTATAACGGATCTGTGGTTCCGTTTTTTGTTTCCGTTTCGGTTCCGTTTTTCCGTATGACATATACAGTATACAGTAATAACATAGAAAAAATTGGGCTGGTCTTAAAATTTTCAATAGATGGATCCGCAAAAAACGGAACGGATACGGAAGACATACGGATGCACTTCCATATGCTTTCCGTTTTTTTGCGGACCCATTGACTTGAATGGAGCCACTGAAACGTGATTTGAGGACAAGAATAGGACATGATCTATATTTAAACGGAACAGAAAAACGGAAAAACGGAAACGGAAGGCATACGGAGACACTTCAGTATTTTTTGCAGACCCATTGAAGTGAATGGTTCGGTATACTGTCAGTATACTGAACTGAAAAAACTGCCAGTATACGGAAATATACAAAATACTGTCATGTGGAAGGGGCCTTAAAAGCAGATGCAAAACGCATGACAAATGGGCATCGGTTAGTTATTTCCATCAGTTAGGACTGTAGCAGTCCATGCCCATATTGCGGCCAGCAAACAGTGGGTCTGCAATATACGGGAACCGGCCATGTGTGCACCGTATCACGGATGCAAACCTTATGACTTGAATGGGTCCGCAATCTGGAGGACACGGAGTGGAACACCGTAGCGCTGCCGTGGGTTTTCTGTCCGTTCCTCCGCACCACAAAGAAAGTAGTACATGCATGAAATAACTGATTACATGGCTGAAGTGTGAACTCAGTCTAAGGCCCCATTCACACGTCCGCAATTCTGTTCTGCATTTTGCATAACGGAATTGCGGATCCGCACTTCCGTTCTGCAAAAAAAATAGAACATGTCCTATTCTTGTCCGCAATTGCGGACAAGAAAAGGCATTTTCTATGAGAGTGGCGGCGATGTGCGGTCCGCAAAATGCGGAATGCACATTGCCGGTGTCAGTGTTTTGCGGATCCTTGGATCCGCAAAACACACACGGACGTCTGAATGGAGCCTAAGGGCTCATGCACACGACCGCTTCTTGTTTTGTGGTCTGCAAATTGCAGCTCCGCAAAACACAGATACTGGCCATGTGCATTCCACATTTTGTGGAACGTACTGTGCAGCCCATAATCGAACTGTTCTATCCTTTTCCGTAATTCGGGCAATAATAGGACATGTTCTATTTTTTTGTGGTATGGTCATGTGGGTCAGCGCTAGAGCAGTCACATGTCTGTCAGGAGGGAGCGGGAAATGGAGACTAATGGTGCCCCTGGGCCGTACCAGACCTGGAGTGGCGGGGAATATGGTAAGGTAAATACGCGAGGCGTTTTCAAAATATTTTTCCCGCCTGGTCAACCCCTTTCATTTGGCTGCCATTTACCTTACTAAAGGAGTAGTTCAAAGCGGTTTCTGCTACATTCTCAGAAAAATACTTTAGAAACAATAAAAATAACTGATGCTGAAACAGATCCCTAAAAACAATCCCGTATATTCAGACACAAATTACCTAAAAGTATTAACGTAAACAAATGGAAAAGTTCTAAAGAAAAATAAAAGTAACAACTTAGCATGCCCCCACTCTCTTCCAATAAGGCTGGACTTCATGAAAGGCAATCCAGCTGTTTATTTTGGAGGGCGAGAGGGTACCACTAACCGCTACGTTTTTTGAATAGTGAATGCGCCTAATCTCATAAGCCTTCCAGTGATGTGACAAGCTCACATGTCCCGGAAACCAAAAATGTTTTCCCATACTGGAGTGTGTGAGCACATATCTGAATGTAAAGTGAAAAGCACGTCTGAAGCTTGGCCCGGGGAAGCCGTGAAGAGCTTATTAATAAGCCAGCAGGTCACTTTCCCTGGCTGCCAATTAGAAGTGTTCTGTTGCAGGGGGACTCTGGGGAGCTGCCAGCCAGGATACATTTTTATGCAGGAGGTCTTAACAACTACCCGGCTGACGTTAATTGCCAATAGTGATGTTCACATGTTCAAAGCTGAGCCATTAAACAGTTCTCCTCCATGCGTCCTGCCCACAGGAAGGGCCAGCACACAGACATTTCCGTATATTTATTCAGTGTAGAAAAGTCAGTGAAAGAAGCCAGTTATCCTAGATCAGAAGCCGCGCAACAAACAATTCACAGCTAAAGCCTGGCCAAAAACAGACAGATATTTTGACTGGTACAGCCGTTCATGTCAGAGTCCGTCTGGATGGTATCAAAGGAACATCGGAGAGCTGCTCTGTAGGATCAGCACCTTATATTTCATGGACGACCATTTATCTTGTAACTTTATGTTTCAATGCCCGCCTTAAAGCAGTTTCCCTGGAAAAATCGGTAGTTTGCCATGGGATCCATGAGTGATCAGCTGATTGTCCGGCAGCCACACTTTGAGAAGACTTGTCTCTGAAGACCAACTCATCTGTAATAGCCTTCACTTTACTGTTTACATGAGCTCTTTAAAAAGTCATGAAACACAGTCTCGCTGTATTGAGTGAATATAATGGAGAGGAGCAATAAAACGTCCTATAAAAAAAGCTGTATAAAGTTCCCACGCAGATGCAACGGTACTATACAGTACAGTGCAGCTTTGTGTTTGTTTCTCTAGCTTCATTTACTTTTAGAAAAACGGTTTCATTACTGTAAGCCAGCAGACTGTTTGTGTGCTCAAATCAGTGCCCACTAAGCCTTGAGCTGATGACCCGGCTGGATGCCAACGTTGCACTGACTAATGCTGGCCATACACAGAGGGATTATCCGGGATAGGAAAATGTGGCTGCTTTATTTCCCCCAGAGACAGCCCCACTCCTGTTCACAGGTCATGTGAGGTATTGCAGCTCAGTCCAAAGCTGCAATACCAGACACAACACACGGACAGATGTAGTGCTGTTTTTTGATGAAAGCAGCCACGTTTTTCTAACTCTGGACAATCCCTTTAACAAAGCAGTCCCGTAAGAAAAATTTGAATTTGTTTTGGTCCCTTAGCCTTTATATTTTTCTAATGTAGCATTGTTGTGAATTTTCTCACAATTTCTTTATTCTGGATTTATCAGCATACCGTTCCTCCCCTGTACCAAGTGAGCCACACTCCTTGAATTTTCAGTGTGGACCGGAAGTCAGTCTCTTTAGATCCTAAGAATACCTTAAGCCCCCTTTCACATGAGCGACTTTTCTGCACGGGTGCAATGCGTGACGTGAACGCACAACACCTGCACTGAATCCTGAACCATTCATTTCAATGGGCTTGTGCACATGAGCGTTTTTTCTTCACGCATCAGTTCTGCGTTGCGAGAAAAACACAGCATGTTCTATATTCTGCGTTTTTTCACGCAGCCCTGGCCCCATAGAAGTAAATGGGGCTTCAGTGAAAAACGCATTGCATCCGGAAGCAAGTGCGGATGCAATGAGTTTTTCACTCATGATTGCTAGGAGATGTTGTTTGTAAACCTTCCGTTTTTTATGATGCGTGGAAAAAACTGAACAACTGAAAGCAATCGCAGTGCGGATGCAATGAGTTTTTCACTCATGATTGCTAGGAGATGTTGTTTGTAAACCTTCCGTTTTTTATCATGCGTGGAAAAAACTGAACAACTGAAAGCAATCGCAGACAAAACTGACTGAACTTTCTTGCAAAATGGTGCGATTTTCACTGAAAGCACCCTGAACGCATCCGGACCTAATCCGTCACGCTCGTGTGAAAGAGGCCTTAGGCCTCTTGCACACAACTGTATGCCCTCCGAGATATACGGTCCGTGAGCGGCCCATATGTCCCTGAACGGCATTGATTGTGCTCAGCCTCACAGCATGATAGATTACAATGATGCTGTGCACGTCAGGCCGCCCGCGGGACTATTGTCTGGCACATATGAGTCACTATGATGACGGCCGTTGCGTGCACTGGGGACTGTAATTTGCAGTCCCCAATGTACGGGCAACATCTGTGCGGATTCTGCGGAGGGATTCAGACCCATTCAACTTGATTGTCCACACTACAAAAAAGCATTGCATGCAATAATTTTTTGCGGTGCAGAGGCACGGAGACAAACACGCTAAAAGCACTCTGTAGCGCTTCTGTGGGATTTTGTGCCTCCGTGCCTGGGTCCGCATCCGTGATGCGGTGCAAAAATGGCCAGGGCCGGAAATTGTGGACCTGCCTCATATTTGCATTGGAGGCTCCCTTTCGAAACATGCCAGGAAAGAAGTGGGGCAATTACCGTGTATATACCATGAACAAGTAGCAGACCTCAAACCCCATTTTTGTCAATAAATTGTGTGTAGGAAGGAATCACATTAGGCCCTGTTCACATCTGCATAAGATTTGCCCATATTTGACATGAAAAAGTGTGTTGCACGCAATGTCATTTTTCATGTCAAACCAATGGACAGCACGGCAGAAACTGACAAACCCCAATAAAAGCCAACCGATCTATAGTATGACAGACCCAGCAGAAGACATACGAACCATAAGAAGTCTTAGGGCACCTGCACATGTTGCGGATTACACAAGGTTTTTACACGTGGATTCCTGTGCGGAAAAACCTCCGCATAATACAGTGCCAGCAAAGTGTATGAGATTAGACACTGCTTTTCTTCCGTGCGGAAATTGTCTGGATAGGAGAACTGAGCACATTAAGAGTGGCCAGTCCAAATTTTTCTATGGCTAACATATACTATCTCCTATGCAGGGCTCCAGACAAAAAAAAAATGTCAAGGAGCCATTGGCTCCTAATCTGAAAAAGTCCTTACAGTGCGGGGAAAGTGGACTGGGGTAACAATACGCAGTCCGGCATGCTGCCCAGTTGTGTGGCACGGCACAGTAGGGTCCATCCCTTGCGGCTCTTCAGCCTGTGGGGCCCCTGGGAACACTGAACAGAGTCTCGTCCACTCTGGAACCCCAAATTCTTTGGTGTAAGAGCGGCTCAGCCTCAGCTGGCTGAGCAAGGCCTTCAGCTGAGCCCACCAGTAGTTTATTATCCAGGCAGTCAAAGGGAAGGGCAGACTTCATGGGCCCCCTTGTAGGGAGGCTAATCCTGTAGGGCTCTTGGGTTTGTAGGGGGGCTGCTTACGGTAAGTGGGCTCATTATAGTTCGGGAAGGGAGGGTACATGATTCCAGCCATGTCAGATCAGAGAGTCCTGAAAGGAGCAGGTGGGCTGCGCGGCTGCCCCTGTATCAGCCTGTTATAGCAGGCTCCTTACTTTACCGACCGGCAGCCCTGCAGCCTAACCCCTTCACTACCAGACACACCTAAGCCTCCCCAGCGTGGTGACATCTCCGCACTTACTGACAACTAGACTGATGGCACCCCCGGTCCCTCATACGCACGTGTTGCGGTATGAGGGACCGGAGTGCTCCCTCATACCGCCGCACGTGCGGCAACATATGGAACTGGCCCCAATCGCACTTTGGGCTCACACCAGAGAAGCCCCCCTCCCCACCACACGTCAGCATAAAATTGGAGGCGCTCATAGTGAAGTAGGGGGGGAGAAATCAGTGGCAGCATAGAATTGTTGGCGCGCAGAGAGAAAGAAGTAGGGGGGGAATACTGGGCAGTGGCAGCCAGCAAGTGAAGTCTTAGTGGCAAGCTAACCTGTTGGAGCGAGCAGTCGGCGTGGAGGAGTTTCATGAAGACAAGCTTCTGCAGTGTTCAGCGCGGGAGAATGGGGGTGGTGTGAGAGGAGCAGCAGCCAATGGCAGCGCAGTGTGCGATACTAGGACCAATCAGCAGCCTCCTCACTAATAACAGAGCTCTGTACTGTGCAGAGCTCTGTTATTGGCGTCTGCTGCATGAAATCTCGGTTCTTCTTAAAGCGGCAGAGCAACGGAGGGCCTAGGCGCAAATGACGACAAGACCACAAAGTCTTGTCGCCAGTTTGCAATTCAAAGTCGCATTGGTGACCATTTTGGTCGCCATCTGGAGCCCTGCTATGGGAACGTTGGCTAGTGTTCAAAACAATGGCAATGTTCTTGCGTCACTAGCCAGCTGTCACCAAACAAGGAGGCTTGTGTTACAAAGTTGTATTATCCATTTCATTCCGCCGACACAAGTATACAGAAGGTATACAAACGTGCAAATAGAGAGAAGCCTATAGAATGTGACTTTACAACTTTTGCTAGAGGCAAAAAAAAACGTAACCAATGTAAATGTATCTTCTGAGCTCTTCAGGAGTGTCCACACGGCCATACGTTTGCGCATGTGCCCCGTCCAAGTGTTTCTTTCCAACTTGATGCGAATGGATCCCAGCAAAGCAGGAATACCTTTCTACATGAGGCACAGCTTACATCAATGCTGCTTCTAGTCGAATATACTACAAAATACATTAACATTAACATCAGACATTAGCTCTTGCATGCAGTATATGGAGATGAAACAGTGGCACTCACTCATGGCACGTCATTCAAACAAGAGGGCATAAGATGAGTGGGTCGGATGACCACGCTTTCTCAGGCTTCACGCTCCCAGAAATTTTTTAGTAATACGCAGTGAAAAGTATCCTGCGAGTACCCCTGGTTCATCCCCGTGCACTGCATTGCATTTACCAGAATATACATTAAGCACCACCAATGAGTTACATCTTTGCCTAGTACGGCTGTACAAGCAGAGCAGTGCCCACTGACTTTTACATTGTCTGATCAGTTCTTCCACAAGATAGGGTATAACTGATAGACGGGAGTCCAACCACTGGGACCCCTACGATCCGGAGAATGGGGGTTCTGTTCTCCTGATCTGTTGAAGAAGCAGGTCCGGCATTTGCCCTTCCACTTCATTCTCTATGGAACCGACGGAAATAGCCAAACACTGTACTTGGCCATCTCCAGCGGTCCAACAGAGAATCAATTGAGTGACAGGGTTCATGCTTGACTTACCGGGGAAACGGGACCCCGATCTTGGGATTGTGGGGGTCGCAGTGGTCAGACCCCCACTGATCAGTTAATAATCCCCCAACATCAAAATGAGACATACCCCTTTTAAAAAATTTTGGAAAGGAAAAATATTGGAATTGTGGGATTTCGCACATCATTTTGAGCTCGGGGTAGCCAATTAGGGTCTGAGCGGACTGCATTGAAGTCTTTCATTGAAGGTATACAGTACTTTAGGAAGATTTTTCAATCTATAAAAATGAATAGCCATACATCATCCATTGGCCAAAAGGTTAAAGGGGTTAACCACTTTTGTAATACTGATGACCTATTCTCAGGATAGGTCATCAATATCAGATAGGTGGGGGGCTGACTGCAGGAAACCCCATCGATCAGGTGTTTGAAGAGAACGCAGCACTCATATAAGCACTGCGTTCTCTTCAAACAGCTGATCGGCAAGGGGTGCTGGGAGTCGAGCCCCCACTATCTGATTTTGATGACCTATCCTGAGGACAGGTCATCAATATTACAAAGCAGACAACCCCTTTTAAAGAAACCTATAATCGCGTGGTATAATTTTTTTTAGGTAGCCTACGATGCAGGAAAGTGTATGACTATGTATTCACGCCATCCTTGTGGCCTCTGTTAGGTAAATGGGAACTTTTCCTAACCTGTACGCCAAAGGTATGACTCAAATGCAGTGTGCACAGAGCTTAAACAAATTCAATGTGAGGCTAGTCTGCACAATGCATACATAGACTAATACACCCAGGTTATACTGTGTAAAGGTGAATGACAACAGTAGTTCTGCTGCATTTCTATTTCCAGTTGACGTCATCCTATTGTTGAAAAATACAATATGGGAAACTTTGGACAAACTCTTCTATAAATGTATTACTTCAGGCATGAACAGTAACGCAAACAAGAAGTCAAGTAGTCCATAGAAACCAGATCACAGATTTCATTGGAGCGGTACCTTGGAACCGAACGCAAGTTCGGTAAAAAGTTTTTAACAGTAGAAATCAATTTCTGAAGTTATTACCCGAAGTCTCGCGAGACTTTGCGAAGTTATACATTCGTCTCATAGGAGCCAATACATTCTCATACTCCATGTTCCCCTATTAATAAGCTATCCTTAGGATAGGTCATCAATATTGGATCGGCAGGGGTCTGACACCCAGCACCCCTACTGATAAGCAGGCAATCGCCTGCTCGCTAGCGGAGGAGACCACTGCTATTACATGCACAGATCTCCTCCACAGCGATCGCTATGCCATTGTTCGTGCCCTTGCTGTACAGAGGTTTGACGGCGGCAGATCCTAATCTTTAAACATGCTGAAAGATCTGGATTGCACGATGAACGAGCTTGTTAATCGTGCAATCGTCGGCACTATTACACTGCAAGATAATCGCTAACGAGCGTTCGTGTGAATGCTCGTTGGCGAACATCGGGCAGAAACTAATACACCATTTAGTAAATGTTCCCCTATGGGTTTATGTAGTCTTTCAGTGCTCCTTGTAGCAAAACACAGTGACATTTTTGGGCCATTTTGGCTTCAGGGAGTAGAAAAGCCATGAAATAAAATCCATTATGGGTAAGCGGGAGTTCACATCTGCGTTTGAATTTCTGTTCCATCTCAGCGATAGAAAAACGAAAAGAAAAAAAAAAAACATTTCAAAAAGACAAGAATAGGACAAAATGTATGTCAGAATGCCTCTGTTTGCATCCTTTCTGTTCAACGGCTTTTTTTTCTCCGGCATAAAAAGACGGAATAAAACGGCAAGTGACTGTTCAGTTTTGTTTTACATTAAAGTCAATAGCATGACGGAGACTTCCAATGGCATCCGTTATTTATTACATTTAACAGATCAGTTATTCTTTTCACGCATGCGCTTTAACGGATCCGTTAAAACGAGATCAAAATGGAAGTGTAAATAACACTTTGTTCCGCCATTAGGACAGATCCGTAAAAATAAGAGAAAATAAGAGAAGTTGAGTTTCCTTTTGACGGATCCGTATAAAAATCCAGCTTTCGTTTAGACCAGGGGTGCACATCTGGTAAAAGACATGTAGGTCTATGTCTTATGGCTTCTTACATGTATCTTTCATGTATTCTCCTATTAGATGGGAGTCCTAGAACTTTAACTAGACATTTATAGCATATACTGGATGTTCACTATGCCAAAAATACAGTATTTCAGTTGGTAATACCCCTTTAAGTTTTATTTTCGGCCCTTGGAATTGGTTTAGGCTGACAATGTGGCCCCCAACCACAAAAGGTTGTGCACCCCTGGTTTAGACAGATCCGTTATTACGGATCTACCAACGCAGATGTGAACCCTGCCTAATCCTGTATAGCTGTGTGCAAAGCAGTGCTGTAGATGTTGACTGTGGAAAAACAGTGCCTGGGAAATGGCTCTAAAATGCTTAATGTCACATGTATTTGTCCTTGAGGAGTCATGAGCTGGGCACCTGCACAACGCTGTGTCATCTAAGAAACCGCAAACAGAAGCCTGGAAATACGAGACAGGCCGAGACAGATACATAACGCAGGCACCACACCCTATCCACTAATGGTTTGATGGTGGACCATCAGATACAGTTAATCATGGATTTACATAGATAACAGTCTATGAACTGCGTCAGGCCACTTTCTTTTAGAATCCTGTATAAAACGTGGCACTTCCTGCACTCGGGGGATCTCATATTTACCTCAGCTTTTACACATCTGGACTATGAATCTTCATAGGTCGTTCTGAATTAGCCAGACGCTTCGCAGCAGAGGCCTTATACAATGCTTTCCTGAGACAGATGGTATACTAGAAGAATAATCTACCACACGGCTTCCAGATTATGGGTGTTCCTAGATTAACAGCCAGATAATAAGTAGCCATAAGTAAAAAAAAAAAAAAAAAAAAAAGAATTATGTTGCTGAACAAGTTTAATCTCATTCCATGTCTTCTAGCTCATAGCTTTATTTTTCCACCGTAATTACATTTTACATTTCATTGAGAAGGGAATACGTCACCTGCTTCGGGGCCTGTAATCCACCATCTTGCATTCACACGACTGAATGTATTTCACAGTCCACAAAAAATACAGATGACATCTGAGTGACGTCCATGTTGCATCCATCTTTATTGCGGACCCCATGTAAGCATGATTATTCTTGCCCACAAAATGGACAAGAATAGGACATGTTCTATCTTTTTTGCGGGACTGCGGAACAGATATCCGGATGTGGAGAGTACACGGTGTGTGTTTGATCTGCATTTTTTTTTTTTAAATATGGTCGTGTGAATAGGGCCCAACTCTGCCCCTGGGAAATCTGGCTGTAATGGGACTTTGTAGAAAAATACGTTTTGGGACTCATCTCCAGCGGCATTGGACAAGCGTAGCAAAGAGAGGTGTCCTTGATTTCATGTGCCCCATACCGCTGGAGAGGAGTCCTGGACTCAATTTTGGCAATTTCTAACTTCTTCTAATAGCTCACACTCCGAAATAGTATCACTGAAAACTACAGATCACCACATAAAAAAAAATAATATATAAAAAAGTCCTCACACCGCTCCATAGATGTCAAAAAGTAATGTGGGTCAGAATATTGCAATGAAAAGAAAAAAATAATTTAATATATATATATTTTTAAGTATTAAAAACACAACGAAAACTGAGGCTACTTTCACACTGGCGTTTTGGATTCCGTTTGTGAGATCCGTTTCAGGGATCTCACAAACGGTCCAAAACAGATCAGTTTAGCCCCAATGCATTCTGAATGGATAAGGATCCGTTCAGAATGCATCAGTTCGGCTCCGTTCAGCCCCTATTCTGTTCTGTTATGGAGGCGGACACCAAAACGCAGAATGCAGCATTTTGGTGTCCGTCTGACGATGCGGAGCCGAACGGATCCGTTTTGACTTACAATGTAAGTCAATAGGGACGGATCCGTTTTCAATGACACAATATGGTGCATTTGAAAAAGGATCCGTTCCCCATTGACTTTCAATGTAATTCAAAACGGATCCGTTTTGACTTGACAATTTTTTTTAAAGCTAATGCAAACGGATCCGTTCTGAACGGATACAAACGTTTGCATTAGAGGTGCGGATCCGTCTGTGCAAATAAACAGACGGATCAGCACCTAACACCAGTGTGAAAGTACCCTAAAATGTGGTAACGCTGTAACCACACTGACCTTGAGAATGAAGGATACATGTCAGTTTTAGTGCACAGGGAACGCCGAAAAAAGAAAACCCATAAAACTGTGGCTGAATATTTTTCATATGCAATTTTAAGTGGTGCCATTAGAAAGTACAACCGTGTCCCTCATATGGCTATGTGAACAGAAAAAAAATTAAAAAGTTATGGCTCCGGGAAGGCAGGGAGTAAAAAGCAAAAACAGAAAAATCGCCACATCAGGAAAGGGTTAACACAAAGGGCCCGCTGCAGCATGGTTATGTTTGTAAACTTAGCAATGGGTAGATTTCCTCACAGTGGCAAAGTCGTATTACTCATGCCCGGCCTTTATTACAGAGAATTACAGGGCGGCGATGGCCGTGCACACATTTGGTATTTAGGCGGCGCCTTTATCTACAATTGCAGCGGCGAGAACAGAAGTAAAGAGCTAGGTGTGCAGGCCATTATGTGGCGGAAGAGAATGTGTAACTGGAGTAGCAATTCCATCCACTTTCTTACTAGCTCAGACATGACGCATCAGTAGTATACTTCATTTACAGAAAGGCGGCAGAAAACATAATCGTACCTCTTCATTTTGGAACTTCTCCTGGAGAGCTCGGTCATCAACACATAAGTGACAACAAGAGTTGTCACAGAGTTTTCCACAGTCAGCGAATGGGATATAAACGGTATTGTTACGGATGATTCGAACATACGTGATCTCTGGGCAACATTATTTGAAGCAGAGTTGGATTTCAGCAAGAAAGTGGTTCCCTCTTTATGCTGGGAAAAATGAGAACATTTGCGGATAAGTAAGCCGAGTTACAACCCCCTTCCCCAAACAATCTCGACCCCCTTTCTCCTACTATGCGTCACAGTAGAGTTCGCCATTGTAGACGTGGATCTGTTTATGGAATTACGGGCTATTCACAAATGTGAAAGTAATCCATGGTTCTTCTCCATGTTATACATATACAGTAGATCTACTGTGCGGCATTGTTAAAGAGGTTGTGCAGTGCTACAATATTGATGACCTATCCTAAGCATAGGTCATCAATGTCAGATCGATGGGGGTCTGACTCTTGGGACCCCCGCCAATCAGCTGTACATTGAATATTGGCTCTGCTTGGTATCGCAGCTCAGCCTTCACTTGAATGGGGCTGAGCTGCGCCTAGGCCATGTGACCGATGAACGTGAAGTCACTAGTGTGAGCATCAATGCTTTCTCAAACAACTGATCAGCAGGGTCTCGGGTGTCGGACCCCACCAATCAGATACTGATGACCTATCCTGAGGATAGGCCATCAGTTATAAAGTCTCGGAAAACCCCTTTAATGACCCATCCCTAGGACAGGTCATCAATATTGTAGAAGTTTCTAAAATCCACAGCCCTTATTCAAAATCCATAAAAAGGCAAAAAGCGATATAATATGGACTTTTAATCTACCTTTCATGGATTTTGAATAAACGTGGATTTTAGAAGCTCCCGGTTCCTTCCTCTTTACATGCTGACTATGCACTCCTAGGCTTTGAACTGCTAATGTACAGTCAACATAAATGGTGCTCTCCCTCAGGCCTCTATGATTTGATCCTCCACTGCCTTCATCACAAAAATGGCGCCAGAGTCTCAGACTACACGGTATGCAGTGATAATCTCAGACATGCCCCTATGCCCACAGATGGACTAGTCAATGACTGGTTCTGTGTATGGGTCCTGGTCCATCTCAGACACAGTGCATCGTGTTATCAGAGATCTTGGTGGCCATTTTGTGATTAGGCAATGAAGGAGCTGAGGTAGGATGGACCACAAGGTTGGTAGTGTATAGTCAGATGGTCGGTTTCAGTCTTCTAGAACACTTATGATAACGCTACGCATCGGACTGGCTTCTTGAAACTGAATAACCCTATGTGCCAAAAAAATAAAATGCTAATTAACGACTCATCCAGACGGGATGGGTAAAGAGGAGTATACCCAACAGACTGCCAATTAGATAGCTATTTAAAACAATTTCCTTGTTTTGCTCAGTTTATATGCTAGTAAACACTCGAGTATGAATTAAGCAATCTGTTTCCATTCTAGATAAGTAGTACTTAGGAATCCTGCCTCGATTTTTGCCAAGCAAATCTCGCTATGTAAGCTGGTGAGACTTTTCATTTACACCAATTAAAATGGAAACGAGCAAGTCTTTCCCGGTATAAATAAGGCTTCAGATTCTACATCTTATTCTTTTCATAGAAACCTAGTCAGATCCAAGAGGAATGTGCTTCATTTTAGATTATTTATAGTCACATCTGTAAAAAAAAGGAACAATGGGATTAAAAATAAATAAAAAATATTGTAGCTATTTTTTTGGGGTTTGAAAAACTTTGGAAGAGGCTGCCATGTTGGAGCCCCACCTGTAGTGTCTACTGCAGCAGGAACAGTAGGTACTGTGTGCTTTGTGGCAGCTACAAGGAATAGGACTACATCCAGGAAGGACCACTAAGAGCGTTATCTGTGTGTAGAGTGAACATCCTGCCTTATCTAGGCTTCCAGCAGGATGGCAGAACTGTCATTAAACCCCCCTCTGATGATAATAAGGACATTGTGTTCCTTATCCCAGTCATACATCAAAGCTGACAAGTGAGCTACAGAGAACAGGAAGTGTCAGCATAATGGGGCAGATGTAATAATCCTGTCTAAAAGACAGACAACGTAAAGGGGTTGTCTAAGAGAATTAAACATCTCGGACAACCCCTACAATGTCTCAAAATGAAAAACACGATCTACTCACCCTTTTCTCCAGCACCGTTCTCTGCTGCACTGGTCCTATACACTGTTGTGGATTTAGCACGTCACCACTGCAGCCAATCACTGTCCTCAGCTTTTGACCACCAAGGACCGTGATTGGCTGTGGCAATCACATGCCGCATCCAGGCTGTTTGTGAACAAGCAGCGGCAGGAGTAGTGGGATCAGTGCCACCAGAGTGGTGCTGGAGAATGTGCGAGTATAACTTTTAGAGGACCTTTCACTAAGGTTTAGGTAGTGAAATACTTACACTACCTTCCCGGGGCGGCCCCCGCTGACGTCCATGCGACATTTCTTTTTTCAAAATAACCCCCCGTTCGTGCGCTCCGGTCCCCGTTAGTTTTCACATGCGGGGATTTCTTGTATGAGGCGGGGACTTGTCTTTTGCCTGGGGAGTGGTTTTCCTGTCCCTGGCTGCACTATGACTGGCTGTGCTCGCAGCCAAGGAGAGGAAAACCACTCCCCAGGCAAAAGACAAGTCCCCGCCTCGTACAAGAAATCCCCGCATGTGAGAACTAACGGGGACCAGAGCGCACGAACGGGGGGATATTTTGAAAAAAAAAAAAAAAAAAAAGAATGTTGCCTGGACGTTAGCGGGGGCCGCCCAGGAAGGTAGTGTAAGTATTTTACTACCTAAACCTTAGTGAAAGGTCCTCTTTAAGCCCTTGAAGGGATGCCCAAGATTTTAATTTATCTCAGATAACCCCTTACACAGGTCAATCATCAGGAAGAAACCTATTTGTTGGCTCACTTTGCAGCAGAATTGTGCTGCATGGTGGCACAACGTAAACCACCCCATTTCCAGTCAAACCACATTCCTTACCACTAAATGTCCCCATCAAAAGATGCAGTGCATTATTCTTTTTGGTGTACCTTCTTCATAAATATGCATAAAATGAGATGTGCCAAAAATGCACCAAATTTTTATCATTAGTAAATGCAGATCATTGTGTCTTCTCTGACTCTCGTGACGTGCTCTCCTGCCACCCTTACAACGCCAAACCAGAGGGCATCAAGACCAAAAGCATTATTCATATCTGGCGGTGCCCTCCTTCACACTTTTTTGCTGTACAGTAGAAACAAAGGTTGGGGTTGTTGTCCTACTCATTGCCAGAGGTTCGATCAGGACCGATATGTTCTCAGGTGGAATTCTAGGCCTGTAGCTAACCTCTCTTTACCAATCCTGTGAAGAGGTAACCTTCAGGAGCAGACACCTTTCTATGGATGTGCAGAGGCCTCCTTCGAGGTTCCTTGAGTTGCAGTTTTCTCAAAGTATATCTCTCTCATATAATCATTACAGTCCATACCTATGCAGCATCCGAAAATACTCCAGGTCCTGAAGCTTTCCTTACAAAACAATTCACAAACCACAGGCTACTTGACCATGCAATGACTAGAGCCCTGCAGTCATATGGGCACTAGCACCATACCCATCATACACACCATCTTGAAAAAGGATGGTGGTTAAACCACCTACAGAAAGGTCTACAGACAAATACAATGGAACAAACAGAAGAAAAAAAAAAGGATCATCTAATAACTCCTACAGAAGTAAAAGTTGGACCCATGAAAGTAATGCCAGTCCAGTATAAATGACCACTCCCTCAGACCCCGTATTTGCGTGGGTTCCTCCCACACTACAAAGACATACTGATTTGGACCGTAGCTTGTGAGCCCCATTGGGGACAGCTTGATGCTAATGTCTGCAAAAGCGCTGCGGAATATAGTAGCGCTATATAAGTGCATAAAATAAATAAGGAAATACAGCTGATCGGCGGGGGTTCCAGGTATCGGACCCTCACTGAACTAATATTCCTGAGGATAGGTCATTAATATTAAAAGCCTGGACAACCCCTTTAAGGTTACACAATGGAAAATAAATTAAAAGCTATGTACACCTTCACAGTCAATTTATTATTGCTGTAGTGTTTCTTCATGGAGAAAGAAGCAACAGTCTTGGGTAAAAGTTTATTACCATTTTGTATGTACTGCGGCTATGCAGATTTGTCTCCATAGTAACACACCACTAACAAACCCTGTATAACCTGACCCTGCAGTCATACTCCCATTTGTCCCCCTACTTTTTCCTAACATATATCCGGTACATTAGCAGGAAACCTAGACCGACAGACAGAAAGGAGGAATACTGCAGGATCAGACTACACAGTGTTTGTTTGTTGTCTGTTACCATGGAGACTCGCTGGGCTGAATAACAGCCGTAGGAAAGATTTTAATGAAGAATAATTGCAAAGTTGCAGTTACACCCGTTGGGTCCGCAATCCGGAAGGATCATGTTCTATTTTATTGCGTTGCGGATGGATCAGCGACCCATTCAAGTTGAATCTGTCTTCATCTGCCTGTGGCAACTGCCCGTAAAATGGCGACCGCTAACTGGGGTCCCCAATGCATGGAACGGCCGGCACACTTTCATGAATGAGGCCTTAAAGGGGTTTTAACTTTTTCAATGCAAATGATGCTGGTCTCCAGAATAATTTTCATCTATTCTACTCTCCTTATCGGGTGGACTTCTCCCGAGCAGCAGCAGTTCATCCCATGTGACAATCAAGTACCTGCACTGCCATTTTTCTCATTAACCCTCTCTGAAAAGGAAATAGTCACACAGCCCCAGTGATTCCACTAATTAATAACACTGCAGTATGCAATAACACCCGCCATCTACGAGAGAGATGAAGTTAGATCACTATGAGATCACAGCGCCGGCACGGAGAGGAAGAAGAACGCAGGAATTCTACTGAGCATGTTGGTTTGGTCCACCACTGAGGGTGGCCCAGAACTTCTGCCACAGGAGAAACAGGTTGCACCACCCGAGGAAAATGTAATGTACATTTAAAAAAAACAAAAAAAACATATAATATTTTTATTGCAAGACTAATACGTAATCTGAATTGCCCTATTCACTGCGCCGTAATACTTTCCGTGGGATAAGCCCTTTAAAAAGTACAATAAAAGACCAGAGCGCTGGAATTTGATTCCCATGTAACAATGTGCTCAATATGCTTTAACCGGATTATATCCCAGTCACTAGCGCAGAATAGCAAACACACAGTACAGCACGCTACAGATCACCTTTTGTTCTAATGAAAGCAGTTTCTGGGGCTGCGCTGCGGCAGAGAACGTTTGTGTCAAAGCACACGACCAAAACAATCAAAGCCCGAAAAAATTCTCCCACGTCCAGCACCGAATTGTGACATGTCAGGACCATCAACCGCTACCAATATATCCAGGCGCTAAGGAATGTAACCTGTCTCAAGACATCTAAATCCCACTGATGGAACAGAGGAAACCGGGATACTGCGGAACAAAAGTCCAACTCTCACGTCTGCCTCAATGACATTAATAAAAGCCTTTCCTTTCAAATTAAAAGAAAAGAAAATGTATTTGTTCAGAGGCGGTAAACAGCATTATGGGTAGCATTGTATTCTATTATTCTACTGGCTGACCTATAGTTCCCATCATTCTGGAGTGCAATGGGCTCTGTTCACGGCGGAGTTAAAAGCGTATTCCAGCTCATTTTTTTATTTAATTCTTTATAGAAAAAGAAATCATACACTTCCGATATACATGTATTAACAGTATGCGCACACACCCCTTTCTTAGTGCAGTTGACCCCTATCTGCACAGTAGAATGGTATAGCCCACAGACTAGTCGGTCCTGTGTAATGGGCTAACTCAATAGGACTAAACATAGTCATGTGACCCTCACACATGTCATGTGACCCCCCCAGTGATGGGCAACGTGCGGCTCTCCAGCTGTTGCAGAACTACAACTCCCAGCATGCAAAGCCTGTCTATAGCTATCAGCCTACTGCAGGGCATGGTGGGAGTTGTAGTTTAGCAACAGCTGGAGAGCCGCACGTTGCCCATCACTGAGTTATCCAATAGGTGAATAGAACTATTATGGCCTGCAGCAACACCTCAGCATGTCTTACACTGATCTCTGTATGTCTGTGCTGATTGTTTCGTAGCTTTCTTTTACAGCTACCTTTATTAACATAACATATTCTTAAAGAATAACTAAACCTTTGTGTCAAATTTTAATAACTTTTTCTACTACACTTTATTCATTTTGTATTTTTATTATACTTTTTCCTCCCGAAAGTGCACCATTCACTGTGCCCTTACATTTATGAATGGGGCCGCAGCAGACTTGCACACTATAGAAAAAGGCACCAGCCTATGTGTGCTCCCACGGTCCCGCCCACCAGAGAGGCTGATGTTTTCTCCTATATTGGGCAAGCACGACCACTACTGATGGATTGCACGGTGGTCATAACCATGGAAACGAGCAGGGTGTGATGGAAAAAAGAATCCAGCCAGCGAGGGAAGCCATATGGATGAGCACAATACATTAGTAAGTGGCTTGTATTAATGTTCTCTACATGATAAATGAATTTGCTGAATTGGCACAACCTCTTTAAATCATCCCATAGGTGTGTCCTGCATGATGACCTAGCACATGTATGTTATAACTCAGTCAGTTACTTAAATGCAGGAGTCACATGACATTTAGGGTGTCATATGGCCAACACCATGTTTAGGCCTATTCAGTTAGTCCATGGATGCATTACACAGGTCTGACTGACCTATGGGGTATACCATTCAACTGTACTGATAAAGAACAGGATATGGGGACAATTTAAACTCATGTATGTTAGAAAATGGTATGATTTCTTATTCTATAAAGAAATAAAAAAAAAATTAAAACTGAAATAAGCCTTTAACTCTACAAAAACCCTACTGAATTAAATAGGGTTATCCAGCAGTAGAAATAACCGCTGCCTGGGCCCCTTCTATAGATGATACTCACCCAATCCCCGGCAAACCCGTCCCTCCGGATCGCAGGTGACGCTAGGGAGGCTGGTCACCGTCACGGCCTGCTATTGGCTGCCCCCCCCCCCCCCACAACTGGGAGATGCAGGGGCAACCATGCAGCAATCTGGAGGGCCGTGGGTGCCAGGGACCAGGTAAGTATCGTCTATATTACCCGGGGGTATTTGTACTATTGGATAACGCTTATAAAGGCCGCCAAATACATTCAATAGCTGTCTATTTATGGTTAATCAGCATATAATCAGTTGGGAGGGGCTGCCCGCTTATCGCCATTGGGATCAAAGGATGGGACAAGTTGAAATCCAAGCTGCCCAACTCTGGCCCCCATAAGCTGGTCAGAAACCGTTTCGATTTATTTTGTATAGGCACCTTTAATGAGACCGTCAGGTCAGAAAAAGACTAAAGAAAGTTTGAACAACAATTAAATAGACGCTCAGGTCAGCGCCACCACCTTTCAAGTGGTATTCTAAAACCATGGGGCTACAAAACAAGGGAAAATCATGTCAACTAGGGTTACCAGATAAGAGACATCACCAACTCTACAAACTAAGGCCTCATGCACACGAACGTATATTCTCTGTGTCTGTTCCGGTTTTTCTTGAGGACCGTATAAGGCACCATTAATTTCAATGGTCAGCAAAAAAAACAAAAAACGGAAGTTACTCCGTGTGCATTCCGTTTCCGTATGTCGGTATTTCTATTCCGCAAAAAATAGAACATGTCCTATTATTGTCCGCATTATGGACAAGGATAGGACTGTTCCATCAGGGGCCAGCTGTTCCGAATGCACACCGACGTCATCCGTGTTTTTTGCGGACTGCAAAATATACACGGTCGTGTGCATGAGGTGTTCAAGTTTCCTGAGGGTTCAAGTTTCCAAAATACATGGCATTTGGGGAAGGTTTGCAACGAATAGCGAAGCACCATGGCTCAGTGGTTACCAATGTCCGCAGTCCTGGGTTTAGTGGAGCAAGGAATCTGCATGGAACCTGAATGTTCTACCTAAACATATGTTATCTGGCCATAATGTGTATAGGGAATTTAAGACAAGGTGTGAACAGCATTGTATAACCAATAAATGATAGATATCCTACTACATCCCCCTACTCCTGGGATATTCTCCCAATGGGCTGGTAAATACAGTATTAGAGGTGGTATGTATTGTCACCTACAACAGTCATAATCACTGATTAGACACCCTAAAACCTCAGCGGTCTTACATGTGCCAGACCGGTTTTTGCCATTTTCTTCAAAAAACGTATTTTGGCTCGAAACTTAGCACTATAGTCTTGGAGCAATGGGGTTTACAGATTTCCTCCACACACTCTCTTGGCTACTTTCACACTGGCGTTTTTGGCTTTCCGTTTGTGAGATCTGTTTCAGGGCTCTCACAAGCGGTCCAAAACGGATCTGTTTTGTCCCAATGCATTCTGAATGGATAAGGATCTGCCTGCTCAGAATGGATCAGTTTGGCTCCGTTCCGCTCTGGAGGCGGACACCAAAAAGCTGCCTGCCTGCCTGACGAAACTGAGCCAAACGGGTACAGTCAATGGGGACGGATCCCTTTCCAATGACATAATATGGCATGATCGAAAACGGATCTGTCCCCCATTGACTTTAATGGTGTTCAGGACTGATCCGTTTTGCCTTTGTTAATGATAATACAAACAGATCCGTTCTGAACGGATGCATGCAGTTGTATTATCAGTGCGGATCCGTCTGTGCAGATACATGACGGATCCACACCAGACGCCAGTGTGAAAGTAGCCTTACTCCAAAAATAGAGCAACATGGAAATTAGATTGTGAGCCTTTGGGACAATTTCCGTACAGAGCATATGTTGATGTTGTAGCAGTAGGAACAGGCATACATTATCCTTCTAACCACATGTACATTATACGCCATGTTCAACTGATATCTTGGGTTCAGTTTTTAAAGGAACTGCAGGATCGACATTGACTAATGGCATTCGGCGGGGATCTGGTGAGTTTCGGCCATACACATACCGCGCATGCAGCGGTATTCGCCTGGCCAAGGCCGGATCTCGTAACTCTAGTGTAAACCTAACGTAAGATCTATTTAGATCTAGTAAGAGATCCGGACAGGCATGTTAGAAGTCAAAGTGATGCATTATTTTATTTCTGGTACAGAACAGCACCGCATTCTAGGCCACTATGTCCATCAATGGGCAAGAGACCTGACGAGAACGTATGAACGAATATTTCTGAAAATGTACTGCTGTGGTAGAGGACCAGTCACATTTCCCACGTGCTACCAACAGTCACTGGAGGTTGAAATGGGAGGAGAGGGACAGGAATAAAGGACCAGGTGGCTTTTGACCCCGTGACCTCATCTGGATTTGGATCACATAGGTTTTCCTGTCCCGACTCCTGTTACCTCATCTATTTATTTTACATCAGGCCAGTGTCCTGTGTACAGAAAGGGGGTTTTTCTGGTTAAGTCTCTGGTAATTTTATTAAATAAACCTATTTTTTAAGGGGATTATTCACGCGTGACAGATTTATTTATTTATCGCTTATCTACACAACAGGCGATACATTTGGGGCCTCTATCCGAAAGGACACCCACCAATCACTAGAACGAGGTCAGTCCTCCAATGGATACCCATAAGAGGAGACATAAAGGCCTCTGCATGTGTGCACCCCTGTTCCATGTAAGTTTTTGGGAGAAATGTTCACAGCAGGAGGCGTTGAGAGGATAGGAGTTATCCTACTGATGTAGAAGTAGTCAGCCCGCACTGAACATTTATCACCTATCCTTGATTTTCCAGATGGGTATTGATCAATGTAAAGAGGTTTTACCTTGGAGTTTGGATTGGCACAAATCCGCACTCAGAATACCCATGGGCACGGAGATTTGATGAAGATTTCGGTGCGGAATAATATAAAGAAAAATGTACTGTCCACATCCATATGTCCGTTCCGCAGACCCGGAAAAAAGATAGAACATGTCCTACTCGTGTCCATTTTGCAGACCGAAATAGGCACTGTTACAATGGGTCCGCAAAAAAAAAAAGGTGCAACACAGACATGTATTTTTTTGCGGATCCACGTTTTGCAGACCTCAAAATACATATCAACGTGTGAATGCACCCCTATAAAGAGAGTCCTAAATCAGCGTGTGAATCATCTGATGATGTAATCGTAGAACATAGATGGTGGATAGACCACTGTAGCCCATATTTCCTAACCTTTCAGATCTCCTGAATAAATGTTGGTGCACGTCAAATAAAAGGAAATCAAAAGGGCAGATATAAATAATTAACTTTAGTTACGTCTCTAGACGGCAGCTGAAAAGGAGCAATAACCTTGAAGTCTCTAAACGGCTATGTGACGCTGCCTCGCCATGCTGAGAGCTATGATGTATGGATTCATGCTACAGAAATAGATGTAGGGCCTTATGCACACAGATTATTTTTTTCTTTTGTAAATATTTTTTATTTCTCCAAAATGGGAATACAAATAAACAAACATCTCGATATGCATTTACATAAAGTAAATACCGATAAACAAAAACAGTACCCCAATTATAAAAACATCAAGTACTAGACCTCATCACCTTAACCCCCACTGAAACCTCTACACCCCGCCCTCACCGGTTGTCATCGCTGGTAACAATGCGACCAGACCAACAGATTCGCCAACTCCCATAGCAGGCTACTACCTCAATGCCAGAGGGCCATACTTTTTCCCACTCATTTAGTTGTTTTCCCCCCTTTACATTTTAGCCATTCAAATTCCTTTATTCTATGCATATAGTTTTTCCACTCTAAGTAGGGGATACTTATCCGATCCCCACTTTTTAAGAATCAGGACTTTAGCAATTAAAAGCCCTTTAGCCAGAGCACTTGATCCGTTTTCCGTGTTTTATTTCGATCCAGGGGGAGTATCCTGAATATTGCATATTCTAGATTGAGTTCTATTTTTAATTCTGATCTCAGCCCCAATTCCTCAAATATACTTCACCAATAACGCTGGATGACAGGACAACTCCGTAATAGATGGATAAACCCGGCATCATTATAAGTGAAACAAAAATCCCAAAATGATTGTTCCTTAATATTAAGGTTTTTATTGATTGTGGCATCGAAAGCATGCTTGAGGGTACTTTCACACTTGTGGCAGAGTGATCCGGCAATCTGCACGCAAATGGAAAGCATTTGAAGATTTTTAGGCCTCTTTCACACTTGCGTTGTGTGGATCCGGCGTGCACTTCCGTCGCCGGAAATGCCCGCCGGATCCGTCACAACGCAAGACAACTGAAAGCATTTGAAGACTGATCAGTCTTCAAAATGCTTTCAGTGTTACTATGGCAGCCAGGACGCTACTAAAGTCCTGGTTGCCATAGTAGTAGTGGGGAGCGGGGGAGCAGATACTTACAGACCGTGCGGCTCCCGGGGCGCTCCACAATTATGTCAGAGCGTCCCACGCGCATGGTCACGTGATCCATGCCATCATGTGATCCATGCTCATGGGGCGCTCTGACGTCATTGTGCAGCGCCCCGGGACGCGGGAGCCGCACGGAAGGTAAGTATGCTTCTCCCCTGCCTCCCCACTACACTTTACCATGGCAGCCGGGACTTTAGCGTCCTGGCTGCCATGGTAACCATTCAAAAAAGCTAAACGTCGGATCCGGCGATGCGCCAAAACGACGTTTAGCTTAATGCCGGACTAATGCACTTCAATGAGCATTAATTCCGGATCCGGCGTTACGGCATGTCTTCCGGATTTTTGGACGGAGACAAATCCGCAGCATGCTACGGTTTTGTCAACGTCTAATAAACGTTCACGTACTGAACGGAAGACATCCTGATGTATCCTGAACGGATTTCTCTCCATTCAGGATGCATTGGGATAATCCTGATCAGTATCTTTCCGTCCTAGAGCCCCGAGGACAGAACTCTAGGACGGAAAGGAAAAACGCCAGTGTGAAAGAGCCCTTACAAATACATTGCAAGAACAGATCCGTCTCTCTTCTTGTCATGCGGAGAGACGGATCCATTATATTTTTTTTCACATTTTTACCTGTATGCACATGCGCAGACTGGAAGGACGGATCCGGCATTGCGGAATTTTGAATGCCAGATCTGGCACTAATACATTCCAATGGGAATTCATGCCGGCATTCCGGCAAGTGTTCCGTAATTTTGGACGGAGATAATACAGCAGCATGCTGCTGTATTATCTCCGTCCTGAAATGTCAAAAAAAAAAAAAAAAAGACTGAACGGAAGACATCCTGATTAGAGATGAGTGAACATTTAAAAAAAGTCCGTTGTTCGCTTCGGTGGTCGTAAGATGCGCATCGTTATGGATTCCACTATGGCGGCATATGGAATCCATAGGGCGGCTGCCACCAACCTCGAATCTTTGCACAGCTGAAGGACCTGGGGTGACTGTCATGTGATCAGTGCAGGGGCGTGGCTCAGCACGGATTTGATCCCGTACTGAGCCACGCCCTGCACTGATCACATGACAGTGACGTCACCCCAGGTCCTTCAGCTGTGCAAAAGTTCGGGTTGGTGGCAGCCGCTCCTTATGGATTCCATATGCCGCTATAGTGGAATCCATAACGGGATGCGCGACTTACCACCACCCGAACGCCGAACAACGGACTTTTTTTAAATGTTCACTCATCTCTAATCCTGATGCATCCTGAACGGATTTCTCTCCATTCAGAATGCATGGGGATAAAACTGATCAGTTCTTTTCCGGTATAGATCCCCGAGGACGGAACTCTATGCCGGAAAAGAAAAACGCAAGTGTGAAAGTACCCTTAATTGTGCATATCTAAACTGCGTCAGTGCAGTGATTTCCATACCGGGAGTGAGTTCCGTTACGGATTTTAATTCACCACATGTGACAATGTGGGAGACCCTAGTTATGCCTCTCCAAATCCAATAGTTACTGTTGACGAACCCAAAAAAAATTCATTGAAATTTCTATTTTCCTAGAGAGGCGTAAAGTAGTGTCTTGTCGGGATATCAAATCAACTGGACTAAATCCGTGTTACTCCCTGTGAACGGCACTGTTCCGTGTATAGATCCAAATGTGCGGAATACTTTCCCCTACGGATTATTTGGGGATAAAAATTACAGGGATATAATGCGTTAAATATCATTCCCACGATAAACAAAAATCAAAGAGAAGATTAGAGTTTGGCAGATGCACACAGATCCTTAATATAGCAGCTGTACATTTCAAAGGGGCGTGAAATAAATGCATCTTCAAATGGCGGAATGCAGGTGTGTCCCAACTTCATTACATCGTGTAGCCTTATTCAACCCTGGGTGCTGCTATTTATGGCTCCTTACGTTTGAAAATCGGATAATGGGAAATTCGGTGGCAGAATTGCAGTGAAAACAGTAGCTGAAAATCCACAGCTAAAAATCCCCCCCTGGATGTAGTCTCCTTAGATATCAGACGATGAACCTGCCTCACAATGATGGGAGAGGGGGAAATGCATATTGTGCTGTCATTTATGCCGTTGTAATAGGGCTATTTTCTTAAAGAGGACCTGTCACCACTCCTGACACGCCTGTTTTAATAGCTTCATGCATTCCCCATGTAATAACCATTAATAGCTTCATGCATTCCCCATGTAATCACAATTCTGGAGCATCTATTCTTATGCCTGTATGTTGTGCCGTTCCTTTATTATTCCTGCTAGAAGTTATAATTGAATTTCTATTAGCCTTCAGTAAGTTTATAGAGGGGAGGTAACAAGTTGGGGGCGTGTACCTGCACAGACTGACTATCCAATCAGTACTGCTATGTTTAAGTGTGCAGGTACACACCCCCAACTGGTTACCTCCCCTCTATACCCTTACTGAAGGCTAATAGCAATTCATTCATAACTTCTAGTGCAAATAATAAAGGAATGGCACAACGTAGATCTATAAGAATAGATGCACCAGAATTGTATTACATGGGGAATGCATGAAGTAAATAAAAAAAAGACATGTCAGGAGTGGTGAAAGGTCCTCTAAGTCCCAAAAGTGTAACTGGAGAGTGCACTGTGCATGCACGGCCACCTCTCCCTTCACTGATATGGGACTGCCAGAAATAGCCAAGTAGGTGCTCAGCTATTTTCGGGACTCTCATAGTGGTGAATGGAGAGGTGGCCACTCATGCACGGCTGCTTTCCATTCACATCAGGGGTCCAATTCTGGAGATAGCAGCGGGTTGCAGAGGTAGGACCCACAGCTATCGGACATTGATAGCATATCCAATGCCTGAGATGGGAATACTCCATTAGAGCTGTTGTAAATGACCCCCGCTTTAGGGCTCGTGCACACGACCGTATGTATTTTGTGGTCCGCAAAAAATACGAATGACATCTGTGTGAATTCCGTATTTTGCAGAACGGAAGAGCTGGCCCCTGATAGAACAGTCCTATCCTAGTCCGAAATGCAGACAATAATAGGACATGTTCAATTTTTTTGCGGAACGGACACAAGGACATACAAAAACAGAATGCACACTGAGTAACTTCCGTTTTTTTTGTGGACCCATTGAAATGAATGGTTCTGCATACGGTCCTCAAAAAAACAAAACAAAAATAAAAATAAATAAAAAATAAAAAACAGAACGACCACGGAAAGAAAATACATTTGTGTGCATGAGCCCTTAAGCTCTAAAAAATTATATGTTGAAACCATAATTCTATCTCAGCTCTTACTGGTAATTGGTTCTAAAGCTCCAAAAATATCATCGCACAATAAAAAAAGAAAAAAAAAAAAGGGAGAACTGAAGAAAGGTAAGTGCAAACATAATATCAATAAAGCAAGTCCTGACATATAACAGTCAGAAGGAGCAAATGAACACTGATTTCTGCCAATCATGCATATTCTGATGCAAAGGATCTTCCAGCCAATTGCATGTCCCGCAGTTTGACACCATCACAAGTTGATTACAAACTCAAGTTACAATGGCCCCTGAGAAGCCATCATAACTTAAAAATATAGCAAGCCCATTTTCAACCAAAGAGAGAGAGATACTAAGATACTTAGAGGGGTTGTCAGAGTTATTTTTTTGTTTTACTATCTAGGCAAATATAACAACTCACTTTATCTGGAGTGCCTGGTTTATCAGATTTGACTGAGGGTCACATGACCTGTGATGTCAGCTTCTAACCTGCTCTGATAAAGTTCGTTGCACAAGCCTGTAAACGAGATGTCACTGTGCTGGCCACGCCACCCTTCCCTTCTGTATTCTCTCTCCTATGATTTTTAACCCCTTCAGCTGCACAGACTGGGTAGCTGCAGGCAGTGAGGAGACAATGCTGGGCACAGGAGCCGACAGACTAGAGAGCATAAGGTAGGGGGAAGATCCTGTGTGTATTAGCAGTGTCATTATACAGCTAGAACTTGTAGTTCTACACATACAACATGCTGCAGATTCTCCCAGCACTCAGGGCAGCTCTTGTATTCACTCCCTTAGCAGTTATACAGCTAGGACTTCTTAGTTTGACACATACAAGATGCTGCTGATTCTCCCAGCACTTAGGGCAGCTCTTGTATTCACTCCCTTAGCAGTATTATACAGCTAGGACTTCTTAGTTTGACATATACAAGATGCTGCTGATTCTCCCAGCACTCAGGGCAGCTTAGAAGAGCAGGGGGAGGGGCAGAGATTGTTGTTATTGCATGTTATACAGCTAAATTAACCACCTAGATCTGCCTGTATGCGGGCGGTGGAGTGATTATTGCCATTCTTATTGCCAATCAGCGCAGCAGAAGAATTTTCTTTTCATCGCCACTGAAAACATAAGGTGGAAGTTCTAAAAGAAAATCAAAAGCAACACCGGGGGGGTGCAGTAAAAAAGTACGTAAACAGCAATCGCTCATGTGCCTATTTAGAATTGGTTGTTTGACCCAAGAAGTACAACAGCGACTTAAATCTGTTAAAATAGACAAATATACTGACAGGGAATGTTCCACAGGATTGGCGCATAGCAAATGTGGTGCCAATATTCAAAAAGGGTCCAAAAACAGAGCCCGGAAACTATAGGCCAGTAAGTTTAACATCTATTGTTGGTAAACTGTTTGAAGGGTTTCTAAGAGATGCCATCTTAGAGGATCTCAACATAAATAAGCAAATAACACCATATCAGCATGGCTTCATGAGGGATCGGTCATGCCAAACAAATTTAATCAGTTTCTATGAGGAGGTATGTTCTAGACTTGACAGCGGCGAATCAATGGATGTTGTATATCTGGACTTCTCCAAAGCATTTGACACTGTACCTCATAAAAGGTTAGTATATAAAATGAGGATGCTCGGACTAGGAGAAAATGACTGTATGTGGGTAAGTAACTGGCTGAGTGACAGACAACAGAGGGTGGTTATTAACGGTAGATACTCAGATTGGGTCACTGTAACTAGTGGGGTACCTCAGGGGTCAGTATTGGGCCCTATTTTCTTCAATATATTTATTGGAGGCAGCTATAAGTACAGCAAATAGTTCCAAATGGGGGCTGTAAATTCTCAAATCAGTCCTGAGCTCTTTGGTTGTTTTCAGATGAATTAATCCAGCTTAGTGTGGGATCCGGACATTTTGTGCCAGGGTTGGATTGTTTGGAAGAGACGTACGGCCAGTGGACACAAGTGATACAGCAAATCCGTGAAGAAAATTTGTTGTACTTTTTTTTTTTTAAACATTCTCTGCAGTTTAAGTGGCTGGACAACCCTTTTTTTATGTTGCTAAGGGCCCATTTAGACAGCCGTAGTACTTTGCGGATATGCAAAACACGGATAACAGCCATGTGTCCGCAATATACGCACTGCACAGGGCCGCAACCATAATAGAAAATGCCTATTCTTGTCTCCGATTTCGCACAAGAATAGGATAAGCTCTATCTTTTATTTGGAGCCGCAGAACGGCACCACAGATGCGCACAGTACACGCTGTGCTGTCCGAATCTTTTTCGACCCCAATGGTTCCGCAAAATTGTGGAACGGATGCAGACTCATTCATAATGCCATCTGAATGAGCCATCTGCAAAAAATACAGATGACGTCCGTGTGTATTCCATATTTTGAGGAACGGAACAGCTGTCCCCTAATAAAACAGTACTATCCTTGTCCGTAATGGGGACAATAATAGGACATGTTCTATTTTTTTGCGGAACGGACATATGGACACAGAATGCACACGGAGTAACTTCCGTTTTCTTGCAGACCCATTGAAATGAATGGTTCCGTATACAGTTCACAAAAACGAAAAAAAAAAAAAAACTAACGGACATGGAAAGAAAATAAGTTTGTATGCATGAGCACAGTACAAAGTTTGTTACTTAAAGGGGTTGTGCAGTGCATCCTCCTGACTCTTTTTATCCGCTGATTGACAGACAAAAGGAGAAATCTGTCAATCAGAAACTGGAGGGCAGGGGAAACAGCATTTTCATGAATACATTGGACTGTCAACATTTTTTTCAGAAACGACTGCAGTTTAAAGAGGTTGTGCAGTGTTGATTGGTCATCAATATCTGAATGGGGGGGCATCAGACTCCCAGCACTCCTGCCGATCAATTGTTTGAAGTGGTAACGGGACGCATACAAGCGCCGCTTCCGCTTCAAAATTACCGGCGCATCATTTTGCTTTTAGTGACGGCGCAGTGCATTTATCACTGTTCATCCCATTCACTTGAATGAGAAGCCATGCAGATAATTTAGTACGACGTGGATTCAGTGCTTGCATAATTGCCACTACTGCGTCAAACAGCTGATTGGCAGAGGTCCTGGGAGTCTGATACACCCCCGCCCAATCCGATATTGATAACCAATCCCGAGGAGAAGTCATCAACATTTACCCACTGCACAACACTTTAAATTGAAGATGTTTCTGAGAAATTACATTGCAGTTTCAAGAGTCCAACGTATTCATGAAAATGCTGGCTCCCCTGACCTCCAGACCTTGGAGAGTAATAGGGAGAAGCCTGTCAATCAGCAGATGAAGAGAGTCAGGAGGACGGGGGGAACCTGCATATGGATGCATTGGACTCCTGCCTCACACTTTTGGCTATGCATTACAACAAATAGCAATGCATACGTCACGCTACCTTATGCTGCCCTCAGAGGGGAACATAATGGAGCTCACAGGTTCCCTTTATACTTTGGGCCTCGACCAATACAACAGAAGCTCCACGTTGTCTTTACTTCTTGAGTAGCGTCTATAGATCTTTGCAAGAAATTCGTTCTATCAAGTGTGATCAAAAGAGCCGAGAGTCTTTCACATCAAGAGCTTCTAAATATATATTTCTACCGGGCCTTTATTAGCAATTTTGGAAATAAACCCGTCTATTTATAACTAGAACGTGTGGAAGTGGCACAAATAACACAATGAAGCAGGGGCTGAGATCTCGGTGCTATCCAGAGGAACTTCATGAAACAATCTGTTCCCCAAATAGGGGTTTAATCATATTCACGGGTTCACGATGCTTTTCAGATCTTCCCCCATCACTGCCATTTAGAATCAGGGTGACTGCTGTAGCATTTTGCAGCCCTTTTCAAAAAAAATGGTGCAAATCACTAAATGATCTTTAATCATTATTAATAGGAAATGTGCCATAGCCAGAGGACATCATTGTATAACATAATACAAGGCCGCGGCGGGATCAGGAAGTGGGGAGGAGCATAGAACGAAGCAGCGTCAGAACAGCAGAGGCGGGAAGTGGGGAGGAGAGAAATACTTATACTATTTATTTTGGCCTTTAAAAAAAAAAAAAACATCCTTTAATAGGTAAGTATTTTTAGTTAATTATATATATTGTGTATGATCAGATGTTGTAGACAGATTCGTAAGTGACGCGTTAAAGCCTTCGAGGGCTGCATATAATTTAGAATACAAAACATAAAAGGTGCTTATGTAATTCGTTGAGAAAACACGTTTTTTGCTATGATACATCCATAGCTGAGGACAGGTATTTAAGCACCTCAATGACAGGTTCAAGCAGTTTAACTTGCTTATCCCTCCCTTAATAGACACAAAGCAAGCACACTTCAAAAGCCAGTCCTGTCCATGACAGTTCATGTTTATACTGAACATAAGCCTCAAACCTCCGGTATAGGCCGAACTTGTGGCACAGGCAAGGAGGACTCGTTCACAACGTTACCACAGTAATCCGGGACAATAGAAATGACACCAGCCAGAAATCCACAGATTTAGGGCTCATTCAGACGACCGTATCCGTTTTTGTGGTCCGGCAAGAAGCGGATACTGGCCATGTGCGTTCTGCATTTTGCGGAAGGGGCAGCCCTATGACAGAAATACCTGATAAAAATTGTGGAACAGAAGCGGACTCAAATATACGGTCTTGTCTTCTCTCCACCTCCTAGCCTTATAATGCCGCTTCAAATCCCATCTGTTACCTTCTGTGGACAGCGGCTTCATCCACTGAACTGCATGTGTACAGTTCAGTGGATGAAGTCGCTGCCAACAGGTCACAGACTGCGCAGGCGCACACATAAGGGAGGTGTATGCCTGCGCGAGATTTGCAGCGGCATCTTGATGACATCGCCAAGGCTACGGAGGTGGAGAGTAGGGGAGGAGTGGGCTCCATTCGGATGGAAGCAGCTGGGCTCCAATAGCGATAAGTACAGCCCCTTGGGCTCTTTTAACCTAATTAGCATAGTTATAAAAACTTTTTTTGGGGGAGGGGGCAAAATAAGAGCGATCATGACATAGAGGTACACTTGAAAATGGAACAGAGTTGCGGTTAAAAACAGGCCAGGGTGGTGCTAGACTCCCTTTGACATTGACATCTGTTGATATAGCCAAACACTAATCTGATCTTAACCTCATCGAGGTAGTACCCAAAAACTTTAAATATGTAACACTGAGGTACACCAATCTCTTATACAAAATATCAATCTTTATTAAATATCATTAAAATACACATTACATACCATAAAAGAGGAGAAACAAGAAAAACATGCGCCAAACAACTTGCCACGCCACGGATACGCGGCTATTAGTGGGTCCTAAACCAGCGGTTCACCGGAATGAACCCTAGACAGAACAGACCTTAAACGTTCAAATAATGACTACCCCATCAGAGTGTGGAACATTACTCAAATCCCAATCTGTCTAATGGTGGAGTGCTCATTCCCTCCCGATGCAAATACACTAGCAACTCGTGCCTTACCTCGGCCACATACACCCGTAATGCAAGTAGGCGCACCTCGCGCGTGCGTACAGCTTCTTCAAGAGGAGAGTGACCTCTCCTCTTGAAGAAGCTGTACGCAACGCCGAGGTGCGCTACTTGCATTACGTGTATGTGGCAGTAAGGCACAGCTAGTGTATTTGCACCGGAGGAATGAGCACTCCACCATTAGACAGATTGGGATTTAGTAATGTTCCACACTCTGATGGGGTAGTCATATTTGAACGTTAAGGTCTGTTCTGTCTAGGGTTCATTCCGGTGAACCGCTGGTTTAGGACCCACTAATAGCCGCGTATCCGTGGCGTGGCAAGTTGTTTGGCGCATGTTTTTCTTGTTTCTCCTCTTTTATGGTATGTAATGTGTATTTTAATGATATTTAATAAAGATTGATATTTTGTATAAGAGATTGGTGTACCTCAGTGTTACATATCTGTTGATACAGGACAAGTCTATAAAGAATTGCTAGAAATCTTGCAATCTGGCTTATTTCAACCTGTATCACCTTAGTAATTTACTGAATCCATTATTTTTTTTGTCTGAGCTCCTTAAAAGGGTTTTCTGAGACTTTTATATTGATGACCTCTCCTTTGAATAGGTTATAAGTATCTAATCGGTTGAGGCCTTTTCCATGCTCACCAAACACAGTGCAGTACATTGTGTATAGCGGCCATGCTTGATATCATGCTCAGCCCAATTCACTTCTATGGGGCAGAGCTGCGCCTAGGCCACGTGACTGATGAACGTGTCATCAGTGGCCTAGGCTAAGCTGCGAGAAGGCCGCGGTGCTCACCGGAGCGCCGATGCCTTCTCAGACAGCTAATCGATGGGGGTCCCAGGAGTCGGACTCATGACTCACGACCTATCCTCAGGATGTCAGGCCATGTAAAGAACGTGTGTCTGGGAAACAAGAACACAAACCATTTATTCTGGCATCTCGTGGTATCTAGATTTGGTCCATTTATCTATCTGGAGAGTAAAAGCTGAAGCTCTTCTGTAGTAAACGTGTCTAACAACGAGTTAGCGTATTGATTCTAAGACAATGGGCGTAGTGATCCACTGGTTAATAATTACATGGAGAGCAACACCGTCCTGCTTATACACTATGCCAAAACGCGTGGGGTTTTGTTGCAGGTCATTTTGAGTCCTTGAAATATAAACAAGGTAACAAACCATTGATCCATAAAATGAACATCATAATTGGTGGGGTTCGCTTTTTGATGCCTTAATTCATAATACGTAGTAGGAGAACTTACACGAAGCTGAGTGGGACGCTCAGTTTGGAGCCTCCATTGCCGATTCTGTCAGATAGCAGCACTATTACTTCCAGCAAAATGATGGACACTGGCAGAACAGCGTTTTTACAAAAATACTTTGGGGCCACATTTATCAAAACTGTCTAACAGGAAAACTGTCTTAGTTGCCCATAGCAACCAATCAACGCTAGGGTGGCCACTGGCTTCATGCCAGAAAGCCTGACCTCACCAGCCACGCCCCCAAATGGTAACCCCCCCCCCCGACTTTATGAAGCCACGCCCCCCCCCCATCGCCAGCCGGGAAAAGGGGGGGGGGGGAGGAGAGGGAAAGAACTTTCCGAATAGAGAAAACAGGGCCTAAAACCAGACGTCTGGCCACCCTAATCAATGCTCATCTTTCATTTCTTAAAGTGTTCTGAAAAAATAAAAGTCGAGCTCTGGTTGCTATGGGCAACTAAGACAGCCATCCAGTAAAAAAACTAATTTAGCATGGCTGCCTATAGGAGACATTAAATGCATGCGCCTGATGGACGTCTCAGGAACATACTGCGACAAAGTGTGAAAAGTGCCTTAGTTGGACGATTAGCGGTATGTTACATTCCTAGCTATAGCCACACATTTTAGGTAGTTCAAAGCTCTCTCTTCAGACCTCCCCCCATACACATGCATATTTTGCCAGTCAAGCATTAGGTCTTCTGACTAGGGAGAGTAACTGCCATACATCGCTGAGAGCAAAAGGATGGGGCATGTTGATATCCAACTGCTTAATCTTTCTCTCCCCAACATCTGGCGGTCCTGGAGCTGAAATGAATTAATCTAGTTGCAAAATCAGCTAATTTCATTTTATTTTCATTACCCCAAGATAAAACAGAGGTCTGGTGTCCTCTTTGTGCTGGAAGGGACCTTTGTGTCATAACCCAGCGCAACAAAAGATAAAATGATGACAAAGATAAAGATGATACAAGGAAGCGAAATATAATAAAGCATTGTAGCCAGGAAAACTTGCAGGACGCCAGATACAAGTAAGGATACTTTCACATTAGCTGGGTTTTTTTTGCGGATCCGTCATGGATCTGCAAAAACGCTTCCGTTACAATAATACAACCGCATGCATCCGTCATGAACGGATCCGGTTGTATTACGTCATCTATAGCCGTCATGAACACCATTGAAAGTCAATGGGGGACGGATCCGTTTTCTGTTGTGTCAGAAAATGGATGGGTCCCTATTGACTTACATTGTGTGCCAGGACGGATCCGTCTTGCTCCGCACCACATCGCGGACAGAAAAACACTACAAGCAGCGTTTTGGTGTCCGCCTTCAGAGCGGAATGGTGACTGAACGGAGGCAAACTGATGCATTCTGAGCGGATCCTTTTCCATTCAGAATGCATAAGGGCAAAACTGATCCGTTTTGGACCGTTTGTGAGAGCCCTGAACGGATCTCACAAACGGAAACCAAAACGAGAGTGTGAAAGTAGGCCAAGCTAAAGTGAACTTAAAGAAATAAAAAGAAATTCTGTATATTGAGTAGGGTTTTTTCTCTGTTCACGTATGACATTACATTGAGTAGTTTTCTCTGTTCACGTATGATTACTACAGTAAGAAACGCGGGTAGGAGTTTCCTTAGGTAGTACCCACAAGTTTGGCACAGATTTTTCAGAAAGGGGCTACCTCTAAGTGTAACTTGTAGAAAATTTTATTAAAAACACGTCTAAACTAAGAAATGTACAAGTCATTCCAGCCTTCCATCAGATGTACCCACCGGAAGTACTGCCCAAGGTAAAACTCTGAACGCAGGCTGTCATGTATACCAGTGTAGGGGTACGCAGTGGCATACGTTGCCCATGGGATCCCACGTTTCAAAATCAGTCAGGTAAAATGGCGCACCATAGATCTACATTTGGCCTATATAGAGCGGGAGGGTTCACACTGCATACACCAAATGTACAGTAGGGTGGTAACCCGACGTGAACGTAGCCTAATCATGAGAAAGCCTCAGAACGATGCGTGCAAGGAAAGGAAAATTACTTGCATTATCGCATCATCTCCGAAGAGATGAAGTAATGTACACATACCAGTTTTTCAACCGCCGTGTACATAGCAGAAGGACATAGTCATCAGTACAATCATTGCCATTTTTACATGCAAACTCAATATACTAGTGGCATATACATTAGGACATTTATGATACTTTATGGGGTCATTAACAACTACCCCTACGCCAGAAAACTGGCATAAAAAAAACAAACAAAAAGAAAAACACAAACCCCCGTTTTTGTGCAAATGCCACCACTTTCCAAAAAGGGGGCACAGTGTGAGCCCCCCACTATGTTTTTGTCCTGGCTTTAACTTATATATAAAAAAAAAAAAAAAAAAACACGTTAAAGTTTTACTCCGGCCGCCTCTCGGCATGTTTGCCGTGCTACCGCCGCAACTCCGGCCTGCCCCCATTAGTCCGGCGGCACGCGTGCACTAGCAGCAGCACGGATCCGACATGCTGTTTACCAGCCGGAGTAGGCTGCCGCTAGTGTGAAACTAGCCTTATGCGTTTTTGCCCAAATGTGTTGGGTGAGCAACTAGCCTGTTTTTTGCATGCCCATGTGCTGCCAAACATTGGCTCTGCTTGGCATTTCAGCTTAGGCCCATTCACTTGAATGGAACTGAGCTGCGTCTGGACCATGTGACCAATGAACAGGAGCGCTGTGGCCTCTTTGAACTGGGGATCGGTGGGGCGGTGCTGAGAGTCAGATACCCACCAATCTGATTTTGATGACATATCTTGAAGAGAGATCATCAATATCAAACTCCCGGAAAACCTATTTAACAACATATACATGTTCAATCAGGCAGGCATGCTTAGTGAATGGGGGAGAAAACTGTGTCCGGTCAGGACGCACAGCCTGTGAAAATCTAATGTGTATGTGCAGGTTAAAGGGGTTTTCCGGGATTTTTATATTGATGTCCATTAGCTGTTGGGAATAGCTCTGATGCTGGAGATGCTTACTGCAGTACTGTTCCCAATCACCTTAATGGGGGCAGTGCTGCAGTAACCAGCTCTGCCCTCTACACAATGGAGGGAGCGGTATAGTTCAAGTGCCAGAGCACTTCCTGAACAGCTGATCAGTGAGGGCGTCGGATCTCCACTGATCTGATATTGATGGCGTACCCCATCAGTAGGTAATCAATCTAAAAATCCTGGAATACCCGCTGTACCCTGTATCTTCGTCAGTCCCATACAGATTGAATAGAGTGGTAGTGCGCATACGAGACCTCCGCTCAATTCAAACTCATAGTTAGACCCCCAGTAAACACTTATCCCCTGCATAAGTGATGTGTTGTTAGAGGGAAAACCCTTTAATAGCTATGCTAAGTTTTGCGGTTGGACGCCCGGCAGTCAGACATGTAGCCCCTATCCTGTGGATGGGTGATGCCCTGTGTAAATGTGCTTTTTCTTTCACCATCACAGCAATTACGTTGCCTCTGAACTCACGCTATATAGTTGAATACTGGTGAAGCAATCATACCAGTATAACAAGTAGAACTTTAGAAATAACATAGCGCCATATGGAAAGTACTGACTATAAATAGAACAGGTTTTTTCTAACTGTTAAAAATAGTTGTAATTTTCATGTGGCATTACTCACTGGGATTTTCAGTCCAATACAGAACTAGCAGCACAAGAGAAGTGACGAACAAGACTAGGACTGAATGGTGAAAGACTAGCCAGTCTCATCGTCAGACCTCTCAGGCACCATGCACACGACCATGTCCACTGTGCCGGACGCAAACTGCGGATGTACAACATACCGATGCCGTCTGTGTTCCATCACCCCTTTTTTGTGAGGCCCATTGACTTCAATGGGTCCGTGGTCCGCGTTTTACGGACTTGTTCTATCTTTTTGCGGAACAGACATACGAATGTGGAAAGTACAAGTATGACCAGTGTGCTTTCCGCATCTGTATGTCCATTCCTCAAAAGGATAGAACATGTCTTCCACTTGTCCTCAAACTGCAGACCATGAAATCAACGGGTCTGCAAAAAATGCGGATGAAACATGGACGACATCTTTTTTGGGGGGGGGGGGGGGGATCTGCAATATGCGGAACACAAAGCGGATACGGTTGTGTACATGGGGCCTTACTGAACGTCCACGGCCATCTACCGCATTACTGTTCTGTTACTGGCATGTTGAAGGAAATTGCTTCCACTTTACCACAGAAATGAGAGGCAAGGCTCTTCCTGTGTCAGCCTGTTTAAAGCAGTGGTCAGTAACGTTCGGCACTCCAGATGTGGTGAAACCACAACTCCCAGCATGCTCCATTCACTTCTATGGGAGTTCTGAAAGGAGCCAAGCAAGTGTGCATGCTGGGAGTCGGAGTTTCACCACAGCTAGAGTGCCGAAGGTTGCTGACCCCTGGTGTAAAGCCTGCAAGAAGGCCTCTAGTAGTGGAGGTCCCTCTGCTATTCCAAATTCTGCTGCAGGTGGGATCTCAACTAGATACATTAAAGGGGTTCTGCAGTTTGTTACAACTGATGATCTATCCTCAGGATAGATCATCAGCATCTGATCGGCCGGGGTCTGACACCCGGGACCCCGCCGATCAGCTGTTTGAGAAGGCAGCGGCGCTGCAGGAGCACCGCGGCCTTCTCACTGTTTACCGCTGCTAGCACCCCGCCCCGTGACGTCACGACTTGTATCCAAGTGGCGTGGGCGAGGCTAAGCCCTGTTCACTGAATGGAGCTTAGCCCCGCCCACGCCACTTGATACAAGTCGTGACGTGACTGGGCGGGGCGCTAGCAGCGGTAAACGGTGAGAAGGCCGTGGCGCTCCTGCAGCGCCGCTGCCTTCTCAGACAGCTGATCAGCGGGGGTCCCGGGTGTCAGACCCCGGCCAATCAGATGCTGATGATCTATCCTGAGGATAGATCATCAGTTGTAACAAACTGCAGAACCCCTTTAAGGGCTAGAAATTGTCCTTGACAGAATGTATTGCAGAGATTATTTTTATGAAAGCACTAGGTCAAGGAGAAAGTCTCTCTTCAAATACAGGACTTGTGCCACATCTCCATATTATGGAGCCACAGGGAGCGTGTACCTCTGTGCAAGAGTCTCTGCTGTGTGCATGAGGCCTTAGAACGTAACTGCATCCATGGCGGAATATACAAGGGGCAAAAGACTTATCAGAGGGATCAGTCGAGATGTATGGCATCAAGCGCTGGAGTGTGGAACTTCTTATGACAAATGAGGTAATGAAATACCTCATGTTTTTATGAGGTAATGCTATTTTCACACTAGCGACAGGGTAGTCCGTCAGGCTGTTGGTGAACAGCCTGTCGGATCCGTCCTGCCACTAGTTCACGTGTGCCCCGGACTGCCGCCCCGTCCCTATTGACTATAATGGGGGCAGGGGTGGAGTTCCAGCGGTAGCATGGCAGCGCACAGCGAGAGGCCACTGGACTAAAAGTACGACATGCAGTCAATATATAGTCAATGGAGACGGAGCTGCAGTCCGGGGGCACACGTGAACAAGCAGCAGGATGGATCCGACAGGCTGTTCACCCGATGGAACAGCCTGACGGACTCCCCTGCCGCTAGTGTGAAAGTGCTACACCTTAATATCCATAATTTCCCTACTTAACTACACCAGCAGGTTAAGTATACAAAGTCTAGACAGACACACAAAGGCATCACACAGTCAATATATGGTTCCTATTGATCGCCTCCAGCCTTTTCTAAGTGACGGCCTAACCTCATGTTCACAGTGCCGTTTACTTCGTAATGCTGTGCCTTGGAGTTGGATCAGCACATGGTTTTAGCCCAATTCAATGACAATCTATCATCTGCATGTGGTCACCGGCCACCGCTACTGTGCGGAAACTGGGCAAGAATGGACAAATCAATTTTCTTTCAGGGACACGAATTTCAAATCTGTACACCTGCGTCATCGTGTATGAACCACAGAGCAGATTAATCAATAAGATGCTTATCTTAATCATTCATTTTTTACGCAGATCTTGGCTTGGAAAATATGCCAAAATCCTTGTCAAAAAGCTGCTGGGTCAACATGCCCCTCCCTAGCAGTGTGAGAAGTAGTAGTAGACACTAGGGTTGTTTCGGGTATCGAACTTTCGATACCCAATCGATACTTTTCTCTGGTATCGAGCTCGATACCAGGATTAGTATTTTATGGATACTGGGCTGCGCTACTGCACAGCCCAGTATCAGAGAACGTGGCTGCGCCGCTCTCAGCACGGCCATGTTCTCCTCGGCAGCACAGGGAGAAGGAGGCGGTCTCTCCCTCACCCTCTGCTGCCGCTGCAACCAATAGAGCGAGAGGGGCGGGGGGGGGAGGGGAGCACTGGCCACCAATGTTTTATTACAGGGGACAAAGGGGGGGCGGAGCATTGGCCAGCAATGCCTAGTACCGTTTCATATATAAATGCAGGCACAAGACACAGGCTGCCGGCACCTGCCTGTGACCCAGCACTGCGATCAGAGGCAATTAACCTCTCAGGAGCCTGTGTCTTCTGCCTGCATTTATATATGAAACGGTACTAGGCATTGCTGGCCAGTGCTCCCGACCCCCCCACCCAGTCCCCTGTATTAAAACATTGGTGGCCAGTGTGGCTCCTCTGTCCACCCCTTCCTCCCCCCAGTAATAAAAGCATTGGTGGCAGTGGCTACAGGGTCCCCTCACCTCCTCCTCATTAGTGGGAGTGATCGGAGCCCCAGCAGTGTAATGCTGGGGCATCGATCGGTTACCATGGTAACCAGGATGCTTCTGAAGTCCTGGCTGCCATAGTCTGCTCCCTGCTGCTGTGTGCACAGAGCACAGGGCAGCAGGGAGAGGGTGAGATCCTATTCACCCTGATAGAGCTCTATCAGGGTGAATAGGATGAAAATGATTCCAGGTTCTAGCCCCTAAGGGGGAAATGGTTAATAAATAAACTGTAAAAGAAAAAAAAAAGTTTCCCAATTTTACATATAAAATATAAACAATAAATAAAATATGACATATCGCCGCGTCTCAAAAGTCCAAACTATTAAAAAATCCACTTTTATGCGGTGAACGCCGTAAAAAAAAAAAAAAAAATGCACGATTCGCCATTTTCTTTTAGTCGCCGTAAAAAAGTAGGATAGGACTGTTGTATTATAACACGGCGGTGCAATAAAATGTGGAATGCACGCAGAGTTTTTTGTAGTTTTTTTTTTTCGCGTGGTATCGAATATCGCAATACTTTTTTATGGTATCGAAACCGAATCAAAATTTTGGTACCGAAACAACTCTAGTAGACACAGAGGACCACTGCTGTACCAGAATACACTTTATGGCATCTTCTTTCAAATTAAACTATAGACCGTGTGCCAGTGCATGTTATGGGGTGAATATTAATGAGTGCTTCCATTATGAAAGTGCTCATAAGTACAGGTGGACCAGGGAGCGGTGAGCGCAGCGCTCCCCGCGCTCTGTACCGCTTCCTGGTCCTCAGCCACTTGTCGTGCTGTGATTGTGAGTGAGGACGTCAGCGAGCTGTGACCTCACGCTGTGCAGGTCGGGTCACAATTCAGTGCACGTCAGGAAGAAGAAAAGCGATGGATGTGAGGAGCGGTGGTGACATCCAGGACAGGAAAGGTAAGCGTTTTTTTTTTTTTTTATCTGATCTGAGGTCTGATTGGGGGACTTATTAACATTGGGGGTCTAAGCCAAGGTCTGATGAAAAATATATATTTTTTCTTATTTCTAGTTGCCTCCCATGGGCAGGTGTGTCGTACAAAGCGAAAAATATAAAATTATATAAATACATACACACACATATATATTTAGGCAACTTTCACACTCGCGTTTTGGCTTTCCGTTTGCGAGATCCGTTTAGGGCTCTCAGAAGCGGTCCAAAACAGATCAGTTTTGCCCTAATGCATTCTGAATGGAAAAAGATCTGCTCAGAATACATCAGTTTGCCTCCGATCAGTCTCCATTCCACTCTAGAGGCAGACACCAAAACGCTGCCTGCCGCGTTTTGCTGTCCGCTTGACGGAACTGAGCCAAACGGATCCGTCCTAGTACACAATGTAAGTCAATGGAGATGGATCCGTTTTCTCTGACATAATCTAGCACAATAGAAAACGGATCCGCCCCCCATTGACTTTCAATGGTATTCATGACGGATCCGTTATGGCTATAGAAGACATAATACAACCGGATCCGTTCATGACAGATGCATGCGGTTGTATTATTGTAACGGAAGCATTTTTTTGCAGATACATGACGGATCCGCAAAAAAGCTAGTGTAAAAAGGACCTGATTTTGGCTTCCAAAACTGCATCCGGATACCTGACTACGAGGCTGAACACTTACAAGCCAGAAATAATGTCGGAAAAGGCACCTAAATTTGGCCCTTGCTAGAGATGCTTTTCTCTTCCCTGCATCGTCTCTTGGTTTATGTACGTTAACATTTTATATTAAAAAAAATGTGATGGCCCTCTAATAAATAGGATACCATTTACAAATGCAGCATTGAAGTAGGCCTAAAACTGTCTAATGCTTGATTTACCTGCCCCAATAGTCAGGCCAATTATCAGGAACAAACATTACTACAGACACTCGTTCCCGATAATCGACCCATGTAAAACACTCATTCATTCATCAAGGGAAATGATCTTTCAAGCAGAACATTAAAGGGGTATTCCAGTTGGTACAAGTGATCCCCTATCTATGGGGGATAACTTTAAGAACCCCCACCGATCACAAGAACGGGAGCCCCCATATCCCCTGCAGCTCCCTGAAATGACCAGAGCGGCCAGTCACACAGTAGAGCGCTTCAATGTCTCCGGAACTCCCATAGAAATTAATGGAGCAGCCGCGCGCATGTGCAACCAACCATGTTAGGGGAGCTGCAAGGGGTCTGCAGGGGGTAGGGTACGGGTCACTATTCTTGTGATCGGTGGGGGTCCCATCGGTAGGAGATAGGGGATAACGTACCAAAAGGAATACCCGTCTAAGGTCCCTTTCACATCTGCGTTGTTCCTTTCCGTCCTAGAGTTCCGTCCTCGGGGCTCTAGGACGGAAAGATACTGATCAGGATTATCCTAATGCATTCTGAATGGAGAGAAATCCGTTCAGGATACATCAGGATGTCTTCAGTTCAGTACTGACACGTTTTTTGGCCGTAGCAAAATCCACAGCATGCTGCGGATTTTCCTCCGGCCAAAAATCCTGAAGACATGCCACAAGGACAGATCCGGAACTAATGAAAAGCATTAATCCGGATCCGACTTTAAGCTAAACGTCGTTTCGGCGCATCGCCGTATCCGACGTTTAGCTTTTAAGAATGGTAACCATGGTAGCCAGGACGCTACTAAAGTCCCGGCTGCCATGGAAAAGCAGCGGGGAGCCGGGGGAGAAGCTACTTACCTTCCGTGCGGCGGCCGGGGCACTCCTCGATGGCGTCACCGGGTCCCTGCGTCGCATGGTTCACATAGCTATGCTGGCTGCCATGGTAACCTGAAAGCATATTGAAGACTGACCAGTTTGCTTTCAGTTGTCTTGCGTTGTGACGGATCCGGCGACGGAAATGCAGGCCGGATCCTCACAATGTAGATGTGAAAGAGGCCAAAATCATCGTTTCTGGGCAGCAGTTTGTGCTGCCCGGGGACAATGCAGCTGTATACGGACAAGCTATAACAGTGGCCATGAATCCGTGGTACTGCATGTAAATGAAGGAAGGAACAGTCTCCCCCCGATAATTGCCGGCTCAGTTGGGCAGTGTAAATATGACCTTGTCATGTTCACCACTTTTATGGTGCAATCGGCAGCAAGTTTTTGGCACATTTTTCTTAGTAAATTTTTTTGTCGGTTTTATAAATGTACAGCGGCTTGGGATTAGCAGCTGCCTCCATAGAAATGAATGGAAAAGGAAGTGTTTACACTACTAGCTCATTTTCTACACAGCAACGGCTTGAGATTGGCACCACTTATATACATACGTACAATAATTTATGTATAAGGGCATAAGAAACCTCTACATCACTTCAGAGCTCAGTCTGCGTGGAGAACACCCCCTGCCAGCTGCGTCCTCTACTCTGCACTAAACACTTTCAGCGCTTGCGCAGTAGAGGACGCAGTCGCCATCTTGGGAAGCTTTAACCACTGTGTGCATCTGGGAGGCTTCTCCATGCAGGCTAGAAATAAGCAGGAACTTGGAGTCTGGCAACTCAGTGGCGGGTTCAGGGCATCCCTGGTGGTGGAAGATCCACAGTATCTGCAGTGAACCCACCACTGAGAAGACCGTTATGTAGATAACCTCCTCCTGTAAGACAGAGCGGCAGAACTCACCAATGAGGGACCCCCCAAGTGTGGGCAAGTCACACGAATGATGACGTCACGCGCACAGCTGTGGCCACATCTCAGACCACAAATAACGCAAGCGCAGAATAGCGCTACCTTCCGTGTGCATTCCACACTTTTTTCACTCCCATCAATATTCTGGTCCACCATACGGACAATGGGACATGTTCTATAATTCACGGAACAGCCATAAAGATATGCAGAAAATACGGATCTGCTCGCGGCTCCATAGAAATGATGGGTCTGTGATAGAGATGAGTGAATCAGCAGGCCATGTTCACATGTGGGGGGCTGCCCCCAGAGGTGAAGAAGTGCCCACTTACTGTTAGCATTACAGGCCCGGCCCTGGCAATTTTCTGCCTGCTCCGCTGGGCAGAGGCTTGACTTCAGCGCTGTGACTGCGCAGACGGTGAGGGAGCCCTGCAAACCAGACTAATCGATTCGCTCATCTCTAGTTTGTGCGCCATCGGCCAGTGCGTAGCACACTGATGAAAATGGCGGTCTAAGGCTACATTCACACGACCGTATAAATGAGTCAGCATCCCTTCCGCAATTTTGCGGAACCACTCCTTTCTATGGGGCCGCAAAATATGAAGACAGCACACTGTGTGCTGTCCGCATCGGTTGCTCAGTGCCACGTTTACGCAAAACAAAGTAGAACATGTCCTATTCTTGCCAGAATAGGCATTTTTAATGATGGCCGTGGCATGTGCGGTCCAAAAATTGCGGAAAGCACATGAGCCGGTATCCGTAGGATAGGCACATGAGCCTAATATGTAGGAACTCGTATAATATCCATGAAAAACTCCATGTGTCCTTGCACCGACATTGTAAGTTGTATGTAGTAAATAGCGGACAGGTAGCCCTACCCTCTTTATAACACAGCGTTCAGTCTTATAGGGAAGAGCCGTCAGCAGTAGGGTTAAGTGAACTTGTGGTTTCACGTTCGGCGTACAAGGTTCGGGTTATCACAGAATTCTGTTATGGATTCCGCCACCAGGGACCATGAGTTATGGTCTGTGGTAGCAGAATCCTTATGGAGTTCTTTGATAACCCGAACCTTGTACGCCGAACGTGAAACCACAAGTTCACTTAACACTAGTCAGCAGTAGGGTTGTTGCGATACTCGATACCATTCAATACCACGCGAAAAAAAATAAAACACCAAAAAAGCCGCATTTTATGGAATGTGCGGCCCATAATCAAACAGTTCAATGCTATTTTTTTTGGGGGGGGGGGGACAAGGTGACTAAAAAAAAAAAGAATCGCGCGTTTTTTTATAAAATACATTTCTGTTACGGTGTTCATCGCTTAGGAGATTTTTTTTATGTTTTTACAGTTTGCACTTTTTTGGATGTGGCGATATGTAATATAAAATATATAAACAATAAATAAACATATGTAAAATTAGGAAAGGGGGTGATTTATACTTAATATTTTGGTGTTTGTTTTTCTAAACTTTTTATTTAATAACCATTTCCCCCCTTAGAGGCTAGGACCTGGGTTCTTTTCATCCCTCCCTTGTCCTATTCACCCTAGTAGACCTCTATTAGGGTGAACAGGATCTCACCCTCTCCCTGCTGCCCTGTGCATAGTGCACACAGCGGCAGGGAGCTGACCATGGCAGCCAGGGCTTTAGTAGCATCCTGGTTGCCATGGTAACCGATCAGAGCCCCAAGATTACACTGCTGGGCTCTGATCAGAAGCTGCCACTGCACCACCAATTAATGGAGGGCACCTTGTGGCCACTGCTACCAATGATTTAATACTGTGGGGGGTTGGGTTGTTTTCAGTACTGGGGAAGAAGGGGGGGTGTAAAAGTAACCTTTTAATACAAACACAGGAGGCCGGTGCTGGCGGCACAATCACATAGCCGGCACCCGACCTCTCTGACAGGGAGCTGCGAACCGCGGCAGTTAACCCCTTAACTGCCGCGGTTCGCAGCGCCCTGTCAGAGAGGTCAGGTGCCGGCTATGTGATTGTGCCGCCAGCACCGGCCTCCTGTATTTGTATATTGCGAGTTATCATCATTGGTCACAGCTCCTCCTCCGCCCCTCTCTCTTCTTATTGGCAGCAGCAGCGGCAGAGGGGGGAGGGAGAGACTCCCTCTCCCCTGTGATGCTGAGGAGAACATGGCGCGCGCTGAGAGTAGTATCGGTAAATGTCAAATCCCGGTATAGAATCGATATCGGTACAATTGGATAATTCAATACCCGCTACAACCCTAGTCAGCAGACATAACCTTCTTAAAGGGCTTCTCCAGGATTCAGGTCATCAATATGAGATCATGGGGTCCTCTGCCGATCAGCTGTATGAGGCCTCCTCGCAGCTTACTGAAGACAGCACTGTCCCTTGGATAGCGCCCATGCTTGGTATTGCAGCTCAGTCCCAATTACTGCAATGGTCATGTGACCCAGGTACGGTGACATCACTGGCCTAAGCACTCAGAGCATCACAGCCTCTTCATACAGCTGATCGGTGGAGGTGCCAGGAGTCAGACCCCTGTCGACCTCATACTAATGACTGGTTAATATTTTAATCCTGGAAAGCCCCTTTAAATGTAGTTGTCTGAAAGTTTACCAATCTTACACCCCCTTAAAGTGGTCCTCCACACACAGACTTTAAAATGCATCTCATGTGTAGCCAGGTCTGGGAGCGGTGCCCACATGCTGACATGGCAGAGAAGACCAGTGACTGCCCCAAGCAGACTGTCAGCTCCTGGGCCTACCCCCTGGTTACCTGGGAGCTCAGGTAGCGCTTCAGGCACTCCTCGCACACTCCTTTCTTGCAGCAGGGAAGAGGCTTAATGGTCTTATCCTCCAAACACACCCGGCAGCTCATCATCACCCTGTGGCCGCCATCGGTGAGGCTGCTGATCAGGAAGGGGGACAGTTCTAGCTCCAGGCTGGCCGGGCTCAGGGGGAGCTCGCTCGGCCCTCGCACGGAGCTCCGAGGGGTGCTGTCCGCCAGAGGGCGCTGCAGCTCCTGCTCCGCAGGGGGCACCGGAGGCAGCTCCCCAGATAAGTCACTCTCCACGCAGTAAACGGTGCACAGCACGCTGCACCTCTTCCTGGGCTTGTGCCCCACGGAGCCGATGAACCTGGCGGGCTCCTCTGGGTCTCTACTGGGTTCCTCAGCATGCAGACAATAGGGTTCGCGCAGACCCCCATCCTCCTCATCCTCGTCATCCTCCTCCTGGTCGCTGCCCGCTGTGTGCTGCACGTCCTGGGTATGCGGGGCTTCCTCATGCTGATCCCCCATTCCCGGTGCCAGGCTGCCCATACAGCACTAGGAGCTGACACTCCGTGGACTTCACTTGTGCTTCCGGGTCCGTGCAGGGGCCTTTCACCCTCCCACTTGTGTAAGGGACGATCCACCGGTCTGGCCGGGCCGACACTGCCCCTCGGTGACTGTTTCCAGCGGGCAGTAGCCCCATGCACGGTGCCCAAGTTGTCAGTGCAGGACAGCGCTGCTCTTCCCTGTACAGTCCACGGAGCAACCCCGGCAGTGCATAGCAGCGCGCAGCACCCAGCGCGGGGGGCGGGGCCAACCTGCATCTTTCCTGCTCTGCCACTCTCAGCTGTTACCGTATTCCTTCTAGTAGCCTGCCCCGGCCAGCTGACTACCGCATTTCTCACAGTACATTGACTATCTCTGGACTATAGCACTACCGTAATGTTCTGAATCATTACGAATCATTATGTATTTTACACAGTTATATAGCTCTGCTTAACTATATTCCGTAGCGCTTTCCAGACATTAGCGAAATTATTTTATTACTTTTGCTATCAAAGTTTTTCCTTTTTTCTTACCTGATATTTATTGGAGGGTAAACTCAAAAAAAGGGTGGAAAAACTGCTATCCTTACAGTGTTAGATCCTACAGGTTAGTGGTGCAGGTAGAAGACAGGAGGGGCTATATCAAAGATGAATAAGAGCCCCTCAGAAGAGTAGCTAGGGGTAGGGATGAGCAACCCCGCCGTTTTCAGGTTTGGCGGTCAAGCGGTGGATGAATTCCGTTAGCACGGAATATAACGGAATTCTATGATGGAAGGCAAAACGGAAACCGTTGCAGTATGACAGTTGCCAACTGTCCTGAATCTATTTTACCAACCAAAACATTGGTAAGTATGCAGTGTTTGCGCTGCACTGTGGTATTTATTTCTGCTGGGGTGGTATTTAGAGCTGCACTGTGGTATTTATTTCTGCTGGGGTGGTATATTGTGCTGCACGGTGGTATTTATTTCTGCTGGGGTGGTATATTGTGCTGCACGGTGGTATTTGTTTTTGCTGGGGTGGTATATTGCGTTGTACTGCGGTATTTGGTTCTGCTGGGGTGGTATATTGCATTGTACTGCGGTATTTGGTTCTGCTGGGGTGGTATATTGCATTGTACTGCGGTATTTGGTTCTGCTGGGGTGGTATATTGCATTGTACTGCGGTATTTGGTTCTGCTGGGGTGGTATATTGCATTGTACTGCGGTATTTGGTTCTGCTGGGGTGGTATATTGCGTTGAACTGCAGTATTTGGTTCTGCTGGGGTGGTATATTGCACTGCACTGTTGTATTTGGTTCTGTTGGGGTGGTATATCGTGCTACACTGTGGAATTTGGTTCTGCTGGGGCGGTATTATGAAATGCACTGCGGTATTTGGTTCTGATGGGATGGTATATTGTGCTGCACTGTGGTATTTGGTTCTGCTGGGGTGGTATTTTGCACTGTATTGTGATATTTGGTTCTGCTGGGGCAGTATTTTGCACTGCACTGCGGTATTTGGTTCTGCTAGGGCGGTATTTTGTTCTGCACTATGATTTGGTTCTGCTGGAGCGTTATTATTCCCTGCACTGTGGTATGTGGTTCTGCTGGGGTGGTATTTTGTTCTGCGCTATGGTATTTGGTTCTGCTGGAGAGTTATTATTCGCTGCACTGTGGTATGTGGTTCTGCTGGGGAGGTATTTTGTAATGCACTGCGGTATGTGGTTCTGCTGGGGTGGTATTTTGTTCTGCGCCATAGTATTTGGTTCTGCTGGAGCGTTATTATTCCCTGCACTGTGATATGTGGTTCTGCTGGGGTGGTATTTTGTAATGCACTGCGGTATGTGGTTCTGCTGGGGTGGTATTTTGTAATGCACTGCGATATGTGGTTCTGCTGGGGTGGTATTTTGTAATGCACTGCGGTATGTGGTTCTGCTGGGGTGGTATTTTGTAATGCACTGCGGTATGTGGTTCTGCCGGGGTGGTATTTTGTAATGCACTGTGATATGTGGTTCTCCTAGGGTGGTATTTTGTAATGCACTGTGATATGTGGTTCTGCTGGGGTGGTATTGTGTAATGCACTGTGATATGTGGTTCTCCTGGGGTGGTATTTTGTAATGCAGTGCGGTATGTGGTTCTGCTGGGGTGGTATTTTGTAATGCACTGCAGTATGTGGTTCTGCTGGGGCGGTATTTTGTTCTTCACTACAGAATTGCTGGCCCCGCCTACTTCTGTGGTCCCTGTCTACATGTGTTGCCCTGCCTCCTGTCAGTTTGGACCCGTCTACAGCATGGGGTCACTTTTAGTTTTCTTTTTTAGGACCACTTAATATTCTCAGTCAGCCCCTGCTTAGGGTTCAGCACAAGTTGGCCAAAAACACATCCATCACTTGAGGGGGCTGTAACAGTAGCCTGAGGCCTGTGAGGGAGAACATCCTGAGGATGGTGATGCATACCACCCAACTTTTTGGATGGTCAAGGTAGGACACTTACACCTCACTGGCTGAGGCTGGTCATGGCTGCAGCCGGTGACTGGTTCAGCAGCATTTCCCACCCTGTGAGACAGGAGCAGGAGATGGGGTTGCCTTTCCTAATAAAAAATACCAACCAATTTACATGGGTGAAAGGAGGTGTGATATTAGGGCATGGCTACGGGTTTTATCGTATTGAGCTCTTATGGAGAAGCAAATAACCATAAAGCAGGGAAAATGCATCGCCTCAGGCAATTTCACTGCTGCCCCTGAACTGTGCGGCCCTATACAGGAGCCCAGTCGGCCCTAGTTTGTCATACTGGTTAGTTTTGTAAAACTAATAGAAGACGATGGCTTCTGGCGACGGTCAGTGAGAGAGAATTTCTGTTCTGAAGGAAACTTTCTCCATCTGTCCGTCTTCCTCTCTAGTAATACTCTCCATTACTGTAACATGTAACAGATATTGCTAGAGAACCGCTCCGCAGGTTTTACACTAAAGATCCAGTATGCATAGTGTAACAAGGAGACTTCTCTGATGTCTGTGTGTTTAGTGCGACTAACTGGACTTTGTGGTCCAGATGGGGGTTAACATCTGCATCATGGTGTCATCTGCCGAAGGGGATTAGATGGCGAGCGATCATCTCACTACTGATCTGGGAAAACAGGCCCCCATATGGGACAATCAGAGGGCAAGTATACTTTGTAGTGGCCTTGCAGGCATACTGCAGCATTTATGGGGTGGTGCTGCCCCTTTAAATTATTCTATCCATGCCTTGAGTGTAAGAGGGGTGTAAGAGAGGAAGGCCACCAGTGGTGTATGATTTCAGTCCTCTATGTTGTAAAGGGGGTTTGAACGGAGCCGAGCACGAATCAGGGAAGTGTTTGCAGGCGGACGACCAATCAGGTCCACGTTCCCCGCTTCATCTTGTTAGCGTGAGTTGTCAGAGACTGTGGCCGAGTGCCCTCAGGGTGGTATCCATAACCACCAGATAGTGAGACTGTTCTGCTGCCCATAGTAACCACCAAGCTTATAATAACGGAACCATCAAGCTTTGTAGCCAATAGTGACTATAACCACTAAACACTGTGCCCCCTGCTGGAGTAAGGTCAAGATGCAAGCGTCCATCTCATTGCTCTGCTATCCTCAAGTTGGGTCCTAGAACAGGGTCAAGGGTCACACATAAAACTGACCAGGACCTTGCCGTTATCTGTTAATCTATATGGTGAGTTCTGGAAAGGGTTGAATAGGGGCCACCGGGTGCACAGTGCCACCACCTGGACCAGTGGTTGTACAGAACATGCCTGCTCCCCTGAACCAAACTGCCGTATAATCATGTGGTGCAGTTAGGAAGGGGTTAATGGTCTCTGTGCTAGGGCACATTGATGGTCACTAAAAGGTTAACCCTTTGGAACACTGCCGGTGAGGTGACATCGCAAACACCTGTGTCCTAAGAGAAGACCCCATATCAAAAGAGGGAGCGCGGCCATATTTGATGCCGTACTTGATGGCCTGAGGACCTTTAGCTTGACTACCCACATGCACCCACCGAACCTTGATGAAATTTGGAGGTTCTAGTAGGAAGCCCATCACCCAACGCAACAAAAGGGAGATCCGCCTAGCCAACCAGATCAGCCTGGATGCTGCATCCCCCCCCCCCCCTACTATTTATGTGGCGACCACATACTGGCATTACCAATAAGCCCAAGGGAAGGGCAGCCCTCCAGCCATGGTTCCCTAAATGTTTCCTCCACAGGGGGTTTTCCTCTCCTGAGTGCTGGAGGGTGACTCTCCGTGAGTCGGGGGTTTGCTATTTTTAGTATTTTAAGTAAAGAATTTGGCCATTTAACGCCCAATAAACGTGTCCTGTGTCTTTATTTATGTTGTTTGGTTTCAGGGGTGTAAGTATTATTTTCTTAAAGGGGTTGTCCAAGTTATATTTATTGATGACCTATCCTCAGGATAGGTCATTAATATCAGATAGGCGGGGGGGTGCTGGCTGTCGGACCCCTGCCGATCTGATATTGATGACCTAGCCTGAGGATGGGTCATCAATAAATATAACTTGGACAACTACACAATAACATCTACACAACACCTAACCCAAACCCGAACTTACAAATTTAGCTTTTTCCTGAAATTTGTGACAGAGGCTCCTACCAGAACCTCTGCTGCATATGTGAACCTAGACTGACCCAAATATATAAATCTGTATCAAATATAATATTATGGGATTACGTACAATAGATAATAACATAGGTGCCCTCCAGCCACACACCCCTCCCCGTACCGAGGAATGGTCATAATTTAACAAAGCTGTTTAACAGTAACCCTGGGTTCAGACCTGAGCGTTCCAAAAACGCTCGTTTTACGCGCGTTTTTGACGCGCGTTTTTTTGCGCGTTTTTGCAAATAGGAAACGCGCGTTCGTACGCGCGTTCTTGTGATTGAGTACTGTGGTGTCAATCACAAAACGCGCGTCAAACGCCCCAAAAGAAGCTCAAGTACTTGTTTATGCGTTGGGCGTTTTACAGCGCGTTCAAACGCGCTGTAAAACGCTCAAGTGTGAACCACTCCCATAGGGATGCATTGGTTTTAATCTGTTGAGCGTTTTACAGCGCGTTTGAACGCGCTGTAAAACGCTCAGGTGTGAACCCAGGGTAAGGCTGGGTTCACACGAGCGTGTCCGGATTAGGTCCGGATGCGTTGCGGATGCGTTCAGTGAAAACTGTGCGATTTCACAGACAAAGCCATTCAGTTTTGCCTGCGATTGCGTTCAGTTGTTCAGTTTTTTCCGCGCGGGTGCAATGCGTTTTGATGCGTTTTTCACGCGCGTGATAAAAAACTGAAGGTTTACAAACAACATCTCCTAGCAACCATCAGTGAAAAACGCAACGCACCCGCACTTGCTTGCGGATGCAATGCGTTTTTAACGCAGCCCCATTCACTTCTATGGGGCTGCGGATGCGTTTATAACGCATAAGATAGAGCATGCTGCGATTTACACGCGTTGCAGAAGTGATGCGTGAAAAAAAATGCTCATGTACACAGCCCCATAGAAATGAATGGGTCAGGATTCAGTGCGGGTGCAATGCGTTCACATCACGCATTGCACCCGCGCGGAAATCACGCTCGTGTGAATGCAGCCTAAGACTGTCTACATTGCCCCTAGAAACCAATCAGGGTGGAGCTCAAATTTCTTTTTTGGCACAGTTGAAGAAACAAAAGCTGATCTCTGATTGACTGCTAGATGCTCACACCACCACAGTACCTGAATAATACCGCAAGCCGCAGTGTTGGACAGAACCCTCATTCATTCAGTCTGTCTGGGATTGTCCTCATATGTAGAGATGAGCGAACTTCTATTTTTAGTTCGGCGTCCAAAGTTCGGGTTTGGGTTATCGTAGCATCCCGTTATGGATTCTGCTACCGCGGACCATAACGGCATTTGGAATCCATAAGGGGATTCTTCAATGAACCCGAACCTTGGACAACAGGAGGACCTGGGGTGATGTCACCGTCATGTGATCAGTGCAGGGGGCGTGGCTCAGCACTGGATTGGATAAGAGGTGATCCAGTGCTGGGCCACGCCCCCTGCACTGATCACATGACGGTGACGTCACCCCAGGTCCTTAGTGTTGTCCCCTTATGGATTCCAAATGCCGTTATGGTCCGTGGTAGCGGAATCCGTAACGGGATGCTACGATAACCCGAACCTTGGACGCCGAACTAAAAATAGAAGTTCGCTCATCTCTACTCATATGTGTCAGCCATAGTTCTATATTTCCCTGTTGGCGAACTCCCATACAATGTCTTGGTGTATATACTATATATATTGTGAGGCAGTGACAGGCCTCATGGCTGATGGCAGAGAGGAATGGCAGGATTAGCCATCTCTTTCCCATCAGTGGGCATGCCTGAGGCAGCAACAGGTGGCACAATCAACGGAGCATAAAGCTGTCCTCAAAGTGAGATGGGTGTCCATTGGAAAATCAAGACAGGTCCTGCATGTAAGCCTCAGAGTTAGGCAGTGCAGGCTGATGTCATCCAAGGCCCCACTCCCGGATCACATGACTATAATGCTCATCAGTCATGTGATCTCATCTAATTGGCTGGTCACCACAGGTCCTGCACTGCAGGTCCACTTTCCATTCTAGGTGCCACCTCCCGATCACATGACTACCGTAGTCATCAGTCATGTGATCTCACCTGATTGGCTGGTCACCACAGGTCCTGCGCGTTTTTTGGCTAGCCTTGGCAAATTTACTAGTGTTGATGGAGTGATCGCTTCATATTTAGATCACCTGATTCTTAGTAGGAGTTACCCAGTGAGCAGTTAGCTCATTGGCTAAAGTCAAAAAGAAGGGTGGAGACTTCTCCATTTAGCAGGGCATCCAAGCGCGCGCCGACGCTATTGCTCCAAGCCCCTGACGAAGCCGCATCGCGGCAAAACATGTTGGGTGGAGGAGGGTTAGGCGCGGCATTTTAGGCAGGAATGGAGGGCTAATACAGCCCATGAATGTGTGTGACCACCACTGTTAGGGGCAGATATCTTAGGCCTGTGAGACACCTAATAGAGAGACAGTTCTCAGGGACAGGAATTAAATGTAGTGTGCTGGTACTGAGCCGCAGTTTCTACACAACGGAACTGAGTAGTGCTCTTGGTCTGAATGGGAATTGACTGTATGTGATTTTCACCAATCATACAATCCTCTTACCATTGGCAATAAGTGCCACGAGTTTGTGCGAGATTGAGTGCGATACTTACCAATTCTAGTGTCATAATTCCAACGGCAATAGACACCATTAAGAGTGTGAATGAGAAATAAATTCCCACTACAAACTGTACCACAGAGTGGCCAGCAGAGACTTAATAATAGTTGTGTCAGCTCAAATAAAATGAATAACATTGCCAGCACTCTCAGCAAGATAACACTCAATGGTAGCAACCTAGGTTCCACCTACTTGTGCACCAATGAACTCCTAGTCTTGCATAGCAGCACCACACATGCAAACTACACCTGATCCTTAATGTAGCCTAGCTATCCTCAGGTTTATCACAGGCCCCGCGCCCATGGAATAAAAAAATGGTCTATGTAGCGTGAGGTGGCACCAATTGCAAATGAGGAACCGTCACCCCCTCCTCATTCCTGATAGTTTTAACCTATCCCTGTAGGTCTTGTGATTTTAGATTTGTAACAATAAAGATATTTAGTTTAGGACCCCTACAGGGATCTTTGTCGGTCCACTGACCGAATTGAGTATTTGTGAAATCATCCTGAGGGCCCTAAAATTGGGCATATTCTGTTTGTCGTCGTGTGTCTTGTGTGGTACAGAAGCCTGGAGTGGTTCTGTGTGTGGTCTGAGCTGGGAGCGCTGAGAGACCACGAGGCTGAGATTAGCCTGAGGTTTGGGGGGTCCCGCGACGCCTAGGGATAAGGGTCGCATGGTCAGCGTCGGGTGGACGACTAGACCACAATCCCCCAAAAGACACCGGTGAGATAACAGCCAGGAGGCTGATGGACATTAGGCTGGGAAAGCCGCATTGGTTCCCGTGTGTGTGAACAGTGACTTAGGTGAGTCAGGGATATACTGTGTTTAGGTAGAGCCCGGACCGGCAGGCTTTCATTTTTGTTTTGTATCGTTTGTTTGTGCTTGTGCACAATAACGCATGAGTTAGGACTAGAGTTGTTGCGATACCAAAATTTTGTTTCGGTTTCGATACCATAAAAAAGTATTGCGATACTCAATATCATTCGATACCACGCAAAAAAAATTAAACGCTAAAAAAAGTAACGTGCATTCCACATTTTATGGACCGGCCGGGCCATAATACAACAGTCCTATCCTATTTTTGGGGGGGACAAGGCAACTAAAAGAGATCTATTAGGGTGAATAGGATCTCTTACTCTCCCTGCTGCCCTGTGCACAGTACACACAGCAGCAGGGAGCTGACTATGGCAGCCAGGACTTCAGTAGCGTCCTGGTTGACATGGTAGCTCCGATCAGAAGAGAGGAGGTGAGGGGACTCTGTGACCACTTGCACCAATGATTTCAATACTGGGGGGGGAGGGAGAAAGGGTGGGATGGGGCACTGGCCACTAATATCTTTAATACTGGAGAGGGGGAGCGGGAGTGCACACTGGCTACCAATGTCTTTAATACTGGGGAGGGGCGTCACATTGGCCACCAATGACAAGTAACCATTCATATACAAACGCAGGCAGCAGGAATACATTGCCAGCACCCTGCCTGTGACCGAGCGCTGCGATCCGCGGCAATTAAAGCCTCAGGTGTGACACCTGAGGGGTTAACTGCCGCGGATTGCAGCGCTCAGTGACAGGCAGGGTGCCGGCAATGTATTCCTGCTGCCTGCGTTTGTATATGAATGGTTACTTGTCATTGGTGACCAGTGCTCCCACCCCTCCTCCGCCCCTCGCCCTCTATTGGTTGCAGCGGCAGCACAGGGGGAGGGAGAGACTGCCTCCTTCTCCCTGTGCTGCTGTGGAGAACATGGCTGCGCTGAGAGAGCAGAGCCTCTAGGTGTAACAGTAATGCCCCCTTGCTCCAAGAGGCTCATATATTAAAGTTTCATTTTTCTCAGCAATGTGGGCACATATGAACATAGGAATAGAGATGTCGCGAACATAAAATTTTCCGTTCGCGAACGGCGAACACAAATTTACGCAAATGGTCGTGAACAGGGCGAACCGCGATAGACTTCAATACACAGGCGAATTTTAAAACCCACAGGGACTCTTTCTGGCCACAATAGTGATGGAAAAGTTGTTTCCAGGGGACTAACACCTGGACTGTGGCATGCCGGAGGGGGATCCATGGCAAAACTCCCATGGAAAATTACGTAGTTGACGCAGAGTGTGGTAAGTTGAATTCGCAATGCGATTAATATGACCTGCATTTATCCATTGTCAATTCAACTTAGAGCTGGGTTCCTAATGGTTGTATTGCTAGAATATAACGAATATAGTGCTATATTTTCAATCCCGTCACGGCGAACGCGAACAAGCTATGTTCGCCGGGAACCGTTTCGCCGGCGAATAGTTCAGGACATCACTATATAGGACCAACACAGATTCCTTCAGCTGATTTCTGACGTCTGACGCTAATATCTGAAGCTGAAGTCATCGCTGTTTTCTACAGTGACGCCAGGGTCTGACACAACAGTTTTACTCCATGGTTTAACATCACAGTCTGTCGCCGCGTCTGACTCCACAGTCTGACTTTAATATGGCCAGCAGGCATCTCAGGATGCTGCTTAGTGCTATGCCAAAGGCCTTTTAGGGAGGCTGTAACTGGGTTCACTTGGTACAGGCTCTGTATTGTTGATGTACTTACTATTTGCTATTGTGATGTGGTGGACGGGCCAGCATTTCTTGATTATGTTAATAATTAATAATAAATATAATCTCATATTTACTGACATTACCCATATGAACGAGGTACACTTTTTAGATCTTACATTGCATGGAGACCACATCCAGAAATGCATAGAAAACCAATGGCAGGTAATGCTGTTTTAGAAGCCACCTCGTGTCACCCCCACCACACTATTACTATTCCCCTGGCTGAATATACTAGAATTAGGAGACCATGATTAGAGGACCAGACTTTAAATAAACAGGTTCTACAATCAAGTAGGAGATTTCTCAGAAGAGAATTTAAATGGGGAATGCTGGATTGGGCCGTCAATGCGATAAAAGATAAATCACTCTTATTTCAGGAAATATCTGACAGAAAACAATCTGATGCTAAAGTAGTGTTTTCCACTGCTCGTAGTCAAGAGTTTAATCAGATTAAAAGCATTTTTTCAGATACTTGTCCTTTCTATATTGTGATGACAAGCTTCATTTAATTCTGGAGCCAAGTCATAGAAATAAGGTGCCCAAGGGGAGGTCCGGGGATGCAGGGTGCCTGGCTGCAGCCATCCTTGTTCGTGCCCAGCACCGCCTTCCCAGAGTTCTGCGCCACCTCCTACTCCTTTGTGCCGCCTCGCCCTCCCCTCCCGCTGTGAGATGCCGCACGTGCGCACAAGCTCAGCCTGATGCGCCCGTACGGACTGCTTGGATCGGCTTCTTCTAGCGAAGTGCCGGCTCATGCGCACTACGCTAGAAGAAGCTGTTGCCAGCAGTCCGTTCAGGCGCATCAGGCTGAGCCTGTGCGCACACGCGGCATCTCACAGCGGGAGGAGGGAGAGGCGGCACAGAGGAGTAGGAGGCGGCGCAGAACTCTGGGAAGGCGGTGCTGGGCACGAACAAGGATGGCTGCAGCCGGGCACCCCCTTGGGCACCTTATTTCTATGATTGACAGGTTAGTAAAACCTGTTGTTTTGCAAAATTAATCCACAGATCTCGTTTATAAGGCCACATTAGGAATCATAATGAGACCCTGAACATGAGCATATGTTTAGCTCACAGGGCTGAAAAGTGGTGACAGAATCCCTTTAAGTTTGTACAAGTCAGCTATTTCTAGGCAGATATTAACACCAATATATTTAAACACTTTGGGCGCAGGTTTTAACACTCGTCCCACTCTGAAGCGCGCAAAGAAACGTTAAAGATTTCTGATTTATTCAGGTTAATCTTAAAATCTGAAACTGTGTTGAAGGCGTCAAATTCACTTATTCATGCTGGTAAGGATCTCAAAGGATCTGATATCGCAAATAATGTGATGTCAGCATTTGCAGCTATTTTATGGGTCATCTGGAGGGTTGTCAACCCTTTAATATTTTCATTGTTTCTGATTCTGGTCAGGAATGGTTCTACGGACAAAACAAAGAGAAGAGGGGATAGGGGGCAACTCTGTCTCGTGCCGTTGTGAATATCAAATGCATCTGATAAGAGACCGTTCACCTTGATCTGAGCTGATGGGAAGGAGTATAAAGCCATTACTTTTTCGATAAACAGAGCAGGAAAGGAAAATTTGTGTAACCCTGCTTTCAAGTATATCCAACTCAGTCTATCGAAAGCCTTTTCGGCATCCGATGCAATCAACATCAAAGGAGCTTTTCTTAGTTTCGCATGTTGAATTATCTGGAGTACTTTAATAGAGTTGTCCTTCGCCTCTCTACCTGGAATAAATCCAACCTGGTCTTCCCGAACCAAAAAACTCATAAGTGTCTGGAGTCTGGCCGCAAGGAGCTTCACGAAAATGTTTAGGTCATTATTGAGCAGTGAAATAGGCCTGTAGTTTGAGCAAAGCGTATTGTCCCTACCTTCTTTAGGGAGTACAGTAATATGGGCTGATAGTGATTCCTTTCTGAGTGGTATTTCAGCAGAAATCTTATTAAAATAATCAGAAAGGTGAGGGGTGATAATCTTTTTAAATTGTATATGCTATTATCCATGCTATTGTTTGTACTGAATCTGAAGTATGTAGGTTGTATGACTAGAAAGACCAAGACACAGATTGCAGAGCATTTATCCTATATTATTGAGAATCAGGGTAATGCAGTTGGCGCCTTCAAACATTTTGTCGAATCACATAAGGGTAACAGGTTCTTTAGTCAGCACAAGTTGGCCACAGCACATGTTACAGGGCTTCTGTGGGTGCACGTCCCCAGTGGGTTCCTTCCACCAAAGGATGTATGTATATAGTATTCCACATAAAATGGCGAATACAGCACACCAGATGAAGCCATAAATGTAGCTTCTCTGTTCCACTGCACGTGAATAAAAATCCTGAATAGCAACTTCATCTGGTGTTCTGTCTTCGCCATTTCTTGTGGAATACTGGTAACAGGTTCTTTGGCATTGAAAAGTTCATAAACAAAATATAAAATGTAAAATAAAGTCATAATATAGGGAAAACTAGCTGGACCAGGTGTTCTTTTTCTGCCGTCAATCTTCTATGTTTCTAACCTGTATGAGGAGGGAACTGGCAACACCTTCTCTTCACAAGCATTTTGGATTTTTAATCTGAACACTTACTTCCTTATGGGTTTTCATATACTATATTTATTTGTAGTTCATTTGCATGACATGTACTGTATATACTCTGTAATCTATACTATAGATATTTCATGCTCAGTTTACGTCCTATTGGTCCATTGGCTTTTAAATGCAATTGGTATCCACAAGACAACATGCTATGATTAAGCACGAACCCATGTGAAACACCCTAGCTTCTTTGACCTTTTTTTATAATTATACTACACTGACTTGCTATTTTAACAGCGTTAAATAAAGTTATACAAATTTTTAGCAGTTTTGATCTGGATTTTTCCTAATTTACTGAGTATAGCTGTAGTGGTGCCCCTAGGGCTACACTACACCCTGCCTAAGGTGGTCCAACTAACTAATTTGCATACATATAAAATTAATGATATCTTTGCAGCGGTAATAGCTAAAAACAAAAGAAAGATATTGTTTTAATCAGTATGATCGACCCTACCAGGTGGTATGCCTGATTAATTAGCGTTAATCATAATGACATGCTGCCAGTGGCGTACCTAGAAATAACTGGGCCCCACAGCAAATTTTTGAATGGGCTCCCCCCTCCCCCAGTAACTTTCTTGCAACCCCTTCCTTTCATGCCGCCCCCAGGCCCGGCAGCTGTTCCATCCACTTCCTACACTGCCTATACTGCCACTGGATATAATTTCATTGTATAATACTGTTGAGGGGGCCCTGACAAAATCTTTTAGTCCTCCTCCTCCTGGGTGGGCCCCTTCTGGGTCAGGGCACCAAAGCAGCCGCTTCCCCTGCTTCCCTTATAGTTACATCCCTGCATGCTGCTCTTTAATAACTTCCTTAACTTTTTTTTTAAAATAAATACTGGAACTTGGACAATCCCGTTAAGTGTGAGTCAGTTAATATATGTGCATGCATATACAGTATCTACATACATATTATTGAACAGATACTGTTTGGTACTGCTGCTTGCTCTCTGTTATTGCTATCTGCTATTTGCCTAGAATTTCAGTTAGATAACCAGGAGCTACGTGTAGGTTCACTAGGTTCTTGTTTACCCTGGGCACGGCCACACGGCCTGTTTTCCTGATGCCATTTTGGCAGCCAAAACTAGGAATGAATCATAAAAAGAGAGAAAATATAAAGGACAGACACAACTTCTCCTCTTTTTTGAATTCACTCCAGGCTTTGGCTTCCAAAACTGCATCAGGAAACCTGACAGTGTGGCCGTACCCTAAGGAACTTATCTGATATATATCATAAAATCAGATGGTGTGCTATAAAAATAAAGATTATATATAGATATATATTAGAGATGAACAAATCAAGTGTCTCATTGAATTGATTATTTATTTATTATTATTTAGTCTATGAAAATGGCAGTTAGATAAAAATTAGGGTATGGTCACACGATCAGGTCTTCTGATGCAGTTTTGGAAGCAAAAGCCAGGAGTGAAAAAAAAAAAAAGATCTGTCCTTTACGCTTTCTGTCCATTTATAATCCACTCCTGATTTTGACTTCCAAAACTGCATGAGGAAACCTGACCGTGTGGCCTCACCCTTAGGCCTTATGCACACAAACGTATTTTCATGCCGTGTCCGTTCCATTTCTTTTGCGGACCGTATACAGAACCATTCATTTCAATGAGTCCTTAAAAAAAACGGAAGGTACTCCGTGTGCTTTCTGTTTCCGTATGTCTGTATTTCCATTCCGCAAAAAAATAGAACATGTCCTATTATTGTACGCATTACGGACAAGCATAGTACTGTTCTATTAGGGGCCAGCTGTTCCGTTCCGCAAAATACGGAATGCACATGGATGTCATGCGTATTTTTTGCAGATGCATTTTTTTGCAGACCGCAAAATACATACAGTTGTGTGGATGAGGCCTTAGATAACTGTGCTGTTAATTTAGTTAATGAGGCTTAATTAGCAGCTAGCTGAAGAGCTCATGCAAATATGGGCTGAGCTCTTCCAGCAGGGCTCCTAGTCTGAAGAAGAGAAAGGTAGTGCTGAGGCCTATGGGAGGCGGCAAATCGGGACAAATGATATGAACTGTGACTTGTGTTTTGGGGAACTGGGTGCTAGACCAAGGTCCTGTTAGTGAGGGTCAAACTACTGTGTCTATCCCATTCGTGTCAATAGGTGTGGATGCTGTAATTACACTGCAAACTGAGAAGACGGCAATCCCAGAGAGCTAAGTGACTAAGGCTCCATTCACATGTCCGCAATTCTGTTCCGCATTTTGTGGAACGGAATTGCGGACCCATTAATTTCAATGGGGACCGACGATGTCCCGCCCGGGTCCGCAATTGCGGATCCGCACTTCCGGGTCCGCAAATGCGTTCCCGAAAAAAATAGAACATGTCCTATTCTTGTCCGCAATTGTAGGGAAGAAAAAGCATTTTCTATATAGTGCCAGCTATGTGCGGTCCGCAAATTGCGGAACACACATCGCGATGTCCGTGTTTTGCGGATCCACAAAACACTTGCGGACGTGTGAATGGAGCCTAAGTGTTACATTCTCTGCATTCTTTGCATTCTCTGCAATGTTTACCTGCCTGCCGTTGAACTGTAGTGGTGATGCAGTGAAATTTCAGCTTCCACACCTATTTACATGAATGGGGCAGACATCTATAATTACACTGCACCACCACTACAGTGTGGACAGCGTGGAAGTAAACATTGAAGTTGATGTACTTCTTGCATTAGTGCTGCAGCCTTTTCAAAAAGCTAATAGACAGGGGTGCTGAGAGTTGATCCTCACCCATCTAAAACTGATGACCTGGCCCAAGGAAAGATCATCAATTTCATAAAACTGGAATACCCCTTTAACACCTTTCCACTGGACACTGTACTATTATGCCGCTGTAGGTAGCCATTTAATGCTCAGTCCTGTAATAGTACAACACTGTGACGGCATGGGCTCAGGAGCTGAGCCTTAGCCACCTCTTGCGAGTGTTATGTGTATTATACGGCACGCACCCTGCCCTCCCTATCAGAATCACATATAACTCCAATCCCTGCAGTTTAATCCCTCAGATCCCATGGTCAGTAGCAGCCATAGCATTTAGGTTGACAGACAGTGGGAGGGAGCTTACTATCTTGGGGCACCCTGTAGTTGTCACAGCAAGGTCCCCAGGCAGTGGCATACATAGAGAAGTAAGGGCCCCATAGCAAGGATCAAGACCAAGACCCTCCATTCAGGACAGAAGAGTTTCTGCCTAAACCCTTTTCAACGACCCTTGGGCCATTTTTTCACTGCCACGTTTGCTAAAAGTTGTTCCTTTAGAGCAGGGATCAGCAACCTTCAGCACTCCAGCTGTTGCAAAACTACAATTCCCAGCATGCTCCATTCATTTCTATGTGAGTTCTTAGAAAAGCAAAGCAAGTATGCATGCTGGGAGTTGTAGTTTCATAACAGCTGGAGTGCCGAAGGTTGCCTACCCCTGCTTTAGAGGGTAGAGTCCTGACCAAGTTTTCACCTCCAGTAGAAGAGGAGATTATCCCAACTAAACCTGGGCCCCCTCTTGCCCTGGGCCCCATAGCAGTCGCATGGTCTGCTACTATGGTAGTTACGCCCCTGCCCCCAGGCCTGCCAAAATATGACATCAATTACACCCTGCCTCTGGCAAGATGTGACAAAATGCCTGAAAAAAAACCAAACATGTATGCTGTGTTATAGAATAGTATATATAGTACAGGTGATTACAGGTTAAAAATTGTTAAATATTAATTGTGTAAATTGTTGTAAAAAAGGTTATAAAAATTGCTGAATAATACACGTCATTTATTAAGGGGTTGTCTCATCAAAGATAATGGGGGCATAACGCTAGGTTATGACCCCCCTTTAACACGTCATTTATTAAACCCTAAAAACAGTGGTGGAACTGTGGTCTTTTTTCACATTGTCACCCCAACATTTATTTTTAGGTTATACAATACACTTAGAGGTAGTGCAAGATGGGAGATGAAAAAAAAGGCAACTTGTCACACAAAAAGAAAGCCCACATACAGCTATATCAACGGAAAAAATAATTGTTGTAACTTATGAAATACGAGATAAAAAAATTACTTCAAGAATGGAGACTAAAACAATAGTTTATAAGGCTTCTTTAAGGCCTCTTTCACACTTGCGTTCTGAGGATCCGGCAGGCACTTCTGTCCCGCCGGATCCGTCAGAACGCAAGTCGCCTGAAAGCATTAGAAGACTGATCAGGATCCTGATCAGTCTTCGAAATGCTTTGAGGTTACTATGGCAGCCAGGACGCTATTAAAGTCCTGGTTGCCATAGTAGTAGTGGGGAGCGGGGGAGCGGTATACTTACAGTCCGTGCGGCTCCTGAGACGCTCCTGAATTACGTCAGAACGCCCCATGCGCATGGATCATGTGATCCATGCGATCACGTGATCCATGCGCATGGGGCGCCCTGACATCAGTCGGGAGCGCCCCGGGAGCCGCACGGATGGTAAGTATACTGCTCTCCCGCTCCCCACTACACTTTACCATGGCAGCTGGGACTTTAGCGTCCTGGCTGCCATGGTAACCATTGAGAAAAAGCTAAACGGCGGATCCGGCGATGCGCTGAACAACCCCTTTAACAAGTAGCAATCCCCTCTGCTGTAAGGGCAAGAACAATAATTATTGCTATACTTGCCTCTATACAGATTCATTGTTTCTTGGAAGCAGACAAAGGGCAAATGATCACAGTAAAAACCATTTGCTGAGCAATTATTGGGACCAAACATTCGTAGAAATGTTCCAGAGAAATTGCCAGCATTTTCCAGAAGCAAGGGTGGTCCTTATTCACAGTGTTCTCCCACTTCTGGTTTTGCCTCAGAATCACTGATGGAAATCACTGATCAAACACTGACAGCCTTAGTTGGCAGCTCCATTCCTGTTCCTGTACAATACAGGCTTCTTTCTCATTCGCCAAAATACAGAGGACAGTAGTGCACGTTGATGCTTTTGATCCCTTTGCATTGCCCTCGCCTTCTTCTGGAGTAGCATTGTACAATTTTTTTCTTTTAGCTTACACGTAATCCAACCAAAATAAATGTCTGCTTCCCTATAAAATCAGAGGTTCAGTAAGACTTCATGCACCTTACCACTTCGTAAAATATGGCTATGTTCACAAGGCCTTATTTGTACTGAATGTGAGAATGCTTTTTTTTAAAGCTCTGTATATGGGTTCATACTCAACCTTTTGTAAACTCCTGCTCTTGTTGATTTACAGTACGTACTGAAGATGTAACTAAACAGATAAGGCTGCCAGCCAGGAAATGTCTGTCATTAAAATATTGCTATGACTACAGACCATCTGACATATGGCTTATGAACGTAGATATATTATTAATACCATAGCTGTGGGATGGAAATGTCTCTGATCCACTAAGCATGTTTGGTCCAAGCCGGTTATTAAATCCTAGATGATGTTAATTCAATCCTCGTTGTATTAATCAGATGTTTTTTCTGAGAATTAAGGGCAAGCCTACAATTGTCTTTGTGGACATCATTAGAGATGAGCGAAGTATTCAAAAATTCGATTCGGCTGCTTCATTGAATAAAAAAAAAAATTTGGTTTATGACTAATTACTTTGTCGCGAAGCGCATTTCTTTGTAAGTAGTGCAAGCAATGACAGGGAGCATTGATTGCACCTCTCCCAGTCATTGTACCCCTCAGATACCGCGTTCATAGCTGATCGCGGCATCTGACAGTAATAAAACAGTGTAAAATGTAATAAATAAATTAAATTGTACTTACCTCATCCATTTTCCCTCCAAAGAACTGGCTGCCGCCATCTTGATTGAAGACCTAGCGTGAAATCTTGCGTGGCCTGGGAATACGTCATCATGTTAGCCGGGGTTTTACTTCACCCCACATGGGGTTTGTGCGATATCTTCAATAAAGATGGCGTCAGCCGGCCCGTTCAATTGGATGAGTTAAGTATTATTATTCAGGGAAAATTAATTCGCTACCACGAAGCACAAGGAAATTTGGCTTTGCAGCAAAACGAATTTTCCCTGAAATTTGGTTCGAAGTCCACCCCATGGACTTCGATTCGCTCAACACTAGGGCATGTCTGAAAGGTGCATCTCAACATTTTCTCTTGACATATTGAATCTGCATGACTATATGTCTGGCATTGACTGCCATTGTCAGAAACAAACTATACTAGGCACTATACCTTTTTTCAGGATCACCAAATATATCCGAAAAGGGTACTATTTGATTTGGCTAATGATAACCTATAACCTGGATTGCCAACTGTCTAGAAATTCCTGGACAGTCTGTAAAAATAGGAGACTTTTTTTATGGTGTCTGAAAAAATTTGATGTGTCCGTGTTTTATTTTAGGGTATTTGTACTTGAGCAGGTCACGTGGAATGCAATTCACAGCATTTTAGAGCTCATAGTAAATGCTGGTAATGTGTTCAGCATTAGTATCTGACTTATAGACATGTATTAGAATCCTTATAGTTCATTATAGTTCTATAATCTTGTCTGCCCGTGTACCGACTTCTGCCTGATTACCAAATTCTGACCCCCTGCTGCCTGACCTGATCTAAGCCTGATCATCATTTTGACCCTTTGCTTCCTGCCCTGACCTTAGGACTGTTTCTCGGATTAGCATGAACTCTGCCTTCCCTGACCTTGGCCTGTTACTGACTTTGTATTGGTGTCTCTGAACCCTGTGGGTTAGCTGTCAAGCCCACTGGAGCTACTTCAGGAGGTAGAGGCCTTGTGGCTCCCCTGTAGTGAAGTCTAGATACTTGTGTAGGGTTTAAAGAGTCAATACCAGGGGACTGCCAGGGTAACACCCTTAGGTTTAGCCTAAAGTCTGCCTGGTTGGTTGACACAGTGGTTCCACACCCACTGGTCATTACACTGGAGATGTTTTATCAGGCAGTAATGTCTACTGCAATATGGAGAGTGAGGGTTGGTGATGCTAAAAGGTTGCATGATTTAATTATGAAGAGAAGCAGTCGGTAGCTGGATGTTCCTTTGATAATTTCTAAGATGTTCTTAAGCAAAGAATGCTAAGGAATTTTACAGCTATTGTGCAAGATCTAAATCATCCCTTACACTTGGTGCTTAGTGCTCAGCATAGTACTTGTTGCAATAGGTAAATTCAGAAGAGCTGCAGTACAGATCAGTACAGAAAATCCTTTTTTGCCCTCACCTATTGCCCTTTATAATAGGTCATTGTTGTGCTGTAATGGGAATTATATGTAATATGAAGTGTTTTTAGTTATTTTTGCTACTTTATTGTATTCATTTGTATTGCCATGCATGTTGGTTACTGTTAGTTGTATATTGCTTCACTTACAATTTCCCTATTTTAAGGATTAATGAAGCTATGTTTTATCCTATGTTCATAATATGGTCTAACATGGTCATTATTTTCGCTTCCACTAAGCTATCCTGGTTGACTAATTAGACAGTTACAGAAAGACACTGGAATAGGGTTTGTATTGCTGCTTTACTGGGCAGATTTATCATTAAGGGTCGGGTGACATGCCATATAGCAACCAATAGCAACCAATAGCAAAACCCTGAACTTTAGAAATTAATCATCCGTTAGGTAAACACTCACAAACGTGAAAGTGTGCATGAATAATTAGACAAACCTCTCAAGGTACAGGCTCAGCAATAGGCGGAGGTTTAACTCAGCCTAACTATAAAGGTTTGATGTCCTATTTAAAGTTTGAGAACAGGCTGACGGTCTGTGTGGCTCTCCTTAATGACTGTTGTGCATAGGATAGTAACCTGTCAATCATTGTCTGGGTTGGGGAAGTGAAAGGGCCATGAGCTGCATCATACTCATTTCAATCACAGCACTGATGCATACTGCAGAGCTGGTGCAGAGTATGGGAGTAGAAGTGGCCCTGATGAAGTATCACGGTGTACTCCCTAAGGTCCTCGTTTCCTGGGGTTCAGTGCAGTGCAAGTGATGTGAAGGAACCAGGCAGAGATTATAGAACAAAGAAAAACAAAACAAATAGCAGCACATCCAGCAGCAGTTTGTACAAATTGCATTTGTTCTCCCAAATAGGGTATGGTGGCTGGCAATGTGGCAGAAGATGACACTCAGAAGTATGCCAGCTGACAATGTCTCTCTCCTGATTCCCTTCCCTATGGCAGTACTTTGGCACCTGTGGCTGTAGGTGTCCACTGTATGATGCAAGTGTCTAGCTATGCCTGTCGTGAACTGTGGTGATGGTGTCTTAACAGGTTTCCCCTGATCCTGAAGTGGATCTTATGTACCCTGAGTCCCTGCAGACTCTATGGAGTAGTTGTCCAGAGAGTCTGCAGGGTCCCAGATTCTCTGGAGTAGTGGTCCTTCTATATGAGCTGACTGTGTGTTCCTCATGGCCCAGAGAAGGGAGAGCTGGATTGCATTCTCCCTTGTTCCTCACTTTCTTTTTTCCTCCCTAAGAAGCCCACTCCTACAATGGGGGTAGGAATGGGATGATAAGTCCCATTCCTGTTGCCAACAGTGCTAACCATACCCCATCTGCTGGTGAACAAAGTGTATAGCATGACATTACATTATATTGCATTAGACTACAAACCATTTACCATAGTAGTAGCCCCAGGTCTGGGGTACTACGTTATTATACCAGTGATTATTACACTACAAGAAAATCTCATCACAGCAGCTAGTAATTTTGTCAGCAGATCCAGTTATTCATACAATTTATTGGAGTTTCATAACTCATGCGTTATATGAGCTGCCAGTCCTTACCCCCTGCTACATACATCCCATTCGTTTTTGGGATATAAAATACATGAAACTTTGGCCTCTGCTCACATGTGGACCTTTTTCCTATACTGATGTTATGCTTTTCGTACATGTAATATTTAAAGAAGGATTTAATAAAGAAGGGAAGCAATATTTAAAAGCATCATGTTGCTTCTTCTATGGATCAACTGCAAGGCTTCCGGATCCACAGAATGTGAGGGATCCAACTATTATGCAACTGCATCATGCTATCTGACCTGAGATAGTGACTACACTGCCCAGAAGAAGCCTTAGGGACTGCTCTGAAGTGGCACCTGGCAACTACCCAAACGGCCTAAGCTTATCCTCACCATCAGAGGCTCTAGTGAAGACCAGGTAGTTGCTTAGTCACGGCCCTACAGAGTATAGCCAGTCAGTGGCACAGTGTGTCCACACCCGCTTGCATAACAGTTTGCTAAGGCCATGGATCCCGCTGATCAGAACCCACCAAGCCTCAACGAACTGTTCCAAGAGTTGGCTCAGGAGGGAGAATGTCAGGTTCAGATTGTGTCCTATCTGCGCAATGTGAACATGCGCCTTAATGACCTGTCACCCACCAACCCTGCACTTCCAGCTCCCGCTGCAGTGGCTAACCTGGCACCAGATCCGTCAACACCCTATGTGCCATGTTCTAGTCCTTATCTGTGAGCTCCGCCACGCTTTGATGGAGACCCTAAACAGTGCAGGGGATTCATTAATCAGTGTACTCTGCACTTTGAGCTGATGCCGCATCAGTTAATTTCTAACCGAGCCTAGGTGGCCTCTAATGTCGCACCTTACAGAAGAAGCCCTGGCCTGGATCAACCCACTATTATAAAGGAGTGACCCAGTCGTTATGAATCTACAGACATTCCTAGAGGCTTTCAGTAGGGTGTTTGACGTGCCAGGATGCACCACCTGAGCCGTGTCTTCTATACTGCGGTTGCTCCAAGAAAGTCAGTCCGTAGGCCAGTATGCCGCCAGTTCCGGACTCTCTCCTCTGATTTAGGCTAGAATAATGAAGCTTTAGTGGCCGCCTTTTGGGAGGGTCTGGGAAAATAACGGATGAACTTGAGATGTTCCCTCTACCCTGGACAACCTTATTTCCCTGGCCACCCGGATTGATCTGCGTTTCCAGAAGCGTGCTAAGGAGGTAGCACGTGAGAGTAGAACATATCATCCACATATTCTTTTCAGCGGTGTTCAGTCCCTCAGCCTTCTACATCTGCTGCTGCACCAGTCAGGCTGACTAAGCAAGAACATGGTCACCGTGATACAAGGGGGCTTTGCTTTTATTGTGGCGGTGCTGGACATCTTCTCTGTTCCTGTCATCTGAAGTCGCGAAAACTCCCAAGCCTAGGTGAAGACAATTTCTCTCCTCCTCTGACAGTAACCTTGTCGTTAGGCGATGTTCGATTTATGAAGACGGCGCTGGTGCAGGTTTCTTCTTTGTAAATTGGTCCATGAACCATGTAACACGTCCATGAATTGACTACAGGGGTCTTAACAAGATAACCATAAAAAATAAGTACCCTCTTCTCCTAATTCCTGAATTGTTTGATTGCCTCAGGGGAGCTAAAGTTTTCTCCAAATTAGACCTACGCGGGGCCTACAACCTGATCAGGATTCGCCAGGGGGATGAGTGGAAGACCGCCTTCAACACCCACGATGGTCACTATGAATACCTGGTAATGCCCTTCGGACTTAGCAATGCCCCTGCAGTGTTCCAGAAATTCGTTAATTACATCTTCAGAGACTTGCTATATTCCTGTGTTGTGGTGTACCTAGATGATATCTTTGTTTTTTCTCCAGATTTGGCTACTCACCGGAAGCAGGTTCATCTGGTTCTTCAAAGACTAAAAGAAAATCGTTTGTACGGTAAGTTCGAGAAATGCTCCTTTGAGCAGTCCTCTCTTCAATTCCTAGAATACATAATATCCGATACTGGCCTGCAGATGGATCCCGAGAATCTGTCAGCAATTTTAAAGTGGCCTCGTTCTTTAGATTTAAAAGCAATCCAGCGGTTCCTGGGATTCGCCAACTACCTTTGCCAGTTCATGCGGCACTTCTTGTCCTTGACTGCTCCCATCTCCGCCTTAACTCGTAAGGGAGCAAATCCAAAGAATTGGACAGCTGAGGCTGAATCGGCCTTCCAAGCCTTGAAGCAGGCCTTTTCTGTAGCTCCGGTACTCCATCGCCCTGATGCTAACAAGCAATTCTACCTGGAGGTGGATGCATCATCTCTTGGAGCTGGGGTGGTGCTTTCACAAAAAGCTTCCTCCGAGAAGATGGTAACCTGTGGTTTCTTCTCCAGGGCCTTCTCTGCTCCTGAGCACAACTATCCGATTGGGACAGGGAGTTATTGGCCATCAAAATGGCACTGGAGGAATGGTGTTACCTTCTAGAGGGAGCATCTCATCCTGTGGTGATCTACACCGACCACAAAAATCTGACCTATTTGCAGTCTGGACAAAGACTGAATCCTCGTCAAGCCAGATGGTTCTTATTCTTTGCCCGTTTTGATTTCGTTCTTCATTTCCGTGCCACAGAGAAGAATATCAAAGCATATGCTCTCTCGGGGTCCTTTAATGCTACTGATCGGGAGGAGGAGCCTCAACACATCATTGATCCTTCAAGTTGTCTGAGATTCCGCCCGGAAAGACTTTTGTTGTGCAGAACCTTAGGAAGCAAGTTCTAGTCTGGGTCATTCCTCAAAAATTTCAGGACATGCCAGACAATGAAAGACTCTCAAATTCATTGGTCAACGGTACTGGTGGCTATCCATGCGGCAAGACATCCAAAAGTTTGTCATTGCCTGTCCTTCATGTGCGCAGTAAAAAACCTCCAAGCAACGTTCAGCAGGACTCTTACTTCCTCTTCCTGTTCCTGAGGCTCCTTGGCAACAGATAGCCATGGATTGTATTACTGATCTACCCTTGTCCTCCGGGTGTTCTGTGATCTGAGTTGTGGTGGATAGTTTTTCCAAAATGGTGCACTTCGTCCCTTTGCCTGGTCTTCTTCTGCTCCACAGCTGTCAATTTTTTTTATTGAATACATTTTTCGCCTCCATGGTTTTCCCCACTGTATTGTGTCAGATAGAGGTGTGCAGTTCACATCTAAGTTCTGGAGAGCTCTTTGTAATCTTTTGAATGTGTCTCTGGATTACTCATCCGCTTATCATCTGCAATCTAGTGGTCAAGTGGAACATGTCAATCAAATCCTGACCAATTTTTTATGACATTTCACCAACCTCCATCATGATGACTGGGTCGAGTTATTACCTTGGGCTGAGTTTTTGTATAATAACCATGTCAGTGAGTTTTCCAAGAAATAACCTTTTTTTTTTTGCTGTTTACGGTCAACAACCTAACATCCCACTCCCGGCGTCTTCTACTACTGGAGCCCCTGCAGCGGATGCAACTTTAAGAGAGTTCTCTAAAATCTGGGAGGAGACCAGGGCATCTCTGAAAGAGGCTTCTGTGCGCATGAAGGAAGCTGCTGATAAAAGACGTATTCTTAGGAGATTCTCCTAAATTCCATCCTGGTGATAAAGTGTGGCTTTCCTCCAAATACATCAGGCTTAAAATGCCCTCTTACAAATTGGGTCCATGCTTCATTCATCCATTTGAGATCATCAAGCAAATTAATGATGTTTCCTACAAGCTTAAGCTACCAGCCTCTCTCCGGGTACCAAATTCCTTCCATGTCTCTCTGCTGAAACCTGTCATCCTGAATCGTTTTGTCAAAAAACTTGTCTCAGCTCCTGTAGCAGTCAGTGATGAAAACGTTTATAAGGTAAAAGCTATTCTGGGGATGAAGAAGAGTAAAGGTAAAACCCTGTTTCTTGTGGATTGGAAGGGGTTTGGCCCTGAGGAAAGATCTTGGGAACCTAGAGTGAACATCAATGCTCCTCTTTGAATTTTTTTGTTGTCTAGGGCCAGGCCTGAGGAGAGGGCATGTAAGGGGGAGGCGGGGGGGGGGGGGTACAGTTAGCCCAGTGGTCTGTGTCGGGGCTGCTGCCCCTACCTGCGGGCACGGCCGCTTGCTTCCCTCTTTCCCTCCTGCTGCCATGCGCCGTGTTGACTCGAAAAGCTTACATTTTTTTTCTACTATGCAACAGCCTACTTCCCTCTTTTCATTCAGCAGGGAAGGCTCTGGTGGATTCCTAACACTTGGGAACTGTGACAGATACATGTGACCAAGACATCAGTAGATTATAAGATTCATAATATTTTATGAGTCATATCAGGAGACTTGAGAAAATGTTATAAAAAAGTGGAAAAAGAAAAGTAGGACCAAATGTTATTAAATATACAAAACTACAATACACACCTCTTAAATTCCCCACACATCCAGCACAGATGTTCTGATGGTTCCTTGCCGGTCTTTATTTGCATTCTGGGAGAGATTATGTGCCATACAGGCATATTACAGCTGAGGGCAGTGATTAGTCAGGGATCAGATGGCAGTATTGCACAAGAACAATACGAAAATCCAGACCGCTTAGAATCGATATTAATTTTATTGATAAATAAATAAATACATAAGTTAAAAACAAGTACAAGTGCAGGGAAAAGGTGACATCAACCAGAGGAGAACACAATGGTAACAGTTCATATCCGTCCACAAAAGAAGAGATTCAAAAGTAATGTGCAAGTGCAATGAATAATAATAACTTAATGTTTACAGGACAGAAGTCAGTTACCCATAATGTGTCTCCTCCGGGATGGCGCCAACACCGACGGGCGTTTCAGATAAAGCTTTCCTGACATTATGGGTTACTGACTTCTGTCCTGTATACGTTTAGTTATTATTATTCATTGCACTTGCACTTTACCTTTGAATCTCTTCTTTTGTGGACAGATATGAACTGTTTCCATTGTGTTCTCCTCTGATTGATGTCGCCTTTTCCCTGCACTTGTACTTGTTTTAACTTATGTATTTATTTATTTATCAATAAAATTAATATTGATTCTAAGCGGTCTGGCAATCTTTTCTGTAGGTTTTTATATTATGATTTTGCCATAGGCATATGCTCAATTGAGTAACACATGATTAGTTAGCATGATATTTTTTCTCTAATTTATTACCATAAATTAGCTGAGTTCATTTTTGGTTAAGATCAGTACAAGGATGTAAAGATTGACCAGTGAGTGAACATCCAATATTAGCACTAGAACAGTGATGAATTTGAATGGGTTTTCCGGGCTAACAATATCAACGATCTATCCACAGGGTAGGTAGGTTTATATCAGATAGTGGGGTCAGACACACAACCATACCAACTGGCTATACTCTGAAGGGGTGTGACTAAGTAATTACCTGGTCTTCACTAGAGCCTCTGATGGTGAGAATAGGCTTGGTAGTTGCCAGGTGCCACTTCAGAGCAGTCCCCGAGTCAGTGTCAGCTGACCAGGGGGTCAAAGATACCGGTGCAAGCACCGAGGGGAAGTGCATGGTTAGGAAATCCGAGGTCAGGGCAGGCAGTAATCAAGCAAAAGTCCGTAAACAAAGTCCAAGGTCAGAGGCAGGCGGAAAACAAGCAAAATCCGATAAATCCAAAAACAGGGTCCAGTACACAGAACTCAAAAAACACCTTCACACTAGGAACTAGACAAGCTAGTGACCATGAGTTGCTCAGGCATCTTTCTGGGGCAGGAAATACTTTCTGCAATCCAGCCTCCACAAGGGAGGAGAGACACACCCATGTAAACCCTAACAAACAGTACAGGTCTCCAGCAGGAAGTAAACTCTGGCATGAAGCACAGATGCAACTGTTACTGATGTAGCAGGGTTAACACACAAACTGTTTCTCATTCTGTGCTGGACCTGTGGGGAATTTAAGAGGTGTGTATTGTACTTTTGAATATTAAATAACATTTGTTGCTACTTTTCTTTTTCCACTTTTTGTAACATTTTCGGAAGTCCGGATATGACTCATAAAATCCTATGTTGTCTGCTGATGTCTTGGTCACATGTATGTGTCACAGTTCCCAAGTGTTAGGAATCCACCAGAGCTTTCCTTGCTGAATGACAAGAGGGAAGTAAGCTGTTGCATAGTAGAAAAAAAATGTATCCTTTTCGAGAATTCTTCAGAAACGGCATATGTGGAGGAGGTGGATGATGGAGGAGGCACTAGTCACATGACATTTATTTCTGTATTTATAAATATACATTTGGAAACTTATTCCACAAACATTTTATTTAAAATGCCAAAATGCTCTTTTCATAAACGGAACTACAGTTGTAGATAATCTTCTGGATGGTGGAATGACTAATTTCTGATTGTTTGACAATCTTTTTAAATCCATTTAGAGAGTTACTGACATCGATAATTTTCTATCTAAAGGCTTCAGAGAGTTCTTGGGATCTAGGTATTGTGATACCTCATATTCCAACAGCAAATAGCAAGCTTAACTATATGCTTCATAGGTTCCAATAAGTCAGGTTGCTTCAAGATCCTGTCTAATGAGGTTTTACTCTGCTTCAAATGTGTGTAATAAGTTATTGCAAAGTCAAAGTTAGTGTTTTTTAGTCAGTTATATAATTTTATCTTTACGTAACGCTCAAATGAAGATCACATTTTGGCACACCTGCTGATCAGCTGTTATTCAGTAGCTTTGGGTACAGAAACAGACCTCAGAGCTATTCAGTCCTGTCCATGTGTAGTGGCTAGGGTTGGTTACTGCACTACTGATCCCATTAACTACTCTGGTGCTATTGCAAAACGGCTGCTTGGTGGAGGTGTTGGGAGTCAGACCTTCAATGAAATTATATTGATGACTCATGCTGAGGGCAAAAAACAATGGCAGAATTGCGATTTTTTTTAAAACTTACCTCCAGAAAGAGTTCATAAAATGAATGTTACACGTATGCCACAATGGTTCAATTGAAAAATACAACTACTTCCTCAAAGAGAAAGTACTCACTAGAAAAACCAAGAAGCTATGGTTCTTGGAAAGTGGACATAAAGGAGCTGACCAAATGTACATTCTGTTCTTTCCATGAGCACCTTTGGGTGTGGCTAATTTTGGCCTTGTTGAACTCTGTTTTACAATTAATAGATACCAAATATGTATACGATTTCCTAATAAAGGGATTTTCCCAGCGTTTCACAGTGATGACCATTCCTCTGGATGGGTAATCAGTATCTGATCGGTGGGGCTATGACAGTTCATCACTGATTATGGCATCTGAAAATAATAATGAGGGCTTTCAGGGGATAGGCCCCTTTCACACCTGCGTTCTTCTTTTCAGGCATAGAGATCCGTCGTCGGGTCTCTATGCCGGAAAAATCCTGATCAGGATCATCCCCATGCATTCTGAATGGAGAGAAATCCGTTCAGGATGCATCAGGATGACTTCAGTTCAGGACCGGAACGTTTTTTGGACGCAGCAAATACCGCAGCATGCTGCGCTTTTTGTTCCGGCCCAAAAATCCGGAACACTTGCCGCAAGGCCGGATCCGGAATTAATGCCCATTGAAAGGCATTAATCCGATCCGACCTTAGCTAAACGCTCGCTTCGGCGCATTGCCGATCCGACATTTAGCTTTTTCTGACTGGTTACCATGGCAGCCAGGACGCTAAAGTCCTGGTTACCATGGTAAAATGTAGCAGGGAGCGGGAGCGGCATACTTACATTCCGTGCGGCTCCGGGACGCTCCAGGATGACGCCAGGGCGCCCCAGTGCATGGATCACGGATCGATGATCACGTGACGCATGGATCACGTGATCCATGCGCATGGGGCGCTCTGACGTCATTCAGGAGCGCCCGGAGCCGCACGGAATGTAGTATGCCGCTCCCCGCTCCTCGCTCTTACTATGGCAACCAGGACGCTAGTAGCGTCCTGGCTGCCATAGTAACCTGAAAGCACTCGAAGACTGATCAGGATCCTGATCAGTCTTCTAATGCTTTCAGGCATCTTGCGTTCTGACGGATCCGGCAGGACGGAAGTGCCTGCCGGATCCTCAGAACGCAAGTGTGAAAGGACCCTTAGTCCGGTAAAAAAAAAATACGAAACTTATCCACTTGAACGCAAAGAGGCCGCTGCAGCCGTCTCGATTGAAGACACCACGTGTCATACATCCCTGCACACAAGATTTTGCATGGGATCTTCAATCAAGATGGCTGCGGTGGCTTCCGCACTCAAATGGATGAGGTGAGTATGTATTTTTTTTTTTCCACTGCCATTTCAGGGAAAATTGATTCGTTACCATGAAGCACGAGGAAATTCGGCTTCGCAACGAATCAAACTTTTACTTAAATTCGGATCAAAGTCCACTTCGGATACTTCGATTTGCTCAACCATAATCACATAGCCTAGGCGCAGCTCAGCCCTATTCATAGCAATACCAAGCACAGCTGCTATTGAATGGTTTGCAGAGAGAAGGCACTGGTACCTTCACAAACAACTGATCAGGGTTCTGATTTTCTTAGTTTTTATTTAATTTTATATAAACATCCCACTATATATACAAAACATGTGCAGAGTACATCAGTAAACCCACCCAGCAGCTAAAGACAGAAAAGAAAAGAAAAATTGAAAAAGGTTAAGACCATAACCCTAAACTCAAGTCTAAAATCTCCTTAGTTGATTTGTTGATTGGATATTCAACAGTCTTTTTAACTTATTCAACCAGTTCTTCTGTGATGGACTTCTGGGTGGCGCAGGCACACAACCAATGAGTGATGATAACATTCCTCAGGGGGATCTTTTTCAGGTCTAAGAAGCAGAATAAATGTAAAACTGCAAATAACACGATGTGCCACCCATTTCCACATACAGTGGGGAGTCCAAAGCATAAATACTCCAGTTCAGGGAGATGTAAAAAAAAGATCTAATTAGAATGACCCAACTTGTGGGATGCAGTTTGAGACAATATGATACATAAACTGTAGGTGCCCTGACGTGTAAGAAAGGCATTAATATGCCGCAGAGACTAAAAAACATTGTACCCAAACAGCAACTCTGCATATCAGCAATGACATAGATCAGTGTTTCCCAACCAGTGTGCCTCCAGCTGTTGCAAAACTACAACTCCCAGCATGCCTGCACAGCCAAAGGCTGTCCGGGCATGCTGGGAGTTGTAGTTTTGCAACAGCTGGAGGCACACTGGTTGGGAAACACTGACATAGATGATAATAAAACATATAGAAGATTTAAGTAATAAAGAAATATAAAAACTTGTATCAGTTCATTAGTCAAAATTGATTGAACCGATTCCAAAAGCCAAACCCTAACTATTGCAAACCAAGCAAAACACAGACACCTTATCAGAGAGATCTTAAAGGGGTATTCCCATCTTGTGAATCAGGTGTAATTAAATTCCAAAAAGCATAAATGATAACTTAGGGTACTTTCACACTAGCGTTTTTATTTTCCGGCATTGAGTTTCGTCGTTGGGGCTCAATACTGGAATTAATTCCCATAGGAATATATTAGTGCCGCATTAAAAATACCGCATTGCCGGAGCAGTTCTTCTGGTCTGCGCATGCGCAGACCTTTAAAAAAGTGAAAAAAAAATATATATTGGATCAGTTTCTCCAGATGACAAACCGAGAGATAGATCCATTCTTGCAATGCATTTGTGAGACGGATCCGCAGCCGGATCTGTCTACAAATGCTGTCTGTTTGCTGGATTCCTCCGCTTCAAGTGTGAAAGTAGCCTTACTAAATATATAACATTTTCAGTCTTCCATCCTTTTTCAGATATCTGGACTTTCATCTTTGTTGTGTTTACACTTGGTAGCCTATATTTACGGCCACCACAGCGATACAGCACTGGTGGCCGCGATTGCGCAGTTTCCAGTAGCTGTGCTACTCAGCTGCATAGATATCTATGGAAGGTTTCAGGGCATGCACTGAAGCCCTGAAGCTGTTCCATAGAAAGAGTTATAGATCTGCCTGCCGCACCATCCTCCACTGATCAAAGAGCATGTAGCTGCTGAGATCTTATCTAGGATCTGGCAGTGAGTCTGTCTCTAAATTACTGTTATCTCTATATGTAAATATAGAGATAACAGTGTTTAGTTTAGAGACCACTCACTCTTGTCTCAGCAGCCCCTCTGCAGGGACCGAACAATATAACTGTGGGATGGTGAAAGCCACACTTTTCAACTCTCTTTGTCACAATCCAAAGCCTGCTACACTATTCTTATTTTTCCACATGCTGTTACACTACCAGCAGCGGGAGCGTGCACGATCTGCTAGCCAAACTGTCAATCAAAAGCAAGCATCCCACCCACAGCACATGTGCAGGCAAGAGGAGGGAGCTGGAAGTGCAGGTAAAGACGGCAGATGGGAAAACCCCTTTAAGTTTCACATTAAGCATGCAAATATCACCCAAATAAAGGAACAGGGTGACCCAACCCATATTTAAGCCTCATTCACACGACCGTGTCCGTGCCCAAATTCGTGAGCAGGTGGTCAATAATGCATCCGTGAAGCTGTCCGCGAAGGGTCCGTGTGTCCGTTTTTTGCTGTCCGTGTCCGTGACACTGAACGGCTGAAAAATTATTTTCAAAGCATCTCTTCTTAATGATCCGTGAAACACGGATTGAACACGGATGTATCCGTGTTGCATCCGTGGTTTTCAAGTCCCCATAGACTATAATGGACATGATGGATCCGTGAACACAGACAAAATAGACCATGCACCTGTGCAAAAACACGGACCCACGGACCATGCTAAAACACTGATGTCTGAATACACGCATTAAAATGCATGGGAACGTGTGCTGTCCGTGGAGAACATGTACAGCACACATCCGTGAAACACTGACGTGTGAACAAGGCTTTATCCAGTATAATATTAAGAACTGATGAAGTCCAGCTCACCACTCCTTAGACAGGTATTCCTTTAGTATTCCTAGAGGCAGGAAGAAATATGGAAAACAATATCCAGCTCAGCAATGGGAATCCTGAATAGACTTCTTTATTGAGCCAGATAAACCATCCAATATGGAGGTACAGAGGTACACTTACATGTTTCAGTCCAAACGGTCCTTAGTCATAACATAACATTCACTTACACAGAAGCGCATGTGTGGGATTGACATGCACAGGGAACACCACCTCAAGGGCGGTGATTCAATGAGCATACACTCATACTGTATATTAAAAATCTAAAAAAAAAACCATAAAACCAGATAAAGTATCTAGCAGGATACTCAATGAATGCACAGAATAACAGATAAAGAGATTAAGGGAACAGCAACGAGCACAGCAATATTATTAATTGTAAATTAGATCTTGCTAGGAGTTTAACCCTCCAGGAACCCTAGTTCCCAAAACAAAGATCCTGGAGTGGTCACCAGTTTAAAAAGAATTGAAACATTGACCACATTTTGGTTAGATATACCAAAGAGATGTTTATTACTGTACATTCTTAGGCTAGGGCTACACGGCGACATGGGTCGCGCAACAACTGTCACGGCTAGGATTGCTAAGTAGTGGTGATCCCATATAAATGCGTGAGATCGCTGCGGCAGTTGTGGCTGCATTTCTTGCGACTGCCGTGGCAATCGCATTCATTTCTATGGCATCACCGCTACCCAGGGATCCTGGCCACGACAGGTGTCGCGCGACCAGTGTAACCGTGTAGCCCTAGCCTTAAAGGGCTGGTTCTGCAGCTGATATTATGTTTCTGAAAGCTGTCACTAGAGGCCAAATAGTTCATATATTTGCTGTTAATGTGGCTTCTAATGTTATTAGTTTGATTGTTAACATAAGAGGTGAATTGTTTACTAGGTTTTAAATATTGGCAAGCTTTACATCTAGCATGTCCACATTTACAGCACCTAGTTGTGGATAGCCAAATGCAAGTAATTTCAGATTTCTGAACAAATTGACTCGGTGACAGAAAGGAACCCAGTACGGGTTTTCACACCCGAGGCCAGTATGTTAGCCAAAGCTATATCTTGTTATATGATTTAGAGACATTTTCTGACTATGTTTTTTACCTGGTTAGCCCTGTTTCACACTGCAGTTATTAGTTCTGGCAGGCTGTGTACAGCGGTTTTTGAATGGCTGAATCCCAGCATATTTGCTGAGTAGTGGCCTGATCTCTGCCAGACCCTATTATAGTTAATGGAGCCGGCGGGCATTCCAGTAACATCTGGATTCAGAGAGCTACCGCAGGCTGTTCACTGCCAGAACAGCCTGCTGGAACTAATAACGGCAGTGTGAAACTATCCTTAATTGATGGCTGAAACCTGTAACAAAGGTAATTGTGATGTATGCTCCTCCCTGCTTAGTCTCTGCTTTTTATCTGTTAATAAAGGTTCCCGATTTAACTGGGATGCCCTAACATGAGCAGCATGCAAGAGTAAACCTGAATATCCCCTGGCCTCCAGACGCTTCATCAGTTTTTCAGATTGCTCTAAAAAAACATTTTTATTGGAACAATTCCGACGCAACTTGACCCATTCTCTATAAGGTATATTATCGACAACTGAGCGAGTATGGCATAAGGTTCAGTAGTTAGTAGCACATTATTTCCTGCTGTCATTTTGATTTTGGTGCTACTTTGATTTCATTAGCCACACTAATGTCAATATACAAAAAGTTGATAGATTGCCCCCCTAGGTTGGCAGTGAACTGTAAATTCATAGAGTTGTTATTCACATACTGCACAAAACTGTAAAAATTATGGGCTGACCAACAGATTATCTATATAACATCCCATCCACACAATAGATTCAAGGAAAGTATTGTTGGCATTGTACAGATAATGCTCCTCCCAGGTGGCCATGTAAATACCCGCAAATGAGGGAAAAATGTTACCACCCATAAGAGGCCCCTCTCATTTGCAAATAGAACTAGCCATTGAAAGTAAAAAATAGTTTGACGGCAAAAGATCAGTGGACACTGACTAAAATAAAATGTATTTGACCACATCTCCTTTTCTCTAATCTCTTTTTATTTTATGATTGTAGATTTTATATTTTATGAACATGATTATGGGGTGGCCATCTTGCCTGAGCTGTTCTTAATAGCATTTAGAAAGCTTCAAGAAAATTGCTGTACAGCAGCCCCATGGTCCATAGACACAATTAGTGTTCAGCAAATTGAGCTTCAGATCATAGATCTGGTACCGAAGCTGACTTCGAATTCCTGTTTTGAAAGTCGTGGAATCGAAGCCCGAAGTTATTCAGCGAAGTCTAGCGCGACTTTAGACTTAACGAATGTTGCCTCTATGAAGCACATTTTAATGCTGGACAGAGACAGTTCTCTGTCTCCATATTTTGGTCTATCCCTATCCACCAAATAAAATTCTCTTTCTTCAACCTTGGTGTAACGACTTTAACTTGTTAGCATCTAGACTACCATTGTAATATGTAAAATACGCTTTCATGTATTGTATATGGCAGATACCAGTATTGTTTACCGACTTCCCTAAATTAACCTGTCATCTGCTGAACTCAAGTTGGTACTCCCACCCCCAATGTCCTATAAATACATGTACTATGAAATAAAGACTTCAGATTGTAACTGTCTAAGATTGAGTTCTGACTTTTACTATCTCCCAGCTGGAGGAAAAACTATTCACTGAAGGGGAAAATATACCGGTGGAGGTCTGATGCCTCATTGTATGACCATCTCATAACCGCCTCAAATTGGAAAGAGCTATCAGTTAAGGTCTGATGCCTCATTGTATGACCATCTCATAACCGCCTCAAATTGGAAAGAGCTATCACTTGGTTCAAACAGATAATTTCCCTACAAAAAACATTGCCATAGATCCTACTGTTTTAATTTCTTTCTCCTATTAACCTCCTCCTATACTGTTAAAGAAAACCCCACTACAGGGGCCCTTCCAAGACACTTCCCTTTTAGGACTTTGCAGAAAGTTACTCGTCTAGACAGGAGTCTTGCGACGAGGAGGACCGCGGGCGCAAAAACAACCCAGATGATGTGTAGAAGAACTTTATTTGGAATGACGACGCGTTTCGGGGTCATGCCCCTTTATCAAGTCTGTGTGTTCTTCATCGGGCGCTCAGTAAAAGGAAGATCGATGGAGGGTCCCTTTTAGTAGATGGTATATAAAGTGCTGTAGGGCTGGAGCTGGTGGGCTTTCCCGAAGACAGCGGCGTTCCCGGCTCACTGCACGTGTGATGTGCCCCCGCCTAAAGGTTGAATCGGACAGCCTTGGCAGCATCAACCCACTAGGATAAGACCACCATAACCCTTACCCGTAAGAGAGGGCCCTGGCACAAGGGCATCTCATCCAGGTGAGTACAATCAACTCAGCCTAGGAAGCTTAAGAATAGCTAAGACACACTGTATCCGTTACCACCTAAGAGCGCCTTCTCTTTTTTGGCCTATTTACGTACTTCCCTTTTAGTTCCTCCCATGCCCAAAAAATTGCCTCCCACTTTAGTATGGCCACTACGGCCATGCTAGTACCCGACGCTGCGCCACACAGCATCAGTTGTGGCCACCTAAGCTTCGAAATAATGCTACTGTACGAATGCCCCTGATGAGACTCACGTTGTTGAAACACGTCAAACCTAGACAGTGACAAGTATCGTGTGGCCGTTAGCTAGACAGGAGTGATTGCATGATCATATGTTCACTTGGGATCACATTGGGTTACCAAGGGAGAAGGGAACAGGGTCAGGACACAAGCATTAAGCCTCCAGATTGCTTTGATTCCAACAGCCACTTGTACTTGGCACATGTATTCTCCATTGGGTTAACACCAGTTCTATCCTGTTCTTAGCAGATTTATATGCCTCTATAAGGACACCATAACTTCAGGAGCAATTACAGGTGTATCAACTCCGTTGTCTTGGGAATTTGCTTGTTGCTATTCCCAGACTGGATGTACTGAATTGACACCTATACTTCTTTCTACTAATATCTAACTCGGGAGATAATCAGTAGCGGTTGCCCGCATTAGGTGCAACTCCAATCTTAGACAGACCTTATGTATTTTGCGGTCCGCAAAAAACGGACCTGCAAAAAATAACGGATGATTCTGTATTTTGTGGAATGGAACAGCTGGCCCCTAATAGAACAGTACTATACTTGTTCGTTATACGGACAATAATAGGACAAGTTTATCTTTTTGCGGAAAGGATATACGGAAATACAGAAACGGAATGCACACAGAGTACCTTCCATTTTTTTTCGGACCCATTGAAATGAATGGCTCCGCATATGTTCCTGTGCAAGAGGCCTTAGTAGTAGTCTCTACAGGCAGTGACATTACCTGTTCAAATTCCACCCAAAGTGGCCTCTCTCCTACTATACTAGTTCTCATTAACTGTGCTACTTGGGCTGCCTTATAATAATTCATCACTGACTAACCGCCCTTCCGATTACTAAGTAATTATCATTATTTTCCCTGAAATCCTGTGACCTTTTTTAATTCCATATAAATTTAAAGAATTCCCTCTATAATCCAGTAAGTCTAGATCCTTTCTAACCATTTTAATAAGTACACACCTAAAGTAATATAAAATCCATGGCAAAATTATTTTCAATGCATGAATCCTACCTATAAGTTGTTTATCCTTCCAAATATCCAGATCTTCTCTTATTTTTTAAACAGCTTCTTATAATTATACTGGTACATATCCTTTAAATCTTTACAAATTGATATTCCCAAATAAGACATGTATTTCTCCATTTAACAATCCCAAAATTAAAATCTATCAGTTTCTGTATATATATATATATATATATATATATATATATATATATTCTGTGTAGAGTAGACTATCCGGTGTAGCTGAATAAAGGTAGCACTTGAAGATTAGTATGTTACGCCTTTTATATATCTATACTAATGTATACTAATGGTGTAGTGGTCCTTCCTATATTTGTTTATTGTTTTTAAGGGTTTTTGGGTCGGTGTTTAATTTGTCAATAAAGATATATTTAGCAAATATTGGTGGTAATTATTACAGGGAGTGCAGAATTATTAGGCAAGTTGTATTTTTGAGGATTAATTTTATTATTGAACAACAACCATGTTCTCAATGAACCCAAAAAACTCATTAATATCAAAGCTGAATATTTTTGGAAGTAGTTTTTAGTTTGTTTTTAGTTTTAGCTATTTTAGGGGGATATCTGTGTGTGCAGGTGACTATTACTGTGCATAATTATTAGGCAACTTAACAAAAAACAAATATGTACCCATTTCAATTATTTATTTTTACCAGTGAAACCAATATAACATCTCAACATTCACAAATATACATTTCTGACATTCAAAAACAAAACAAAAACAAATCAGTGACCAATATAGCCACCTTTCTTTGCAAGGACACTCAAAATCCTGCCATCCATGGATTCTGTCAGTGTTTTGATCTGTTCACCATCAACATTGCGTGCAGCAGCAACCACAGCCTCCCAGACACTGTTCAGAGAGGTGTACTGTTTTCCCTCCTTGTAAATCTCACATTTGATGATGGACCACAGGTTCTCAATGGGGTTCAGATCAGGTGAACAAGGAGGCCATGTCATTAGATTTTCTTCTTTTATACCCTTTCTTGCCAGCCACGCTGTGGAGTACTTGGACGCGTGGGATGGAGCATTGTCCTGCATGAAAATCATGTTTTTCTTGAAGGATGCAGACTTCTTCCTGTACCACTGCTTGAAGAAGGTGTCTTCCAGAAACTGGCAGTAGGACTGGGAGTTGAGCTTGACTCCATCCTCAACCCGAAAAGGCCCCACAAGTTCATCTTTGATGATACCAGCCCAAACCAGTACTCCACCTCCACCTTGCTGGCGTCTGAGTCAGACTGAAGCTCTCTGCCCTTTACCAATCCAGCCACGGGCCCATCCATCTGGCCCATCAAGACTCACTCTCATTTCATCAGTCCATAAAACCCTAGAAAAATCAGTCTTGAGATATTTCTTGGCCCAGTCTTGACGTTTCAGCTTGTGTGTCTTGTTCAGTGGTGGTCGTCTTTCAGCCTTTCTTACCTTGGCCATGTCTCTGAGTATTGCACACCTTGTGCTTCTGGGCACTCCAGTGATGTTGCAGCTCTGAAATATGGCCAAACTGGTGGCAAGTGGCATCTTGGCAGCTGCACGCTTGACTTTTCTCAGTTCATGGGCAGTTATTTTGCGCCTTGGTTTTTCCACACGCTTCTTGCGACCCTGTTGACTATTTTGAATGAAACGCTTGATTGTTCGATGATCACGCTTCAGAAGCTTTGCAATTTTAAGAGTGCTGCATCCCTCTGCAAGATATCTCACTATTTTTGACTTTTCTGAGCCTGTCAAGTCCTTCTTTTGACCCATTTTGCCAAAGGAAAGGAAGTTGCTTAATAATTATGCACACCTGATATAGGGTGTTGATGTCATTAGACCACACCCCTTCTCATTACAGAGATGCACATCACCTAATATGCTTAATTGGTAGTAGGCTTTCGAGCCTATACAGCTTGGAGTAAGACAACATGCAAAAAGAGGATGATGTGGTCAAAATACTCATTTGCCTAATAATTCTGCACTCCCTGTATTGTTAAACTGAGAAATTTTGTGGGTGTTGCAGTTACATGTTTATTTTATCTTGATCTTATAGGGTCTCCTCTAATCTATAGGTGTTTATTTATTATTAATTCTTTAGGTTAAATTTATATCTGTGGATACCTAATGTGTATTTTTCATTTTTATTTAATGTGTGCACAATAAAATGTATTTTACATTATATAACCATTTTTTCTCCGTTTTTTTTTATTTTATCATAATATTTTAGAAAAATTCTAATTTATATATATTAACACTCTCGCCTGCTCAGGCCATGTTTTTAGGATTTCCTTAGTATTAGGCCGTAATGCTCACAAACAATTTTTTTTCCGTTTTCGTTCCGTTTTTTGCGTTCCGTATATGGACTGTATACAGAACCATTCTTTTCAATGGATCCGCAAAAAAAAAGGGAGGTACTCCGTATGCCTTCTGTTTCTGTATTTCCATTCAAAGATAGAACATGTCTTATTATTGTCCGCATAACGGACAAGGATAGTACTGTTCTATCAGGGGCCATCTGTTCCGTTCCGCAAAAAACAGAATGCACACGGAGGTCATCCGTATTTTGTGCGGATCCGTTTTTTGCGGACCACAAAATACGGAAAAAGCCATACGGTCGTGTGCAAGAGGCCTGTTTTTTTTTACGGATTAAATGCTGTCCCATTCACTTCTATGCGGCCCTTTTCTTCCATTGCACTGGCTCAGCAAAACAAATGAAACATTTCCTATACTTGTCAGTGAAAATCAGGACATGGCCATATCGAAGTCTATGGGTCAGCAAAAAAACAGAATGCATACATGCTTAACTGTCCGCAAAAAAACGGACAGCATATGGCCGTCTGAATGAGTCCTTAACCGCTTCAGCCCCCCTAGCTTAAACACCCTCAATGATCAGGCCACTTTTTACAATTCCGCACTACGCTACTTTCACCGTTTATTGCTCCGTCATACAAATTACCACCCAAATGAATTTTACCCCCTTTTCTTCTCACTAATACAGATTTTATTTGGTGGTATTTTGTCGCTACTGAAATTTTTACTTTTTTTGGAATTTTACTTTTTTTGACCAAATTTTTGCAAAAAAATGACATTTTTCACTTTCTGTTGTAAAATTTTTCAAATAACGCTACATTTCAATTAAAATTTTTCTCTAAATTTATTGTTCTACATGTCTTTGATAAAAAAAAGTGCAATAAGTGTATATTTATTGGTTTGGGTAAAAGTTATAGGGTTTACAAACTATGGTGCAAAAAAGTGAGTTTCTGCGCTTTGACTTTCTGAGCACCTGTCCTGTTTCCTGACGTACTACAATGCCCAGACAGTAGAAACACCTCATAAGTGACCCCATTTCGGAAAGTAGACACCCTAAGGTATTCACTGAGGCACATAGTGAGTTCATGGAATTTTTTATTTTTTGTCAAAAGTTAGCGGAAATGGAATTTTTTTTTTTTCAAAAAATTTCATTTTCTGCTAACTTGTGTCAAAAAATAAAAACTTCCATGAACTCACTATGCCCCTCAGCGAATACCTGTCTACTTTCTAAAATGGGGTCACTTGTGAGGATTTTCCATTGCCCTGGCATTTGAGGGTCACCGCAATCATTACACGTATGGCCAGAATTAGGAGTTTTTGCGATTCTCCTTATATTGACCATACGGGTAATGAGAATTTTTTTTTCCGTTCAGCCGCTGCGCTGAAAGAAAAAAATGAATGTCACAGATTTTTTCATTCACATTGATCAATGTGGATAAAAAAAATCTCTAAAAAATGTGCAAAAAAAGAGGGAAAAGCTGTAAAGCTGCGATCGCTAAGGGACCCTAAGGCCTCATTCAAGCGTCCGCAATTCTGTTCCGCAAAACTTTGCGGAACAGAATTGTGGATACATTCAATTCTATGGGGACAGACTTTGTCCCGCTCGGATCCGTAATTGCGGATCCGTAATTGGAGATCCGCAAAAGTATAGAACATGTCCTATTCTTGTCCGCAATTGCGGACAAGAAAAGGCATTTTCTATATAGTTCTGGCAATGTGCGGATCCGCAAAATGCGGAAAGCACATTGCTGGTGTCCGTGTTTTGCGGATCCGCGGATCTGCGGATCTGTGGATCCGCAAAACACATGCGGACATCTGAATGAGCTTTATAGGGGGTGATCAGTGACAGGGGGTGACAGGGGTGATCAGGGGGTGACATGGGAGATCAGGGGTTAATCAGTGACACGGGGGTGGGGGCGGTGGGGGTTGTGTGGTGATTGGTGCACACTTAGATATTTTCCTCTGGTGGTCCCAAGCAAAGGGACCACCAGAGGAGCGGCCAGCAAGCAGATCAGACGCTGTTCACAGAACAGCGTCTGATCTGCGATTTTTTTCTGCGATATACAGCCTGCCAGCGCACGATCGGCGCTGGCAGGCTGTAGTATAACTACATGCGAGCGCGCCGACGGCGCGCATTGCGCATGTGCGGGCACATCATCGCGTCACCTCGCGTCTCGCGAGATGACGCGTAGATGCGTCCGATCAGAGCTACAGGGCCGCCGCCAGGACGCATCCCTGCGTCTGGCGGTCCTGTAGCGGTTAAGCAGGTGATATAATGCGTCAATGCATCAGGACTTACCACAGGTATTCATTTTGTGGGATATTTTTAAATCATGACCAGCAGATGGGCCCTGAGGACTGGGTAGTTGGGGAACACTGGTGTAAAGGACCTTAACTAGGACAAATTCTTCTGGTCAATTTCCATACAGGAGAGAGGAGCAACTGTCTTTCTCACACATGTCACTTCTATTCAGAAAAAGCCTCCAATTTCCTAGCTCGGGGATTCCATGTTCAATTGTGTCCACAGAACCCATTTATAGTTCCAACAGTAACTTGTCTAATAGCGAACTCCTAATTTCCTTCTCAGGCGTATATTTAACTTGGTGCCTGCCTGCAGTTACTTTTTAAGCAACTGTTCTAGACCAGGGGTCAGCAATCTTTGGCACTCCAGCTGTTGTGAAACCACAACTAACAGCAGGCTTTTTTCACTTCTACGGGAGTTCTGTGACCAGCCAAACAAGTGTGTATGCTGGGAGTCGTAGTTTCACCACAACTGGAGTGCTGAAGGTTGCTGATCCCTGATTCCCTGTTCTACACAGTTGTATATTAGACAAGATGCCTGCTTGCAATTATTTTCCAAGCAATTATCATGATCTCACATATTGAAGCAGGGTACCTGCCTGCAATTACTATTCAAACAATTGCCTTAAATGCAGAAGTCAGTCAGAGACTGGGGGTAAAAAATCTCATTATCTTCTCGTGGAACAAAAGTAAAAATGACTACAGTCAGCTAGTTTGCTTATTATTAGTAGAGATGAGTGAATCGAATCCCACGAAGTGAAATTCGATCAGAATATCAGGATAAGTTTGATTCGCCTCAAAGCCAAATTTCCTCGTGCTTCGTGTTAGCGAATCGATTTAACCTGAAATAGTGTAAGAAACTAAAAATTTCAAACTTACCGCCTCCATTTGCTCGTGACGGGCCACCAGCCGCCATCTTGATTGAAGATCCACGTGAGATTTTGCGCCAAATCTTCAAGCAAGATGGTGGCGTCTCCCGTTGCGAGCAAAAGGAGGCGGTAGGTTTGATTAACATTTTTTAAATGTTAATTTTACACAGTTTTTAGATTCAGATGCTGCGATCATGTAAAAGGCCCCTTTCACACGAGCGTGTCCAGATTAGGTCCGGATGCGTTGCGGATGCGTTTAGTGAAAACTGTGCGATTTCACAGGTAAAGCCATTCAGTTTTGCCTGCGATAGCGTTCAGTTGTTCAGTTTTTTCCGCGCGGGTGCAATGCGTTTTGACGCGTTTTTCACTCGTGTGATAAAAAACTGAAGGTTTACAAACAACATCTCCTAGCAACCATCAGTGAAAAACGCAACGCACCCGCACTTGCTTGCGAATGCAATGCGTTTTTCACGCAGCCCCATTCATTTCTATGGGGTTAGGGATGCGTGAAAAACGCAGAATATAGAACATGCTGCGATTTTCACGGAACGCACAAGTGATGCGTGAAAAAAAACGCTCATGTACACAGACCCATTGAAATGAATGGGTCAGGATTCAGTGCGGGTGCAATGCGTTCACATCACGCATTGCACCTGCGCGGAAAACTTGCTTGTGTGAAAGGGGCCTAAACGCGGCATCTGAGGGGTATAATGATGGGGAGCAGTGCTATCGAAGCTCCCTGTCATTGCACCCGCAACTTACAAAAAAATTTGCTTTGTGACAAAGTAATTCGGCACAAAGCAATTTTTTTTGTAAAATGCAGCGAATCAGCCAAATCAAACTTTCCAATAATTTGCTCATCTCTAATTATTAGTATATAGTATATTCAGTCTGCAATTAGTGCTTGACAAAGGCTATGTGATAGCCGAAACGTATGATGTGAGCAGTTCCCAAATAAAGGGATTTTTCAACCGGACATGCTGCCTCCATCATCTCTTCCTGAATCGTCTGCATAGGAGCCTGTATGGATCTGGGGCTCCAGGTTGGCTGTTGCATTCCGGTGGACCATATGATCTGGCGAGTGCGGTTCCACATCGATTGATTGGACATTTCTGAACAGGCAGCCACCAGGAGCAATGTGCTGCCGGATCTACACTATGTCTGAAGCAGCATGACAACCAGCTATATGTAGAAGTTGCACAGACTATGTGGCAGCAAAATGGTCAGAAATTTTTAACAAAGACTATTTTAATTTTGCATTTAGGATTTAACTTAATTAATTGTGACTGTTCATATGTCAGCAATAAAAGGAAAGTCTCACAGTGTGGGAGCAGGGATCTGCAAGTATTAATGGTTCACTGTGTGGCCATCTCTGGAATCTGCATACAGTATATTGGCAGAAGGAAGGTCTCTCTCAATGAATATAGCCACATGCAAGCATGGCCACCTATACACATGCATGGTATGAACGGGTGAAAGGGAACTCCCATTCTCCAGATAGGTGGGAGTTGTGGAAATGGAGCCATCATCCACTAGACAATTATGGCATATATTTTCCATATGCCATGAATATCTCAGAGATAATATTAACTGTGGCCCTTAGGATTGGTTTAGTCTGACAATGTGGCCCTGAGACCAGAAAGGCTTGTGCATCCCTGCTTTGGACCATGCTGTGAAGACATGAACTTTTCAAATATGGTTTATCATATTAGCATCTGCATCACTGTTCACCATTCCCTCCTTTCCCTGCAGTCTCTCTGTAAATGCTCATAAATCATCTCAGTCCTTCTAAAGTAAAAAAGAAAACTAAAGATGGGCAAAAGGCGGGTGAAGTTTTAAAGTTTTAGTTTTTCATAATGAATAATAGCATTGAGGAAGGGGGAGCAGACACAGTGAAATAACTGTGTTTCATGACTTATGGGACATCACCCCGACAAGAGCCTATCCACTCTGCTATCAATTGTCTGATTAGGTAGCCATACACATAGAAGAAACTCAGCGAACCCACTAATTTTGATGATATGCTGATTATGCTGGCATATATCTGTATGGGGGAGGGGGGGTCTGTTGATTGTTCTGTAATGGCAGATGCTGGGGGAAAGAAGAATTCGGCATTTTTGATTTCAACATAGCAGCTCCATTACCTCAGTGGAAGCCACTGCAGTTATTTGCCTTCCTCTCTGTATTGAACAAACGTATGCTCTGTCAAGCATGCATGTATATATGAGATTCATTTAAAAGATATCTTAAAGGGGTTGTCCAGCCCACACATACCTATTCCCAGAAAACATTATCAATATCAAATCGATTGGGTTGGACACCGGACACCTCCACCGATCAGCTGTTTCAGGCAGCCACAAGACTGGAAACTATACAGCATATGGAGGGGAAGTAGAAGGCTCTGTACACTGTATAGTTTCCAGTGCCACAGCTATCCAAAACAGCTGATTGGAGGTGGAGCCGATTGTCAGACCCCCACCTATCTGATTTTGATGACCTATCTTGGGGATAGGTCATCAATATCTGTAGCCTGGATAACACCTTTATGTATATGGAAATCTTTAAACTTCTCAGGAGCATTCATTATCTTGCAGTCTACTGATAAACCTCTTGACCCATCAATATGAAACCAATGAGTTAATTTGCAATATTGTGCTCTTTGATGTGGATCCACTGTGCCAACCAACCAGATTGACTTTGAGCTAGTCCTGAGGGCATTATCCTGGCAATCCCCTGGCTTTCATATCTAAAGAGGCATGTGGACTGTGTTTCAGGGGAGCTGCCAGACCGCTACATCTTGGAATAGTCTCAGTGTGATTACACAGCTTTGTGCAGGGATTGATGCAAACTATGCTATCTCCTATGGATCCTTTCAGCTTCTGAATGCACAGCCTGTACTGTCCCTGCACTGTCCCTGCACTGTCCCTATGCTCTCCATATGCACCCCCTACAGTGTGCAAAAACTCCCCCTATGATCTCCCTACACTGTCCCTGCAGTCTCCCTATTCAGGACACTAAAATTAAAGCTTTTTAAAACACTGTCTCTAGCACTTGTCATGCCTCTCCCTATGCCCCGTTCACTTTAAAATGGCTGAGACCAGGTGGGAGTAGGATTTATATAGGGCTGTGACATCACGGGGCTGTCTAGCTGCTGATTTGCTGGCTGCACTGCATCATGGGTGACCTCTTGTTCCCGGACTTCTTACTTTCACTTTGTAACACATGTTACCACAATTTTAGGAAATTCGGACTTGTTGCGGAACTTTTTCCTAAACTTGACTCTGCCCATTTCAGAGAACTGATGCCTTATGCCAATCCAATGTGGGGAGTCCCAAGCCTTGATTACTTCTTTAAAAAAGATGCAGCCCTGCACATGTATGTTGAACAGAAGGTGTGCAAGTCCTTGAGCCTGTTGGTGTCTGGTATAATTCACGGCAGTGCTAATGTGTGGAGCTATAACTAAGGTCAAGGACAATATATGTCCTTTACCGCATACTGGGTAAATGTGGTTCCTGCCCAGGCACATTAGCAACTTGGCCAGGTGATGGCAATGCCGCCTCTGTTTTCTCATGCTGTGATTCCAGCGCCAAATAGCTCCTCTGCCTCTTCATCTTCCACCTTGTCCTCAGCCTCCACTGTAAGCACAGTTCTGGTGATCCTCCAGCATACACCTGGCCAGCCTGGGTGACCAGAATCACACCAGGGAGCAACTGCTCAATGTCATCAACCAAGAAATCGAATGCTGGTTGTCTCCAAACCAACTGAAGATCGGAACCATGGTCGGGAAGAACATTCTATCCGTGCTGCATCAAGAAGGGCTCACCCATACTCCCTGCTTGGCGCATGCCTTTAATCTGGTTGTAACCAATTCCCCAGCTGCAGCACATCTTGAAAATGGCCACGAAACTGTGCATGCACTTCAGTCACTCTTACCGTGCAAAACACGCCCTCCTTGAGCTGCAAAGGTAGAATAGTGTTCCCCAAGATCTCCTCATATGCAATGTTTCCACATGTTGGAATGCCACCCTCCACATGTTCAACCAACTATATGAGCAGAGGAAGGCCATTTTTTGATGATGCAGGTGGGCAGGGGTACTCCCGTGTAATTTCAAAGTTAGCCAGTGACAGTGGTGCCTATATCTCACTGCCCCTGTAGGGGCTGAACTGGCGGGGGAGGAGGAGAAGGACATTATCGGCCATGAAATGTATACAAAAATGTATACATCTGAGTAAAACCGAACCGATGTCAGATGCAAATGGACAAGACTCATGTAAATTTAGCATTATTGTCTAGTGCGAATATTCGAATAGCGAATTTTTTTAGCGAATATCAGCACTTCACTAATTCGCGAATATTTCGAATATAGCGCTGTAAATTCGCTATTTTGAATATTGTTTTTTTTTTAGTTATATTTTTTTCTTTCCAACTTCCCAAAAGTAGTTCATACCTGTCCTGAGGATTCCTGGCTGATCCAGTCAGTGCCCGTTGCTGCTTCTGCCGACTTCCGTGCTCATGGAGCGTCCCCATCACCATGGGAACGTCTCCATACTAAAATGTACAGTCGAATATGGAATATAGCAGCAGTGCTAAGTAGAAATCGCAATGCGATTAATTCAAGTTGTATTAATCGCATTGCGATTTCAACTTAGCACTGCTATCTTAGATATTAGGCGAGAATTAACAAATATCACTAATTCTACCAAGCCAACCATAGTAAACCAGGTCTAAGTAGAAATTATAACCTAATTCTCAAATCCGACAATACATTTTAGTATGGAGACGTTCCCATGGTGATGGGGACACTCCGTGAGTATGGTTGGCTTGGTAGAATTAGCGAATATGACGAATGTATTCATCATATTCCTCAAAACGAAGATAACGAAGTATTCTCCATCGTCGTTTTAGCAACCTATTCATCAACTTCGCTAATTCTAGCAATCAAATAGGAGGGTTGACTATAGAGACAGCTGTGTTTAATTCGCTATGCGATTATATTACTTTGCTTTTTTTTTTTAATAAATAGAATAATTATAATACTTGATAATATTTATAATTATTCTATTTATAAAAAATAATAATAATATAATTGCATAGCGAATTAAACACAGCTGTCTCTATAGTCAACCCTCCTATTTGATTGCTATAATTAGTGAAGTTGACGAATAGGTAGCTAAAACGAAGATGGAGAATACTTCGTTATCTTCGTTTTGAGGAATATGACGAATACAGTTAAAATCGCAATACGAGATTATATAACTCGCATATTAATCGCGATAACTAGAATAATGACGAATATTCGATTTCGACGAATATGAAACGAATACTCTAGTATATATTCGCGAACTTCATCGAAATCGAATATGGCACCTGCCGCTAATCACTATTGAGCATTAGGCATCTATCACATGTTCAGTATTTTGCAGCAGGATCAAGATTTGAAAGCAGGAGTGGGTCCAATACTGATCAATTACTGACCAAACACTGACCGTGTGAAGGCGGATACTCAAAAGACAGTATTTTTTTTTGGGGGGTTGTTCTTCTGACTGATCAGAAGAAGGAAAAAATAAACATTGACGTCAACTCAAACTTACTGCTGATATGCTCCCCATTATGTCATGGGGTAATAGAACAGGTTCTCTAGCAATCTATGTGGAAACAACAGACAGTGTATGAGACCACTCTTTCACTCTATAGTAGAATAAGTGGGTAATACCTTATCTATCAATCAATCAATGTGGACACTCCAGAAACAATGAATTAAGACCTCTCTTTCACAATGTGGTAGAATCAGTGGCTAACAGCTTAACTAGCAATCTACACTCACCTAAAGAATTATTAGGAACACCTGTTCTATGTCTCATTAATGCAATTATCTAGTCAACCAATCACATGGCAGTTGCTTCAATGCATTTAGGGGGGTGGTCCTGGTCAAGACAATCTCCTGAACTCCAAACTGAATGTCAGAATGGGGAAAAAAAGGTGATTTAAGCAATTTTAAGCGTGGCATGGTTGTTGGTGCCAGAAGGGTCTGAGTATTTCACAATCTGCTCAGTTACTGGGATTTTCACGCACAACTATTTCTAGGGTTTATAAAGAATGGTGTGAAAAGGGAAAAACATCTAGTATGAGGCAGTCCTGTGGTCGAAAATGCCTTGTGGATGCAAGAGGTCAGAGGAGAATGGGCCGACTGATTCAAGCTGATAGAAGAGCAACGTTGACTGAAATAACCACTCGTTACAACTGAGATATGCAGCAAAGCATTTGTAAGCCACAACACGCACAACCTTGAGGCGGATGGGCTACAACAACAGAAGACCCCAACAGGTACCTCTCATCTCCAAGATCTGCACCTGTTCTTTGTTTTGGTTCTTTAACTAACCAAATAAGTAAAGTGTGAACTGAGCCTAATAGTGATGCACACTGATATGCTCAACCATATACTATATCTGACCTGCCTGTCATAATGATGCACAGTAACTGTTTCACTACCAGTAAGGACTAGCTATGCATGTTGCTGCACTGCACCTGATGAACACCAAGATACACTCTCCGTGCAGGCCAGGATATAGCTGATTTGACGCGCTTCTTGACAAATTAATTCAGAACAAAGCACATTTTGGGAAAAAATTAGGCGATTTTTTAAAAACTTCGCTTATCTCCAATTGTAGGCTTAGGATAGGGCCAGAAGAGGCAGTTCTGTTAGTGTTAGGTATGCATTTGCAGAAGCCACCTTGACGTTGGTAGTTGGGCCCGACACATGTTTGATCAAAAATGTGTGAAAAAAGCTTCATTTTAATGTATAATAGGTATAGTAACATAATCCAGAATAACCCTAATCCTTAGTTCCACTGTTTGCATATTTAGCTGTGTGCTGCCATATTTTGTTTGCTGGCTGTACGTAGCACCATGTGACAGTTCCAAATTTTTTTTTTTGTCACACCTTGTATTTCTACCTGCACCCTTGCAAAAAAAAAAATTATACATAAATAAACTGTTGTGTATTTTACAATTTCGCAATTTTTCGGACTGTAGTGGCACAATGTATAACACATGGATAAGAATGCAAGTTACATTCACTGTGCAGCTAAATGCAAATATACATGCTTAATTTAACAATTTTTGGGGGATTTGTATTTATTTTACTAGCACATATTGCTTTAGAAAACTTTTACATTGCAGATTGGAGTTTCCAATGACTGACCATTAGAGGGTGCTGTTGTACCATGCATTATATACAGTTAACTATGCGCACGTTATACATGAGAATTGCTGGCGTCAGTTAACTATGTAGATATACAGAGTTTTCGTCAGATATGTAAAAAATGCTACAAAGTAAGAGTGCTTTCAAAAATAGAAATTTATTTTTTATCAATGAAAAAAATTGCAATGTGAATGAGAAAAAGAGCAATCTAAGGGGTAGGAGGAGGATTTAAGGCAGATTTCCTGCACATTTTTCAGCCAAAGCCAGAAATAGATTTGAAAGGAATTGGAAATATAAAGGATGGACTTATACTTCTCCTTCCTGCTAGATCCATTTTCACCCTTCATGCTCCAATGCTCTCCCTTGCCCTGCACTGGATCTCGCAGGGCAAGGGCTTGTTTGGGTATACTTTCACACACTTTCACACATTTTCACAGTGTTGCCGGTGACATCTCCTGCACTGATAGGCTTTAGTGCTTTACAGGCTAGGGTAGCGTTAAGCCCGCCCATCAGTGTCGGTGACATCACCAAGCTCACTGCTAGGCAGAAGCCTCCACCTAGCTTACCCTATGGAGAGTCCGGTGTGTCACTGGATCTCCATAAAAAGCCTTTGCTGTGCATGATTCAGCGCAGGGGAAAGGAGAGCTGCCTGGGAGAAAATTAAGATATGTCCACGTTCAACTCTTAACCTGGACAACCCCTTTAAATAAGACTAATGTGAACAAGGCTCTGTTTCCAGACAGATAACATCCGACAATTATTAAAGAACTCAGTTCCTTTATTGCTTTGCCCCTGTTCATAATTTTTAGATATTCTCTAGGGACTGGTACAGTGCCCATATTCAAAAAGGGCTCTAGGTCGTCCATCGGTAATTATAGACCAGTAAGCTTAACTTCTATGGTGGGGAAAAATGTTTTAAGGACTCTTTAGGGACTAGATGCAAGAGTATGTGACTGTTAATAATATTATAAGTGATAACCAGCATGGGTTTACCAAAGACAGAAGTTGTCAGACTAACCTAACTGGACAGAGGGGCAGCTGCTGATGTAGTTTTCTTGGATTTTGCAAAGGCATTTAATACTGTCCCTCACCGATGTTAAATAGGCAAAATAATGTCTATAATCTTAGAAACTATAGTTTGGATTGAAAACTGAAGGGACGTGTCCAGAGAGTTGTGGTCAATAATTTCGATTCTGAATGGTTCTCGGGGTAGGTCATCAATATCAGATCTGTGGGGGCACAACTGCCGGCAACTAGTGTTGAGCAGATCAAAGCATTGGAAGTGGATGCCACGAAGCCGAATTTCCTTGCTCTTCGTGGTAAGGAATCAATTTTTCCTAAAATGGTGGCTGAAAATAAAAAAGTTATAATCACCTCATCCACTTGTTCATGGAGAGGATGTCCACTCCTGTCTTGATTGAAGAAAACACATCAAAGGACCTACGGCGAGCGTGATGACATCAATTCACCACCTGATAATGCTCACCACGCACGGTGATGTCCTCGCTGAGAGGACGGCCCCTCCGCGATCAAGTGAATGAGGTAAGTATCTTTTTTTTTCTTCTAACACCGGATTAATCTTTAAGGAGATGAGTACAAGTCTCAGATGCTGCGATCAGCCTTGAACATTGCATCTGAGGGTTTAAATAAAGGGGGGACAACACAAATTCGATGAAGCTGTCGAATCAAATTTACAAAACTTTGCTTATCTCTACCGGCAACGCGCGGATCAGCTGTATGAAGAGAACGCTGTGCTTATGCCAGCACTGTCTTCTCCTCACTTTTTACCTGCTCCCCATTGCAGCAGCAAGCAAGTGTAATTGCAGAACCCCTTTAACACCTTAGGGACCCCCGCTGTACATATATGACGCTGGTGGACGTCACTTAAGGACCAGCGATGTACATGTACGGCGGGCTTATCAGGCAGGTGCAGGAGCTGTGCCTGCCAGATCAGCGGCACGGACCTGGCAGTCATTCACAGCTGGGCCCCTGCTGCTTATGCCGGCATCAGTGAAAACAACAATGTCGGTGTATTAACCCCTTGAGCATCATGCAGAGGGTTTGCGGAGGGTACGGGTGCCCTCCGCATCTTCATCAGGTCCCTGCGCTGAAGTGGCGGGGACCCGATGGCAGAGAAGGCAAGTCCGATCTCACAGGCAGGCTGTCAGCATAAAAGCTGACAGCCAATGCACTACAATACAGGTTGTATTGTAATGCATTGCAGAGGGAATCAGACCCCAGAAGTCCCATAGTGGGGACAAAAATAAAAAGTAAAAAAAAAGTTAAAAAAAGTGTTTTCATAATAAATAAAATAAAGTTTCAAATAAAAAAAAATATATTTTCCAAAATAAAACACATAAAATTGTAAAAAAAAAATAGAAAAAAGAAAAAGAAAACCAGACATATTGGGCATTGCTGCATCCGTAACAACTGGCTCTATAAAATATCACATAATCCATCTCCTCACCTGAACTCCGTAGAAAAAATAAAATAAAAACTGTGCTAAAACAATCATTTTTTTGTCCCCTTACATCACAAAAAGTGCTACACCAATCGATCAAAAAGGCGCATCCCCCAAAATAGTACCTCATCCCACAAAATATAAGCCCCTACGTAAAACAATTGGACAAGAAATAAAAAAAACTATGGCTCTCAGAATATAGAGACAATAAAACATGATTTTTTGGTTTCAAAAATGCTTTTTTGTGTTAAAAGTTAAAAAAAATAAAAAAAGTAGACATATTAGGTATCGCCATGTCCATAACAACCAGGTCTATTAAAATATCACATGACCTAACCTATCAGGTGAACACCATAAAAAAATTAATACAAAAGGTGTCAAAAAAGCAATTTTTTGTCACCTTACATCACAAAAAGTGCAACACCAAGTGATCAAAAAGTCATACTCACCCAAAAATAGTACCAATCAAAATAATCTTATCCCGCAAAAAAATTAGACCCTACCTTAAGACAATTGCCCAAAAATAAAAAAAAATATTTCTCTCAGAATAAGGAAACAATAAAACATGATTTTTTTTTCAAAAATGCTGTTATTGTGTAAAACATAAATAAATAGAAAAAGTATCCACATTGGGTATTGCCGCGTCTGTAACAACCTGCTGTATAATAATATAACATGATCTAACCCCTCAGGTGAACACCGTAAAAAAAAAAAAAAAAAAACGGTGTCAAAAAAGCCATCACAAAAAGTGTAATACCAAGCGATTAAAAAGTGATAAGCACCCTAAAATAGTACCAATTAAACTGTAATCTCATTCCAAAAAAATTGAGCCCTTACATAAGGCAGTCACCCAAAAATAAAAGAAAACATGGCTTTCAGAATATGAAGACACTAAAAAAAATCATAAAAAAAAAAGCTTTATTATGTAAAACTGAAATATACAACGAATAAAAGTAGCCATATTTGGTATTGTCGAGCCCGTAACAACCTGTTTTATAACAATAGCACATGATCTAACCAAAACAAAAAATAAACATAACCGACTCCATATAGGTAACCACGTGGGACGCCACGTGTGTTCAGAACGCCGAGCGGGACGCCGCGGGCGTGCAGAGCTCGCAGCAGAGACCGAGCATAGGAGCGGAGGTAAGGCAGCTGGGACGGTGGGACGGAGAGAAAAAAGGGGAGTGAACACAACGGCCGACGACTTACCAAGCCGGGGAAAAGTGGACGTCTGTTCACACCGGTATATTTTGGTCATACAGGAGCCAATATCTGTTCTGATATGCCAAGATCGTACTTATACTAATATTGCACTATATTGCACTTTATTGGAGACTCCTTCTCATTCAATTGGAAACTATTTGGGTCCTCTATCATTAACGAGTAGGATATTCCATAAACTGTCTATATATAAAATATATAGTGGTGGCTTGTACACTACTGAAGGAGACGTTCAAAAACCGGATCTCTGACTTTGTTCACACTATTATCACGGACCCGTGTTTTGGACATTTTTCGATAGTTTTTATTATTTGCACTGGTTTATGCACAGAGGTGCTCAGCTATTTGCACAATGTCACCTTAAATTTGCTTATTGTGAATTTGCACTATATCTCTTTGCCTATTGCGTTTTTTGCACAATTTGTTTGCACAGCTCATTTGCACATAGACCCAGCCCTGGTTTATATACATAGTCCAGGTGCATAGGTTCTCTTCACGTGTCGTTTATACCAATCAAGGAGGTGGTTTTATCCAACAAGGAACACAGTTATATACCTGATTGATGCGTATTGGTTTTTTAATAATTAATAAATCCAGTTTTTAATACAGCCCAGATACAGCTCAGTGTTGCCCCTATCCTTTCTTATATCAAAAAATAAACATGGTGCCAAAACAGCTATTTTTTGTTACCTTACCTTACAAAAAGTGCAATATAGAGAAACCAAAAATCATATGTACCCTAAAATAGTACCAACAAAACTGCTACCTTATTCCGTAGTTTCCAAAATGGGGTCACTTTTTGGAGTTTCTACTCTAGGGGTGCATCAGGGGACTTCAAATGTGACATGGCAACCCAAAATTATCCCTGTGAAATCTGCCCTCCAAAAACCACATGGCGTTCCTTTCCTTCAGCCCTGCCGTGTGCCCGTACAGATGTTTACAATCACAAATGGGGTGTTTCTGTAAACTACAGAATCAGGGTAATAAATATTGACTTGTGTTTGGCTGTTAACCCTTGCTTTGCTAGCGGAAAAAAATGAATTGAAATAGAAAATCTGCCAAAAAAGTGAAATTTAGAAATTTCATCTACATTTTCCTTTAATTCTTGTGGAACACCTAAAGGGTGAAAAAAGTTTGTAAAATCAGTTTTGAATACCTTGAGGGGTGTAGTTTCTAAAATAGGGCCATTTATGGGTGGTTTCTATTATGTAAGCACCACAAAGTGACTTCAGACCTGAACTAATCCTTAACAATTTGGTTTTGGAAATCTTCTTAAAACTTTTGAGATTTACTTCTAAACTTCTAAGCCTTCTAACGTCCCCAAAAAAAAAAAAATTTAATTTACAAAATTATCCAAACATGAAGTAGACATATGGAAAATGTAAACGAATAACTATTTTAGGAGGTATCACTATCTGTTTTAAAAGCAGAGAAATATAAATTAGAAAATTGAAAATGTTTCAAAATTTTTGGTAAATTTGGTATTTTTTTTATAAATAAAAATGAAATATTTTGACTCAAATTTACCACTGTCACATAGTACAATATATGACGAGAAAATACATTTCAGAATGGCGTAGATAAGTAAAAGCATTTAAAGTTATCACCACATAAAGTGACACATGTCAGATTTGCAAAAAATGGCCTGGTCCTTAAGATGAAAAATGGCAGGGTCCTAAAGGGGTTAATAGCACTGTTTCTATTTTTGCAGATGATACTAAGCTATGTAGTACTGTGTAGTCTATAGAAGATGTCCATAAAATACAAGCTGACTTAGACACTCTAAGTGTTTGGGCATCAATTTGGCAAATGAGGTTCAATGTGGATAAATTTAAGGTTATGCATCTGGGTAGTAACAATATCTGTGCATACTATCTGGGCATCTTATGTCCTAGGGGATGTAACACTGGAAGAGTCACTTGTAGAGAATGAATTGGGTGTCCTTATAGATCACAGATTAAATAACAGCATACAATATCAATCAGCTGCTTCTAAGGCTACCAGGATATTGTCATGTATTAAATAAGGCATGGACTCGCAGGGCAGGGATGTAATATTACCACTTTACGAAGCATTGGTGTGGTCTCATCTGGAATATGCAGTTCAGTTCTGGGCACCAGTCCATAGAAAGGATGCTCTACAGCTGGAAAAAGTACAGAGGATAGCGACTAAACTGATAAGGGGCATGGAGGGTCTTAAAACTTAACCTTTACTTGGTTTATATATAAAACCCCTAATTCCCCATAGTACAAAAAAAAAAAAAGAAAAAGATTGTTGATAAATCTAGGAAAATATCCGAGGTCATATGATACAATTCATACTCCAAGTCTATTATACAAGATAAATCATAGTCTATGTAGACAAGACAATAATGTCACTTTCTCAGTGCCTGTGGTATGGTAAATTTATATGATAACTGATACAACAAGGAAAAGAATTGTGATAGCCTTTCCCTGACACAAACCCTTCTAATAAACCTGTGCCCAGAGACGACCCCTTGTGGTGGGGACTCTCTGTCCTCGTGCCTAGAGTATACTGCCCCTGATATCTCTCCCTAATAGGGGTTTTGATTAATGTTACATATAATAGACACAAAGAGCTCAATGATAAACTCTACCGAACACACAGTAAATTACTGGCCACCATGTATATCAATCATATGACCAGATAGCGTGATGTCAATGATATAAATTACTGGCCACCATGTGTATCAATCATACGACCAGATAACGTGATATCAATGCTCAAGTGGTCGTTGCCTATAGAAACAATCCACTACGGCGTAAACATTAAGGGTGCGTTTGTTCACATAAATTTAGACACTAAGAGATCCATTGCAGTCCTCATAATCCTCAACGCGTTTCTCCCCACGTTAGTGAGGTTCATCAGGAGGCATTAGATATACTTAGTAGGTATAATAAATGGTTTAAATAAAACCTGAAATGTCAGATGTGTCCAGAGGAGGTATTGCGCAAATCAGCGCTAATGATGCGGATAGGATCAGGGTTACAGACAGGATTTCATTCCATGTTTACTCAGTCATAGCCTGAAAAACACAAGCCTATATTCAAATAACCACTTTGATGTTATATATGTGATGACATACCTAGACAGAGCTGTGTCAACTTACTATGGTCAGACTATCAGGCAACATACATGGATATCCCCATTATAACTCCGCAGTAGTCAGGCAGGAATGATAACCTAAGAAAGCGCATAAGGTTACATGGCTATATGTCCTTTAATCAATTGCCTAGTTCCACGTGTAGTATAGTTACTCACATATGAGTCCTACCGCTCAGGTTCCCTCCTCTGGCACAAAATAAACTAGTCCAGCCCCTCCTTATAAGGTCTCCTATTCTGATTGCCAATTTCGTAACGCCCACATTAGGAGGGATCCAATCAGTTTTCCCCCCCAATAACAGCTGTCAATTAGTCACAATGTAATTTTACCCAGGGAGCCATCCTGCTGATTGTAGTCATGTTTCCTGTGGATGAGACGCACGCCGCTATCATTTCCACTTCACATCCGGCAAGTGGAATACACACCAACGTCACTTCCTGTAGATGGAACGCACGTCTGCGCCACCGCACGCCAGTTTCATTTCCTGTGAATGTATCAAGTCACGTCCGGTGGAGCGCATATTTCAGTCATGTGATTACATTGACTTCCTGTCAATGGATCGCAAGCTCCCTATAGCTGGAACGCGCATTACGGTCACATGATACTGTCGACTACTTATCAAAAGCACTCCACTCGGGTAATCAAGCAATCCAATCAAGCGCTCCAATCTAGTAGTCAAAATATTAATATTGAGCAGGTAGTTCCGTCTGGGCTTACATCTCCAATATTCACTTAATATTTCACAGTAAATTAGTGGTTATAAAGCCAGTATTGATATTAGGAACTCAGTACATCTGTCTATGATGGGAATCAGAGGGGACCAGCCCAGATGTGAACTTTATAATTATTAGTGGCCCTGAACAAATTTTTTTAATATTGACATAAACAAAGAGTTGAAAAGAGAAATGAAATAAAACAACAAGAAATACACTTGTGGAAAAATTAATCTCCTTTTGGGTGCTTCATGCACCTCCGGCCAGTTAGGGACAATCCCAAAAACATGTACAGACTGGCAAGCAAAAAGATACACAAGATCCCTGAATAAGCATCACACGGAGTAACATATAGGACAATTCAGAGAAAGCACGACAATTCTAATCTCTCGTTTAGTCCCAGTGGTGACTGGGACTTAAATCTGTGTATCCACATACACTCTTTTTGCAAGATCTTACGGTCCCAGTCACCACCTCTCACCGACATAGGGACCCCTTCAAGAATGGAAAATTGTAGCAAACGTGGATTTCCAGACCAGTCTTTCCAGACCAGGAGATGTGGTGGTCCAGTAAGATTATTTTCTGGACCCGTTATATTGATGACATTTTCCTGGTCTGGAAGGGCGGAGCTGACGAATTCACTGGCTTCATTGATAACATTAACTGTAATGAAGTGGGCCTTCGCTTTACCTATGAAATTAATCATTCCATCATCACCTTTCTGGACGTATTGGTCACAAAGGTAGATGATAGATTAACCACAAGTGTATTCAGAGAGTCGACCGCAACGAATTCTCTCCTTCATTGGGATAGTCACCCGATCCCTTTGAAGCGGGGAATACCCAGGGGCCAGTATCTCCGAATTCGGAGGAACTGCTCCAACAAGGAGTCCTTCTATAAGGAGGCCCATAATCTACAAGCCAGGTTCAAAGATAGGGGTTACCCACAAATGTGCCTGAAGAAGGCATTTGTGGATGCAGCAACTAGGAACAGAGCTCAATTACTTGTCCCTAAATCAAGGACGGATTCAGAATCAATCAAACGGATAATAGGGACCTTCGATTCCAGTAATGAACAAGTTAGGGCCATTTTGAATAGATACTGGCCTATACTAAAAATGGACACAGACCTAGTAGATGTCATTGGGGCACACCCGGGGATAACTTATAGACGAGGTCGTAGTCTCAGAGATCGTCTGGTCCATAGCCACTACACGCCACCAGACAGAATTGGCACCTGGCTGGATCGTAAGCCAATTGGGGTATACAAATGTGGATCCTGTAAGGCATGTGACTTTGTCACCCCGACGAAGGTGGTTACTTGTTCTGTGATGAAACAACAATATAAGGTAAAGGATTTCTTTTTTTGTCGCAGTAAAGGGGTGATATATCTTTGTCAATGCCCCTGCCCCCGTGACTACATTGGTAAAACAAAACGGGAAGTAAGAAGAAGAATCTTGGGGGAAATCCATGTTTACTACAATTTTCCATTCTTGAAGTGGTCCCTATGTCGGTGAGAGGTGGTGACTGGGACCGTAAGATCTTGCAAAAAGAGTGTATGTGGATACACAGATTTAAGTCCCAGTCACCACTGGGACTAAACGAGAGATTAGAATTCTCGTGCTTTCTCTGAATTGTCCTATATGTTACTCCGTGTGATGCTTATTCAGGGATCTCGTGTATCTTTTTGCTTGCCAGTCTGTATATGTTTTTGGGATTGTCCCTAACTGGCCGGAGGTGCATGAAGCACCCAAAAGGAGACTAATTTTTCCACAAGTGTATTTCTTGTTGTTTTATTTCATTTCTCTTTTCAACTCTTTGTTTAAGTTAAAAAATTAGTTCAGGGCCACTAATAATTATTAATTTCACATCTGGGCGGGTCCCCTCTGATTGCCATCATAGACAGATGTACTGAGGTCCCAATATCAATACTGGCCTTATAACCATTAATTCACTGTGAAATCTTAAGTGAATATTGGAGATGTAAGCCCAGACGGAACCACCGGCTTAATATTAATATTTTGACTACTAGATTGGAGCGCTTGATTGGACTGCTTGATTAAACCCGAGTGGAGCGCTTTTGACAAGTAGTCGACAGTATCATGTGACCGTAATATGCGTTCCAGCTACAGGGAGCTTGCGATCCATTGACAGGAAGTCAATGTAATCACATGACTGAAATATGCGCTCCACCGGACGTGACTTGATGCATTCACAGGAAATGAAACTGGCGTGCGGTGGCGCAGACGTGCGTTCCATCTACAGGAAGTGACGTTGGTGTGTATTCCACTTGCCGGATGTGAAGTGGAAATGATAGCGGCGTGCGTCTCATCCACAGGAAACATGACTACAATCAGCAGGATGGCTCCCTGGGTAAAATTACATTGTGACTAATTGACAGCTGTTATTGGGGGGGAAACTGATTGGATCCCTCCTAATGTGGGCGTTACGAAATTGGCAATCAGAATAGGAGACCTTATAAGGAGGGGCTGGACTAGTTTATTTTGTGCCAGAGGAGGGAACCTGAGCGGTAGGACTCATATGTGAGTAACTATACTACACGTGGAACTAGGCAATTGATTAAAGGACATATAGCCATGTAACCTTATGCGCTTTCTTAGGTTATCATTCCTGCCTGACTACTGCAGAGTTATAATGGGGATATCCATGTATGTTGCCTGATAGTCTGACCATAGTAAGTTGACACAGCTCTGTCTAGGTATGTCATCACATATATAACATCAAAGTGGTTATTTGAATATAGGCTTGTGTTTTTCAGGCTATGACTGAGTAAACATGGAATGAAATCCTGTCTGTAACCCTGATCCTATCCGCATCATTAGCGCTGATTTGCGCAATACCTCCTCTGGACACATCTGACATTTCAGGTTTTATTTAAACCTTTTATTATACCTACTAAGTATATCTAATGCCTCCTGATGAACCTCACTAACGTGGGGAGAAACGCGTTGAGGATTATGAGGACTGCAATGGATCTCTTAGTGTCTAAATTTATGTGAACAAACGCACCCTTAATGTTTACGCCGTAGTGGATTGTTTCTATAGGCAACGACCACTGGAGCATTGATATCACGTTATCTGGTCGTATGATTGATACACATGGTGGCCAGTAATTTATATCATTGACATCACGCTATCTGGTCATATGATTGATATACATGGTGGCCAGTAATTTACTGTGTGTTCGGTAGAGTTTATCATTGAGCTCTTTGTGTCTATTATATGTAACATTAATCAAAACCCCTATTAGGGAGAGATATCAGGGGCAGTATACTCTAGGCACGAGGACAGAGAGTCCCCACCACAAGGGGTCGTCTCTGGGCACAGGTTTATTAGAAGGGTTTGCGTCAGGGAAAGGCTATCACAATTCTTTTCCTTGTTGTATCAGTTATCATATAAATTTACCATACCACAGGCACTAAGAAAGTGACATTATTGTCTTGTCTACATAGACTATGATTTATCTTGTATAATAGACTTGGAGTATGAATTGTATCATATGACCTCGGATATTTTCCTAGATTTATCAACAATCTTTTTTTTTTTTTTGTACTATGGGGAATTAGGGGTTTTATATATAAACCAAGTAAAGGTTAAGTTTTAATAGGGGCTTTTTGTTTGCTGGATTTTGTGTTGATTGATAAGCCCTTCAATATATATATATATAGCTGGATTCAGCATGGAGGGTCTTAGTTATGAAGAAAGATTAAAATAATTAAATTTATTTAGTCTTGAGAAGAGATGTCTAAGGGAGGACATAATTTGCTTATACAAATATATGAATATGCCATACAAAAAATACAGAGAAAAACTGTTTCATGTAAAATTCCCTCAAAAGACAAGGGAGGCACTGCCTCCGTCTGGAAAAGAAAAAGTTCAGTCTCCATGTAGATGGCCAGCTAAGACCTGTCCTAGGTTGCTAATACGACTTATATGTGTATACAGCTAGACCTGCCAATAACCTTAATGCAATTCATATGTTTATATGTTAAAGACAAAAGCACAGTTATTTACCGTGACTTCATGTGTTTGTATGTCATGTAACAGTTATATATTGTGTTCACAGAAGCAAAAAGTATAGTATATATACTTATATATAGTATACCTTTAAGATTCATTATATGACGGTAAGGTAAGCTCAATGACACAGCAGAATTGACAACAGAAAGTATAGAGTTAGGCCTCATGCACACGACCGTAGTTTGTTTCCTTGTCCGTTCCGTTTTTTTTGCTGATAGGAAGCAGACCCAGACGCATCAGTATGTCCGTTCCGTAGCTCCGCAAAAAAAAATAGAGCATGTCCTATTTTTTTCTAGTTTGCGGACAAGGATAGGCATTATTACAATGGATCCGCAGAAAAACGGATTCGCAAAAAAAAGGATGCCATACGGAATGTTTTTTTTGCGGATCCGCAGTTTGCGGATCGTAAAACACATACGGTCGTGTGCATATAGCTTTAAACTGTTGTCACTGAGCAGGAGTCTTGGCCAATCACAGCCAGCCTCACACTCAGCCTGTCTGGAAAATTCCCAAGCTCAGAGAGATCATAAAGTGCTTAAATAACTTAGGCCTCTTGCACACGAATGTATTTTTTTTTCAGTGTTTTGCGGTCCGTTTTTATCGGATCCGTTTTTCAGTTTTTTGCTTCCGTTGTGTTTCCGTTTCGGTTCCGTTGTTCCGTTCCGTTTTTCCATATGGCATATACAGTATACAGTAATTCCATAATAAAATTGGGCTGGTCTTAAAATTTTCAATAGATTGTTCAGCAAAAACGGAACGGATATGGAAGACATAGGGATGCCTTTCCGTATGCTTTCCATTTTTTTTGTGGACCCATTTACTTGAATGGAGCCACTGAACGTGATTTGCGGACAAGAATAGGACATGGTCTATATTTAAACTGAACAGAAAAACAGAAAAACGGAAACGGAAGGCATACGGAGACACTTCAGTATTTTTGAAGTGAATGGTTCAGTATACTGTCAGTATACTGAACTGAAAAAACTGCCAGTATACGGTCCGCAAAATACTGTCGTGTGCAAGGGGCCTCAAAGTGAGAGTACAGATACTGAAGACAGAAATACATGGACTGTCTGCTGCGGAAGTGGCAGTGTTATATATGAAGAAAAGTTGAAGTTAATAACGAAGTTATCTTAAGCATTTGGTGTGCTCTTTAAACCTACTGCTTCCATAGAACGGAGCTAGAGGAATTACAGAGTAATAGACAGTCTGGTTAGACTAAAAAATTCTGAGATATCAAAATTCTTCTAATGCCATAGCGCATAAGGCACAATAGTGCTGTGCCTGCCACACACCAGAAGCGTCAAGGCTTCTTCACTGTGAGAAGTGTGAATCTGTGGAATAGGCTACCTCAGGTTATGGTCACAACAGGAACAGTGGACAGTTTAAAAAAAGGCTTAGATGAATTCAAATAACATAAATGCTTATGAAAATGTGTAGAAATCTGGGTCTCACTCCCCATTTCTAAAATTCACACCCCCACCCATCCCTTGGCTGAACTTGATGGATTTATGTATTTTTTTAAGTGTATTAACTATTCATGAAAGCATTAGGTTAGTTGCCAGGTGCCACTCTAAAGCAGTCCCCAAAGTCAGCAGCAGCTGGTCCAGGCAGACCAGGAGATACCTGAGATAGGTACCAGCAGTACAGGCGTAGTTAGACAGGCAGGATCGTTACCAAGAGCAACAAAGCAGGAACTGAAGGATGAGACAGAGGCGTAGTCAGACAGGCACAAGGTCAGGGCAGGCGGCACATGTATAGGTCAGGCAATCCGAGTCGGCAATGGGAGAGACAAAGCAAGCAGACAGAAATCAGACGATAAGCGGTTTCCGGGAACGAAGTATAGGTCAGGAACACAAGTGGTTATCGAGCTCTTTAGCAACAGACAAGGACCTTAACATTGAGGCATCTGGGAAGAGGGCTGAGCCACTTAAATACCTGAAGGAGAGCCAGGGTTGGTCAGCGAAGTCGCATGACCCAACCCAGCTGGCCCAGGGAGTGATGCATGCCGACCCTAGAGCAGTGTAACATAAAACCAGCCGTAATCATGCTGTGAGTAGGCTGAGGGGAAAAAGTGGAATGGAATCCTCTGAAGCACAGCATACACCCTGACAGAGCCCAGGACTGCAGCAGTAGGCGGGGGAACAGCTGCATCCCACAGCCGCTGTTACAATAGCATCACTTCTGATTGAGGCTTACTGCAAGGCATCATGGGAGAGCCCGCTGGCCAAGTCCCCACCCAGGGTCATATGATCCTTCATTTTTATCTTCCCTGCCCTGCTGTGCTCACTGTTGTACTGTAACATGTAAAATAGCGGAAACCATTTTGAGTGATTTCTACTAGAAATGAGCAAATTTTTAAAATATTTGACTCGCTGATTTGCTGAATTTGTGGGAAAAAAATTGGTTTGATACGAATTTATTCAAGGTGAATTTCGTTAAAAAACGTCTATTTCCTGGCTGCAGAGAGCCTTTATAGTTGTGTAGAACACTGTGCCTTGCAGTAACACTCATCTGCTTTGGTAGTGAAATAATACTGTGAGTCTGTATGACATGCAGATGACAGGCATTGCTCTTAGTATCACTGCACACTTCACTTATTTGGGCAGTCATGGGGCCAAAAGTGACCAAGTATGAACTCAGCCTTACAGGTAGTTGTTAGCGCCAAGAAGAAGCGCACTCCTTTTACACCGTCGTCAGCTGATTCCACATAGATGTCTACAGAACCTGTTCTATTAAACGCTTATACAAGAAGAGCCCCCCGACAGAGTGGAGAGGGTGTCAGCAGTAAGTTTGTGTTGACGTCACTGATTATTTTGCCCTTCCTCTGATCCGTCAGAACAATAACCCCCAAAAAACGAATCCTGTCTGTTGAGCATCCACCTTCACTCAATCAGAATTTGGTCAGTAGTCCATCAGTATTGTTAATGTGAAGAAAAAACAGGAGTGGATCCAAAACAGAGATGCCACCCTGCTGACTCTCAGCCGCGCTAGCGACTTGATGGCTCCGCCGCTGACTCACGGGCAAACTGCCACCCTTTTCTCCCGATGATGATGAAGCCCCTTCGTCACCCGGCTTCCAATTGCGATCAGCTACATCATCATCGAGTACTGTCTGCACGTCACGTCCTCCTCAACCGTCTCTGGGTCAGGAGCCTGACTGCTCTCAACACCAGCTCCCACGCCACTCATCACTACTTTCCCACCTAGTGGAGGAAGCGGCGGATGTCTCCTCCACATCTTGGCTTGCCAGTAGCTGCTGACTGTCTTCTAGTAGCTCGTCCGCACTGTATAGTGGCGCTGAACCCACAGCATACAAGAGGCAGGTTGAGGACAGGCGAGGGCACAGGGTCTGCTTCCGGGCCATTCCAACTAAGGGTTGTGTCTGACGAACCCACTGACTCTTGGCTGGGGGTGCCTAATGTCACTTGCGACGAAGTCGAAGATCGAGTCAACCATTCAAGAACCACTGGGTTGCTGGCCACGACACGACCGCTAGCTGACACTGGGAGCTCAGGCCTGTCAAAGTGACCACTGCTGCCACAGCCCCTTACTCTGCTGCGACCTCTGAAACATTTAGGCCTCTGCCCCTCCCCTTTGCAGGGTCTGGCACTTTTCTGTCTGATATACTGTTAGATCAAATAAATAAATAAAAAGGCAAATAAAACACCCCGAAAACTCTGTAATTTTCTCACTTCACCGCACAACGGCTAATAAGCCCTTACCCCCCCCCCCTAATACACACAAAAAAAGCCTTTAGAACATATAACTGCATCGCTGATCGGCAAATATATTTTTTCTTTTTCCACTAATACACGCCACAAACGGCTTTTGAACATATAACTGCACCGCTGAACGGCAAATATATATATATCTTTTCCAATAATACACGCCACAAACGGCTATAGAACATATCACTGCACCGCTGATCGGCAAATATATTTTTTCTTTTTCCACTAATACATGCCACAAAAAGCTTTAGCACATATAACTACAAGGGCAAAAAAGATGTAGAAATATTTCATTTTACAGAAGACTGAAATCTTCACCAGCTAGGTGTATATTTTAGTTTAAGCCTACAAACTATAGAAGCTACGCCTAATTTATAGTGAGGCATGTGCCTTGTCATAACATAGGCTCAGCCTCGGGCAGCACATAAAAAAAATCCAGGTAAAATCCAGGTCCAGGTCTAAGCCTTCTCCTCTATTTGAATGCGCTCCTCACTTGGCTTCAAAACTGCATAAAAAGCTGAACATGTAAACCCAGACTACTAACAGGGTGGGAGAGAGAAGACAAGGGAAGGAGAAGAAACAGGACTGGAGCAGTGCATTAATGGATTTATGTCAGATTCAGCAGCACCAGCAGCTAGGTGAAGGACTTTCCCATATTACGCAGAAGCAGAATGGCGGGAAAGAGAGATGAGTGAATCGATTCTACATTAATTGAATTTGTTACAAATTTCAAAAAGGGTTTGATATTCAGCGAATCTGAAACAATCAAAAGTGTTGATTACATAGTCATAATTGGAGTCAGTAGGTGATAATGACCTCCCACCTTTTTCTGGGAGGTCATTATCACCTACTGACTCCAATTACTTGTGACAAAAAATAAAAATTTTTGTGGGGTGTTTGTACTGCCCTGGCATTTGAGGGTCTCTGCATTCATTACATGTATGGCCAGCATGAGGAGTTTCTGCTATTCTCCTTATATTGAGCATACGGGTAATGAGATTTTTTTTTCCCGTTCAGCCTCTGGGCTGAAAAAAAAAATGAACGGCACAGATTTCTTCATTCACATCAATCAATGTGGATGAAAAAATCTCTGCCAAAAAATGTGCAAAAAAAAGAGAAGGGAAAGGACATAGGAGTGCTTGCGAAGTAAGGCCCCATTCACACGTCCGCAAAAATGTCTGCATCTATTCCGCAATTCTGCGGAATAGATGCGGACCCATTTAGCGTGAATGGGGCAGGCGGTGATGCGGAGAGCACACTATGTGCTCGCCACATCAGCATTTGCGGAGCTGCGGCCGCGAACTTCTGGGTTTCCGCCCCCAAACAGCAGCTCCCCAAAGATAAAGCATGTCCTATTCTTGTCATTGTCCTATTCTTGTCATTGACAAGAAAAGGCATTTTCTATATAGTTCTAGCAATGTGCGGATCCGATGTTTGCGGGGGGGGGGGGTGAGTTGGATGGGGGGGGTCTGTGTGGTGATTGGTGCACTTACATATGTTTCCTTTGGTGGTCCCAAGCAAAAGGGATGACCAGAGGAGCGAGCAGAAGGCATATCAGACGCTGTTAACAAAACAGCGTCTGATATGCGATTTTTTTTAACTTATACAGCCTGCCAGCGCATGATCAGTGCTGGCAGGCTGTAATTTAACATCTCTCCGATGCGTCCAGGAGGAATAAACCTGCCGCCACCTGGACGCATCCGTGCGTTAGGCGGTCCAGAGCCGGTTAAATTCCTAGGATTCCCGCTGCCAGAGGATCCAGCCAACCAGCTGAGAAGGATTCTCCCGCCTCAAAACACCTGAATCAATGAACAGCTGGAACAGAAGAACCGAGACCGGCTGGAACTGGATTCACCTCAGGTAAGACCTGTGAACACAAAACACAAACATGGGGGGGGAGGTCGGGGAAAAACACACAAACCACCAAGCAGCCACAACATTAAAACCACACAAAGCCCCAGTGACTGTGTCCCCATGAGTCCCTCAAGCTAGACGCTCTAGGGGGCCCCTTACTGCTTTGCGTGAGCGCTACTGTGGCTTATGCTATACAATTCAATTTCATATTAATGTGAATCACCCCAATCTTCATCACGCAATTCACAATCACAAAAATTCTCCAATAATATATTGACCCCTTCAACTACCGTGACATACCTGTACATCATAGTGGTTGATGTAATTTATGGAGGGGGCTGCTGCATCATACAGTAGGCATCTGGACGCAATGATGAGGAACGACCATCCCGCCGAACCCTGTCATTTAACCCCTCAGGTGCCGCAATCAACACTGATCACGGCACATGTGAGGTAAGCCGAGGGATGCAGCTCCCTCTGCCTTTCCGATCGGAGCTCCCCAAGTGAAATCGCTTGTCTCCAATTGGTTACCATGGCAGCCTGGATGCTTGTAAAGCCTTTCAGACCTGCCATGGTAAGCTCCTTGCTGCTGTGTGCATAGATTTCTATTAGGGCTCATGCACATGACCGTATGTATTTTGCGGTCCGCATACGTCATCTGTATTTTTTGCAGAACGGAACAGCTGGCCCCTGATAGAACAGTCCTATCCTTGTCTGTAATGTGTAGATCAAATCCAGTGCTGAGCCACGCCCCCTGCACTGATCACATGACGGTGACGTCACCCCAGGTCCTTCGGCTTTTCAACAGTTCGGGTTCGTGGAAGCCGCCCCTTATGGATTCCATATGCCGGGATAGTCCGCGGTAGTGGAATCCATAACGGGATGCGGTGATTACCACAACCCGAACGCCGAACTATTTTTTAAAGTTCGCTCATCTCTACTCATATGCCTATATGAATGGAAAATGAAAAAGTTATGGCATTGGAATGTGGGGAAGAAAAAATGAAAATGCAAAACCAAAGACGGGACTGGTTTCTTTAACAGGTTAATCCTGGTGCTGATAGTGTGCCAATGTATGCTGAAACAGGTGTGAGTGATGCGACATCACAACATTCATTGTTTTACTTATTATCAAACAATGTTTAGTGTCACCAAAAATTGACATATTTTTCTGTGTCAAGCATTTATACAGGTCTACTTCAGTCTGTTTCCAAGTTCAATTTAAATTTAAGTCCAGTTTCTGATAGTGTGCCACTGTCTGCTGATATGGAAGTGAGTGCTGTGACATCACTCGTCTTACACATGTATAGTGCCACAAAAGTTTATGTATTATTCTGCAGCACAGTGCTACCCCATTAAACAGCTGATTAGCGGAAGTGCCAGGAGTCAGACCCTATGACCTATCCTGAGGATTGTCATCAATACCTTTGTACTACACGACCCCTTTATAAGAGAGGTCTATGACATATTAAAATACTGGTGTTAATCTCTTCCTGACACATGACGTAATAGTACATCATGGCACCAAGTGACTTGCCGCATTTTGACGTACTATTACGTCATGGTGATTGGACGGGTACCGATCACTGCAGGGGTCCGGCAGTCCCTGATAGCTGGGCCCCTGCTGTATCCGCCGGCATCGCTGTAAAAGTCGATGCCGGCAGATTGATCTCTTCTATGCTGCTGACCGCGTCCTAGAGGGAGCCCATCGGGTGGGTGACAAGGCAGCCTGATGCCGTGCAGAGGATGCCTAATGCCTTGTATGGCATCGGGACCTGCCTTCTACGGGTGCCCAGGAGATCCAGCCTTAGGCTTTGTCTCCTAGGCAACCTGTTAGTGTATTACTCAGTGTAATACACTAACAGGCAATGCATTACAATATAGATGTATTGTAATGCATTTCGGAGGGGATCAGACCCTCAAAAGTCTCAGAGTGGGACAGAAATAAAGTTTAAAAATGAAGAAATAAACCCCCCCTTTCCCCTGATTTTATAATAAAAAATGGAAAAAAAATGGAAAAAAAACACACACATCAGGTATCACTGTGTCTGTAATGACCGGCTCTATAAATATATCACCTGATCCACCCCGTCCGATAAGCACCATAAAAAAAAAAATTTAAAACATGTAAAAAAAAAAAGCTATTTTTGTCACCTTACATCACAAAAAGTGTAAAACCAAACGATCAAAAAGGCATATGTCCCACAATATGGTACCAATGAAACCATCACCTCATCCCACAAAAAATGAGCCCCTACATAAGAAAATCGCTCAAAAAATAAAAAAAACTATAGTTCTCAGAACATGGAGTCACTAAAATATAATTTTTTGGGCTTCAAATATGCCATTATTGTGTTAAAGTGAAAAAAAAAAAAAAAAGTATACACATCAGGTATCGCTGCATCCGTAACAACCAGCTCTATAAAAATATCACATGACCTAACCCCTCAGCTGAACACCGTAAACAAAATATTAAATAAAAACAGTGCCAAAAAAAGCCATATTTTGTCACCTTACATCAAAAAAGTGCAACACCAAGCGATCAAAAATGTGTATGCCCCCCAAAATAGTACCAATCAAATAATCACCTCATCCTGCAAAAAATGAGACCCTACCTAAGACAGTCGGTCAAAAATTTTAAAAAACTACGACTCTCTGACACACTAAAATATGATTTTTTTGGTTTAAAAAATGCTAATATTGTGTAAAACTTAAATACATAAGAAAAAGTATACACATTAGGTATTGCCTAACCCCTCAGGTGAACGTTGTAAAAATAAATAAATAAATAAAAACTGTGCCAAAACAACCAATTTTTGTGTCACCTTGCCTCATAAAGTTTATTAATGAATGATCAAAAAATCATATGTACCCAAAAATGGTACATATGCAAAAAACAAGCCCCTGCACAAGACGATATGCAGAAAAATAGGGCGTTCAGAAAATAGAGACACAAAAACATAATTTTTTTTATTTAAACAAGTAAAGAAAGTAGACATACTTGATATCATTGCGTCTGTAACAACCTACTCTATAAAAATAGCACATGATCTACTCTGTCAGATGAATGTTGTAAAAAATAAAATATACCTATAATATTACCTTGCCTCACAAAAAACATAATATAGAGCAATTAAAAATCATATGTACCCCAAAATAGTACCAATAAATCTGGCACCTTATCCCCTAGTTTCCAAAATGGATAACTTTTTGAGAGTTTATACTGTAAGGGTGCATCAGCGGGTTCTTAAAATGGGACATTACAGCAAAATCTGGCGCTCCTTTTCTTCTACGCACTGCAGTGTGCCCTTACATCAGTTTACGACTACATGTGGGGTGTTTCTATAAACCGCAGAATCAGGGTAATAAATTTTAAGTTTTGTTTGGCTGTTAACCCTTGATGTGTCAAAGAAAAAAATTGATTAAAATGGAAAATCTGCCAAAAAAGTGAAATTTAGAAATTTCATCTCCATTTTCCTTTAATTCTTATGGAAAACCTAAAGGGTTAATAAAGTTTGTAAAATCAGTTTTGAGTAACTTGAGGGGTGTAGTTTCCACAATAGGGTCATTTATGGGGGATTTCCACTATGTAAGCCCCACAAAGTGACTTCAGAACTGAACTGGTCCTTAAAAATTGGGTTTTGGAAATTTTCTTAAAAATTTTAAGAATTGCTTCTAAAATTGTAAGCCTTCTAATGTCCCCAAAAAAATAAAATGACATTTACAAAATGATGCCAACATAAAGTAGACATATGGGGAATCTTAAGTAATAAATATTTTATGATATATCACTTTCTGTTTTAAAAGCAGAGAAATTGAGATTTTGAAAATTGAGAATGTCTTGGATAAAAAAAGTGCTCAAAAGCTATTAACACATAAAGTGACAAATGTCAGATTTGCAAGCAATGGCCTGGGCAGAAGGGCGAAAACTGGCCCAGGGTAGAAGGGGTTAATAATGTTAATTCATACCTGCACTTATCTAAGTGATTTTAGACATTCATGCCTCCACTTCATTAACACCGCCCACCCCCATAAAAAATCAAAACATGTAAAGGCCTCTTATACATGTATTTTGTGCTCCTTGAAAAAATGTTTTGGTGGTTCTAATTGCTTCTATGAACTAAAAGTTTTTTTCGTAGATCACCCTCCATGCTGGTTACTGATACCTTGCTGAATGCATCCACCCTCCCTTATTATTTATGACAAATATTACTTATTATGCGATCTGATCCTCCCTGGCTAAATGTATCAGGTTTTAATGCACACAGTGCTTGCTGCGTTTTTACACTGTTGCCCTAAATAATGTTTTAAAAGTTATGCAATACAGGTATCCCCAAATGGTGGCATTGGAATAAAAAATAAGCCCTTATATTTCCGTCATAGAATTCCGTTATGGCCCATAGTAACAGATTCCATATCAGAATTGTAAGAAAACCTGAACCCTGAACTCGAATTTGTAAAACACAAGTTCGCTTATCCCTACACATCAGTACAGAGGTCACTGTAGCGCATATTGTATAACACAAAATCCATATACCACCTACTGTACATGGCTACGGTGTACAGATTCTATGTATATGCGCTGCAGTGAAGAGCGCTTACAGAAAGATCTGAACTTTGAGGGTATTTGGGGAGAACAATAAATAAAAAAATAAAATAACTGCATTGCTTAATTGGTGGTAGGGAACAGCAGGACGAGTGCTAACTCGTCACTGTGCAGGGCTTTCCTTTCATACTGATGGTACTGCTCATTGGTCTCAGTTAAAGAGGACCTTCTATGGGGTTAGCATTGGCGTGTGCACGTAGCAGCATGACGAAGGATGTGCTGCGGGCTCCTCCCCCGCGCTACCCTGAGCCGCTCTGTCTCCTCCTGCCGACTGACTGCTCCATGATGGGTCTGGATGGCGCGCGGTGTGCTACTAGCATAAGTGCCGATCAGTACTACACTCGGACCGGCTCTTGATGTCACCCGTGCCTGATGATCGGAGCAAGCCGAGGTGGGATCCGTTGTGCAAGACGGGAGGCACCGCGAGCTGTGAGAGGGCATTGCAGACGGCCCGTGCAGCGCATGGACTCCAAAGAGAACTTTAACCCGGCGCTTCGTATGGATGTGGTGAGCAGCCTTTAAGAACACTGACGCTACACCGATGTTACCCCTCCGTTCTACAAAGCCGAGACGCATTCTCCTTAAACCGGGCAAACTCTTTGCAGCCTTTGCAAGCAGCAGATAGCAGACACCTTGGCAAAGGGGACTACAGTGATCTTTTAGCGGTCTGGTACTGCCATGTTGGCCCTGATTCATCGACCGACTGACCGATCCCAGGACGGGCAAGTTTTGTGAAGTTACCTGTTTAATCGTAGCACTAATATTGCCATTAACCGGATCTTCGGCCAAATAGGCCATTACTTGTGGGGTACACCATCCAGCTCATTAACAATACTAACAAGTTGAATGTTTTTGAATAACTGGTATTATAAAGAAATTGCCTGAGATATATCTTGAAACCCCCCTACTTAAGGTGGCAGTGATCACCTATATTTGTGGTAAGAGGTACCCTTAATGATCTGTCGGTTTGGGGGGGATACCATGCAGAAATATATCGGGGGGTAGTCTCTTCTTGTGATTGGTCACTCTGTCAGTTAAAGACTGGAACATGGCCCCTAAAAACAGGAAATCTTTGGGCAATACATCTCCGAAAGTTTCAGAAATTAAAAGACCAAAACCTAACATAGAGAAGTACTTAAGATCGTCCCCCACAAAAACAAGAGGCACAGTTAAACCCCCTGTCTGCCTAGAGGAAAAGGAAGGGCCCAGAAATACCTTAGAGCCCACTGATAATAGCGGAAAGGAGATCATGGTCATGGACTATCGGATACATTTGCGTATGGTGAAACAATAACATATAAAAGTAAGGGAAGCTGGGGAGCTGAACTGGGCGATGGAAATATCTTGGATTGGGATATAGTATAAAAAAATATTTAAAAAGTATCGAACTCTCAGAAATATAGACTGATCTAATTTACGATTGTACATCGCCTATATTAATCCCCCGCCTTCCTCGCCAAAATATATGAAGAAAAAAAGAGTGAGTGTTGGAAATGCCTGGCAGAAAATGCTGATCTGAGGTATATATTATGGAAATGTCCAGAAATAAGTAGTTTCTGGACTCGTATCCATGAGGAACTATCTAGACGACATAAGGTCCAATTGGACCGCTGCTTCATGCAGGCAATACTGAGTTTTTTTCCCCCTAGTGACTTAACGCCCCACCAGATACGAATTTGATTGGAGGGTTTTATGGCCGCAAAGGCCTTGATAGTTAAATATTGGGGCACTAATAATAGTCCTAGCTTCTCCGAGTTGTTGGCTCTGATGGATACTATTGATGTCTATGGCAAAAAATAGCAAGAAAATCAAAGTGGAGCTAGAATGGGTGGGATTTCCGCTCCTCAATCCCCGGTCACTTGTAGCACTGATATTTTAAACAAAAGTGTTAATAAAGGTCTGGTCGGACCCCGCAACAGTGAATAAGGGTGGGTGGGTAGTTAATAGGGTTAATTATAATATTTCTATGTATAATTACTATATATATATTTTTTTATTATCCGTAAACTGTATGCTATGACATTTTATATCTCTGTTTAAGAAAACAATAAAGATATAATAAAAATAAGGGGACCTTTCATCTGAGACAAAAATACGAACTAAGTATGCTGACATGGAGAGCGGCGCCCAGGGATCTCCCTGCACTTGCTATTATCCCTGGGCGCCGCTCCGTTTCCCGGTATTGGCTCCGGTATCATCGCTCACTTGGTTCTACTAGGCGGAGCCTACCTGACTTGGTTCTACTAGGCGGAGACTGCCCTTGTTCTCCTGGGCGTCTCCATCTCCCAGCCTGGGAGTTTTTTTTCTCCCAGGCTATGAGCTCTGCGCTGCGATTGGCCAGCGCTACAGCTTGAGAGAGGGAGAACCTACTTATCTCTGGAGTCTGTTCATACTGGTAGTCAGTCAGGACTTTGATTAGGGTTTTCACTGAAAGGTGTCCATCTTTCTTCAATAGTTTTTAGGCCTCATTTCCTTTCCCTTTCTCTTCTATGTTCGGTGTGGGGTTTCCCTCCCACACTAGAGCGTGACAGTATTATAATGTTCTGCAGCAGCTGAGCGCTGTATTATGAGGTTCTGCAGCAGCCAAGGTGTGAATGATGAGGTTCTGCAGCCGCTGAGGCATTATGAAGTTCTGCAGCAGTTGAGGTGTGTATTATAAAGTTCTGCAGCAGCTGAGGCATGGGCGTAGCTATAGGGGGTGCAGAGGTAGCAGTCGCTACCGGGCCCAGGAGCCTGAGGGGGCCCAAAGACCCTTGTGCCGCATAAGAAGACACACAAAACTGAGGGAAGGGGGGCCCCAAGCTGAGCTCTTGCACCAGGGTCCATGAGCCATTAGCTACGCTCCTGAGCTGAGGTATGTTATGAGGTTCTGCAGACGCTGAGGTGTGTATTTGCCTCATCTGCCTAGGGAACCAAAATACCTTGTCACAGCCCCGGCTGGTATGACTTGTGGCTTTGGGTTACGAAACTGCATCAAACTGCAAAACTGCAGTAATATATTCACCCTCAGGGTACTTCGCATCCATATACCTTTTTACTAAATTTGTGCCAAAAACTGAAAATACCAGAGCCCTAATGATGCATGTGTTGGTGCATTTTAATAGCCTTTACCAGGTGTGACAAATAGTGGATCTCACTATGATAAAATGGTGTAGAGGCTCATGGGCCCTGGTGCAAGAGTTCAGCTTGGGCCCTCTTTCTCTCAGCGCTTTGTGGCCAGGGGCAGGGAAACACATAGCCTTTGTGCTGCCTGAGGTAAAAATTGAAACGGCACCCCTTACCCAACCTCCCCCCCTGTGCCATGCCAAATTCTTTACCTAACCCCTTCCTTCCAGCCAGAGATGTAACTTGACCAGCATGCACTTTCTATAAAACTGGTGTTTTCTTATGTGGCACAAGGGTCTTTCGGTCCCCGATCCCCTCACACTCCTGGGCCTGGTAGTGGCTGCTACCTCTGCACCCGCTATAGCTACGCCCCTGTTTAGCGGCTAAGGGATGGTTTGTTTAAAAAATGATATTTGTCAGCAACTTTCTTTTTCTAATCTCTTGTGAAAGCTTTCATTTTGATTGTCTTGGTGAGATTTTGCGGTGATGAGGACGATTTTATGTTAATCATTATGTCTGAGCAGTGAAGTTTAAGACAAGGAATGTGAAAGACAAAATATTTTGCTGCAATTTAAGTAAATGAGCAGGGCTGATGATGAATCTCTGGATTACATATACTGTACCGATCTATGCCAAGTAATACTTCAGAAGTAAAAGCAGTCCCTTAATATATTTTTTTAAATCAGTGCTGTAATAATTCAAAAAGTTCTGCTTTTGTAAACATTTTGCCACATTTTGCTTTATAAATGTTGGTAGATGTGTGTTTCAGTTAATTTCTTATTGTGATTGTGTTACAAATCAAATCAAGTTATGGAAACCAAAGCAACAAAATATTCATGTCTAATTTATGGGGTTAAACTACAAAGACACACGCAAAAAGAACTAGAAGCATTTTTGCAAGTTCAATATATATTAAAGGTTTCTGAAGCATGTGAAAACTATTGGCAAGAAACAGCTTTCTCGCTTCCATCAATTTCCTGCAGAGCCAACAAAACCAAAACACATTTCGTAAATGACAGCAAGTCTATTAGTGCTAGCTTTGTAACAGAAGCCTCCCAGTGTTAGTAGATAATAAAGCTGTACGTTACCTGGAATAGAGCTAAAATGATGTCAGGACCTGGCAATTTTCTATTTAGCACTGACACTTCCAGGAAAAAAGATGACTGCTACAATGGTGGTGTGTGAAATTATTAAGTCCCCCTCCCCCTCACTAAAGTGCCCTATGTAATGCATTTTACAAAATTTGTAAGGGAAACTCATTCTGATACAGTAAAGTGAAGTTTACTATTTTTTACTAATATAAAGAGGTCTTTCTCTTCCAAATTTGCTGGGACTGACCCTAATTTTCAGTTTCAATTCGTGCTGTCCCGGGCCAAAACCGGGTTGGGGTGATGCAAACCCCACCCATAAGTGGGCATTCCTAGGCTGAGTTTGGCATTCCAGGGCTTAGATGCCCTTAATTGACCAATACCAGGCCAATTGATTCTTTCATTCTAGTCGCCAAATGTACTTGCGAATGCAAGCTTTCAAGCTACTCTATACACTGAGGGGGAGATATATCAAGATATATGATGTCCCTGTGCTGGTGTGGCAGAAACCTCTTAAATCAGGCACATCTCTGCCCTGCCATGCGCCAGAAACTTAAGTGTACTTGCTTTTTCTAATCTCTTGCTTAGACTTCAGCTATAACTTCCGACACTTTCTAGCAAAAGTTATAGTAATGCGGCGGTAGTCTGAAGCCACGCCCCTTTCACCAAACCACATCCTTTTCTCTGCACTTCAGAAAAGTGCGCCATAATGTGAAACTTTTTTACGCCACAGTTGTTGTGTATAGGCCTTGATAAATGTCCCTCTATATGTAAAGTAGTTAACACTACTTAGTGTCTGACTTCACTCTCTGCTCTGCCGTTACTGGCTGAAGCTGTAGTGTGCAGACTTTCAGTCTTGGCCACCCCTTGCATTCGCTCTGAGAATCGCTGATAATACTTAGAGGTCTCTTCGCTTTTCTAACTTTCCCACAGATGCACTTCTGTCAATATGAGCAGAATAAATGTGTGCACGGAGCGCAGGGGTGGGACAAAGTGTCTTAGCACATTAGGGTACGGTCACATTTTCAGGTTTTCTGATGCAGTTTTTCGAGCCAAAACCAGGAGTGAATTCAAAAATGAGGAGAAGTCATATCTGTCCTTTATACTTTCTCTGCTTTTATAATCTAGTCCTGGTTTTGACTTTCAAAACTGCATCCAGAAAGCTGAATGTGTTACCGTACCCAAATCAAGAGATATACTTTATGGTTTATTCTGAATCAATGGTGATGTGCCCCATAGATTGTAATTCATATTGTGTCTCCACATGCTGTGTATTGTGTGTCACAATACCATATCTCTAGCTTGCCACTATGCCCTTAATAATATCAGCCACAAATATCAGCAATAATCTTGTAGCAACCCCCCTACGTCCAACCATGCGTCTTCTTACTTCAAGTAACAAAGACCCTCTATTTCCAGCCATAATGTCCCCCATTCTTATGTTAGTTATTCATATACTCACTTCCTCTTTGTTCTTTTGTTGATGCTCAACAGTGTTCTTAAAACCATATTGGAACTAGTAGAGCAATGGACATACAGGGCCATCCCTCCATTCCTTTTCCACCGGAATGTAGTGTGTGATAGGTGCCTCAGCAGGCACACTGGGGTTAAGGAGTTCTCCATTCTTCAGAAAGGCAGAGGTCTCTGATTTAGGACCCCATCTATCAAAAATGTATTACATAAACTGGGACTTGTATGCCACTTCAATGTGTTCCTATATGAACACATTTTTCAATGACACCCATTGTTTTCTATAGAATCATACAAACTGGACAAAATGCAAAAAAAAATTGTATTATACTATTATATTCAAATTACACACAATAAAACATTGCTCATAAAAAGAGTTAGAAAACAAACAATAACAAAATTTTATTATGGAAGAAATGCAAATGATTGACATTGTAATATAAAATAACTCAATATACACATCATGAATGGCCCCAAGAAGCACCAGGGACACCAAATGCTTTCATCAGTGGTCTCAATGATTTGCGCACCTCGGTCTTTGTAACTGAAGCAGGGCATTTTACAGAATTCAACATAGTTTATGAAGCTTTTCAAAAAAATCTGAACATAAGGTTCATAATCAAAAATTTACAATATCAGAGTTGTTAAACAGATTGGGCATATGACTAAAAGGGGTGTATCAGTGTGCTGTGATAAAGGCATATAATGATCCATAATCATGTCACAACCCCTAACTTTAAAAAAAGCTTTGCTGACTGTAAAGCAATTAAAGGGGTTCTGCAATTTGTTCAAACTGATGATCTACCCCCTGGATAGATCATCAGCATCTGATCGGCGGGAGTCCGACACCTGGGACCCCCGCCGATCATCTGTTTGAGAAGGCAGCGGCACTCCTGGAGCGCCGCGGCCTTCTCACTGTTCACCACTGGTGCAGTGACGTCACGACTTGTATCAACTGGCCTGTGCGCGACTAAGCTTCATTCAAGTGAATAGAGCTTAGCCGCACCCAGGCCAGTTGATATAAGTCGTGACATCACTGGGCCAGCGGTAAACAGCTGATCAGCAGGGGCCCCGGATGTCGGACTCCCACCGATCAGATGCTGATGATCTATCCAGAGTATAGATCATCAGTTTAAACAAAGTGCAGAACCCCTTTAATACATTTTATAGACACTAAAGAAACACAAAAAATTACATTTTACATCAGAACCATGGGCGTAGCTATAGGGGGTGCAGAGGTAGCAGTCGCTACCGGGCCCAGGAGCCTGAGGGGGCCCAAAGACCCTTGTGCCCCATAGGAAGACACACAAAGCACTGAGGGAAGGGGGCCCAAGCTGAACTCTTGCACCAGGGCCCATGAGCCATTAGCTACGCCCCTGATCAGAACGGATGTTAAAGTGAAGCTTGGTAGTCATTGGTTCTAGCAAGTTTCAGGATATCTTCATGACCTTGTTGTTTTCCTTTAAATTTTAGTCAAATTGTACTGAGAAAAAGAAAAAAATATACATTGTAGGTACCTGGAAACTATCAATAAGTTGGTAAGTAACTGATTTTTACTATTGACAGATACACTGGAGCAGATTTATTAAGACTGGCATTTCATTCATTCAAAATGAATAGGACGAGCGGTTGTAATTACACTGTCCTGCCTCTACAGGCGAGACGACGTGCAGGTAATTTTGAAGCAGTGCTCGCACAAGTGCTGCTACTCGTTTAAACAGCTTGTTTGCAGGGGTGGAAGGCGTTGGACCCCCGCTGATCTGACATTGATAACCTATTCTGACGATAGGTCATCAATATCCTTAACTGCACAACCCCTTTAAAGGGATTTTCAGGTAATAACTACTTTTTAATGTATTTCCCCCAGCCAGCTCCCCATACCTACCTGCGCCATGTCCCTCTGGTCCTCCGTGCTGCCTCCTCTGTGTCCATGTTCCGATGCCTGCAATGTTTGCATCAGACACTGCATGGGCATGGTCACATGCGCTGCTGCAGCCAATAATTGGCTTCAGTTTTTGTGGTCACATTTCAGCTAAAGCCTGTTATTGGCTGCAGCCAAACATGTGACCAGCCCCATGCTGCACTGGATGTAAATACTGCGGGGACCAGAAGATGAACACAGAGGAGGAAGAGCAGAGGACTGGCGCGGCAGGGAGCAGATAAGTATGAGTTTTTTGTGTCCAGAGGCAGGCAGAAGGCATTATAATGGATGATAATGCATGGAAATAGAAAATAATTAAAAAAGATAGCAAATATCAAACTGCAAGTCGCACCTAATGATAGTAAACGTCATCGAGCGGAAATACGGGTTTGGATTTCTGCCTACTGTAGTGTCAGAGTCTTGGCAACCTGCAGGTTGCAACGTGACCATGTTCATTATCATTAAGTGCAATGTAGCAGTGTGACATTGTGAAATTGCTGTGTAGACCTTTTCTTATTCTACAAACACATCTTAATAAATAGTACAGCAACTTGTTGATGGTTTCCTGTTTGCAGCAAGAGAAAAATAAGTGAAGACAAGAGAAAACAGTCTAAAATATACTTTTGCAACAGAGTGCCAGTGGTAGTTAAAGTTAGATCTCTACCTAAAAGATATAATGCAGTTTTTGCATACATTTTTTTTTAGCCAAAGCTGAAATTTTATCTAAAGAAAAAGTATTCAGCCAGCCAGATTAATCCAATCCAGTTTTATTGCAGTTGTTCATGATTTGATATTTTAAGTCATTTTAGCAAAAAGAAGTAGATCTAAAATAGAGAAGTAATACAGTGCATGACTTTCCATTATACTTGTTCTACTTTTTCGGATCCACTGCAGGATTTACCTGAAAAAAAAAAGTATAAAAAACCTGCACTAAATCTGAACAATTATTGAAATACCCTTCAAAAGAATACATATCAGGTCAAGGTGTCCTCACTGAAATATTATGTAATTCCTTGATATTGAGAAAAGCTAATGAAAACATCAACCAGGGCAGTTGTCGACTTCTCAGTCTATGAGTGGTTTCACACGTGGTAGTTTGTAGCCAGATGTTAGCTGAAATTCCATAGGGAAATATTAAATACACTTTTGTGTTTGTTTGTGGTGTTCTTTCCAAATGAAGTATTCTCTAGTGATAGCATTTTATGTGTTTTTCAATAGGCTTCTGCATAGGAAAAGAAAACATATAAATAACATAAAAAATGCGTTAATTAAAAAATGCCACCCTAAATATGGGTGCAAGAAATTCATGGCTTCAAGCAAAACAAAAAAAAAAAAAGAATGTGTGAAGGAGGCCTATGTCCTATATAGAGACCCCATTCTATCCATTGTCCTTTTTAGTGTTGAGCGCGAATATTCGAATAGCGAATTTTTTTAGCGAATATCGGCACTTCGCTAATTCGCGAATATTTCGAATATAGCGCTATAAATTCGCTATTTCGAATATTCGTTTTTTTTTTGTTTTTTTTTTAGTTATATTTTTTTCTTTCCCTCTTCCCAACAGTAGTTCTTACCTGTCCTGAGGATTCCTGGCTTCCTGGCTGCTCTAGTCAGTGCCCATTGCCGCTTCTGCCGACTTCCGTGCTCATGGAGCGTCCCCATCCATGGGAACGTCTCCATATACTAAAATGTACTGTCGGATTTGAGGAATTACGTTGAAATCGCAATGCGATTAATTCAAGTTATATTAATCGCATTGCGATTTCAACTTAGAGCTGGGTTTATAATGGGTCAGCTTGCTAGAATGAGCGAAGTTAACGAATATGGAATATAGCAGCACTGCTAAGTTGAATTCGCAATGCGATTAATTTAACTTAAAGTAATCGCATTGCGATTTCAACTTAGCACTGCTAGTGCCACTGCTATATTCCATATTCGTTAATTCTAGCCTATGTAAGATAGCAGTGCTAAGTTGAAATCGCAATGCGATTACTTCAAGTTAAATTAATCGCATTGCGAATTCAACTTAGCAGTGCTGCTATATTCCATATTCGTTAACTTCGTTCATTGAATCGTTAACTTCGTTCATTCTAGCAAGCTGACCCATTATAAACCCAGCTCTAAGTTGAAATCGCAATGCGATTAATATAACTTGAATTAATCGCATTGCGATTTCAACGTAATTCCTCAAATCCGACAGTACATTTTAGTATATGGAGATGTTCCCATGGTGATGGGGACGCTCCATGAGCAAGGAACTTTATGGTTGGCTTGGTAGAATTAGCGAATAGCGAATATGACGAATGTATTCGTCATATTCCTCAAAACGAAGATAACGAGTATTCTACATCTTCGTTTTAGCTACCTATTCGTCAACCTCGCTAATTCTAGCAATCAAATAGGAAGGTTGACTATAGAGACAGCTGTGTTAAATTCGCTATGCGATTTTTTTTTTTAATAGAATAATTATATTACTTGATATAATTATTATAATTATTCTATTTATTAAAAAAATATATATAAATAATCGCATAGCTGAATTAAACACAGTTGTCTCTATAGTCAACCTTCCTATTTGATTGCTAGAATTAGCGAAGTTGACGAATAGGTTGCTAAAACGAAGATGTAGAATACTCGTTATCTTCGTTTTGAGGAATATGACGAATACATTCGTCATATCCGTCATCTTCGCTATAATTCTAGATATGAAACCAATAGGAAAGTAGCCTTAAGTTAAAATCGCAATACGCGATTATTTAAATCGCATATTAATCGCGGTAACTAGAATAATGACGAATATTCGATTTCGACGAATATGAAACGAATATTCATTCGAATATTCGCGAATTTCGTCGAAATCGAATATGGCACCTGCCGCTCATCACTAGTCCTTTTATATCTTACCTACCCATTGCTTATGACTTCTATACAGTGAATTTGGGAAAGTCTTAAGACGCATTCACTTTTTTCGCATTTTATGTTGTGACCTTGTGCTAAAATTAAGGAAATATAGAAAGGTTTGCAAACTTATTGAAAAGGAATAACTTAAATTTTACATGAATTTTCACACCCTTTGCTATAACACTTGAAATTTAGCTCGGGGGGCCTCCCATTTCTCTTGAGCATCTTTGAGATGTTTTTACATCTTGATTGGAGTGCACCTGGGGTAAATTTAGTTGATTGGACATGATTTGGAAAGATACACCACTGTCTATATAAGGTTTCACAGCTGACAATGCATTTCAGAGCAAATAACAAGCCATAAGGAAGAAAGAACTTCCTGCAGAGCCCAGAGACAGGATTGAGTGGAGGCACAAATCTGGAAAAGGGTATAAAAGGATTCTGCTGCACTGAACGTTCCCAGGAGCACAGTGGCCTCCATAATAAAAGAGATTCGGAATAACCAAGACTTTTCCCAGAGCTGGTTGCCCCATACTAAGTAATCAGAGGAAAAGGGCTTTGGCAAGATCGGTAACCAAGAACCCAATGGTCACTCTGGCTGAGCTCCAAAGATCCTGTATGCAGATGGGAGAAACTTCCAGAATGTTATGTCGGTGGTCCGTGCCTGCAGTGTTACCATGCTGTCCAATTTTGTCCTCTGCATGCTGCCTAGTGCTCCAGTCTCTGTTCTCTTAGGATGCTCACGTGCTCAACTCTGGCCTCTTTAAGGGCCAGTGCGTGTGGCATTTAAACCTTCCCCAGCCAATGGCTGAGGGTCCCTTGGTATTTAAGGCACCCTCTCCAGGAAGAGAATACCCGAGCTTTAGATTCCCTGGTGACCAGCAAAGGTGTTAGGAAGGCTAGTTAGTCTGAGGTTTATTTGCGGTTATACTGTGTTATCCTGAGCCTGTGTTCCTGGTGTACTTCTAGCCTGCTCCACCTTGCCTGTGTACTCCTCCACTGTCTAGTCAAGTTTAGCTTTTGCTTAGTTTACCCAGTCTGTCTACCTATTTTCTATTTCTGCTAAACGTAGAGCCTTCCCTGCCTGTGTCTGCACTACTACCATACCTGCCAGCCTATCACGTGTCTGCATTAATCTACATGTCCTGTATGCTTGCTGAACTTTAAAACTGGCATTCCAGCTGAAGAGACTTTTCAGACTGTCTGCAATTTACGTGCATTTTTGTTTTCCTGAATTTCTGGTGCTTACACCAAACTGCCTGACCACAGTAGGTTAGCTGCCAACTACACTTGGATTATCTTAGGAGGTAGCGGCCAGATCCTAGTACAGGGGTTAATGGGTGAATACCAGGAAAGCACCAGAATAGCACCCTATAGCCATACAACAAACTGCTTAGTTGGTACAGTGGGTCCACACTAACTGATCTGTAACACAAAAGGTCAACCATCACTGCAGCATTCCACCAATCTGGAGTTTATGACAGAGAGGCCAGAAAGAAGCCTCTTCTCAGTAAAAGACCCATGATAGCACAAAGATGCAACATAAAAAAAAATGTGAAAAAGGATAAAGGGGTCTGAAGACTTTCTAAATGCACATTATTAGAAAAATCTCACAAGGTCATACTCTAGCACAAATACCTTACACAAATAAATAGGACGAATTCTGGCAGTATTTTGGTCAGTATTTTGCATCAGTTTAAGAAGCCAAAGCCAGGAGTGGAACCTACAGAGAACAAGTATGATGAGAATATTTGTACTTCTGTGTTTTGAATGCACTGCTGGTTTTGGCTTACAAATTGTGATGAAAAATACTAACCAAATGCTGATCGTGTGAAGGTGGCCTAATGAGTACATAATAAATTAAATACATATTAGCAACACTTAAACAGCTATGCCTGAAGAGCGGGTATATGTTTAATAAAAAAAATGCAGACATTAAGTCCATTTTAAGCTTATTAGTAATGTCCCAGACATTCTTCCCTTAAATCAAATTATCACTAATTAGTATATCATTGGGTCATTGGGTAGTGAAACAATCTGCCAGATTTTATTATTCATTGCTTTACCCCACATAGGATATTCACAGTTGGTAAACACTCTAATTCACTGTAGTCGTCAACTTGTGGTTAATCCCCTTTTGTTAAAAGCTATGTACACCTTTGGGGGCAATTTTTTGTTATTGCTGAATCTTACTCATTTTGATCTAGAAATAATTTTTTCAATTTGTCTTTATTAAAAATATGGAGCCCTTTTTCTGTACATAGCTGAGATGTTCTAGTAGCAGCATTTGGATTTTCTCTCTTTTCTGTCAGTTGCGGAGCTGACAGGTTCGTTATCTCTGCTCTCTGACATTATAAACATTCATTATAGCTCAGTTCTCATCTTACTGGTAAGAATGTGGCTTAAATAAGGTTTATTAGATGACCTCCACAAAGTGAAAGTAAAAAGTACCAGTCACACAGCTAGAAAAACAGTTAACTCTTTGTGACAGAACGAATCAATATTTTTAATAAAGGCCAACTGAAATAAAGATTTTCAGCCAAAAATGAGTATAATCCAATCATAAAAAAAATTGCCTTCCGTAGGCCGTTCTGACACTTATCACGTCCTGGCTCAACACATGGGAAATGACTAAAGATGCGCCACTATAGCCAATAATTTACTGTGTAAGCATCTCCTGTGTGTCAACATGAGACCAGGAAGTGGAGATTGGTGGGAACCCCATACGGGCTGGAAAGGCAGCTGCAAGGGATCATGAGGTGATTACTGTTTCCTTTTTACCCTATTCGAACCCTTTGGACTCCAACACACGGGGCTGTGAAATTAGTTTAAAGACATTGTTATTTGTATTTTGTAATGTACACTATTAGAACATAACTAGTATAGTTTAGGTCAGCAGAAACATCAGTGTGGGAAGTAGAAAGTGAGTTTGAGAACATTAGCAAAGTTTCACAGCAATTTACCGTGTCCCCATTCATATCGAAGTGTTGCTTTCCTGGAGATATGCAGGGCAATAACTGTGCAGCTAAATACTTAAAGGGATATTATTTCTCAATAAACATCAAAGAAAAATCTGCTGTCAGCATTTTACAATGGAGTAATCATTTCCTGAAATATATATATTTTTTTTATAGTCACACATTTACAGGAAGATAAAATATGAATTCTAATACACCAACATATGCCCATACATCACTAAAAAGTTCAAATTTTTCACAAAAGAAAGCTTTCTCATGGAAAAGCACTCACATACACCATATTTTACATTAAACTTAGGTATAAAATATTCACTCTAAATGTTTAATTGGTCTTCGTCTATAGAAATTTGTAGATGTCTGTTTTGTAAAAGACGAGTCACATAGAAAACACCAACAGTGGCAAAAGATAAAAACAATGACGAAAGAGCAGCTTTTTTTCTGATGCTTTCTACTCATATGGAATATTAGTAAAAACCCATAGGTTGGAATCCTTTTGGCGTGAGAGCCTATAGAGGAATACATTGCACAGCAATGCTTGGATTCTTCATAACTGCCATGAAACATGACTTTGGGAGCTCGGGCTAGCATGCATTAAGGTAAGGGGTTTCACAATGCTCCAAAATCACAGGACCAATGGCTTTATAGCTTTCATTATCCTTCGTATTATGAAGCTTGCTATGAATGGCCGTATTGCAGTATGCAAAATGTGGAGCCTGGGATTTATATTGCTATATATATATACATATATATATATATATATATATATATACACATAACTTCTCATTGCACTTTATGCCCACTTCCTAAATTACTATAGTGACAAAGCACCTGTGCAAATCTCGTCACAGCTATGTTCTGATCTATGGGAATGTTTTAATGAAGTAACTTCAGAGTTATCTCTGGACCATGAAAGAGTCGTGGTCAGTGTGTAGGATGATGTTATATAGGTCACATCAAGTGTCATGTCCATTCAGGTGGTCAGATGCCCAAAGCAGAGAAGGAACTGGAAATTATGGAAGTCATCAAGCCATGACAGGTGACATCTCGCATGGTATGTTCTTCTCTAACAATCACATTTTGGCTGAGTTAAGGCAAAGTACAGGCACATAACGTTCCCTTGTGTCCGCCTGCAAAGCAACCTAATGTGTTCCACTGCCTCAAACTCAGGGGGTTTTATGGCACTTTTAATTTCGAAAACAGTCCATAATACCGAGGCCCCTCTCTCTTTTACAGAGTAACTGCCCGTGCAAATATCATATCGTTACTAAAGAGGCCTAGAAAGAGCTAACAGTGCAAAAAGAAGGAAAAGCCAAGAGTTCCAGAAGAGGGCACCAAAGCACCAGCCAGAGAACAGTGTTCTGTCTTCCTGGGATTACAGTATATACCGGAGAAAATACATCTGCTTGTGCACTTCGAGTCAAGAACAAGGCTCATTTTGGTAACTCATCTGGGGAATAGGAACCATAGATGCAAATGCTTTCTGCCCTCTTTTTACAATCCAAGAGAATGATTCCATGAAGCAACATTTGGGGGTGCTCCATAACACTTCAGGGTAATGCTTTGTTATTTTGACCTATGAAGAAAAATACAAATAACCATCATTATGTAAAATCACCAGAGTTTAAGTATTATAAACAACAGTAATAACAGGGATCATGATGTTATTAACATTATTATGGCTACGTTACATCATAGTTTCTAGGAATTCACTTTTATTCTATGTATATTGGAAATATATTAGGTTTCACTGTCATGTACACACAAAATAAAAACTTCTGTTAAGGTATAGTTAAAACAGCATTGAAACTATACAATTCACCTTGAATTAATCATTATCAGGACTTTACAGGGTAAGGGTCCATTCACATGAGAGTAAGTCGGCTGTCGGCAAATTATGGATCCGCAAAATATAGGTACTGGATGCGGAACGCACAAGGCCAGCCCTATGATAGAAATGCCTATTCTTGTCCGTATCTATTTTGTGGGGCCGCGGAATGGAACTACTGATGCGGACAGCACACGGTGTGCTGTCTGCATCTTTTGCGGCCCAATTGAAAAGAAAGGGTCCGCACCTGTTCCGCAAAATTGCGGAATGGATGCAGACCCAGAAATACGGCCGTGTGAATGGACCTTAATCTTTTCCAGGTTGTACTTTAGATCACCTTCTTTATTTTCTCCTGGATGTTCATATTTCGGTCACAGCCACTTGGTCAGATTTCCTGATGCAGTTTTGGAAGACAGAATCAGAAATGGACCATAAAAATAAAGAGCATATAACGGACAGATATGACATCTGCCCTTTTTTTTTTATTCACTCGATTGGCTCAATTCAAAACTACATTCAAAAACCTGATTGTGTGGCCGTACCCTTTCAAATTTCTGAATATATGAAAATTAGCTAAATGAAACAGTGGGGCACCTTTATCAAAACTGTCTAAAATGAAAACTGTTTTTGTTGCCCATAGCAACCAATCGCAACACAGCTTTCAGTTTACCATAACAGTTTAAGAAATGAAAACTGATCTCTGATTGGTTGCTGTAGGCAATAACAGAAGTTTTCTCTTTAGTAATTTTTCATATGAAAACCACTTGCACCCCCCCCCTTTTTGACAACAATTCAAAGCATAGCTTTTATTTATCAAGAGCAGAATACAAAATGAAAGCTACTTTGTGAGTAGTTACTATGGGCAACAGACAATTTTTCTTTTAGAGTTTCATAAATCTTCCCAGTGTGTATTAAACCTCATTTACATTGCTGCACTACAGTTCACTGATAATCTTATACATAATACATTGCCAATGTATGAACATCTAAATAAGTGAGGCAGATTTATGAAATGGTCTACTTAAAATGTTGATGCTCATAGCAACCAATCACAGTGCTGATTTCTGTCACGAACATTCCCGCAGCAGGTGGCAGGGGATCGGTGAGACTGGCAACACATGGTTTGATCTGACAGGTTTTCCTTGTGGATCAGTATGTGTCTGTGTTGTTTCTAGTAATGGCCACACCCCTTGCCTCAGGTGTTGATAATGTGGTCATTTAACCTTCCTTATTTATTGTTGCTTCTCCCACAATGCTGTGCGGTTTACAGCCTCAGTTTCAGTTGTGGATAGCTAGTGTGTGGATCTCGGCAGAGTTCCTGGTGCTTACATTGCTCCTATGAAGTTAAGTCTTTCCTTTCCCTTCTTGTATTTTGTTTGGGTTCTGTGTGTTGCCTATTGTTTGTATTAGGTCTGAAGGAGACTCGTGTTCGTCCTTCCTTTTGGAGGAACAGGTATAATTCATCCCTGCCATTAGTACCAGGGTCCTATAGGGCTAGATAGGACTCTAGGTTTTCTTGTGTATGAACACACCTACCTCTGGGGTCTGTTCATACTGGTAGTCACTCAAAATTTTGGTTAGGGTTTTACTTGGAGGTGTCTATCTTCCTTCCCTAGTTCTCAGGCCTGATTCCCTGTTCCCCCCTTCCCTCTTATGCTCTGTATGGTGTTTCCCTCCCACACCGAAGAGTGACAATTTCATTTTTTAAAAGCACCATAAGAAATGAAGGGTGAGCTATTATTGTTTCATAAATCAAGTGCATCAGATGAGCTCCTCATGTGGAAGCACAAACAGTTTTTTTCTTACAGATTCATATGTAGAGCTCTGTTTTTATGTATTTTAAGATGTAATAGGCAGTGCAATAGTTTCAACACATTGGCATCCAATATGAAAATTAAATTTACAGTATGAATTTCCAACTCAATATGAATAGTACCAATAGGTCATCAATATGAGATTGGCAGGGGTCTGTCTCTTGAAGTCCCTGCTGATCAGCAGTATGAGGAGGCCGCTTAGGCCTCTTCCTAGGCTGTGTGATGTCACCTTCATCGGTCACATTCAAGTGAATGGGGCTGAGCTGCAACACCAAGTGCAGCCTCTGGTAAGCAGAGAGAAAGCCGCAGAGAGAAACCTCCTCAAACAGCTGATCAGCAGGGGAGCCAGGCGTCGGACCACTGCTGATCTCATATTGATGACCTCTCCTGAGGATGGGTCATGAATATGTAAATCCACTTTAATAAATTGAATCCACTTTAATAAATTAATTAATACAATTTAAACTTGCTTGGCTGGTAGAATTGTATTTCTTTTTTAGTTGCTATAAATTATACTACAGCTGTATGATGCATTGATAAAGCCAATCTTCTTCCATCTCTCTGTGGTAACTGTACTTGCCGAACTGATGTGATAAAATAATGCACAGTAAAAGGACAGCACTTGGTGAATTTCATGCAATTATGCTATTTTATTCTTCATTTTCATCTGCTACCAGTGCATTAGTTCCATATGTGCTGCGACAACATATATATAACTAATGCCCACCGGTGTTGGATGAAAAAAGAATAAAATAACATAATTGCATCCAATTTGCCAAGTGCTGTTGCACTTCTGTTTGATAAAATATTGTGTCATTTTGATTTTATGCTTATTGTGTTTTTCAGTAATAGCTTAGGTACAATTTTATCAAATTAATTAGGGCCTTATTCTGTATATATTAAAAAGGTTATGCATTCAGTATGTGATATGTAATGCCCCAGAGTGGCATTACCACTTCGGCACCCTGCTATTATCTCTAATGGGCTAGCAAAACGTCATCTTGTGTATTTTGTTCAGGTCTTATTCACTATGCATTTCTAATGTTTGCAACTGTTATGTTAACGTGTAATGTGCCTGGTTCACCAGCTGTACTTATAGAGAATGGAGGTTTACATTCCATTCTAACTCCCCTATGTGGAGAAGTGGGCTCGTAGCACTTCCTGCAGGAAGGGTGGGGACTGAGTTCGAGTTAGTCCAGCTTATCCCCTCCTAGGGGAAGGTGTGCAGGGCATGTCTCGGCTGGATGTGCCCAAGCCAGCCAGAGCACTCTAAGCTCTGCTGGCCATGTAGGCCAAAGCTTAGAGCCTCGAGAGCCAGGAGGAAAGTTCCCTGGCCTAATCTAGAGACAGACCATACAAAGAGAAGTGCAGCATACAAGAAGAAGCAAAGTCATACAGTCAGCTTGTCAGTACAGCAGAGCCAGAGAGGAACAGATGTAGCAGAGTTGAGTTTGCCTGCCAGTTTTAATGCTAAAGCCTGCTGAGACCAAGACAAAGTGTGAAGATTGTTTCTGAGGAACGTTTATTCAAATAAAACTGCTGTTATACAAGGTCTGGACTCAATCTTTCTTTCAAATACCTCAATTTTTCCCTTTTTATTGCTTTGGAGCAAAAGCCTGGGGTCCATTCGTATCCTGGTAGGAGCACCGTGACACATATAAAGGGACATTTTAGGCCGCACTATACCACTTGGCATTCCTATACCTGGGTCGCATTACATAGAGGGCCCTAGGGGGAGGCGCCCATTACAGATATAAAACACATACAAGTACAATAAGCATAAACTTTTAATCAACTAATACAGAGGGGGAGAGGATACAGCCTACAAGTAACGGGTAATGGAGATAGTAGGTGAGGATTGAGCGGCTCATCTGGCTATGCAGAGGCCACAGTATTATTGTAGGTTGTAGGCTGCCCTGAATACATGGGTTTTTGGTTTGCTTTTCAAAGTTTGGTTGGTGGAGGAAAGTCTAATATCCTGGGGTAGTGAAATCCATGTGGGGTGCACATGAGAAATCTTATAGATGTGAGGATTAGACAAGAGGATCAGAAAATGACTAAGGTCTTAGGCGGATCGTAGATTACATTTGGGGATGCCTCGGGAGAGTAGGTCAAAGATGTAAGGAGAGGACAGGTAAATTACAGTAGTTTACCCACTTTACCTCTATCTTTCAGTTTCATTTGTTGCTTATACATTTATTTATTAACTTCTTAAATTGCAGACAATAAGATAATGCTGTATGGTTGTGTTTCACACAATCTTTTGTGGTATACTGTTTTTGCAGTTTATTGGACAAACAAATGCCGCAATGGTGTATTTTTTAGGACATGTTTGCCTGGGTACACATTAGGACCTAAGAGCTTAAACTGTGTTTTTTATGAAAACTGCATACATCCAAATGTATACCATGTGTATATGTTTATTTATTTTTTTATAATTGCAGTCAGTGGAAGACATAAGCTTGGTGAGACTGTATCTAAAAGTCTGGCCAAAAGTAAAACCTTAACACCATTTTAATCTACCCCAGGAAGTCACATTTGTCATCTTCATTTAGACATTCTAATTATATCCCATAAATGAACTGTATTCTCACTTCTCTTGCCACTAGAAAATGATCTGTTAGCTCTTCTGACATGTCTATTAGGTCTCATGCACATGGCTGTTGCCCGGCCGTGCCTGTATTGGGGCCTGCAAAAAGAGGGTCCGCAATATACGGGTACTGGCCGTGTGCACCCCGCATCACAGATGTGTACCTATTTGAATCCGGGAGATCGGTGCGGAATACAAAGAAAAAAGAAATAGATAGTGGGGAAAATGTATCAAAACTGGTGCAAAAGAAAACTGACTTAGTTGCCCATAGCAACCAATCCGATTGATCCTTTCTATTTCCAATGGAGATCTGAAAAAAAGATGAATCTAATTTGTTGCTATGGGTAACAGTTTTCCTTTGCCCCAGTTTTGATAAATCTCTCCAAATGTGCGTATATTGCAGCTCAAAGCAGCATAGCGAAATCCCAGACATTTCCATACAAAGATGAGTTACATACTCATTGGATCGACAGAATTTCTGAAGGTATATGGGGCCCTCTAGGGAAGACCATAATGGTGTACAAGAAGCAATCAATGCACATGTAGAATAGATTTTCTATTTCCCCAAAGCACCCTTTTAAATGATCTCCCCTATACCACTTGGTATGTCTGAAGGAGTTCATCAATTCCTTTATTTCCTGCCATGTGTAATGTGATTCAGTAAAGAATTTTCATTTGACAGGTCCTCTTTAATGCACTACTGATCTTTTTCTTGTCAGCAGAACTTTGAAAGGAAAACTCCACTTTTCCAGAACAGAATTATATTTTACACCTACTGTAAAATGCAAAATATTGTTGTCTAAACCTTACTTATCTGATAATTAATTATTAATTTTACTGGCAGAATGCAACATTTAAAATTCTTCTGGATTCCTGTTAAAAGAGAGCAGTACATTGTGGGAGTTAAGTAGAATCAGAAGTAATTGTACTTTCCTATATATAAATATATCTTAAAATCAGAACCGAGAATAAAATGGTGATGTATTGTGAATAAAGCGTTAAAAACAACAAAATAAAGGCACAGGGCCCAAAAAGTGTAAAAACGTAACCCCTTAGTGACCATCCTGTTTTGGGCTTTACTGACCAAGCGCTTCTCTTCCTTTTTTTCATCGTCACCTTCTAAGAGCTATAATTTTTCCATCTATATAGCTTTATGAGGGCTTGCTTTTTGTGGGACAAGTTGTAGTTTTTAATTGCCCCATTTTGGGGTACATCTAACTTTCTGATTAACTTTTATTAACTGTTTCTGGGAGGGAGATAGGAAAAACAGCAACACTGCCACTGCGTTTTTATGTTATAAATTTTACAGCGTTAATTTTTAATTGTAAATAACATAATATCTTTATTCTCTGGGTAAGTACGATTAGAGTGATACCAAATACATATCGTTTTTTTTACGTTGTACTACTTTTTTGCAATAAAACCCCTTTTTTTTAAAGAAAAAAATGTTTTTGCATTGCCACTTCCCAAGACCCATTCCTTTTTTATTTTTCTTTATATGTAGTTGTGTGAGGGCTTGCTTTTTGGGGGACGACATTGGTATCATTTTGGAGTAAATGGTTCCTTTTGATCGCTTGTTATTGTGTTTTTTCGGTGGCAACTAAAAATAAATGAGCAATTCTTTCTTTTAAAAAAAAATGTTATGGCGTTCACTGTAGGGGATAATTTACGTGATATTTATGTAGTCTGGGTTGTTACGCAAGCGGCAATACCAAACATATGGGGAAGACTTTTTTTTTGCCTTTTTTTTCATTGAAAAGCTTATTTTCGATGGAAAAGAAAGCGTAATTTTTTGTACGGGATTTTTTTTATTGAATAAATTCGTTTTTTTTAAACTTATAACAGACAGCTTTTTTGATTGTTTTTAAAATGCAATGCACTATCACTGCAGTGCATTGCATTTTAATGGCAATGCTACTCTGACATTGACCAGCAGGCTGTGCCAGAGAGGCGCAGCCTGCTGGAAATTACTCAAGACTGGTCTGGGGCCTACATTAGACCCCAGGCAGCATTCGCACACATCAGCACCCGGAGTCCGCTCCCTCTGTCAGCACTTTACATGCGGTGGGCGCCATTGCCTGTGGCATGTAAAGTGTTAAACAGCACGGATCAGCACTCCTGCCGTTCCAGTCTGTTAGAGCAGGGCTGCGGTTCTCATGTGAGAGCCGGTCCCCGCTCCCTGCCGCACGAGGAACCTGTACAGCCCTTCTACCGGGCCGCTGTAAAAAAACGGCGGCCCAGCCGAAGGCCCCTCACTAAGGGGTTAAAATACACCACCAAAACTGCTTGTAAAAACTCGTGAAACACACTGGCCTATATTTGTCAATCCTATAAATGGTGTAAATTTAGACAGGATTTATCACAGCGGCTCAGGCTGGATGATAGAAGTAGTGCAGGATAGGCACTTTTCACTGATTATACTAACTATTGGTTATGTTACTTTGAGACTAGGGCTAAGCGAACTTGTATTTTAAGTTCGGCGTCCAAAGTTCAGGTTATCGAAGAATCCCGTTATGGATTCAAAATTCCATTATGGTCCGTGGTAGCGGAATCCATAACGGGATTCTGCGATAACCCGAACCCGAACTTTGGACGCCGAACTTAAAACACAAGTTTGCTCAACCCTATTTGAGACAGAATCTTACACCAGAATGGTGGTGCAAAATGGCTCATTTTAGGCCATGTCTGTATTTTGTAAAGCCCACCCCTTTTTGATATACCCCACCTCCTTTTTGAGCAAGTAGTAAAAAAGGGTAGAAACCCTAACTGAGACAAACAATGCTATGATTGTGCAAATTTGCACCACTTTTTAGACAGATTTTAGGTGTAGACATATTAGTAAATATGGGCCACTGTGTATATGAAGATGTCCTAAACCCCTCTAAAAAAAAAAACTACATATATGCTATTGAATCACAATGCGGTTCCCAGTTAAGATCCTTTGAAAAGCAAATTTAACTTAAAAAGTATAATATGTTTGTGTCAGTGTTAAGGAAGTGCATCTGGAACAATTTATTAAAATAAAATAAAAAGGAAACAGTATTAAAAAGAAAAACTTTTTGACACATGATATAACTTACCTGATTATCTACTCCTTAATAGATCAATGAGGGTGAGTGAGCCATCGAAGAACTCCCCTAGGGGGTTTTACACTGAGTAAGGCCTCTTGCACATGGCCGTTTCCCTGCCGTGGCCGTATTGCGGCCCTCATACGGCGGGTCCGCAATACACGGTGTCCTGGCCATGTGCATTCCGCATCACGGATGCCGACCCATTCACTTGAATGGGTCCACAAATCCAGACATGAGGTGTGGAACGGAACGGGAGCACGGAACAGAACTTCACGGAAGCACTACAGAGTGCTTCCGTGGGGTTCCATTCCGTACTTCTGTTCCGCAAAAAAATAGAACTTGTTCTATTTTTTTGCTGAACGGACGGATCGTGACCCCATTCACGTGAACGGGTCCGCGATCTGCATACGGCTGCCCGTGCATTGTGGACCGCAATTTGTGGTCCGCAGCATGGGAACGGCCAGCACACGGTTGTATGCAAGAGGCCTAAGAATGAGCAGCCTGCTATGGAAAACATGCAGGCTGCAGAAGAAAAATGGAGCAAAATGTTTAATAAATCCCAATGAAATATTTTTTTAGCCAAAAATATATGCTTTTCAGTAAAAAGGTGACCCCCTAGGTGTCCATTGCCTTTAAACAGTCTTTCAATCTATTTTAAAAATACCACAGCTATTAGCAACACTTGTAGAGGTGACTAAAGCTTGTGTACACAAATGAATGATGAATGACTGGGAAGCCGCGATGTACTCTCTATTCACTTCTATGGGAGTTTTGAAATTAGCTGAGGGAGCTCGCTTGGTTATTTTTGGTACTCCCAACAGTGAATTAAAGATGGCCGTGCATGCATGGTGCACCCTCCTTAACTTCATGAAGCCTATTCTGGAGATAGGTTCGGATCTTAAACCCTTTGGGACCCGTTTCTATTTGACATTGAAGGTATATCCTCGCAATATGCCATGAATTTCTGAGATGGGAATGCACCCTCTAAATATAAGTGCTTTTCAAACTTTTAATCAGATATAGTATACTCTGAGAATCCCCAATAACACCCGGTAAGTCAAGTAGTCATCAGGATAGTGTCACAGCAAGCAATGAGAGAGATCAATGGCTGACCCCCCTTCCACTATCTGCTTCTTGGTAGTTTTGCATCTGGCAGCTATAGTAGGAACTCCATTTAATAAAACCCCATATGAACTCTGCAATATAAAAAAAATAAAATCATATCTATCTATCTACTGTATATATATATATATATATATATATATATATACACATACAGTATCTCACAAAAGTGAGTACACCCCTCACATTTTTGTAAATATGTTATAATATTTTTTCATGGGCCACTACTGAAGATATGACACTTTGATACAATGTAAAGTAGTCAGTGTACAGCGTGTATAACAGTGTAGATTTGGTGTTCCCTCAAAATAGCCATTCATTTCTAAACCACTGGCAACAAAAGTGAGTACACCCCTAAGTGGAAATGTCCAAATTGTGCCCAAATTGTGGCAATATTTTGTGTGGCCACCATTATTTTCCAGCACTACCTTAACTCTCTTGGGCATGGAATTCACTAGAGCTTCACATGTTGCCACTGGAATCCCCTTATACTCCTCTATGACGACATCACGGAGCTGGTGGATGTAAGAGACCTTGCGCTCCACCACCTTCGGTTTGAGAATGCCCCACAGATGCTCAATAGGGTTTAGGTCTGGAGACATGCTTGGTCAGTCCAGCACCTCTATCCTCAGTTTCTTTAGCAAGGCAGTGGTCGTCTGGGAGGTGTGTTATCATGTTGGAATACCGACCTGCGGCCCAGTTTCCAAAGACGGGGATAATGCTCTGCTTCAGTATGTCACAGTAGATGTTGGAATTCATGGTTCTCTCGATGAACTGTAGCTCCCCACAGCCAGCAGCACTCATACAGCCCCAAACCATGACACTCCTACCACCATGCTTGACTGTAGGCAACACACACTTGTTCTTTGTACTCCTCACCTTTTTTGCCACCACACACGCTTGACACCATCTGAACCAAATAAGTTTATCTTGGTCTCATCTGACCACAGGACATGGTTCCAGTAATCCATGTCCTTAGTCTGCTTGTCTTCAGCAAACTGTTTGCGGGCTTTCTAGTGCATCATCTTTAGAAAAGGCTTCCTTCTGGGATGACAGCCATGTAGACCAATTTGATGCAGTGTGCGGTGTATGGTCTGAGCACTGACAGGATGACCCTCCACACCTTTAACCTCTGCAGCAATGCTGGCAGCATTCATTCGTCTATTTTGAAAAGACAATCTCTGGATATCACACTGCGCACGTGCACTCAACTTCTTTGGTCGACCACGGCGAGGCCTGTTCTGAGTGAAACCTGTTTTGTTAAACCGCTGTATGGTCTTGACCACCGTACTGCAGCTCAGTTTCAGGGTGTTGGCAATCTTCCTATAATAACTAATGAGTCACATGACACTGGGGAGGGAAAATGGCTAATTGGGCACAATTTGGCCATTTTCACTTAGGGTTTACTCACATTAATGGCTGTGTATTGAGTTATTTTGAGGACACACCAAATTTACGCTGTTATACAAGCCGTACACTGACTACTTTACATTGTATCAAAGTGTCATATCTTGTCCCATGAAAAGATATAATAAAATATTTACAAAAATGTAAGGAGTGTACTCACTGTTGTGAGATACTGTGATAAATATATATAAGCAACAAAATAGAAATTATTTTGTAAAACTGTAAGGTCTTTTCAAAAAAGTAATTTTTCACTTTTTCATCATCCTAAGGTATAAAAGGTGGATTACCTAATGGCTTTCTACAATATCCCAATGTTCTTGTCCACTTAATGTGTGCAGAACATGAAGCACCTTGATACAAGACTGCATTATATAACGTTTCACTGACACAAGCAACATCTGTAATACAGTAAAAAATATTGATATCCATCTAAAGGAGAAAATTAAAAGAACTATGGTCATATATCATTTGCCACATTTAAGACAAGAAATGATTGCAGATCAGGGCTGCAGTTAATTTTAAGCAGATCCCATTTCCAAAAATCATTACTCTGAAAAGTGAGGAGAGTAATATCTGGCTTAATATCGAAAAGTGTAGCCTGGGGTCAGAACAAAGGAAATGTACTTATGTTTAATTTGTACTTTTTATCCTTTAGCAGAAATAGCCTTTTAATAACTGTCACTCACAGCACGTGTGGAAATGTAATACTTACATATACATGGGCTGCAGCTGTAAATGAGATGTCTTCTGAGGACCTTGGTAGCCATAGGAGTCAAAGCCACCTATAAAATCAACTGCAGAAGAAAAAACAAAAAAAAAAACTTCATTATCATTTTGACCTCGGGCAGAATGCCTCCATCAATTTCGGAACTTCCAGGCAGATATGACAGGATGGTAATAATCAGTAGACTTACTAATTACTGAAATGTACAAAAATGATTCATGCTGCAAAATGAGGGAAAAGCTGCAAGAATGATTAATCATTACTAAATACTGTCCTTGGATTAGAGTTACGGATATTCTTATTTAAAGGGGTATTCCCATCTTGCTATTTGGGTCTCCTTATGCAGCAAAAGTCATTAGAAGGCACTTACCAATAGCAATGCTTTACCCTAAGTTCACACCTGAGCGTTTTACAGCGCGTTCAAACACGCTGTAAAACGCTCAACACATAAAAACCAATGCTTTCCTATGGCCCTGGTTCTCACTTGAGCGTTTTACAGCGCGTTTGAACGCGCTGTAAAACGCCTGACGCATAAACAAGTACTTGAGCTTTTTTTGTGGCGTTTGTCACGCGTTTTGTGATTGACATCACAGTAGTCAATCACAAGAACGCGCGTGCGTTTCCTGTTTGCAAAACGCGCGTTTTTAGAACGCTCAGGTCTGAACCCAGGGTTATTGGAAGTGCCTTCTGTCCAAGTTCTGGCTCCCCATTCTCCTGGCATGCGTACTGCATGTTAGGGGATATAGCCACCCTTGCGAAGTGAGATGATTATACATCATAACTATACTATACTCCACCTATACATCAATTTCATACAGTATAAAGACCAAATTTGTGTCATAATTTAGGAAACTTCTGATTAAAGAGGTTTTCCCCAGGGTTCAGATATTAATGACCTATTCTCTGGTTAGGTTATCAATAGGAGATTGGCGGAGGTCCAACACCCATGACCAGCACCAATCAGCTGTTTGAAGAGACCTTGGTGCTCCAGTGAGCGTTTCAGCCTCCTCCAGCTTACCTAGCACAGCGTAGTCCATTGAATAGCGGATGTGCTTGGTATCGTAGCTCAACCCCATTCACTAGGTCATGTGACTTATGAATGTGATGTCACTGGCCTAGGAAGAGGCCTTGGCACTCACGGAGCGCCGTGGCCTCTTCAAACAGCTAGGAGTTTGATCTCTGCTGATCTGATACTGATGACCTGTACTGAGGATAGGTTACCAATATCTGAATCTCAGAAAACCCCTTTAACCCCTTCCCACACTGTACTTACAGTATATGGTATGGCAATTGCATGGACATAGAACAGGGTCTCAAGTATATGTGACATCACAGAGCACGACTGATCTTAGTGACACAAAGGCAGGATGCAGAGAAGACACAAAGCTAAATGGTGGTGGGAGGTCACACACATGTAAAATACTGAGGCAGATGCTTAGTATTGTAACTGCACACAGATAAGGCTTCAGGGAAGATGGTGGTGGAAGATGGAGGGGAGCTCCATATTTACTCCATATGTACCTAAGCCGATTGCATTTTCACAGTGTGGTTATGTTGCATTTTTTGTTGTGATTTTTGCTAAAACCACCTTCTGACTAATGTGTGAACACAACGTTATACTATAATGATTTCTACGGTGGTGACTACAAATAACACTTAAACTTCATCTATCGGCAGATTTTACCTATAAAACAGTCTGACCTGTTACATCTGTGTTGGTCCTAGGTTAATATGTGCCTGCAGAGAAAAATTAAGTTTTAATGCATGCAAATGAGCCTCTAGGAGCAACGAGGGGCACAGCTCTCTTTGCAACTGCTGTGCCCTCTGCGTTTTGACCGGGCCAGGCAGTCTATCTAAACGTGATCACACCTGGTCCTGGCAATCAAAGTAGAGAGGGCGTGGCAGAGAGCTGAACCTCTAGGTGTAATGGGAACGCCCCTGTTTCTCCTAGAGGCTCATTTGCATATATTAAAACGTCATTTGTCTCAGCAATGCAGGCACATATGAACATGGGACCAACACAGATGTCTTCAGCTGCCAAGTGCACATGAAACAGGTCAGCCAGTTTCATAGGGCTTTCAGTTGACAGATGCTGAAAGATGATCTTTGCATACTGACAGCAGTAACATGACAGAAGATTTCCTTGAATGGAGTTAGCCATTGGATTGGATGTATACACTTTATACTTAAGCTCATATAACACTGAAATATTTTATTTTTTAAAAGCATAACCAATATAAAATCCATGATAAACCACTATAAAAACAACCAATAAAATACATGATAAACCACTATAAAAACATGACCAATATAAAATACATGATAAGCCATATTGAACTTTTTTTTAAATTTATTTATTCCAGGTGTTACATTGTTATTTATGTTGCATGACAGTCATACGTTCAAATGGGTCCTTATGAAAGTGCCTTTTATTTAGTGACAGGTAAATGACAGATTTTGAAAATACAACTGTCAATGCTATTCATTCTATATTCTGATGTGATCCATTAGTCAAGTACAGAGAAATTTATGAAATATTTTAATAATACTTAGCTGTCATCTTGAAATTTTCAACTAGGTTTAAAACTGAAAGCCCTTTATTTTGTACACGTAATGGATCATTTTTTTGGTTTGTGTGACAGAACAAGCTTTTTCATATTTATATTTCATTGTGTTGGAGATATTGTAGCAGAACAGAGGCCTTGGCACTCACGTAGCGCCGTGGCCTCTTCAAACAGCTGATCGGTGGAAGTGATGGGAGTTGGATCCCTGCTGATCCGATACTGATGACTTGTACTGAGGATAGGTTACCAATATCTGACTCTCAGAAAACCCCTTTAACCCCTTCCCACATTGTACATATATAGTATGGCAATTACATGGACACAGAACACTCAGTACTTGATCCATTAGTCAAGTACAGAGACATTTATGAAATATTTTATGAATACTTAGCTGTCATCTTGAAATTTTCAACTAGTTTTAAAACTGAAAGCTCTTTATTTTGTACAGGTAATCGACCATTTTTTTTGGTTTGTGTGACAGAACAAGCTTTTTCATATTTATATTACATTGTGTTGGAGATATGGTAGTAGAACACATATTGAGTGAAGTTTTACTAGAATCGAACAGCAAGTACATAGGATCACAACCATCCATTATCTCTGGCTAAGGCCTTATGCACACGACAGTATTTTTTTGCGGTCCGCAAAACGGGGTTCTGTTGTTCCGTGATCCGTGTCAGTTTTTGCTTCCATTGTGTTTCCGTGTGTCTTCCGTTTTTTTTAGCGGACATGACCTAAAAGATTTTACCAGAAGACCGGCTGACAATTTTTGCCAAGTGCCTGCCAAGGGATCCGCAAAAAAAACAGACGCGGAACGCGTATGACACACGGATGGCCATCCGCATTTTTTCACGGTCCCATTGACGGACAAGAATAGGACAGGGTATATTTTTTTGACGGACTGGAATCATGGACCACGGACGCGGAGGACAAATGGTGCATTTGCCGAGTTTTCCACGGACCCATTGAAAACCAATGGGTCCGCAGAAAATCACGAAAAACAGCCTAAAAGAGGGTGTCCTGAGTTGCGGAGAACCCCTTGTAATGTCCATATGCCGTACAAGGACCTATGGAAAGCCAATGTCCTGACGGTAAGTCTTTAAAGAGTTGCTCTCCTACATTACCAAGGTCTCTAGCAGTACAATACAGCTGTCATCAAACATCTTGCCCTCTGCTAACCCTGTCCCAGTAAATATAGCAAATTTTTAGATGAGCCATGCAAGACAGGTGTTAGGTTTGTTCGCCGCTGTCCCACTGTCCTGGGCAGCGGGCGTCGCTCCACTCTCCCTGTGTGTATTGAGACTTGTGCTCAGTGAACTTCCTTACAGCACTGAGAGAGTCAATCATTTCCTAGTGCTCCCTATCCAGCTGCTGAATAAGGTGTTTATCTGCCTTCCTATTTAGCTGGGCTGTGGTTTCACTTCCTGCCCTGAGCTTTGAGGTTTTTTAGTCTCTAGTAACCAGCGAAGGTGTGATCTTTTGTCTGAATATCCTTGCTGCCTGCACTGAATTTGGAATTGCTATCTGGAATATGCACATACTCAGCTTGCCCAGACTTTTGCCTCGTCCCTTGGTGCTTTGCACTGGTGTCTTTGACACATGTGGGTCAGCTGTCCACTATACAAGGCCTATTCTAGGAGGTAGCACCTGGTTGGTTCCCTGCAGTGAAGTCCATATCTCTGTACAGGGGTTAAATGGTGTAAACCAGGGAACCACCAGGACAATAGTGTTGAGCGCGAATATTCAAATTGCTAATTTTTATCGCGAATATCGGCACTTCGAGAATTCGTGAATATTTCGAATATAGTGATATATATTCGTAAAAAAAAATTTTGTTTTCTTTTTGTTTTCTTTTTTCTTCATCTGAACCCATTACCTATTATACCTACAGTACCTGCTTCTTGCTTGTGGGCCAATGTGAAAAGGCTGCAATATTGTAGTCTGTAGTAAATTAGAATATTCTTCATTATTTAATTTATTTTCTCTTATGCCAAAAATTGACAATGTAATATTCGCATAATGCGAACAGGGAGGAATCGTGCAGGGAGGAATCATGACTTCAGATGGGAAAAAATGACGAATATTCTAAAAAAAATATATAGCACTATATTCTATAGTGCTATATATTCGTGTTTTAGAATATTCGCATCACGCGAATATTACATGGCCGATTTTTCGCAATCAATAGAATAATCTCGAATAACGAATATTCGCAAAATATCGCAAATTCGAATATTGACCCTGTCGCTCATCACTACAGGACAACGTCCGTAGGTTTAGCCCAATGTCAAACTGGTTAGTTGGCACAGTAGGTCCACACCCACTGTCCGTTACAGCTTGATCAAGTGGGTAGTATAAAAGCTTAACTATTACAGGGTTTTTGTATATGGATAGTCACATTGAAAAACACTAAAGGAAAAAAATTATAACAAAAAAATAGGGGTTAATTTATCATAGACCAAAGACATAGTTTTCATTGTTCTTTTAAGACAGCAATCTGGGGAAATGGAGAGGACTGCTGAGAAAGGGTACTTGCTCAAATTTTTTTGCACAGGTGGTGGTCAAAAAGTCGCAATTATGCAGTTTGCACCTTTTTACACTTATTTTAATGACAAATCTGCCCCATAGTATAAACTGGCTCGCCAGTGTTGTATTCTGGTATATTGGTCATTTTCCTGCCCTCTGCTAAGACTGTCCCAGTCTACATTGCAAAGCTTTCAAGTCAGCAGTACAATAGCTTCTTAGGCTAGTTTCACTAGTGGCAGGACGGATCCGACAGGATGTTCACCCGACGCAACAGCCTGCCGGATCTGTCCTGCCGGTAGTGAATGTGTGCCCCTGGACTACTGCTCCGGCCCCATTGACTACAAGCACAGCAGCGCACGGCGAGAGGCTGCCGGAATAAATGGTGGACATTTCGTAGTTTTATTCCGGCAGCCTCTCGCCGTGCGCTGCTGTGCCTCCGCCCCGCCCCCATTATAGTCAATGGGGCCGGAGCAGTAGTCCGGGGGCACACGTTCACTAGCGGCAGGACGGATCAGACAGGCTGTTTCGTCGGGTGAACATCCTGTCGCATCCGTCCTGCCACTAGTGTGAAAGTAGCCTGTTTGATCCAGTTGGTAGTGTAAAATCTGAAATATTTCAGGGTTTTCTTATAAGGATAGTCACATTAAAACATCACCAAAATGTAAAAAAATATTTTTATCATAAAAACGTACTAAACTGGCTTGCCAATGTTGTATTGCCCTAGATTGTCATTTTCTTACCTCTATTGCTTGTTTTTTTTACCTTCCACTACTTATGTGGTTTGTACTTTCATGTCCCCTTAATAAGCAGCACATGTAGAAAACAATTGATACTTTTACTATGCAGAAAGCAATGGAAATAATGTAAATACACCATGCATCACAAAATATACAATTTTTCTAATAATCAACACTTAAAGGGGTTGTCCGGATTCAGAGCTGAACCTGGACATACCCCCATTTTTACCCAGGCAGCCCCCTGATATGAGTTCATGCTTTGATGCTCTCCTTTGCCCTGCACTGAATTTTGCAGGGCAGAGGCTTTTTTAGGAGATCCCGTGACATACTGGGCTCTTCATAGGGACTGCTAGGTGGAGGCCTCTGCCTAGCAGTGTAACAATATAAACAAAAATAACCTTGCCGTATACGATAAGTTACTACATCAGAAAGAGAAACTACTATAAGGTTTTTCTGACACAGTTTAGCATTCAGCTTTATGACTGAGTGGATAAGGTCCTTGCCGCTAATGTACAAGGTTGTGAGTTAAAATCCCGGCAGAAACTTTTCAGAAATAGAGGCTAAATTAAATTTATATATTTTATATTTTATTTAGTAATTGTAAAAAATATATCTCACAAAATAAATGTGTAATTGCTAAAAATAAAAAAATAAATATATATATACACACATATATATATATATATATATTGTGGTAAGGTGCAGGGTGCCGTCGTAGATGGCAGGTACGTGTCACCGAGGTTCATAGCCTCGGTGAGGTAAGAGCCGTTTTGTTGAGGTAGTGCTACTGACACAGTTGCTAAATAGCGTGGCTGCAAAGCTGATCCGGGCCGGCTCTTACCGGGAGCAGCTAAAGTGTAGGGTGGGTGTCTGCTCCCCACGACCCAGTCCTGGTTTTGGGGCTGGGTTTAAAACTCAGCCAGCACCAGCAGCTGTCTCGGTGATTATCCTGGAGCTGCTGATCGTGCTGTGGAGCTCCCTGGGCTGGAAGCAAGAGCCCAGCAAGGAGGTGTGCAGTCGGCCTGGAAGCCTGTGGTGAATTGTCTTGCGGCTGGGCTGACAGCCAGGTGCGAACCTGCACCTAAACCTCCCAGGTGACTGGAACCTGTATGTGCCTTTTTGTTTTGCCTCACGTTTTTCTGATGGGTGTGAAGTAACACCAAGTGACTGTTTGCTGTATACTTTATGCAAGTGTGAATTAAACACCGTTTTGCTGCACTTTCTGGACTCCCTTTTGCCTCTGTACTGCACCCGCACCGCTATCTACCAGAGCGACTCCCCACATTTGGTGGAGGATGCGGGCACGCGCAGTGAGGCTGGCGTGAACGCCGAAAATCTTTGTTTTTGCTGGGCACGACTGGATGTCCTATATTAGGCCGGCAAAGTTGCAAACAGGAATTTCTGGCAACATGGAGGCTGCTGTGAAGGCTCTCATAGAGGCTAACGTGCAGCAGCGGGAGACCAACCAGCTACTATTACAGCACGTGATGGCTTTACAAGCTGCAGGAGCGTCCCACCATGTCCATGATGCCCGGAAAGCGGTCCGTGCGGCGATCCCAAAGATGACCCCCTCGGACGACGTTGAGACGTATCTGGCGGTCTTTGAGAAGGTGGCCGTGAGGGAGAAGTTACCCCGTGACCAGTGGGCCGAGGTGGTCGCTCCGTTCCTGGCGTCCGGACCCCAGCAGGTTTTTTTTGACCTAGCAGATGACCAAGCTGCTGATTACCCCACGGTGAAGGGGGAGATCCTGGCCAGACTTGGGGTAAACGTGTTGGTCCGGACTCAGCGGGTCCACCAGTGGGACTTTAAAACGGCTGAACCCGCCAGGCCGCAGTACTATGAGTTGCTGCACAGGTTGCAAAAGTGGCTGCAGCCTGATGTTCTAAGTCCGGCTGCTATGCTGGAACGTCTGCTGGCCGACATGTTCTGGAGGGCCCTGCCTTACCCCCTTCAGCACTGGATCGGCCAGGTATCCCCCACTAATGCCCTTGAAATGGTTGATCTGGTGGAGCGCTATGAGGCCACAAAAAACTTGCAAGGGGGTGTTGTTGGGAGGGGCCGGTCAAACCCCGGAGGTCTCCCATCCAGTCCCGACGTCTGATACCTGAGAGACCTGTTCGGGTGTGCCCCTGTGGACCCGGCCCCGATTGTCTGCTGGCGGTGTCAGGAGCCTGGCCACGTAAGGACCGACTGTCCACACCGGGGAGAACCCATGGAGACTAATTATGGGTACCGGGCTTCCATGTATGCCCGGAGATTGTGTGCAACCGGCACCCCCGAGACAATAGACAATCGTCACCTGTGCCAGGTGCAAGTGGGTGATAATCTGGCAGTGGCGCTACTGGACTCAGGGAGCCTAGTAACCCTGGTAAGTGCTGCCCTGGTACAGCCCACCCAGTATACGGGCCGGAAAGTTGGTGTGGTGTGCATACATGGAGACTTAAAGGACTATCCCACTGCTGTAATGTCTCTGTCCACGGCGGCCGGCACATGGACTTGTGAGGTGGCGATCTCCACAAAGCTACCTTATGAACTAATAATTGGGAGAGACTTCCCTGGTTTTCCGTCACTATGGCCTGAGATGAAAGTGGCTAATAGCCCTGAGACAGGGGTAACCCTAGCAGAGTGGCCTGGTTCCAGTGGGAGGCCAGAGCCCTGGGAGCCCGAGTCCGAAGGGCCTGCGGCAGGGGTGACCACCACTTCTGTGATAGAGGGGGAGACACCCCCACTGAGTGTAATGGTGGGAGACATGGAGGACTTGCCACCAGGACCTGAGTTGGCAGACCTCCACGTCTCCGGAGACAGTTTTGGGACCGCCCAACACCGGGACCAAACCCTAACCAGGGCCTGGGAGAATGTGGTGGAAATTGATGGTAAACCCCAGAAACCAGGGGCTGAGTTAATATTTCCCCGCTTTGTTGTTCACCAAGAAATGTTATATCGGGTGAACCAAATCCGAGGTGAACCTGTTGAACAGTTGGTGGTGCCCACAGCGTATCGCAAGCTTGTCATGGAGCTTGCCCACCAACATGTTCTTGGGGGACACCTGGGGTGGCAGAAAACCCAGGACCGCATACTGCAGCGGTTTTATTGGCCCAGTGTGTTCAAGGAGGTAGAAAATTATTGTAAGTCCTGTCCAACCTGTCAGATAACTAGCCCCCAGCCACATTTCCGTAGTCCTCTGGTACCTCTGCCAATTATTGAAGTACCGTTTGAGCGAATCGCTATGGATTTAATTGGGCCTGTACCAAAGTCTGCCAGGGTCCAGCCCCACAGTTCGAGACCTGTGAAGCCGTAACCACGGTAAAAATTGCAGACAGCCTGTCTTCCAAACAAGTTCAGGAAGTCAGGGAGTTCATCAGTCGGAACACGGATGTGTTCTCGGACCTCCCTGGCCGCACGTCTCTCATCCAACATGACATCGTCACTGAGCCTCAGGCCAAGATCCGGTTAAAACCATACCGGGTACCCGAGGCTCAGCGACGGGCCATCGCGGAGGAAGTGCAGTTAATGTTGAAGCTCGATGTCATTGAGGAGTCGAAAAGTGAGTGGGCCAGTCCCATAGTCCTAATACCCAAGCCGGATGGGACGTTGCGGTTCTGCAACGATTTTCGCAAGTTAAATGAAGTGTCCAAGTTTGATGCGTATCCCATGCCCCGGGTAGACGAGCTTGTTGAGAATTTAGGGCAAGCCCGTTATTTTTCTGTGTTAGACCTCACTAAAGGGTACTGGCAGGTACCCTTAACGGAGTCGGCCAAGGAAAAAAACGCTTTTGTCACTCCGCAGGGCCTGTATCATTATAAGGTGTTACCCTTTGGCCTGCATGGCGCCCCCGCCACCTTCCAAAGGTTAATGGATATTGTGCTGCGACCTCATCGTCGGTACGCCTCGGCCTACTTAGATGATGTAATCATCCACAGCACCGACTGGGAAAGCCATTTGCCCAAAGTGCAGGCGGTAGTGGATGCCCTGAGGAAAGCTGGACTAACCGCAAATCGAAAGAAGTGTGCGATTGGGTTGGAAGAAACCAAATATCTGGGATATGTCATTGGGCGGGGAGTCATCAAGCCTCAAGTAAATAAGGTAGAGGCAATACGGAGTTGGCCCCGACCGGTCACCACCAGACAGGTAAAGTCGTTCCTGGGAATTGTGGGGTATTATATGAGGTTTGTGCCCCACTTTGCCACTATAGCTTCGCCGTTGACAGACTTGTTAAAGGGGCGTAAGACAGGGACGGTCCGTTGGAACGAGCAAGCAGAAAAGGCTTTCTCCGCCTTGAAATCGGCCCTGTGTGGGTCCTCGGTTTTGGTGACGCCCGATTTCAAGAAGGAGTTCGTTGTCCAGACCGACGCCTCTGAGGATGGCCTTGGTGCGGTACTGTCGCAGGAAGTCAACGGGGAGGAGCATCCCGTTGTCTTCCTCAGCCGCAAACTCACCCCAGCCGAGGCCAGGTACAGCATAGTCGAGAGAGAGTGCCTGGCCATCAAGTGGGCACTCGAGGCCCTCCGTTATTACCTGTTGGGCAGAAGCTTCCGCCTGGTGACCGACCACTCCCCACTCAAGTGGATGAGCCAAGCCAAAGAGAGGAATGCCCGGGTCACCAGGTGGTTTCTGTCCCTACAGAATTTTAAATTCACGGTGGAGCACAGAGCGGGCCGGTTGTTGAAAAATGCAGATGCCCTCTCCCGGGTACACTGTTTTTCATGTGTCCACCCCTCAGGGTTGAACAAAGGGGGGTATGTGGTAAGGTGCAGGGTGCCGTCGTAGATGGCAGGTACGTGTCACCGAGGTTCATAGCCTCGGTGAGGTAAGAGCCGTTTTGTTGATGTCAGTAGCAGGTAGTGCTACTGACACAGTTGCTAAATAGCGTGGCTGCAAAGCCGATCCGGGCCGGCTCTTACCGGGAGCAGCTAAAGTGTAGGGTGGGTGGCTGCTCCCCACGACCCAGTCCTGGTTTTGGGGCTGGGTTTAAAACTCAGCCAGCACCAGCAGCTGTCTCGGTGATTATCCTGGAGCTGCTGATCGTGCTGTGGAGCTCCCTGGGCTGGAAGCAAGAGCCCAGCAAGGAGGTGTGCAGTCGGCCTGGAAGCCTGTGGTGAATTGTCTTGCGGCTGGGCTGACAGCCAGGTGCGAACCTGCACCAAAACCTCCCAGGTGACTGGAACCTGTATGTGCCTTTTTGTTTTGCCTCACGTTTTTCTGAAGGGTGTGAAGTAACACCAAGTGACTGTTTGCTGTATACTTTATGCAAGTGTGAATTAAACACTGTTTTGCTGCACTTTCTGGACTCCCTTTTGCCTCTGTACTGCACCCGCACCGCTATCTACCAGAGCGACTCCCCACAATATATATATATATATATATATACAGTGAGGAACAGAAGTATTGGAACACCCTGCGATTTTGCAAGTTCTCCCACTTAGAAATCATGGAGGGGTTTGAAATTCACGTTGTAGGTGTACTCCCCCTGTGGGAGACAGAATTAAAAGAAATCAAGAAATCACATTGTATGAATATTTAAATAATTTATTTGTCTTGCACTGCTGCACATAATTATTTTAACATCTGAGAAAATCAGTGTTAATATTTAGTACAGAAGCCTTTGTTTGCAATTACATAGGTCAAACTGTAGTTCTTGACCAGGTTTGCACACACTGCAACAGGGATTTTGGCCCACTCCTCCACAAAGATCTCTTCTAGATCTGTCAGGTTTCGGGGCTGTCGCTGAGCAACACGGAGTTTCAGCTCCCTCTAAAGATGTTCTATTGGATTTAGGTCTGGAGACTGGCTAGGCCACTCCAGAACCTTGATATGCTTCTTACGGAGCCACTCCTTGGTTATCCTGGCTGTATGGTTCAGGTCGTTGTCATGTTGGAAGACCCAGCCACGACCCATCTTTAATGCTCTGACTGAGGGAACTGCACCAAAATGGTGTAGTTCCTAGGTTTGAAAGGTACTTCTGCCAGGACCTGTGCTGACATCATCACAGGTCCTTTAACCCCTAACAGCAAGTATTAGAAGTTCACAATCAGCTCTGCATTGATCCATGCAGACTGGAATGGAGTGGTAAGAGGAGGCCCTCCACTTCTCGTCATTTCCCCCTCATCCATGCCCTGTTTTTACTCATTGCTCACTCATGTATAATATTTCAGACAGTTACAGTGACCACTACCCCAAGGACCTCACACAAACACAGTGACTGCATCTACAGTATTATACCTTGTATGTCTTACATCAATACACTGCTCTGTATAGATATGTATATATATATATATATATATATATATATACACACACACTGCATATATTACACAGTATTATAGATGCAATATGTACAGAAACACAAAAAGGGGGTCATTCAGCACTCCCTGTATGCAGGTGCACGTAGCTATGGCAATTGTACATACAAACAAAAAAATGCAACAGCACTCTGCAACCAGAGCTCTGCCCAAGATAGAAGCTATAAGAGGACATTAGTGCACTAATCCACCATATTGCATGCAAACAGTGGAGACATCAGTTTACATTTTGATCAAAAGGTAGTAAGCCCACTCACCCCGTCACGGTTGTCTCCTAGAGTGGGTACTAACGCTAAATCTGACCTGTAATGGGCCATGACAGCCACATAAAATCCTCCTAACGCTAAATTTTACCTGTTATGGGCCACGACAGCCACATAAAATCCAGGGAGTGTGGGCCAGCATGCATGATGGGGCAAACCGTACTTATTAACCCCTTCTGGTGCTGTAACAGCATCCATTAGATCCAGGGATGCAGGTACCAACATGCATGCTGAGCCCACTATGCACTCCTCCTGGAGCCAGATGGTTACTAGCAGGTAATGTGAGCACACATTCAGCTTTATACTCACTCTGATTAAAACCAGCATCTAGGGCAGAAAAACTAGTCAGGTGTGCACGACTGAAGTGGAGGCTGCCACACCTCCAACACATACTAAACAGAAACACAAAGGGGGTCAGTCAGCACTCCCTGTATGCAGGTGCACGTAGCTATGGCAATTATACATACAGACAAAAAAATGCAACAGCACTCTGCAACCAGAGCTCTGCCCAAGATAGAAGCTATAAGAGGACATTAGCGCACTAATCCACCATATTGCATGCAAACAGTGGAGACATCAGTTTACATTTTGATCAAAAGGTAGTAAGCCCACTCACCCCGTCACGGTTGTCTCCTAGAGTGGGTACTAACGCTAAATCTGACCTGTAATGGGCCATGACAGCCACATAAAATCCTCCTAACGCTAAATTTTACCTGTTATGGGCCACGACAGCCACATAAAATCCAGGGAGTGTGGGCCAGCATGCATGCTGGGGCAAACCGTACTTATTAACCCCTTCTGGTGCTGTAACAGCCTCCATTAGATCCAGGGATGCAGGTACCATACAGGGAGTGCTGACTGACCCCCTTTTTGTGTTTCTGTTTAGTATGTGTTGGAGGTGTGGCAGCCTCCACTTCAGTCTTGCACACCTGACTAGTTTTTCTGCCCTAGATGCTGGCTTTAATCAGAGTGAGTATAAAGCTGAATGTGTACTCACATTACCTGCTAGTAACCATCTGGCTCCAGGAGGAGTGCATAGTGGGCTCAGCATGCATGTTGGTACCTGCATCCCTGGATCTAATTGAGGCTGTTACAGCACCAGAAGGGGTTAATAAGTACGGTTTGCCCCAGCATGCATGCTGGCCCACACTCCCTGGATTTTATGTGGCTGTCGTGGCCCATAACAGGTAAAATTTAGCATTAGGAGGATTTTATGTGGCTGTTATGGCCCATTACAGGTCAGATTTAGCGTTAGTACCCACTCTAGGAGACAACCGTGAAGGGGTGAGTGGGCTTACTACCTTTTGATCAAAATGTAAACTAATGTCTCCACTGTTTGCATGCAATATGGTGGATTAGTGCACTAATGTCCTCTTATAGCTTCTATCTTGGGCAGAGCTCTGGTTGCAGAGTGCTGTTGCATTTTTTTTGTTTGTTTAGATGCAATATGTACAGATATATAGTATATCCAGCAGTGTACTGATATGTGAGGTACTTGGTATAGTAGATGTAGTGTGTACAGATATATTGTATATACAGCAGTGGACTGATATGTGAAGTGCGAGCTGTAATTTATACCTCATACCTCCTGTCAATACACTGCTGTATTTACTATATACCTGTACACACGTTATCTATTATACCTCGTACCTCACATGTTAGTACCTGCTGTATATATAATATATCTGTACTCAATGCATCTATTATACCTCATACCTAACATATTATACTACTGTATATACTATATACCTGTACACACTGCATATATTATATCCTGTAACTCACATATCAGTACACTATGCTATATTCTATATACCTGTACAAACTGCATATATTATACCTCGTACCTCACATAACAGTACACTGTTGTATATACCATACATCTGTACACACTGCATCTATTATACTTTTTTTGTGTGCCAGGGCTGTTTTGTAATCGCAATCCGGCCCTGATGGCATAAATTATAAAACGCAGCAGCAATCATAGTTCATGGAACAAAGGGAGAGGCCTGGAATGGGTAGTGGAAGAGGCTATAAAAGGGGAATATGGGCCATTTGGACTCTTGCTATGTGGCCTAGTAATTTCTATGTACGCCCCTGTATGGGTGGCACTAGAGAGGATCATTATCTACTGACACTACAATGGGAACATTATATACAGACACTACAGGGGGGCAATATATATATATACTAGCACTACAGAGGGACATGGAGAAGTATTATATACTGGCACTATAGGAGGAGCATTTTATATATACTCGAACTACAGGGGGGGGGGCATAAAAGAGCATTACATACTGTCATTACATTATATATATATATATATATATATATATATATACTGGCAGTACAGGGGGGCATTTCACATATATATATACTGGCACTACAGGGGACATGGAGGACCATTATATATCGGCACTACGGAGGGGCCTGAAATACCTTGTCCTGATCCTGGTGTCAGGGCCTGTTTTTTGCGGGACAAGTTGTACTTTCTAATGACATCATCTTATATTGCATATAATGTGATAAGAAGCTGGAAAAAAATCCCAAATTGAGTGGAAAAAATTAATTTTGCCATAGGTTTATTAGTATCATTTTTACAGTGTTCATTTTCCGGTATAACTGAACTCTTACCTTCATTCTACAGGTCAGTGTGATTCTAATGTTACCACATTTATGTATTTTTTTTTTCTTGTGTTTTAATACTTCAAACAATAAAAACTTTGAAAATTTTTTTTTTTATTTGCATCGTCATATTCTGACCCCCATACATTTTTTATATTTACGTCTATGAAGCTGTGTGGGGATCATTTTTTCCTGGGTGATGTGTAATTTTTATTAATACTATTTTGGGGTGATCACTTCTTATTCAATTTTTTGGGGGGAGGGGAAGCGGAAAAAAAATGGTGAATCGGCAATTTTGATACTTTTTCACCATTTTTTCACTGGATAAATATGTATAATTTTTATTAGTTTGGTCATTTTGTGATGCAACAATACCTATGATGTTTATTTCTTTGTATTGCTTATTTTTACTATGGGGAAATTGAATATTTTTATTTTTTTTAAATATTTTTGAAAACGTTTTTAACTTTCCATCCCCCCGCATATTTTAAAGTTCCCCTAGGGAAATAAAAAACATGCAATCATCCATCTGATTGCTTCTCCCGTAGACTGCAATTAATTACCCTTGCAGTATATGGGCGATTCACTGTATTCCTTTAGAGAAGCATTGCTGTGGCAGGCCTGAGATCCAGCAGAGGTCCAGAGGCTGCAAAAGCAAACCGATCAGCTCCCTTAATCTCGGTGTGAGGGAGCCGTTCAGGCCCAGGGAAAACAGAGTTCCTGGGGTTTCTTGGTTCAGATGCCTTGGTCACAACTGACCACAGGATCGAAGGGATTAAATCCGCTGAAACCTGGCAGCCATGGCGTCTGCTCAGCTTCTAAGCGGGTGCCATGTTTAAACCCTGGGCCTCCACTTTACATGTACGGTCGTCTTAAGGGGTTAGTAAATTTGTTCTCTCCTCTAAGACATAATAATGTCCTTTATGACTCGATCCCATTTAGTAAATCTTAGTTGTTTGAATGTATATTTGGTTCTTTGCTTACAAGTTAGTATGTTATTGACCAGTTTACAGTATGACGTAATGAAATATTGATTTACCCCTTCAAGCGACAGCCTGTTTGGACCAAATGCCAGAGCCACATTTTTCAAATCTGACATGTGTCAGTTTATCTGGTAATAATTTTGGAACACTTTTACTTATCCAAGCCATTCTGAGATTGTTTTCTCATGACACATCATGCTTCATGTTACTGGTGAATTTGTGTTTATACGTTTTACCTTTATGCATTAAAAATCCAAAATTTTCAGAAAATTTTGAAAAATTAGCTATTTTCAAAATTAAAATGTCTCTGCTTTTAAGACGGATAGTGATACTTCAGAAAATACTTATTACTTTGCATTCCCCATATGTCTACTTTATGGTAGCATCATTTTGTAAATATTTTTTTTTTTTTTAGGACGTTAGAAGGCTTAGAAGTTTAGAAGCAAATTTTAAAAATTTTAATAAAATTTCAAAAACCCACTTTTTTAAGGACCAGTTCAGTTATGGAGTCACTTTGTGGGGCGTATATAGTAGAAACTACCCATAAATGACCACATTTTAGAAACTACACCCCTCAAGTTATTCAAAACTGATTTTACAAACTTTATTAACCAGTTAGGTGTTCCATAAGAATTAAAGCAAAATGGAGGGGAAATTTTAAAATTCCATTTTTTTGGGCAGATTTTCCATTTAAATCCAATTTTCCTATAACACAGCAAGGGTTAGCAACCAAAGAAACCTCAATATTTATTACCCTGATTCTGAAGTTTACAGAAACACCCCATATGTGGTCATAACTTGCTGTATGGGCACATGGCAGGGTACAAAGGGAAAAGAGCACCATATTGTTAATGGAGGACAGATTTTGCTGGAATGGTTTTCAGGTGCCATGTCACATTTGAAGAGACCCTGAGGTACCCCTAGAAAGAAAACACCCAAAAGTGACCCCATTTTGTAAACTACTCCCCTCAAGGAATCTAGTGGTGAAATTAATGCTTTGACCCAACAAGCGGATCATAGAATTTAGAAACACATGGCTGTGAAAATGTAAAGTTTACTTTTGTTTCCAATATAAAGTTGCTTTAGTCCCAAATTTTTCATTTTCACAAGAAGTAACAGGAGAAAATGCACCCCACAATTTGTTATGCATTTTTTCCTGAATAAGGCCTCTTTCACACTAGCGTTTTAGCTTTCCGTCCTAGAGTTCCGTCCTCGGGGCTCTAGGATGGAAAGATACTGATCAGGATTATCCTAATGCATCCTGAATGGAGAGCAATCCGTTCAGGATGCATCAGGATGTCTTCCGTTCAGTATGTGAATGTTTTTTGGACGTTGACAAAAGCGCAGCATGCTGCGGATTTGTCTCCGTCCAAAAATCCGGAAGACATGCCGCAACACCGGATCCGGAATTAATGCCCATTGAAGTGCATTAATCCGGATCCGGCCTTAAGCTAAACGTCGTTTCGGCGCATTGCCGGATCCGACGTTTAGCTTTTTGTCAATGGTTACTATGGCAGCCAGGACGCTAAAGTCCTGGTTGCCATAGTAAAGTAGAGGAGCAGGGAGCGGCATGCACATTCCGTGCAGCTCCGGGACGCTCCAGGATGACGTCAGGGCGCCCCAGTGCATAGATCACGTGATCGCATTGATCACGTGATCCATGCGCCGCGAGCGCTCTGGCGTCATTCAGAGCGCCCGGGAGCCGCACGGAATGTAAGTATGCCGCTCCCCCGCTCCCCACTGCTACTATGGCAACCAGGACGCTAGTAGCGTCCTGGCTGCCATAGTAACACTGAAAGCATTTTGAAGACTGATCAGTCTTCAAATACTTTCAGTTCACTTGCGTTGTGTCGAATCCGGTGTGCACTTCCGGCGACGGAAGTGCACGCCGGATCTTCACAACGCAAGTGTGAAAGAGGCCTAAGGCAACACCTCATACGTGGTCATAAACTGCTGTTTGGGGGCATGGAAGCATTCAGAAGGGAAGGAGCTGCATCAAGATTTTCTACCATATAATTTGCAAAAATGGCAATTCTGTCAGTGTTCTTTATTTGTATTTTTTATGGGGTTTCTCTTGCGGTAAATATTATCTGAATATTTTATTATCTGTGGGTTTCTTATATCTGTGGGTTGATACGGTTATGCTGATAACAAATTTGTATTTTTTTTATGTTTTACTACTTTTTCAGCATAATCACTGGTTAGACCACACATGGAGTACTGTGTACAGTTCTGGGCTCCTGTGAACAAGACATAGCAGAGCTAGAGAGGGTTCAGAGGAGGGCAACTAAAGTAATAACTGGAATGAGGGATCTACAGTACCCTGAAAGGTTATCAAAATTAGGGTTATTCACTTTAGAAAAAAGACGACTGAGGGGAGATCTAATAACTATGTATAAATATATCAGGGGTCAGTACAGAGATCTGTCCCATCATCTATTTATCCCCAGGACTCTGACTGTGACAAGGGGACATCCTCTGCGTCTGGATGAAAGAAGGTTTGTACACAAACATAGAAAAGGATTCTTCACTGTAAGAGCAGTGAGACTATGGAACTCTCTGCCTGAGGAGGTGGTGATGGTGAGTACAATAAAGGAATTCAAGAGGGGACTGGATTTATTTCTGGAGTGTAATAATATTACAGGCTATAGCTACTAGAGAGGGGTCGTTGATCCAGGGAGTTATTCTGACTGCCTGATTGGAGTCGGGAAGGAATTTTTTTTTCCCCTTAAGTGAGGAAAATTGGCTTCTGCCTCACAGGGGTTTTTTGCCTTCCTCTGGATCAACTTGTAGGAAACAGGCCGAACTGGATGGACAAATGTCTTTTTTCGGTCTTATATACTATGTTACTATGTTATGTTACTATGTAAAATCCCTTTTGTGTTAAAAATAAATATTTTGCATCGCCATGTACTAAGTCTACTCTGGACAGCAGAGACACGGAGCATTAACACGACTGATAATGCTCCATGCCTCTCTGTGATCTTTTTACTACACAATCACGGTGACAACTTTTTCTCACTATGATTTTGTAGTAAAAAGGTCACAGAGAGGCACAGAGCATTATCAATCATTCACACAGCGGATTACTCGCATGGCATTTACAAGGCGTCCGGTTCCCATGTAACCATCAAGCCGCTGCGGGTGGCTACTGACTGCGGCATCTATGGGGTTAAAAGGCTGAGATTGGTGCCAGCACCGTTTTCGGCCGTAGCAGCAGTGTGTCAGCTGTAAGTTACAGCTGACACTCTCTGCCGATGGTACTGGCTCCGTTCCTGAGCCGCTGCGATCATAGACGGCACAGAGGATCAGGCTGCAGGGGGCATCTGGGGGCGATGGGGGACAATGGGAGGCAATGAAATGATCAGGGGCACGGGGGCACACGGGTGGTCTTGCCTGATTTCAGGATGTGATCTCTCGCATGTCATTTTGTCTCTGAAGTGCTCCAATGGGTTAGTCTGCAGAGACTAACCAATCGGAGTTCTTGCCGGCAAGGGACCACTCTGATTGGTCCCTTGCTGGCTTCCTCGGTGTCTCTGCTCTTAGGGAGAACGGAGACCTGGGGCTGTGACCCTTTATAGAGTCACAGCCCCTGTAAGCAGATTGGACATGACTGTTTGTCCAAATGCGCTAAGTTACTTGCAATTTGGATGTACAGTTACGTCCAAATGCGTTAAAGGGGTTAATGTTTTTATACATTCCATTACTCAGGTGTCATGTGGAAAAATGTGGACTACACATTCCACATTTCCTATAGATTATTGTAGGATACTCAACATATAACCACAAGTCAATTTCTTATTATTTCTTCTTAATGTCCATGATGTTGTATGAAGGTTGTGGATTTTACAATACACCTTTTAATGTTTAAAACTGGAGTGTATGTCTACAGTAGTTGTGTAATACATGTAGTTCAGTGACCCGGATTGCATTTCTTGGTGCTCATGTTTAGCCGTTATCTTAACCCTTCACGGCAAGGCCTTTAATTTTTTTCATTTTCATTTTTTTTTCCTCCATACAAAACTGTTTACATTTTTAATAGCCCTATGAAGGCTTATAATGCTTGTATTTTTTAATGGCATAATTTAATTTACCATATCCTGTATCAGAAAGAAAAAATGGTAAAAATTGTATGTGTCTGAAATTAGGAAAAAGACGCAATTCTGCAATAGTTATTTTTTTACAGTGTTCACAGTTTTCTAACATGATTACCCGTTTCTGAAGGTTAATACTAGGGATGAGCAAATCGACTTCGGATGAAACGTCAGAAGTCGATTCGCATAAAACTTCGTTCTAATACAGTATGGAGCAGGAGCTCCGTACAGTATTAGAATGTATTGGCTCTGATGAGCCAAAGTTATTGCTTTGCAAAGTATCGCGAGACTTCGCGCAATAAGTTCATAAATTAGCTTGTATTGTAAAAACCACTTCCCGAACTCGGGTTCAGTTCCATGGTACGACTTGGAACCAAACCCGAGTTCGGGAAATGTTTTTTTACAGTACAAATTAATACTTCAGCTCATCGGAGTTAATAACTTCGGCTCATTGGAACCAATACATTCTAATACCATACGGAGCTCCTGCTCCGTACAGTATTAGAACGAAGTTTTATGCGAATCGACTTTGGATGTTTCATCCGAAGTCGATTCGCTCATCCCTAATTAATGCGTTTACCGCAATGTCAAATTTATATAGTTTTTGGCCCTGATTTATCATACCTTCACAATAGGGCTTTTGCAACTTTTTTGCACTCACTTGCACAATATTTAAGCGATTACGCAAAAATGTGTGACTTACACTCACTTGTGCAGAATTTGCAAAAATAGCAATTCTGTCAGTGTTCTTTATTTAAATTTTTTATGGGGTTTCTCTATCACGACCGGCGTGCCGATTACAGACGTGTGACGCAAAGGGAGGGAAAGCCCTGTCCAAGGGAGAGGGAAAGGTGGTGACCCCTAACTCAACTTGAGCTGGCACCTGACTGCCCTGACGTCCCTAGACGGGTTTTTCACCCGGAGTCAGACGTGGCTCATGACACCCTCGTGACAGTACCCCCCTTTCCACGAGGGGCCTCTGGACACTCAGGACCAGGTCTCTCAGGATGAGAGGCATGGAAAGCCCGAACTAACCTGTTGGTGTTTACCTCTGATGTTGGTGCCCACATTCTTTCCTAGGGACCGTAACCCCTCCAATGCACCAGATATTAAAGAGAGCGGCAGACCCGCCGAGAATCATCAATTTTGGAAATTTGAAACTCCAGATTACCATTAACAATAACAGGAGGGGGTGGTAGCGGTGACGGTTCTAGGGGTGCAACATACCTTTTGAGTAACGACTTATGGAAGACATTATGGATTTTAAAAGTGTGAGGTAGCTCCAGGCGAAAAGCCATGGGGTTAATGATGGCTACTATTTTGTAAGGACCAATGAACCTAGGACCCAGTTTCCACATAGTCATTCACTCCTAGGTCATTCACTCCTAGGTCCGGACCTGGCAAACGTTTCTTATCAGCCATGCATTCATATTTACCTCCCATATTTTTCAAGTTAGCTTGCACCTTCTGCCATACAGATGAAAGTGTTGACGAAAACTGTTCCTCTTTGGGAACCCCTGATGACCCCCCTTTTTTGAAAGTACAAAATTGGGGATGAAAACTATATGCACCAAGAAATGGTGACTTGCCAGTGGATTCCTGACGGCGATTATTTATAGCAAACTCAGCTAACGGTAAGTATGATGACACAAAATACCTTAGGTATGTCTCAAGGTTTTGGTTGGTACGCTCAGTCTGTCCATTCGACTGAGGATGGAAAGCTGAGGAAAAGTACAAGTGTACCCCCAAAAGGGAACAAAAAGCTTTACAAAACTTAGAAATTAACTGGGTTCCCCGATCCGAAACAACATCGGAAGGGACCCAGTGAAGCTTCACGATTTCACTGATGAATACCTGAGCTAGAGTCTTAGCATTAGGTAGTGCTGGTAACGCAATAAAGTGTACCATTTTGCTAAACCTGTCCACTACTACCAAGATAACTGTTTTAACCGCAGACAAAGGTAAGTCAGTGATGAAATCCATTGACAGATGTGTCCATGCCCTATTGGGAATGACAAGTGGCAATAAAGACCCTGCTGGACGTGTATGAGAGACTTTAGCGCATGCACAAGTAGAACAAGTAGACACAAAATCCATTACATCCTGACGCAACCTCGGCCACCAAAAACGACAGTAGCTCCAAGGTTGCTTTACTACCCGGGTGCCCAGCAAGTGCCGAATTATGATGTTCCTTTAATAATTCGAGACGCAGGTTTGATGGTACAAAATTTTTTCTGAGGGGCAAGAGACCGTGGCGACCCCCTGGGCCTCTAACACCTTCCCCTCCAAAGCAGAGTGTACATCACAGACAACCACCCCTCTTTGTAGAATGGGTACCGGATCACCCACATTACCCCCTCCAGGGAAACTACGAGATAATGCATCTGCCTTGGTATTTTGCCCCAGGACGATAGGTGATGATAAAGTTAAACCTGGTTAAAAAATAGAGACCACCTAGCTTGTCTAGGGGTGAGACGCTTAGCTGATTCGAGGTACAGAAGGTAAAAAGTGACATCATTCCTCAAATGCTAGTTTAATAGCTAATAGTTCCCTATTGCCAATATCATAGTTCCTTTCTGCTGCAGATAGTTTTTTAGAAAAGAAAGCGCAAGGACGCCATTTGCCAGGAGACGGACCCTGAGCCAGTACAGCCCCCACTCCCACCTCTGACGCATCTACTTCAACGATAAAAGGCTGGGAGACATCAGATTGGATTAGTACAAGTGCCAAGGTAAACCTCTCCTTTAGAGAGGAAAATGCCATTTTAGCTGCGTCAGACCATTTAGAAAAATCCGTCCCCTTCCTAGTCATGTCAGTAAGGGGTTTGACAATCACAGAATCATTTTTAATAAACTTTCTATGGAAATTTTCGAAACCCAAGAACCATTGCAGTGCTTTAAGATTCTCAGGAAGATCCCAATCTAAAATTGCCTGGACCTTCCCAGGATCCATACGGAAACCTGAAGCAGATAATAGATATCCCAGGAACTGCATCTCCTGAACGGCGAAGACACAATTTTAAATTTTCGCATATAATTTATTCGTCCGTAGGACCTGCAGTACCTGTCTGACATGTACCTCGTGTGTTTTCAGATCAGATGAATAAATTAAAATATCATCTAGGTGTATCACCACAAACCTGCCGATAAGATAACTAAAAATATTGTTAACGAAATGTTGAAAGACAGCAGGAGCATTGGTCAGACCAAAAGGCATGACTAGATTTTCATAATGCCCCTCAGGGGTGTTAAAAGTTGTCTTCCACTCATCCCCATCCTTGATACGAATCAGATTATAGGCCCCCCTAAGATCAAGTTTGGAGAACCACCTAGCACCCGGAATCTGATTAAACAGGTCAGGAATGAGAGGAAGAGGGTATGGGTCTTGGATGGTTATCTGGTTTAGTTCGCAGAAATCTAGGCAAGGACGCAGGCCCCCATCTTTCTTTTTAACAAAGAAAAACCCTGCAGCCTCGGGTGATGAAGAGGGTCTGATGTGTCCCTTAGCCAGACTCTCGGAGATATAATCTTTCATGGCTTGTCTCTCTGGACCCGAAAGATTATATAACCTTGTCTTGGGTAATTTTGCACCGGGAGTCAGGTTAACCGGGCAATAATAAGGACGGTGAGGTGGTAACTTCTGACAACCCTTTTCAGAGAAAACGTCCTCAAAATCCTAAACAAATGTAGGTAGAGTAGCTGTGGAGGCGACTAAGTAATTGCTATTTAAGCAATTTTCTCTGCAATGCTCATTCCACTCCAATATCTCCCTGGCCTGCCAATCCACCACTGGATTGTGCGCTACCAACCAGGGAAGACCCAATACCACAGGAGAGGGAAGGCCCTCCAGAACATAACATAAAAAAGACACTCGTTATGGTGGTCCCCTACCCGAAGGTATAAGTTATGGACAATATGAGTGAGGTTTCTCTGAGACAGAGCAGCAATAGTGAATATGGGAATAGGTCTCTGTAGCGTACAGAAAGACAAACCCATAGTCTGGGCAAAATAGGCATCTATCAAATTATCCCTTGTTCCACTGTCTAGAAAGAAAGAAACAGTCTCCGTCTTATCACCAAAAGTAACTACCACTGGCAACACAAATTGAGACGTTCGTATGGAGGAAACGTATACCCCCCGGCTGACATCCTCTACACATCCTGGGGTCAGTAGTTTTCCGACGGCCGTTTGCTTTTGGGTATGGAAGGACAGACATTAATGAAATGTCAGGAAGATCAACCTTGGGTTCCGAAGCAACCTGGTTACCCATTGCAACCGCTGGGCTTGCAGTCTGCTGCAATTGCTGCTGTTGCTGGAGGACCTTCAATCCTGCCACCTCCAAAGACAGGCTTTGAAGTTGCTTTGTCAAAGCAGCAATAGAATCCATACTGGATTCTAAATAGGCAGAAAGTTAGAGGAAAAAACCAAAAAAACAACCCTTTTTTTTTTAACCTGCACAGAATAAGGGCCAGATTTAATATCACGACCTGTGTGCCGATCACAGACGTGTGATGCAAAGGGAAGGAAAAGGGAAAGCCCTGTCCAAGGGAGAGGGAAAGGTGTTGACCCCTAACTCACCTTGAGGCTGGCACCTGACTGCCCTGACGTCCCTAGACGGGTTTTTCACCCGTACGCCGATCACGTGCCTAAACCCTGTCTTTCCCTGAGATGAGCCCTAAGTAGTGAAATGGGGCGGTGAGAGCACTAGTCCTCACTACTAAGACTAAAAGAAAACACCAGGGAGAGGAAAGACAATACAGACGAAACATATAAGCCCAGGTGGGCAACAACAGCGGACAACAAAAGCCCAACAGGGATCCGGAGGGTCCGACAACCAGGAACAACAGCTACACAGCTCCAGTGGGTCAGTATAGAAGTCCAGGCAGGAAGCTTTATATTTGGCAACCAGAGAAGTGGGAAGGGGGAATATAAGGAGGTTGGGAGTGACGGACAAGAAACAGCTGAGGAGAAGAAGCTACGGATCCCTGAGTGAGACAAAAAGGATTGCAAGGCAAACACAGAAAGCTACCATTAAGTAACAGCGCGATCTTTAGACATAGAGCGTGCAGCCACCCGCTGCGACTTCCTGACCCCGGGTATAACAGAGTCAGACGTGGCTTATGACACCCTCTTGACATTCTCTTGTGGTAAATATTATCTGAATATTTTATTCTGTGGGTTGATACAGTTATGGCGATAACAAATTTGTATTTTCTTTATGTTTTACTACTTTTTCAGCATAAAATCCCTTTTGTGTTAAAAAATAAATATTTTGCATCGCCATGTACATAACATTTATATTTTTCACCAATGTAGCTGTGTGAGAGTTTGTTTTTTGCAGTACGGGCTGTAGTTTTTATTAGTATCATCTTGGGGTATATATGACTTTTTGATCAGGTGAATAACACAGCAATTCCGTCATTGTTTATTACATTGATTTTTTGCGGCGTTCACTGCGTTCATCCGTCCATTCACTGTGGATTTATTTATCCAGTATAAACATATGTGTCTTTTAGAGATGAGCGAATTTCAAAAAAATTCGATCTGGCTTGTTCAGCTAATTTTTTGAAAAAATATGGTTCAATCTGAATTTATTTGCATCAAATCACTTTAAAAAACGTCTATTTACTGGCTTCAGAGAGCCTTTATAGTGGTGTAGAACACTGTGCCTTGCAGTACCTCGCATAGGGAGTCTGCTATGGTAGTGAAATAATACTGTAAGTTAAAAGATGGCCGCACAATACATCTCAAACTAACAGAAAAACAAAAAAAGGGGCTCATTCCAGAAATAGGAATGAAGGAAGTTCTTTGCGCACATTTTTGATCAAAAGTATGTCGGGCCCAAATGCCACTTCACGGCGACTTCCGCACATGGGTCCCTAACACTACAGATACTGCCTTTTATGGACTTACCAGTCTCCTTATTTTCAGGGCACTGTAGGAACCAGCTAAATTGCTTTTGTGCTGAGAAGTCCCAGGAACTTGGGCGGGTCTCAGTCCAAAAGAGGCGCCACCCTCAATATACTATAAGACAAAGTTCAGACTAAGCACCTATATTTCTACACTCAGAAGTGCATGACCATAAGGCAAATTAAGTAAGTTAAAAGATGGCCGCACAATACATCTCAAACTAACAGAAAAACAAAAAAAGGGGCTCATTCCAGAAATAGGAATGAAGGAAGTTCTTTGCGCACATTTTTGATCAAAAGTATGTCGGGCCCAAATGCCACTTCACGGCGACTTCCGCACATGGGTCCCTAACACTACAGATACTGCCTTTTATGGACTTACCAGTCTCCTTATTTTCAGGGCACTGTAGGAACCAGCTAAATTGCTTTTGTGCTGAGAAGTCCCAGGAACTTGGGCGGGTCTCAGTTCAAAAGAGGCGCCACCCTCAATATACTATAAGACAAAGTTCAGACTAAGCACCTATATTTCTACACTCAGAAGTGCATGACCATAAGGCAAATTAAGTAAGTTAAAAGATGGCCGCACAATACATCTCAAACTAACAGAAAAACAAAAAGGGGCTCATTCAGAAATAGGAATGAAGGAAGTTCTTTGCGCACATTTTGATCAAAGTATGTCGGGCCCAAATGCCACTTCCGGGCGACTTCCATGGGTCCTAACACACAGATACTGCCTTTATGGAACAGCTCCCTCTTGATCAAAATATGCCCAAATGCACTTCACTCCTAGTCTAAACTACAGATACTGCCTTTTATGGACTTACCAGTCTCCTTATTTTCAGGGCACTGTAGGAACCAGCTAAATTGCTTTGTGCTGAAGTCCCAGGAACTTGGCGGGTCTCCAGTCCAAAGAGCGCCACCCTCAATATACTATAAGACAAAAGTTCAGACTAAGCACCTATATTTCTACACTCAGAAGTGCATGACCATAAGGCAAATTAAGTAAGTTAAAAGATGGCGCACAATACATCTCAAACTAACAGAAAAACAAAAAAAGGGGCTCATTCAGAAATAGGAATGAAGGAAGTTCTTTGCGCATATTTTGATCAAAAGTATGTCGGGCCCAAATGCCACTTCACGGCGACTTCCGCACATGGGTCCCTAACACTACAGATACTGCCTTTTATGGACTTACCAGTCTCCTTATTTTCAGGGCACTGTAGGAACCAGCTAAATTGCTTTTGTGCTGAGAAGTCCCAGGAACTTGGGCGGGTCTCAGTCCAAAAGAGGCGCCACCCTCAATATACTATAAGACAAAGTTCAGACTAAGCACCTATATTTCTACACTCAGAAGTGCATGACCATAAGGCAAATTAAGTAAGTTAAAAGATGGCCGCACAATACATCTCAAACTAACAGAAAAACAAAAAAAGGGGCTCATTCCAGAAATAGGAATGAAGGAAGTTCTTTGCGCACAGTCGCCGTGAAGTGGCATTTGGGCCCGACATACTTTTGATCAAAAATGTGCGCAAAGAACTTCCTTCATTCCTATTTCTGGAATGAGCCCCTTTTTTTGTTTTTCTGTTAGTTTGAGATGTATTGTGCGGCCATCTTTTAACTTACTTAATTTGCCTTATGGTCATGCACTTCTGAGTGTAGAAATATAGGTGCTTAGTCTGAACTTTGTCTTATAGTATATTGAGGGTGGCGCCTCTTTTGAACTGAGACCCGCCCAAGTTCCTGGGACTTCTCAGCACAAAAGCAATTTAGCTGGTTCCTACAGTGCCCTGAAAATAAGGAGACTGGTAAGTCCATAAAAGGCAGTATCTGTAGTGTTAGGGACCCATGTGCGGAAGTCGCCGTGAAGTGGCATTTGGGCCCGACATACTTTTGATCAAAAATGTGCGCAAAGAACTTCCTTCATTCCTATTTCTGGAATGAGCCCCTTTTTTTGTTTTTCTGTTAGTTTGAGATGTATTGTGCGGCCATCTTTTAACTTACTTAATTTGCCTTATGGTCATGCACTTCTGAGTGTAGAAATATAGGTGCTTAGTCTGAACTTTGTCTTATAGTGAAATAATACTGTGAGTCCGTATGACATGCAGATGACAGGCGTCGCTCTTAGAATCACTGGACACTTCACTTATTTGGGCAGTCAAGAAGTCAAAATTGACCAAATGACTCAAGTATGAACTCAGCCTTACAGGTCAATGTTAGCACCAAGAAGAAGCGCACTCCTTTTACACCGTCATCAGCTGATTCCAAATAGATGTCTACAGAACCTGTTCTATTAAACGCTTATACAAGTAGAGCCCCCCGCAGAGTGGAGAGGGTGTTCAGCAGTACGTTTGTGTTGACGTCACTGATTATTTTGCCCTTCCTCTGATACGTCAGAACAATAACCCCCAAAAAAACGGATCCTGCCTGTTGATCATCCGCCCTCAATCAGTCATCATTTGGTCAGTAATCCATCAGTATTGCTAATGCCAAAAAAACAGGAGTGGATCCAAAACAGAGATGACTCGTCTAGGAGGAGACCACAGAGTTGCCTAATGACAGAGTGTGGAGGTGACAGCAGCATCATCAGGAGGCCACAGAGTGGCAAGGCGACATAGTGTTAAGGTAGCAGCAGCATCAGGAGACCACTGAGTGGCCAGGTGACATAGTGTGGAGGTGGCAGTAGCATCAGGAGACCACAGAGTGGCAAGGTGACATAGTGTGGAGGGCACAGCAGCATCAGGAGACTAGAGGTGGCAGCAGCATCAGGAGGAGGCCTCAGAGTGGCACAATCACAAAGTGTGGAGGTGACAGCAGCATCATCAGGAGGCCACAGAGTGGCAGGGCGACATAGTGTTGAGGTAGTATCAGCATCAGGAGACCACAGAGTGGCACGGTGACATAGTGTGGAGGTAGCAGTAGCATCAGGAGACCACAGAGTGGCAAGGTGACATAGTGTGGAGCGGACAGCAGCATCAGGAGACTACAAAGTGGCAAGGTGACATAGTGTAGAGGTGGCAGCAGCATTAGCAGACCACAGAGTGGCAAGGTGACATAGCATGGAGGTGACAGCAGCATCAGGAGACCACAGAGTGGCAAGACAACATAGTGAGGAGTTGGCAGAAGCATCAGGAGACCACAGAGTGTCCCGGTTACAGAGTAAGGAAGATGGTGGGTGAAAGAAGGAGCACTTGGCATCAGATGTGTGGCATCAGGCGGGTGGCAGCATCAGAATAGTAGCTGAGGTAGGTAGCCAAAAGAAACCGGTCTCTTTTGTCAGTGTTAGTGTGGCACCATGGATGATCTAGTCTGATGCATCAGGCACTGTTGGGCGGAAACCCTGGTTGATCCACGCCTGATTCATCTTGACAAAGGTCAGTCTCTCCACATTTTGGCTGGACAGACGAGTTCTTCTTGTGGTTACTATGGCCCCTGCTGCACTTAACACCCGTTCTGATGCCACACTACTGGCTGAGCAGGAAAGCTTTTCCAGGTCAAACTCTGCTAGTTGCGGCCACAAATCCAGTTTGGCTGCCCAGTAGTCCAGCGGATCTTCAATGTGGGGTGGCATGGTACTGTCCAGGTATGCCACCACCTGCTGGTTCAGGTCCTGCTCCAGGTCTAGCTGGTGCTGCTGGTGAGTAGTTTCTTCACTAGGCAGGTGAAGAAAGCTGCTCATCAGCGACTATAGACTCAAGTTGCTGCTAATGGAGCTGGAACTGTTCCTACCCCCCCACCCTGCCTCAGCTGCCATGGCAGAGGATTGTGAGCACAGAGGGCCCCCCGGTCAGACCTGCCCAGGCAAACGAGGTGCAGAACAGCGTGACACCGCCATGCCCTGCACATGTGGTATGCTGGAGGGGCACTGTGAATTGTCCCTTCAGTGGAGGCTGAGGACAAGGGGGAGGATGTGGAGGCAGAGGCAGACATTGTCGCAGGACCAACTGCGTGAGAACGTGGAGGCGGATGTGGCATCATCTGGCCAAGTTGCTGGTGTGGCTGGACAGGAACCACATTTACCCAGTGGGCCGTAAGGACATATATTGTCCTTGACCGTAGTTACAGCAACTGACCAATTTTCCCAAAAAAGGCTGTATCACAAACAAATTTCACCACTAAATGGCTAATCGATGTAATTTGGTACATACAGAAGAAAGTCTACAATCACCCATTAAATTTCCTAAAAAAGGCTGCTTCACAAATAAATTTCACAAATGAATGTCTAATCGATGTAATTTGGTTGATACAGAAGAAAGTACCCATTAATTTTCCCTTTTTCTTTTTCCTATTATTACACCCCAAAAAAATAAATATAGCAATCACAATTAAATGCAGAACGGCTAATAGGACGTATATATCTATCCTATTAATACACCCTGTAAATGACTGTAGTACAATGGAACTTCACCGCTCAAGGGCAAATATTTTTTTTCTAATAAGCCCTCTTTCTTTATCCCTGCTAATACATGCCAAAAAGGGCTTTAGAACATATCTGCTGAATGGCAAATATATTTTTCTTTTTCCACATACACTCTACAAAAGGCTTTAGAACATATAACTGCAACGCTGAACGGCAAATATATTTTTCTTTTTTCCACTTATATATGCCACAAAAGGCTTTAGAACATATAACTGCACTGCTGAATGGCAAATATATTTTTCTTTTGCCACTAATACACGACAAAAAGGCTTAGAATATAAAACTGCACCGCTAAACGGCAAATATATTTTTCTTTTTTCCACGTATAAACGTCACAAAAGGCTTTAAAACATATAACTGCACCGCTGAACGGAAAATATATATTTCTTTTTTCTTCTTATACATGCCATAAAAGGCTTTAGCACATATAACTGCATCGCTGAACGGCAAATATATTTTTCATGTTTCCACTTATACACGCCACAAAAGGCTTCAGAATATATAACTGCACCGCTGAACGGCAAATATATTTTACTTTTGCCACTAATACACAACAAAAATGGCTTTAGAACATATAACTTCACCGCTAAACGGCAAAAATACTTTACTTTTGCCACTAATACACGACATAAAGGGCTTTAGAAAATATAACTGCACCTTTGAACGGCAAATATATTTTTCTTTTGCCACTAATACACACCAAAAAGGGCTCTAATTTTCGCATTTCACCACACAACGGCAAATAAGCCCTTTTTTTCCCCACTAATACAAGGCAAAAAATGCTTTAGAACATATAACTGCTCCGCACAAGGGCAAATAAGACATAGAAATATTTCCTTGTAATAAACCCTGTTAATAGCTGTATCAAACAGCACTTGCACCCCAATAACAAGAACGGTTTGCTGGAATTACAGAGCTGTATAATGGCAATTTGGATCCCCTGTCAGGGCAGCAAGGTGTAATAGGATTGTTCCTATTACCCAGGCTGTAACCTTCCCTATTGAACCCTGTTCAACATAAATGCTGTGGAATAATTCCTTCCTATTAGTGTTGATCAAGCACCCAAGTGTTCGGCTGCTCGGGCCGAACACATCCGGATGCTTGGGTGCTCTACAGGACACCCGACTACAATGGAAGTCAACAGGAGAACCAGAACATTAAACAAGGCACCCCCTGCTCTGAAGAGGGGAGGGTGTCTGGTTAACAGGAAAAGGACATAAATCGATGGAAACACCACTGAAATGGTTCGGGAACAGCATGGGGACGATGTCTGGATGCTACTTGGACTCCCAGGTTGTATACAAGGAGATATATAACATACCAGCTGTGCAAATATAATTATAACAGGAGATACCCAGGTTATACTAGCATGGTTCATATCACTATATACAAGATGTCGTCTAACTTATACCAGCTGTACATATATTATTATATACAGGAGATGCCCAGGTTATACCAGCATGGTCCATATCACTATATACAAGAAGATGTCTAACTTATTCCAGCCGTAACTATATAATTATATACAGGAGATAGCCAGGTTATACCAGCCTGGTCCATAAAAATAGATATTATGTAAAAAGGATGAGATGTACCTTTTCTTCAGAATGTTATTCAGATACAAAGAATGCATTTCACCTCATGCTTTGCTGCTTGGATGGACCGTTGACTACCTGAGTTATCTAGTAGGGGAGGAGACTCGAGCATCGCTATGCTCGGCACTCGGAGGTGTTTGGCCGAACACCCCGTGTGCTTGAGCCCAATGCTCGAGTCTCCTCCCCAAACCAATTTTCGGTTGAGCATGCTCACTCAACACTACTCCCTATCCTTTCCCTACACCTTGAATAATCTTTTCCTGAACTTGCAAAATTTTTTTTTTAGCACAAATTGGTTTTTTCTAGCACTGTCCCTAGCGCCTGCTGACATCTCTTCCTGAACTAAGTACACTGGAAAATGACAGAATCCAAGTTGGTTGAGGCTATTTATAGGGCTGTGACATCACAGGGCTGGCTGGCTGCTGATTGGCTACATGCATGGCATTATGGGTGATCACGCCTCCCCAGAGTTCCTTGCTCCATGTCCTCACATGTGCAGCAGCTATTTTAGGAAAAAATGTGATCGTTACCATGAAGCATGAAGAAATTCGGATTCGGTGCGAATCAAATTTTTCCTGAAATTCAGATCAAATTCCACTTTGTCAACTTTGATTCGCTCATCTCTAGTGTCTTTCTTTTTGATGTGTGGGCTGTGCCAGTTCTTTCCACACTGCTTATTTTTTTCAACATAATATCTGTAATACTCTAAGGTTTCATTAAACACTCACTGCCAAAAACATAACACAAAGAAAATGTTGTAATCAAATTTAACTTTTTATATGTAAGTGATTACAGTATTAGAGAGAGAGGATAAGTTCATTGGGGAACACTATACAATTAAAAAGAGACTCTAGTACCCTGTTTGGCCATCTCTGGCCTAGATACAAGATGAGATACAGGTTCTATATGGTATTCTGTAGCACATTTGCCCACAAATCAAGTTGCTGAAGCTGGCAACCAAGTTGGTCCCATAAATGCTTGATTGGCAATAAATCTGGTGACCAGGTAGGCATATAAAGTGTTGAAATATAGTGGGGACATTCCTGGGAAACCTTTGCTGGGTGTGGTGAGCATTATACTGATGAAAAATGCCATTTTGAAGCCCTGCCATGAGAGACAACCCATGTGGCTGCAGAATGTTCTGCCCGTATCACTGAGCGGTTAATGTCCCTCGTATCACTTCTAAGGGTGACTGACTGTCATATGCAATCGCTCCCCAGATTATCACACCAGCAGTTGGGGCAGTGTGTTGCTCCACAGCAAAGGCAGGATTGAAGCATTTACCACAAGGCCTCTGTACCTAATCCTGACCATCGTCGGATCCCAAACAGAACCTGGATTTGTCGCTAAAGATGTTACTGTTCCACTCCATAGCAGTCCAGGCTGCAAACGAAGTCGAGGGTAGCTGTCAATAACAGGAAACATAATGAGCACCGTGACAAGGGGGAGTCATGAAGGTGTCACCTCTTTCTCGATGGTGGACAATAAAAATGTAGGAGTTACTTATGGTTGTCGGCGGATCAAACGATCCTCTAAACTAGTGGGCTGTCCGGAGCCTGTTTGTCGTGTGTGTGCCCTCACATAACCACTGCTCCCAACACCTCCTAACAATTTGGTCAGAACAGCCTAGATGGTGAGCAGTTCATCAAAATGACCATCTTGTTTTGTCAGTACAATGACCCTTCCCCTCTCACAGTTTGTCAACCCTACAAAATGTCTTCAAGTGCATTGTAGAGGCATTTCTAGCAGTTAGTGATCTCTCACCAAGAGGTACACTACCCAAAAGATGCCTCTGAGAATCTTTTTATAGGTAAGCGGGCGAAGCATTGTTATGCTGTCTTGTGGCAAGATCTATTGTCTAATCAGACCAAACCTGTAAGCATTTACATATCTGCCTAAAACATAGCTGCACGTGAAGTTTTGCAGAAATCTGACATCTGAGTGAAATGTAACAAAGTTATATATTGTAAAGGATATCACATCATCAACAACAACCTATATTATGCACATGAAATGCTTTTGCTTTTGCAATGTGAAACAGCATAACAAAAGCATAAAAACTAATGCTACAATAGCTGTTCTTGTTCATCCTAATTTCTAAAAACTGTACCCCAAAATATTACCATTGTATGTTGCCCTTGAAAAAGGTATCACATAGTTTTTATGGGAAAAATAACAATGGTATGGGTCTTGGAATGCAGTGACACAAACTTACATTTTTTATGATAACCTATGCTGCTAGGTTGATGGTAATATAAAAATCAGAGATGAAAAAACAAAACCACTGCATTCATGAGGCCCAAACTAAGCTGGGATTGTGGTTTAAAGACAGTTCCTGTCGTTACTACATACCTTTGCATTAGGGCGTACAGTTCAGATTAATCTGCTTATGGCTTCTCTGTATATACTGACTTTAACATAAACCTTTCCATTCCAGTTAATTGTATGTGTTGAAACTTTAAATTGGATGATAAAAAATTGCAATGTCAGAGAATGAACTGGTTTGTAATGGGCAATATTTAAAGGTATTTAGCTAATTAAATTGAAAGGTTACAAAGAAGGTAGAGAATCCTTTCTCTCTGAAAGAAATCTGGTAATTGCAGGATGGCATTACAAGTGATAAACCTCACAAGTCCTCATCAAAGATGTAAGTAAAGCTAACGGTTTGTTCATTTTAATTGGATTGCCGTTCTTGAAGCTTCTAGTTAAAGAGAGGCGAGAAAGAAATCTCTGTTATTTCTCTTCCTTTCTGTACATTGTGTGTTTGTCCAATTTATTGCAAGCTTCGTCCCAAAAATTCCTTACAGCCAGAGTTAACCATAGCATAAGAGTGCAGGATTGTGTGCCTCTTTTCATTTTTTTTGCGTGTTATTATACAACACAGCCTGTGGGGAATTCTTTTAACATTAAACTTCATTAGTTGCGAAAGCAGCAATCCATATCCAATTTTCTTTCCATGTCAAGCTTGTTCATGTATAAATCCACTTCTTTTGTTGGATACATTTGCAATTAATCCTGTGAACAAAGCAAATGCAAATCCTGTGCTGTCAACCTCACCAATTCCAGCTGATTCTTTTCCTGACTTCCATCCATTACACTGAATGATGAACAAAAATTCCCACATTAAGTCCGACCTAATTTTCTCGTTATAATAGACACAGAGAGTCTCAAAAGCACCTGATGTCTCTCGGTTGTAACATCCTAATTTTATGTCTTTTCTAAATGTTTTAAGTAAGATTTAAGCATCAATGGAAATTAACAGTAAAATTAATTATCATTACAAAATGACAGATTTGAAACTCATTACATCCTATTTAAATAAACCTGATATTCCATCGAGATTTGCAATTTATCTTAATTTTCAGCAAACACATGTCAACCAGCTGCAAATAATTCTTAAAAATAGACTATTAATCTGTGGTACTGCTAGACCAGCTCAAATCAGATTTGCATGTGAGATCCTGCATATGCTTCCAACCCTCCAATTGCTGTAGAATAGCGAGCATTAATTTCCCATAGGATGAAATCATTTATATTACCTCAGGCTTATGTCACAATATGAATCACTACAAACTACTATGTAAAGCACTATGCTTCATTTATCCTTTGCGCTTCTTGTGACCTGTCAATATTATCTACAGTTCTTACCCCTAGCATTTACAGTACCCTATTAATTAGTGTAGGATTGCTAGTGGCATCTGACGCACTCTAAGGTAGAAAAGTGTAAGGAAAGAGAAATACTGCTGGGAATTGGAGATCACTGTTCCATTGTAATCTATAGTGATTATTGTCCATAGATCTCTAATGCAGAGTCATTGGAACTTTGTGTACTGCTATACTGATTATTGGCCATTTCTGTGTCATTTCTGTGTGTGTGAGCCCAAAGGCCTGCTTCACACGATTTTGTCTCCAGATTAAAGCACATATAAAATGCTATTTGTATCTTTTTTTTTAACACCAACTTTGGTGTTTTTCTCCTAAAGGTTTTGGAATCAATAAAATGACAACAGTGCCCAAATTTATGCACCTGCCTAATTTTGTTTAAACAATTATAGCACACTTTCTGTAAATCCAATAAACTTAATTTCACTTCTCAAATATCACTGTGTGTGTCTCCTATATGATATATTTAACCTCTTAAGGACATAGGGCGTATGGGTATGCCCTAATGGCCGAGTCCTTAAGGACACAGGGTGTACCCATATGCCCAAAATTAAATCGCATGTTAAAAAAAAAAAAAAAAACGCGCTAGAAACAAGGTTCCTGCTGCGATCGTGCAGCAGGAACCATGTTCAAATGCCCAGGGGGGTCCAGTGACCCCCCATATCAGCGATCACTGCAAACCGCAGGTCAGTTCAGACCTGCAGTTTGCAGCGATTTCTGACATTTCTGATCCCCGCGGTCTGTGACCACGGGGATCAGACAGTTAAATGTGCTGTTTGTGAGGCGCTGATGTGAGGCAGAAGGTATGGAAGGGGTTAACAGGGAGGGAGCTCCCTCCCTCTCCCATCGGGGGGCTGCTGTGCCTTTGCAGCCCCCCAGACAGGATGGGGTCACAGAGGGAGGGAGCTCCCTCCTTCCCTGTCAGCTCAGGCATCACTGCTGTCCATGGTTCTGAACAGATCTGTGTTAAAGGCAGGATCTGTTCAGACAAAAATGTAAGTGAAATACAGAACAGTACACTATATAGCTACTGTACTGTATTATATAGACATCAGACCCACTGGATCTTCAAGAACCAAGTGGGTCTGGGTAAAAAAAAATGTAAAAAAGTGAAAAAAAAGGGAAAATAAAAAAACACTGAATAAAAATTAAAAAAATTAAATAAAGTACACATTCTAAGTATCGTCGCGTCCGTAAAAACCTGCTCTATAAAAATATCGCATGACCTGACCCCTCAGTTGAATGCCATAAAAAAACAAAAAAAAATGGTGTAAAAAAAGCTATTTGTTGTTGTTAAATGCTGTTATTGTGTAAAAGTTAAATAAATAAAAAAAAGTATACATATTAAGTATCGCCGCATCCGTTAAAACCTTCTCTATAAAAATATCCCATGATCTAACCCATCAGGTAAATACGTAAAAAAAAAAAATAAAAACAGTGTCAAAAATTTTTTGGGGTCACCTAACATCACAAAAAGTGTAATGGCAAGCGATCAAAAATTTTATGAACCCCAAAATAGTTCCAATCAATCCATTATTTCATCCCACAAAAAATGATACCCTACATAGGACAATAGCCCAAAAAAATAAAAAAAATATGGCACTCAGACTATGGAGACATTAAAACATGATTTATTTTTGTTTCAAAAATGATATTATTGTGTAAAACTAAAATAAATAAATAAAAAGTATACATATTATGTATTGCCGCATCCGTAACAAACTGCTATATAAAAATAACACATGAACTAACCACTCAGGTGAACACAGCTGTTTCTACTCTAGGGGTGCATCGGGGGGCTTCAAGTGAGACATGGTGTCAAAAAACCAGTCCGGCAAAATCCGCCTTCCAAAAACCATATGGCATTCCCTTCCTTCTACGCCCTTCTGTGTGCCCATACAGTAGTTTACGACCACATATGGGGTGTTTCTGCAAACTACAGAATCAGGGAAATAAATATTGAGTTTTGTTTGGCTGTTAACCCTTGCTTTGTTATTGGAAAAAATGGATTAAAATGGAAAATTTTCCAAAAAAAATCGAAATTCAGAAATTTTGTCTCCATTTTCCATTAACTCTTGTGGAACACCTAAAGGGTTAACAATGTTTGTAAAATCAGTTTTGAATACCTTCAGGGGTGTAGTTTCTAGAATGGGGTCATTTTTGGGTGGTTTCTATTATGTAAACCTCACAAACTGATTTCAAACCTGAACTGGTCTTCAAAAAGTGGGTTTTTGAAAATGTCTGAAAATTTTTAAGATTTGCTTCGAAACTTCTAAGCCTTGTAACGTCCCTAAAAAATAAAATGGCATTCCCAAAATGATCCATACATGAAGTAGACATATGGGGAATGTAAATTAATAACTTTTTTGGGCCGTATTTCTATGTATTATAGAAATAGAGAAAATGAAATGAAATGTAAATTTGGTATTTTTTTTATAAATAAAAATATTTTTTTTTGACTCCATACTACCAGTGTCATGAAGTACAATATGTGACGAAAAAACAATCTCAGAATGGCCAGGATAAGTAAAAGCGTTTTAAAGTTATCACCACATAAAGTGACACTGGTCAGATTTTCAAAAAATGGCCTGGTCCTTAAGGTGAAATATGGCCGTGTCCTTAAGGGGTTAACTGACATTTGTTATCGTAACAACCAACGAATTATACAGGAATGACGATTAACAAGGTTGCCCAAACTTTTGCATCCCACTGCATCAGGAAATTGATAAAACAGATGTGAACTAGACATATAGTTTACTTTATTTTCGACCCCTCAGTATTCTTCCCAGTTTTCTTTTTACAGCACTGGGTTTATTTGATATGACGTGTACTCAAATATAAATATTACATGCTAGATTCAATACAAATGTAAATTAATTTCAGCAGAATTTATGGAGGCTGAGCTTATACAATCAGGTTTTTATGCAGTTTTTGAAACTAAAGCCAAGAATAAATTCAAAAACAATAAGAGAGATTATAAATTACTTTTGTTCATGATCCATTCGTAGCTTTGTCTTAAAACACTGAATCCAAAAACCTGAGCATACACCCAATGGCAAAAAATTGATAGATGTTGGATTACTGACCTAGGTCCATTCTGACCTAGCTGTTAGGAAGTCTTAGGAGTAGTTTCTGAAGGGCACACATAGCAGCCAGGCGCTGGACAGCCCAGACAGACCACCAGTAGAGAGGATAGTTTGTTCCATTAACAAGCACGAGCAGCTCACTCAGTTTAATTGTCCACCATCTAGACACAGGTGGCACATTCATTACACACCCTTGTCTCTGCCCAGACCATTTCCAGGCACCCCTGGTAGTGCAAAGAGGGACACCCACAGCTCAGCGATATGTGCAGAACATCCTGCAGCCACATTTGTTGCCTCCCATGGCAGGCTTCTAACTGGAATTTCTCAGCAGGATGATGGCCACCCACTTACAACAAGGGTTTCCCAGGAATGTCTCCACCAGATTGCAACACTTGCTTGGTCTGCCCATTTGCCAGATTTATTGCCAATAAAGCATTTATAGGAGCAGCTGGGATGCGAGCTTCAGCAATCTATGAGTGTGCAGGATCCATAGGTCCAGCTGCAACATCTATGGGGAAATGTGCTGTAGTATACCATACAGAATCTGCATGCCCAACTGAATCTCATCTTGTATCCAGGATTGATGTGGCTCAACATAGCTTCCTTTGAATTGTACAGTTTTTCCCAATAAACTAATCCTTTCATTCTAATATTGTAATTACTTACATATATCATCATGACAAGTATATAAACCCAGCCTGGATGGCTTGCTAAACTTTTGATTATTTAGGTAACAATTATCTAAAATTCCAATTAAATTCTCTTTGACTTTCCTAACATTAGATATTGTATGTCCTAGAGCTAATAAGCATATAGGCCAGGAGATATTCTTTTATACTGATTTAAAGGTGTTGTGCAGGCGGTGAATAATGAGGACCTATCTTCATGAGGTTTGACGCACAGTGTGGGGTGCTGTGAGTTGAACCCCCACTACCAGCTGTTTGAAGAGAAGGCTATGCTCATGTGCTGCTTTCTCTTTAACACTGAGCATCATCTTACTTGTAGTGGCGTATAGAGATGAGCGAAGTTTTGAAAAATTTGATTTGGCTGCTTTGCCGAATTTCTTCAAGAAATTTGATTCATTACAAATTACTGCATAGCGAATCGCATTCCATTGTGTCCAGCAGGCGCAATGACGGGGAATGGTGATCACGCCGCTCCCATCACTTAATCCCTCAGGTGCCGCGTTGAGCGTTGATCACAGCGTCTGAGAGTCACATTCAGCCTATCAGGGACTTAATCAAAGCTTAAAACAAAAAAAAAATATACGCTTAACTCATAAATTTGAGTGCAGAGAGGCCATTGTGGAAATCTTGATTGAAGTAAACACGTCCATTGGGGCGCGGGCTGCTGTGATGATGACACCACTATGCCCGCACAGCGAGATGATGGAGTGAGATCACATGTCAGAGTGCACTAGAATTGGTGCATTTTGTTCAATCAAGATGGATGGGAAGGCCTTTGCATTAAAATGGATGAGGTGTGTATTTCTTTTTTTTACCGTGATTTCAGGAAAATTGATTGGTTACCACGAAACGGCAGGAAATTCAGGTTTACTGCGAACTGAATTTTTTCTGAAATTCGGAGGGAATTCCACTTCGTTAACTTCAATTCGCTCAACACTAGCAGCATAGTGAAATTACAAGTGCTCATATCATTAAAGTGAGTGGGTTTATACCTGTAATTACCATGAGATGAGCGAGACCATGAGCTGTGTATTCTTCAAGAGGGAGCAGCGATCACATGAGCACTGCCTCCTCTTCAAACAGCTGATTGGCAGGGTGCCAAAAGTCAGACCACCGCTGATTAGATATTGATGACCGATCTTGAGGATAGGTCATCAATGCGTACTGACTGCACAACCTCTTTAACTTCGCAATTGTCAACCAATATAAAACCTTGAATAACTTGAATTGCAAGCTAAATACAGAGAAAAAATTGCTACATAACAGATATCAAAGGCTTTAAAATGTGTGTATATATTATAAATCCTCCGAAATCACACTAATTAAAGAAAATGAAAGTCTGTTAAACTTTTGCATTTTACAGGAATTAAATCAAGATGGAGATGAAATTTAAGGATTTGATTTCTTTAAATTTTAATCCATTTTTTTTTATAACGAAGCACTTTTTAGAGATATCCCATATGTGGATTCTCACACAAAAGAAGCTAGAAACGTTAGTACGTCTAGAAAATTGCAATACTTAACTACCTGATTAGACGTATAAAAATGAAAATAAATGATACTTTATTAAACTTCAGGGGTTAAAAAGACGTAAAAATCCCTTCAGGTATTCAGAGTGTATGATGTGTGGAGAGGGAGTCTAACACATACTCCATCCACACCCAGTCACTCTGACCAAATAATCCAGGTGTAACACAGACTATGAACACTGTCAGTGATGGGTGAAAATCAGCAAGTTATGTATGGTTGGGTAACGGTATAGTTAGAGTCAGCAGATGTCCTGCTCATAAAGAGTTGAGCGACCCCTTACACAAACTAATACCCCATCCAATTAACTGCCTGACTAGCCATTCACCCAATAGTCGCTGGTTACATTTAGAGCCTGTACGAGACGTGCATAGCAAACAGCAGCTGCCGCCTCTAATTAGTATGTGCCGAAGTACGGTGATTATTACTCAACGCATTTCAGAACAGTACACTATATAGCTACTGTACTGTATTATATAGACATCATATAATACAGTATAATACAGTAGGCCCATAGGTTATGACGTCAGATGGGCGGTGTGGAAACAGAACAGGTGGGACCCTCCCACCGCCGTTCCAACACCTCCCACACACCGTTCACACAGTCATACCTACGGGGACCACAAACCGCAGTCCTGCAGTAAGTAAGGGAAGAATATTCGCGGCCATAGCCGTGCCACCAAGAACTCAAACACATTCACTTGAGTATCCAATAATCGGTGCGTAGGGGATCTAGAACTGAATACATCATGATGAGGGAGACGCAATAAAGGCAGCTGATGTACACTCCACCTATGAGAGGGGACTCTACAAGAAGCAGGCATATGAGATGCTGTCGTTGAGCCCCTTAGGTAGGATGGTTTGGAGATGAAATATCCATCTTGCTTCTTTCTGGAGCAGAGAGGGATCCACATCTCCACCACGGACTGACTTTTTTACAGTGTCTATTCCCTGCACCATTAATCCAGTTGGGTCACCTGCATGCATGTCACATACATGTCGTGCCAATGATGTATCTCTGGAGTTACGTATGTCAGATAGATGTTCACCAATACGCCGTCTAAGTTCGCGTCTCGTCTTTCCGACGTATTGGATACCACATTTACATGTGATAAGGTATACGACACCAGCTGTCGTGCAGCGAATGAACGAGCGAATCATGTATCGTTTACCCGTAACATGACTTTCAAAAAAACGACCCCGCTTTACATAGCTGCACATTAGGCATGAGCCACATGGGAAGGTTCCTTTGGCCTCACTATTAAGCCATGTGACTGGTCTCGGACATATGAAGGTACTGTGTACCAACTTATCCCGCAGATTGGCTCCCCGCCTGAATGTAATCGGCGGAGAGTCTGGTGCCAGGTGCCCAATATCTGGATCCGATTTTAAAATCGGCCAATATCGCTTCAGCACGTCCCGTACCACGAGATGTGCTTTATCGAACGTGGCCGTGATCCTAGGAAAGGAGTTCTGTTGATTTCTGCTCCTGGGAGTCAGCAACTGGGCCCTTCAGCCGACAAAGCGTGATGGTATGCCTGTTTCAAGACTCCTGATGGGTATCCTCTTATGCTGAATCTCTCTCTCAGGTCAGCAGCTGCTGCCTTAAATTCACCCATCTCTGAGCAGTTCCTTCTTGCCCTGAGATATTGTCCCTTCGGGATCCCACGTCTCAGGGCAAGCGGATGACCGCTCTCCCATTCAAGAAGGCTGTTGGTGGCCGTCTCCTTCCTATACAGACACGTACTGATTCCCCATCATGGTTCAGTCTGATCCTAATATCAAGGAAGTTAATTTCATCAGAATGAATCTCATGGGTAAAGAATAGACCCACATTATTCACGTTGAGTGCGGACACGAACTGGCCGAATTTGTCACTGGATCCATTCCATAGGACCAGCACGTCATCGATGTACCTAAGCCACAGTAACACCGATGACGTGTACTGATCCATGGACTCATCAAAGACCACGTCCCTCTCCCACCAGCCCTGGTAGAGGTTAGCGAACGTGGGGGCACAAGGGCTCCCCATGGCCACCCCCCTGAGCTGGTGGAAGATGTGCCGGTCAAAGATGAATACATTATGCGTCAGGATAAACCGGAGCAGCTTCATAACAAAATCGCTATGTCTCTGAAACTGTGTCCCCCTTTGACGGAGGAACCCCTCCACAGCGCCACACCCAGATTCATGGGGTATGGAGCTGTAGAGCGCCTCGACATCGAGGCTGGCAAGCATAGTGCCACTCTCGCATTGAATACCTTCCAGTCTTTTGAGCACGTCCATTGTGTCTCGGGCATAGGAAGGTAAAGAATTCACAAAGGGACGCAGTATCAAGTCCACATACGTGCTGATGTTAGCAGTGAGACTTCCCATGCCCGAGACAATTGGACGCCCCTTAAGTTCTGGACCCTTCTTGTGCACCTTTGGTAAACTATAAAATGCAGCCAAGACAGGGAATTTGGGCAATAGAAAATCATACTCCGATTTGTTAATGATCCTGTCAGCCAGTGCGTCATCAAGGATCCTGGCCAGTTCGTTCTTAAACTCTGCCGTAGGATCTAATGGTAATCTCCTGTATGTTTTCTGATCATCCAGGAGACTCATACACATTTTCTGATATTTCTCAACGCCCATGATGACAATGTTCCCCCCTTTGTCTGCTGGTTTAACTATTATGCTGGAGTCACTCGTGAGCCCAGCTAATGCAACTCTCTCCTCTCTGGTTAGATTATCACCTGCCACATGACAATCCTCAATCGTATGTAACTCATTGGTAACCAGTGTGAGGAATGTGTCAATGGGGGTACTCTCTCCTATCGGGGGAACCACCTTAGATGGATTCTTCAGGGACATAAATGGTCCATCACCTATACTCCTCTCGCCCTCCTCGGCCATCCCCGCCAGGAGCTGTACATCCCCAAGATCTTCCATCTCGATGCCCAACTCCTGGCAGGCACGCCTGTCATGTAGCGAGAAGTATTTTTTCCATTTTTCCATATTTTTACGGGCATACAAATGTAGATCCTTCACCCAATTAAACAAGTTAAATTTCTGTGTGGGTACAAATGAGAGCCCTTTTCTCAGGACACCCATTTCAATACTAGTCAATACCCTGTCTGACAGATTGACAATCTGCAGACTATCAGTTTGCCCTATGGTCTCTTGTTTCGCAGGAGATAATCGGAGATGGTGGGGGCCTGATCTAAAAAAAAAACCCTGTTTGACCCTCTTCCTCTCCTACCTCTCTGAGTACCACCTCTCCCCCCTGTTCCTCTACCCCTATTCTGGGCCACTCTGGGTATAGCTTCTGCGTCACTATCGGATGATGAGACCTCGGTTTCTGTTTCGTGGGCTGTTGGTCGTCTACCCCCAAAATCAAAGAGTCTCCCTTCCTTGAAATCGTTCACGTCTCGATTGAACTGAAAATGTTTGCGCTGCTTAATGTGAGACGTAAAACGTTCAATATCACGCTGCAGGAGAGTTTCTTTTTTGCCAAAGTCCGAGTGGTCACTGAACTCTTTAGCTTTAGTGATCCACTCCTTCAAATCCGTCTCACTTTTGACCATATATCCCATATGTGGCCCAAATATAAAAGAGCGGCTATTGGATGATCCACATAAGTACTAGAATTTTTTCTAGGCACCACCAAAGGTCTACGGAGACCTTGAGAGGCAGAACCTAAAAAACACTCCCAAAAAAAAAAAAAACAATTTGAGAAATAAAACCCTCTAGGAATTCATTCTGGGGCTTAGTTGGCATTTCAACCCCACATGTTTTTCACAGAATTTATTAACATTGGTCATTAAAGTGAAAAATTATGTTTTTTCAAATACGCTGATTTATTTCCAAATTTTTAATTTTCAAGTAAAATGCAATTACTCCTCAGTACAGAAATATCCCATATGTAATCATAAACTTCTCCATGGGCAAGAGGCAGAGCTCAGAAGGGAGAAGTGCTATTAAGTTTTTGAGGATAATTTTTGCTGAAATGGGTTTTAGATGCCATGTCAAAATGAGAGCCATTAAGTTACTAGTATAGCGAAAACCCTTAAGAGTGATCTCATCTTGGAAACGAACCTAGTCAAGAAATATATACAGAAGTGTAGTGATTAGATTAACCATAGGTGTTTCAAATATTTTTTTTTTTAGAATTGGTTAGTAGAAATAAAAAAGTTAATTTTTTCCAATATTATGTGATTTAGGCCTAATGTGTTTTCTTATTTTTACAAGCAGTTGAAGGAGAAAAAGAACCTTTGCAATTTTTCGAAAAGAACTGAAATTCCCAATATTTGGTCCAAAACTGCTTTATGGGCACACAGCAGGGCTTTGAAAGGAAGGAGTGCCATTTTTCTTTTGAAATGGAGATTTTCTGGAATTGGTTTTGGATGCCCTTTCATATTTTCAGAACCTTAGTACAGTGAACAACCCTAGAAGTGACCCATTTTAGAAAACTAAACCCTTGAAGAAATGCATCTAGAAGAGTTGTGATTGCTTTGACCTAATGATAGCAGTCACAGGGCTGAAGTAGGAGGGAGCCCTGACCCATCCCAAACCCCTTGCAAGCACTGTTTTCAACTGTACATGTATTTTAAAGATGTTGATCCAGTTTAAATCTATCGTGAAGCAGAGAGTCATTGGCTCCCTGCCCCACCATTTACTCAGTTAAGCCACAGGCTGCTTTAGACTTGTTACCTACCAGAGATCTGGAGATGGGGCCTACAATGTATGGGACCCTAGGAGATCAGGAGCACACAGAATCATTACTGTTCAAAGGTGCACCTAGGAGAACATTAATGTACTAAAGGGCACTAAAGAGGGTGTAAGAGGGTGTTAATGTACTAAGGAGTACTAACAAGAACACTACTGAACTAAGGGGATCCTAAGGAGGACTTTATTGTATTAAAGGGGTACTAAGAAGAAGGAAATAACTGTATTGCATGGATGTACTGCTAACATCCAAGCAGTGAAGCCAGTGTCAGACTTGGCCTTAATTGCAAACTACTAGCAATATATTCATAACTTCTAGCCGGAATAATAAAGTCATAGCACAACAAAGAGTAATAAGAAAAGATGTTGCAGAATGGTTATTGTAGCTGACCAGCTAAGACCTGTCCTAGGTTGCTAATATGGCTTATATGTTTATACATCTAGACCTGCCATTAACCTTAATACAGTTCCTATGTTTATATGTTAAAGACAAAAGCAGAGTTATTTACAGTGACTTCATGTTTTGGATGCCATATAACAGTTATATATTGTGTTTACAGACGCAAAAAAGATAATATGCCTTTAAGATTTAGTAAAATGACTGTAAGGCAAGCTCAATGACACAGCAGAATTAGCAACAGAAAGTATAGAGTTAAACTGTTGTTACTGCCCAGGAGTCTTGACCAATCACAGCCAGCCTCACACTGAGCAGGAGTCTTGATCAATCACAAATCATCCTTACACTCAGCCTGTGTGGAAATCCCCTAGCAGAAGCTGCTAGAATCCATATTCACCAGAGAGAGTAGCTGAAAGGACATTCACTCCACTAAGAGCTTAGTTTTATGACAGCAAAGAGGCCAAAATAGGTATTTTAGAACAGTTATATGATGATGCTATTAGTATTGTGATCAGAAGTACAACTGTATACTGAACCAGTTATGTATGTTTACTTACAGTTCCACCAAACCAAACTGCTCATACCAGATTATACTGAGCCATAAAGAGCAAACAATCTGAAAATAGTTACTACTAACTGCATACTGCAAACTAAGTTGAGCAAGTAGAACTATTGGTTAAACCTCAGATATACCTCTTAGAAAGACCATAAAGTGCTTAAATAACTTAAAGTGAGAGTACAAATACTGAAGAGAGAAATATAGAAACATAGAAACATAGAGGAACTATTACCCTCAGAGGGCAAAGCGATAGCGCTCCTCAACTTGCACAGTAAAGAGGGCATTAAAACAGCGGAGCCCCAGCATATACAACCATGCAGCAACTGTTCCCTGAGTGAGCAAGCAAAGACACCTTAGCAGAGCTACCATAGAGGCCATAGAACGCGTGTATTAGTCAAACGGCAGCTGACCCCTTAAAGTGGCAGAACGGCAAAGGCAATATAGTCAGAGAAAGAGCGCCAACCCTCCTGCGATCCCTAAAGAGAGAACGAGATGCATGTTGGGAGGCCAGAGTCCAGAGATAGAGTGCCTGCACCGCTATCCACGAAGAGACCACGTACTGCAGCCAGCTAGTTTCCCGCCATTATGCCCAATCACATGCCTGCAGCAGCGTATCCAAACCAGCACATTGCAAGTCATCACAGGGAATCGCAAGTCAATGCAGAGCATCACAAGTCAGAGCAGAGCATCGCAAGTCAGCGCAGAGTATCGCAACACATCAAGAAAAGACAAGTCTCCTTTAAGACTAACATTCGTTCCAGCAACCTACAGATCAAAGTATCCTGCTCTTCAGAATAAGGTCAGAGCTTTCCTTTTTATTACTTATCAATGTATATAGGCTTTGGCATAAAGAGATAATTTCGGGTTTAGGAATAAAAGACTTTAAAGTAAAACAAAGGACAGTTTGTAGTACACGGACTCTAAAGTATTTAAAGTAATAGTAATTTATTGCCTGCATTTATCGCTGTTACATTTAAAGTGAAAGTCATTTATTTTTGCATTTATTAATATTCCATTTAAAGTGAAATGACTTTTATTATTAGTATTGAGGATTGAAATTGAGTCCGCTCGCTTAACTCCCTTTACATGGCAGGCGTTGTTGTGGTCTACTCGTCCGCTGCCGCCTTCTGTTCGAACTACCTCACTCCTCTCCCACTTCTCCATCTTACTATGGAGATCAGTCAGATTCAAATTCCGCTTGCAATCGACTCCTACTCCATTATTGTACCTCTTAGGAAATCCTGACTTTCCGCCGGGTTTGCATCCTGCTAACTTTCACTGGTGGTCGGCTAACCGTCTCTGCACTTTGTTCAAATTTCTGATCCGTGGCAGGTTACTTACCCTATCCGATTTTCAGGAGAAATTCTTACCACCGGGAAACTTTTGCAATGTCACAGATATTCTCCTTCCTACGTTCTCATATAATCACGGATAGACCTGTTGAATTCACCTCGTTTGAACGTATGCTTACATGTTCTCTGTGCAGGAAAGGTTTAATTTCACAAATCTATGGGTTCTTAAATGAGCCTCCGGCGGAGGTTAAGCTTCCCTATATGCTCTCCTGGGAGGAGGACTTACACCAGGAATTTTCCATCTCTAGGTGGTTCCGGCGCTCCCAGACCATGACGAGGGGATCGTGGCAGGTCACTTTGGCTGAATCTTCCATTAAGGTCCTGCATAGAACCTACATGGTCCCTACGCGGTTACATAGCATCTACCCGGAAGTATCGCCTGCCTGCTTTCGGGGTTGTTCGACCCCCGGTTCGGTCTTACATATCTGGTGGGCTTTTCCTCGGGCTAAGAGGTTCTGGTCCCAGGTGACAACTTTATTGTCCTCAGTTCTTCACTGCGTATACCCTGCGACCGTACCTCTATGCCTTCTGGGTGACAAACCGAACTGGTTAAATTATGCCAGATTTAAACTGTCCCAATTTGTTCTCCTTGCCGCAAGGATACACATTGCATTTAAGTGGCGAACCCCCACCTTGTCGTTCCAGGCAGTTCTAGATAGGATTAATAAGATAATGCTATGTGAGCGCCTCTCGGCCATCCGGGAGGATAACTACGCATCCTTCGACAGGGTCTGGGAGCCCTAGTTGTCCTCACCTCACGCCCGGGATGTCAGGTACGCAATGACTCTCTAATATAGATGGAGTTTGGAGTCTTCCCACATTCTGTACATATCCACACGATCTCCCCTATATGTACTTACAGGTGTATGGCTGCGCTGTTGTAGATCCCCCGGAAGATATGAAGATATGACTATTTTTGAATACTCTATGCATTCCAAATGTCTACATTTTGCTTTTATTGTCATTATGATTGTTTACTTTCTGTCATTGCTCATCTTCTGTTTATGTCACTCTGTACTCGACATACCTTTTGTTACCTTGAGCTGATTGGAATAAAATTTATTTTGAAACTTATTATTAGTATTGATTGTTATAGCATTTTAAGTGAAATGTCTGAGCCTAGTATTACCATGCCTCTTTTAAAGGATGCAAAGATAGATAGAGTAGAGGGGAAAGAGCAAGAGACTCTGTCTGAGTCAGAAGAGTCTAATGCAGCACTTGTCTTGTCTCAAACAAATATAACCCAAACGAATGAATTAAGATGTTCATCACGTGCCAGAAAACCAACCTCAAAGATGCTGGAAAATTTGGAGCAAGAAGCAGAATTAAAGAGAAAAAGTTTGCCCGGATGTATGATAGATGGAAATCATACATTAAACACATTCACAGAAAGCTAAAGCAAGAAAGTATAAAAAGGAACTTGAGTGATATGGTAGAGACAGTGGAAGAATCTGAATCAGAGCTTATGTCAGCACATGTCCACCTGCGGTTGTTTACGACACCTTCCCAGGACATTGTAAGGAACATGGACACGTAGTGCAGTCACTAAAGATTTAGTAAAGCTCATGTGAGAACTATCGTCTGCAGAAAACTATGATGAAGTTGAAGAGGACCTTTCATCAAAAAATATTGTTGGGATACTTATAACATCTTACTGGGCTGCTGCCACTGATGTCCGCACACTGTTTTTTTTTCAAACGACCCCCTGTTCGCCCACTGCGCTCCTGTTATTTTCTGCGCCTCTTATGCTAATGAGGCGACTTGGTTATAGTAGGAGGTTTCTTTTAGTTCTGGTGGGGCGGTATCTCTTCTCCCTGGCAGCGAGCGCATCCAATTGCAGCGCTCCGCTCTTAGCCAGGGAGAAGGAGCAGTAAGATGTTATAAGTATCCCAACAATATTTTTTTGCTGAAAGGTCCTCTTTAAAGCAAGAAAGAGAATGAAAGAGCTTTTTAGGAGAGACTATGCTAAGTCCTTAGGTGGAACCACAATCTCAAGTGGGACTTGAAAAGTGACAGCCCCATATTAGAGTCCTCAAGTACTTCAGCCAAAAGAAAGAAATTAGTAGAAAAACTTGCTGTCAAGAGAGCAGAATTTGAGATGGAAGCGGCCATCAAGGCACAGCGCCAACTGATGCCTGAAATGGAAGCCGAAAAGGAAGCTGAAATGGAGTCACAGCGCCAACAGATGAAAAGTCTGGAAAGGCAAAAAGAAGTTAAGATCATGGAAGCCAGACTCAGAGTACTTGAAGAGTACAGATACTGAAGAGAGAAATATATCCACCATTTCTGTTGAATGACAAGACTGAACAGTTGAACCACCATTTTGTGATACTTTCTTCAACATGTGTTTTGTAAATGGACTATCTGCCGCGGAGGTGGCAGTGTTATATGTAAAGAAAAAGTTGAAGTTAATAAAGAAGTTATCTTAAGCATTTTGTGCGCTATTTAAGCCTATTGTTTCCATAGAACGGCACTAGAAGAATTAAAGCAGAGTAATAGACAGTCTGGTTGGACTAAAAGGTTAGAGATATCAAAATTCTTCTAATGCCACAGTGCAAAAGGCACTTCATAGTGCTGTGCCTGCCATATGTATTAGAAGGGAATGCAAGTAGTTACTAAATCAGACATGTCAGGAGAGGTGTCAGCATGGGACATCACAACATGGTTGAAATAACTATAAAAAAGGTATGCCCTGCCGCTCCTGTTACCAGGATGCTACAACAATGACGTCCTGACACAGGGACGGGGGGAACAATTAAAATACTATACCCAAAACTCAGTATACTTAACAAATAGAGAATTAAACTGGACATACTCCTTAGATGAATTATAACCAAACCTGTTGATATAAAATTGGCTGAACAAAGTCCCCTGCCATTTGTATCATACTCTATCCCCAGTAACAGTATGACTCTAAAACTATAAAATAAACATAACTTTTAAAACAATTTACTATCTGGGACCAACTTGGGGTAGAAGCCTCAATACTGAATGCTTTATTGGACGGTTAGTGTTACCCTATAGTGGAAATGCACTTGAGTTATTTGCACTTAGTCTCCAGAAGATTGGCTATGTGGTTGCCTCAACAAGATGTGGTTGATCTGTACTCATGATGATACAATGTATTACTGTAACGTAAAAGAAGCAATCATTGCAACAAAGAGTAGCCACTGACTACTCAACCACAGAAATGCAGGTTAGGAATGGGCCTTCCCTTTTGCTCTAATGGCCACTTAGTATGGCAAGGCAGTAACTCTTTATAATTAATAAGGATATGACAATAAAGCTAATCTAAGGGAGGAAAATGATTTCCTCTGCTGCTCATTGTCCAAAACTTACACTAGGACTTTTCAGAGTAATGTTCTAATTAAAAAACAGATAATGTGCATAATTATAACTACATGGAGAGTGATATTCTGAAATTCAAAAGGAAATAAAGGCCATCTTATGTACTTTGTAAAACCAACTTATTATACGCTTCTAAGAAGAATTGTGTATTGAAACAATACCCAACTGACAGGTAGAATGACTGACTATGCTCGACTCTGGTATAATAACCTTCTCCAAATTTCATATATACCTTCTTCATGAAGAAGTACACAGCTTTTTTAATCATTTCCAAATATTAAAGCTACTCTCCGAATAACTGACAAAAGGACAGAACACTTACATAATGCTCTCCTTTTCATCTTTTTAGTTGCAGATCGGTAATACTCCTTTTCGGTTTCTCAGATCTCTATCTGATGCACACTGTGCAATGTTAGCTCTGTGTGGCCATCTTGGATGGCAGAAGAGGAGCCTGGGTATTAGTGGGCCTGCAGCTAAAAAGATGAAAAGGAAAGTATCAAGTAGTGTTCTGTTCTGTCAGTTCTATTTCCAAGTTAATGTGAATTTATTTTTCTTGAACCGGAGGGTCACTGTAACTCCTTCAAGACCTTGTGATTTTCCATTTTTTTTCATTTTTGTTTTCTACTAACGGCCTTCCTGGAGCCATAACTTTTTTATTTTTCTGTTCACATAGCCGCATGAGGGATTGTTTTTAGTAAGACAAGTTGTATATTTTTAATGGTATCATTAGAAATGTACTGGGAAGCTGAAAAATAATTTAAGTGGGGTGAAATTGGAAGAAAAACACAATTCAGCCACAGCTTTATGGGTTTCATTTTTGCAGAGTTACCTATGTGGTAAAACTGACACACATCCTCAGTTTTATGGAGCTGTGTCAGGGCTCATTCTTTGTGGAACGAGCTATAGTTTTTATTGATTTTTGAATATGTATGACCTTTTCATTACTTTTTATTTCATTTTGTTTGGGAGGTGAGGCAAGGAAAAATTTTGAATTGGCTATTTTAGGCCTCGTCCACATTTCCGTTTTTCACTGACGTATCCATTGATTTGAATGTTTATGTTCACACATCAGCATTTTTTACTGACTGTGGGTCTGTAAAAAAAACATGGAGACATGCACTACTTTGGCTCGTGATACGGACCAAACACGCCTATTGAAGTCTATGGATCCATGAAAATCACAGACACGACAGATAGCGACTGTGTTGCATCCGTTTTTCACTGAAGACTATTAGGAGGTGATCTGAATATTCATTTTCAGCTGAGCAGTGTCTGTGGATTATGGATGACACACAGAGGTTAAAAAGACACACAGACCAAACACGGATCCTTGACGTACATCTTCACGGATGAAACATGGACCCTTTTTTCATGGACTTGAAAATGTGCACGAGGTCTTAATTTTTTTTTTCGTTATGCCATTCACCATATGAATAAATATTTTGGGATATGGTGAGGCCTATGATGTTTATTTTTTGGATTATTTTTAATCTGTGGAAAGGGGGTGATTTTAATTGCCATATTTCTTAATATTTATAAAAATTTGGACCTTTTTTTTTTCTTTTACATGCAATCGGCAGATTGCAACTTGTTATTAGCAATAGGATTCAGCGCATTCCTACATTGGAATATACTTATGAAAGGTCTAATAATCTCCAGGAGGCCTTTCACAGACAATTAATGACTCCCCATTCACCTTATGGGAGAGTGCTTCTGGGTTTTTAAGCTCTCAGCCATTTGTCCATGGCTTCTCAGGGGTCAAATGTCTGTGATTGGTGATCCCAGTATGCAGTGGTTGGTATATGCTGAATAATTTCCAAGGAAGGATGACCATTGAACCAATGACAAGGTCATGAACGCCCAAGGTTCATTGATGTGTGTGGGTAGAGGAAGCTAGCCTGTCTGATCCAATCCCACTGAAGAACTACTTTTACATTAAGTATGAAAAATGAGAATAAACTTATGACCATATACAGTTGCAAGAAAAAGTATGTGAACTCTTTGGATTAATATGGATTTCTGCACAAATTGGCCATAAAATGTGATCTGGTCTTCATCTAAATCACGACAATAGACAATCACAGTCTGCTTAAACTAATAACAAACAAAGAATTAAATGTTACCATGTTTTTATTGAACACAACATGTAAACATTCACAGTGCAGGTGGAAAAAGTATGTGAACCCTTGGATTTAATAACTGGTTGAACCTCCTTTGGAAACAATAACTTCAACCAAACGTTTCCTATAGTTGCAGATCAAACATGCACAACGGTCAGGAGTAATTCTTGTCCATTCCTCTTTACAGAACTGTTTCAGTTCAGCAATATTCTTGGGATGTCTGGTGTGAATCACTTTCTTGAGGTCATGCCACAGCATCTCAATCGGTTTGAGGTCAGGACTCTGACTGGGCCACTCCAGAAGCCGTATTTTCTTCTGTTTAAGCCATCATGTTGTTGATTTACTTCTATGCTTTGGGTCGTTGTCCTGTTGCAACCCCCATCTTCTGTTGAGCTTCAGCTGGGTGACAGATGGCCTTAAGTTCTCCTGCAAAATGTCTTGATAAACTTGGGAATTCATTTTTCCTTCAATGATAGCAATCCGTCCAGGCCCTGACGCAGCAAAGCAGCCCCAAACCATGATGCCCCCAGCACCATACTTCACAGTTGGGATGAGGTTTTGATGTTGGCGTGCTGTGCCTCTTTTTCTTTACACATCGTGTTGTGTGTTTCTTCCAAACAACTCAACTTTGGTTTCATCTGTCCACAGTATATTTTGCCAGTACTGCTGTGGAACATCCAGGTCCTCTTGTGCGAACTGTAAACATGCAGCAATGTTTTTTTTGGACAGTAGTGGCTTCCTCTGTGGTATCCTCCCATGAAATCCATTCTTGTTTAGTGTTTTACATATCGTAGATTCGCTAACAGGGAAGTTAGCATATGCCAGAGACTTTTGTAAGTCTTTAGCTGCCACTCTAGGTTCCTTCTTTAACTCACTGAGCAGTCTGCGCTGTGCTCTTGCAGTCATCTGTACAGGACGGCCACTCTTATGGAGAGTAGCAGCAGTGCTGAACTTTCTCCATTCATAGACAATTTGACTTACCGTGGACTGATGAACAGCAAAGCTTTTGGACATACTTTTATAACCCTTTCCATCTTCATGCAAGTCAACAATTCCTAATTGTAGGTCTTCTGAGAGCTCTTTTGTGCAAGGCATCATTCACATCGGGCAATGCTTCTTGGGAAAAGCAAACCCAGAACTGGTGTGTGTTTTATTATAGGGCAGGGCAGCTCTAACCAACACCTTCAATCTCATCTCATTGATTGGACTCCAGTTGGCTAACACCTCACTCCAATTAGCTCTTGGAGATGTCATTAGTCTAGGGGTTCACATACTTTTTACACCTGCACTGTAAATGTTTACTTGGTGTATTCAATAAAAACATGGTAACATTGAATTCTTTGTGTGTTTTTAGTTTAAGCAGACTGTGATCGTCTATTCTTGTGACTTAGATGAAGATCAGATCACATTTTATGACCAATTTGTGCAGAAATCCATATCATTCCAAAGGATTCACATACTTTTTCTTGCAACTGTATATTCAAATGTCTCCAAGTTATGCATGATGCATGGACAAGTGGGACAGGTAGGAAAGCTGAGACAGCTCTATAGGTCACTACTCTGAAGTAACCCACGCTACTGTGTGATTAGCATGGGTTTTGCGTGTCATAATAGAATGGCGGCCATTTTATTTCCACTGATTGTTCCTAGCCTAGAGAAAATGAGCCATTATTTTATTAATTATTTATTTCCATGAAAACCTGTTTAATAAAAATGGCCCTTTTTTCCGTCTATTAGTGAAAAAGAAAAAAGATCTTTGCCGCTCAGCGGTGCAGTGATCTATTCGGAATCCCTGTATGCCGTATATTACTGGCGAAATAAAAATATATTCGCCGTCCAGCGTTGCATATATCTGTTGAAAAGCCTGTTGTGTAAAAGTAGCAAAAATTGGGGCCTAATTGACGTTCTGCGGTGTAGTGATTTATTCTGAAGCCCAGTTTGCCGTGTATTACTGGTGATATTACTGGTGAAATAAAAATATATTCGCCGTTCAGCGTTGCACTTATCTGTTGAAAAGCCTTTTGTGTTGTGCCGTTCAGCGGTGCAGTTATATACTCTAAAGCCTTTTTTGCGGTATGGGCCAAATTACGTAGTGGTAAAAAAATGTATGTGAAGCAGGCTTTTTTGGAGAAAATTGATGGGTGATTGTAGACTTTGTTCTTTTAGAATCAATGTTATTTGTTGAAAAGCCTTTAGTTTAGTGTAAAAGTGGGAAAATTGATGGGTGATTGTAGACTTTGTTCTGTATGAACCAAGGTTATATGTTGAAAAGTCATTAGTGTAGTGTAGCCTTTAGTTTGACTCTATTCTCCCCGGCAAACCAGGTGCAGAACAGGGTGAGAGTGATGAGAGGGGTCGCACATGGCTTGCATACACTATTTGCCTCCAACATATTTCTTGGATCTCTACATGAAAATAATGTATTCACTGTAAATCGCAAGAGGGGCATAGTTGGAGACATTAACTGCAGCCACCTCTATTTGCTTCTTGCTGTTTACTGTTCCTGAATTAAAATTTGGGTAACCAGCTTCAGCTTCCTCTGATGTGTATGCCTATGGAGTCCTTTTGTTATGGCTTTGCATAGGGAGCAAGAAAGTTACGCACATTTCTGATGGCACTCCTGATCTTAAGAAACTGGACTTAGACTCCAAAGCAGAGGCTCTACTGTCATGTCTTGTGTGCTGTGGAGATCGAATGCAGGCGGAGCAGATAAAAACACATGAATATTTTCAACTTACTGAAGCTGCATGATTTAACCCCTTAAGGACCAGCGCCGTACATGTACAGCAGGCTAATCGGGCGGGTTCAGGAGCTGCGCCCGCCCGATCAGCGCAGGGGTCTGGCAGTCACTGATTTTCAACTTACTGAAGATGCTTTATTTAATTGTGAATAGATGGTAAAGGCAAAGTATGCTGGTGTATTGTCATCAGCATCTTCATTATGTTTGCTGCTGGACCCTTGATGATGTAATTCGGTCCATACAGCAAAAGAAGGTCTACAATCACCCATCAATTTTCCAGAAAAAAAGCCTGTTTCACATAAAAAAAATTCAACAATGAAAGGATAATGATATTTGGTTCATTCGGATATTGTTCTGACAGATCAGAGGAAGGGCAAAATAATCAATGACATCAATACAAACTTACTGCTGACACCCTCTCCACTCTGTCGGGGGAGGGGCTCTGCTTGTATAAGTGTTTAATAGAACTGTTTATATCTATGTGGAATCAGCTGACGGCAGAGTAAAAGGAGCGCGCTTCTTCTTAAAGCTAACATAGGCCTGTTAATTGAAGTGTGCAGTGATTCTTAGAGCAACCTCTGTCATCTGCATGTCATACTGACTCATAGTATTATTTCACTACCACAGCAGACTCCCTATGCATGTTACTGCAAGGCACAGTGTTCTACACCACTATAAAGGCTCTCTGCAGCCAGGAAATAGCAGTTTTTTTATGAAATTCGATGTAAATTTATTTCCCCAAACATTCGGCAAACCGGTGAATCGAATTTTTGAAAAATTCGCTCATCTCTAGTATTAAGCGTCATAATTCATAAGGCCTCACTTTTTAAGAAAAACTCTATTCCAGTTTTCCCCACAGACAGGTTTATTAATCCTTTCAAACATTTTCACTTTAAAGGATTCTATATTTATTAAATGTCACACTTCTGCAAACTTTGGCTAATCTTTAAATTTAACACTTTTGTCTAGTAATGTTACTCCAGTTTTATAAACTACCCCTCTACTGGAGTGACTTTGGCACTTTTTTTTCCAACTTTTTAAAAAGGTCCCAGTCATAAATCTTATGTTAAACTCATTAACATAGCAAACCATGCCGACGTTGCCACCTACTTTTCAAAACTGAAGTGTTAAAATGCAAAACTAATTTTAAAAAATTTGCACAACTGACCTAAAAAGTTGAAAGAGCCCCATTTTACATCTTTTTGAAGACAGAATTTTTTAGTGCGGAGTGTGATAAATCTCCCAATGTCTCTATTCTTGGATTTATAATAAAGCAGCATTCAAATTTAGGATATGGGAGGCGGGCAGCCTAGATGCATCTGCAATTTGACTGAAGACCACGCAGATGTGCAGGACAGTGTGGTTTTCAAATTAATTGCTATTGGTTTTGGGCCATATGGTTTTTGAGGGTAACCATATGGTCATTACCAATCAGAAATAAAATAATGACAATTTTTAGCAATCAATTTTAAAATCATGTCTACTTCTATGTTGGCACAACTTTCAGCCACATCCTAGTCATGTCTCCATCACCTGTCTTTCGCTCCGTAGTACAGTACCCCCAAAATGTGAACTTTTAAATAACATAAGGCCTTCATGATGGAGGTATCCTCTATTAGGAGCGATGTTTATGGGAGAGACTACCTCTCTAATCCAGCATTCAATAGATCTATATGAAAATAAAAGCATACAGATGCACAGTAGTAGGACCCTATAAACTACTATAGGTGACCTATTATAGTTGTGAAATTTGGAGGTTATGTGGTATGGCTATATGATTGTGCACATTAGGCCTAATACTGCAATATTGGATAATTCTAATTCTTCAGATTTCTTCAGAATTCAGAATTCTTCAGATTTAGACAGTCCATTGCCATATTAGTAATATACCGTACAAGGAAAGTGAGATTCATTAGGACATTAGTTGGTAGGTTTTCCTAGGATATGATAACGGCTAATGTGAAGCTAAGGCCATCATTCGTCTTACTTTCCCTGTCTTGTTTTCTCTCATTGAGGCTCCCCGCTGTTCACACCCGCCTTCTGCATAGTTCAGTTACAGGTTGGACATTTATTTTTCCATTTGCAGGCTATGGTTTGGGAAACACAATCATTTTTGCGTTAGCACAGATCATTGTTACAGAGACATGGTAGATTTCTTACGGCTATGTTTGTCATAAAGTCTGCTGAACATCTCCTAATGTGATTCCCGTCAGCTTATTCATTTGCTGCAAGATATTAAACACTTTAATGAGCACATTCTTTAGAAATACCCAGGAACAAATCCTAATCATTTCACACAAGAACAATAAGATGCTCTCTGATTAAAAAAAAAAAAAGGTCCAAACTACTAACATTAAGCAATTCCTTTGCATTACCGCTGCTTCATTTACGGTTTTGTGGTATGAGAGGAGAGCTCCGTAGTGAGAGGTCAATCAACAGACACAGATCAAAATGGCAACCCTCTTGCCTTTCTCATCACTTTCCCATTCACTGCTTTTCAATCGCTATGCCAGACCTCACTCAGGTGGCACACAGATTTGATAAACTGTGTAACAGCTAAAGATAATGCTTTTATGTTTCATGCAGATACAAGCAGAAGAAATAATTGCCACCCAAGTGTACTTCTCTTTTCTGCCATTACGGAGGCACTAAGGAATTCTGTACTGCTTGTTTAAATGCTAGGGTTTGTCCAACGACCCAGTTATACACAGTAGGTGTACAGTATCTCTTGTTCCAGACAATTAAGGGAAGTGAGGATGGCCAGTAGGCAGGCAAGGACTTGTGTTACTAGCAATAATGATAATGTGCTCCAGTTCTTTAATTAGAAAACTTTGTGCGTGATTGGAATTGTAAGTGATACACATTTATGGTCCGCTGCAAGAAAAAGTCAGTTATGAATGTGTTCAGTTTAAGTTGTGATTTGGCACAATGCCTTATGATGTGTTATCCTTTTGTTTATACAGACTGCAAATATGAAATACACAAGAACCCCATAACACAACTCATAACCCCACCCCAGCTTTGACATATGTACTAATCTTTTTATTACTTTCAGAAAGTATCTTTTTAGGGCTCTGACCTTTGTTTTCCATGTGAAAAGTTTCAAATTTCCTGCTTCCATTTATGCAGTCACCACTAGGAGGAGCCCAATGCATTTGGATTTACAGTATATAGCTGCTATCGAACTTGCTGCAGGTGAATCCTATGATTGTTTGACTGGTTTCATGCTTTCTGCCCACTATGTCAGTTTCCACTGACAGGATGCCATATTTAAAATTCAACTTTGCTATCTGGGGCTCACTGTCTTTACTAAATACGCCCAGTTCAGCAACTAAGCAGTCTTTAAAATGATTATCTCACAAATTTTAAACTCTTTTTTTTCACTCACATTTTCAGGAGGACATTCTCCCCTTTCTGTGGGTGGGTAGCAGCTCATCATATAAGACTATTAAGCAACTGCATCTCCTAGAATAAATTGCAATTACCTCTTGTTAAACCCTTCCTCCCCTGCATAGAAATATGCCCTCACATATAGCCCCAGAGATATAACGGTATGAAATGCGCCCACAATTTCCTTGTATACTATCTAGAGAGAAATATACTGTAGCTATATAGTTCTTTGAATTTAGAAGTAGGGATGAATGAATTAAAGGTGTCTGGGCTGCTTCACTATAATATCACTACGTGAGTCCTGAGAAGAAAAAAATGGCAGTGAAAATACTTAGCCTATTAATAAACTACTGCAGGAGATGGTGTTCCAGAAGAAGAAACAGCAGTGGGTGCTGCCAGTGTGGAAAATATAATGTACATAAGAAAGGAGAAAACTATTATTATTATTGCTTGGATATTGCAATAATACTTCATTTGAAATGCTCTCTTCGTTGCTTGGTAATTCTCTTCCTAAAATAATCATTTTAAATGTTTCAGTACTGAACTCTATGACTATTTAAGGACCACTTTCACATTGGTCCTTGCCTGAGCAATATATTTGTTAGTTTCTGTAGTGCTTAGATTGACTTTGATTACCCCTGACACATTGCATGAATTCCTCTAGTCCTCAGTAGAGTTGAGCAGCAGGAGCTGACTGGCAACTTTTGGCCCAGGGGGCAAGTAACACCCAAAGGCCCAATGAGCCTCCCTCCTGCTTTCCCTTTTCCCCTGCCTCCTCCTGTTTGTTTAACAACTGCAATTTGACAGCAGTATATAAGCCTGTAATTTCACATGTGCTGATGCTGCAAGGCCTGAAAATAGTGTTTTTTTGTCAAAATGGTGTGTTTTTCAAACCCCAGAAAATGATGGGTGTATTTCTAGCTTAAATTGCACACTGACTAATACAGATGTTGTAGATTGCCCAAAAAGTATTTTTTGCTAACAGAATATGAATGCTGTATATATTAAACTTGAATTTAACAATTGCAGATCTGGAAAATACCGTTTTTTGAAAAGAAAAAGTGTGTTTTTCAAATCCCAGAAAATGATGGGTGTATTTCTAGCTTAAATTGCACACTGACTAATACAGATGTTGTAGATTGCCCAAAAAGTATTTTTTGCTAAAAGAATATGAATGCTGTATATATTAAACTTGAATTTAACAATTGCAGATCTGGAAAATAAAGTTTTTTTTTGAAAAAAAAAGTGTTTTTTTCAAACCCCAGAAAATGATGGGTGTATTTCTAGCTTAACCACTTCAGCCCCCCTAGCTTAAACACCCTTAATGACCAGGCCACTTTTTACAATTCCGCACTACACTACTTTCACCGTTTATTGCTCCGTCATGCAACTTACCACCCAAATGAATTTTGCCTCCTTTTCTTCTCACTAATAGAGCTTTCATTTGGTGGTATTTCATTGTTGCTGACATTTTTACTTTTTTTGCTATTAATAAAAATGTAACGACATTTTTGCAAAAAAATGAAATTTTTCACTTTCTGTTGTAATTTTTTTTAAAAAAAACTACATTTCTATATACATTTTTCTCTAAATTTATTGTTCTACATGTCTTTGATAAAAAAAAATCCAATAAGTGTATATTTATTGGTTTGGGTAAAAGTTATAGCGTTTACAAACTATGGTGCAAAAAGTGAATTTCGGCATTTGAAGCAGCTCTGACTTTCTGAGCACCTGTCATGTTTCTTCAGGTGCTAGAATGTCAGGATAGTATAAATACCCCCCAAATTACACCATTTTAGAATAAAGACACCCCAAAGTATTCACGGAGGGGCATGGTGAGTTCATGTATCATTTCATTTTTTTTCACAAGTTAGCGGAAAATGACACTTTCTGAGGAAAAAAATAAAAATAATAAAGTTTCCATTTCTGCTAACTTCTGGCAAAAAAAAATAAAATCTCCCACGGACTCACTATGCCCCTCAGTGAATACCTTGGGGTGTCTACTTTCCGAAATGGGGTCACTTGTGGGGTGGCATTTTGGGCGGGGCTAAATTGTGAGCAGCCCTGTAAAAGCTAAAGGTACTCGTTGGAATTTAGGTCCCCTTTGCGCACCCAGGCTGCAAAAAAGTGTCACTCATGTGGTATCGCCGTGCTCGGGAGAAGTAGGGCAATGTGTTTTGGGGTGTATTTTTACATATACCCATGTTGGGTGAGAGAAATTTCTCTGTAAACTGACAACTTTGTATAAATTTTTTTTAAAAGTTGTCGTTTACAGCGATATTTCTCACACAAAGTATGGGTATATATAAAAATACACCCCAAAACTTATTGCCCTACTTCTCCTGAGTACGGCAATTCCACATGTGTGACACTTTTTTGCAGCCATGATGCGCAAAGGGGCCCTAAAACCAATGAGTACCTATAGGATTTCACAGGGCATTTTTACGCATTTGGATTCCAGACTTCTTCTCACGCTTTAGGGGCCCCTAAAATGCCAGGACAGTATAAATACCCCACATGTGACCCCATTTTAGAAAGAAGACACCCCAAGGTATTCTGTGAGGGGTATGGTGAGTTCATGTAAAATTTTATTTTTTGTCACAAGTTAGTGAAATAAGAGACTTTGTAAAAAAAAAAAAAAAAATCAATTTCTGCTAACTTGTACCAAAAAATAAAAATTCTGTGAACTCGCCATGCCCCTCACGGAATACCTTGGGGTGTCTTCTTTCCAAAATGGGGTCACATGTGGGGTATTTATACTGACCTGGCATTTTAGGGGCCCTAAAGCGTGAGAATCCAAATGCGTAAAAATACCCTGTGAAATCCTAAAGGTACTCATTGGTTTTAGGGCCCCTTTGCGCATCTTGGCTGCAAAAAAGTGTCACTAATGTGGTATCGACATACTCAGGAGAAGTAGGACAATGTGTTTTGGGGTGTATTTTTAGATATACCCCTGCTCGGTGTCAGAAATATCTCTGTAAATGACAACTTTTAAAAAAAAATGTATACAAAGTTGTCAATTTACAGAGATATTTCTCTCACCCAGCATGAGTATATGTAAAAATACACCTCAAAACACATTTCCCTACTTCTCCTGAGTACGGCGATACCACATGTGTGCCACTTTTTTGCAGCCAAGATGCGCAAAGGGGCCCTAAAACCAATGAGTACCTTTTAGGAGGGCATTTTTACGCATTTTTCTTCTCATGCTTTAGGGCCCCTAAATTGCCAGGGCAGTATAAATACCCCACATGTAACACCATTTTGGAAAGAAGACACCCCAAGGTATTCTGTGAGGGGCATGGCGAGTTCACAGAAGATTTTTTTTTGGCACAAGTTAGCGGAAATTGATTTTTTATTGTTTTTTCTCATAAAGTCTCCCTTTCTGCTAACTTTTGACAAAAAGTTAAATTTTTCACGGACTCACTATGCCCCTCAGCGAATACCTTGGGGTGTTTTCTTTCCAAAATGGGGTCATTTGTGGGGTGTTTGTACTGTTCTGGCATTTTGGGTGGGGCTAAACTGTAAACAGCCATGTAAAAGCTAAAGGTACTCGTTGGAATTTGGGCCCCTTTGCGCACCCAGGCTGCAAAAAAGTGTCACTAATGTGGTATCGCCGTACTCAGGACAAGTAGGGCAATGTGTTTTGGGGTGTATTTTTACATATACCCATACTTTGTGTGAGAAATATCGCTGTAAATTGACAACTTTGCATAAAAAAAATTAAAAAGTTGTCATTTACAGAGATATTTCTCTCACCCAGTATGGGTATATGTAAAAATACACCCCAAAACACATTGCCCTACTTCTCCTGAGTACGGCGATACCACATGTGTGCCACTTTTTTGCAGCCAAGATGCGCAAAGGGGCCCAAATTCCAACGAGTACCTTTAGGATTTCATAGGGCATTTTTACGCATTTGCATTCTCACGCTTTAGGACCCCTAAAATGCCAGGACAGTAAAAATACCCCACATGTGACCCCATTTTGGAAAGAAGACACCCCAAGGTATTCCGTGAGGGGCATGACGAGTTCACAGAAAAAAAAAAAAAAATTGGCACAAGTTAGCGGAAATTGATATATTTTTTATTTTTTTTTACAAAGTCTCATATTCCACTAACTTGTGACAAAAAATAAAATTTTGCATGAACTCGCCATACCCCTCAGCGAATACCTTGGGGTGTCTTCTTTCTAAAATGGGGTCACATGTGAGGTTTTTGTACTGCCCTGGCATTTGAGGGTCTCCGCAATCATTATGGCCAGCATTAGGAGTTTCTGCGATTCTCCGTATATTGAGCATACGGGTAATGAGATTTTTTTTCCCGTTCAGCCTCTGGGCTGAAAAAAAAAAAAAAAATGAACGGCACAGATTTCTTCATTCGCATCGATCAATGTGGATGAAAAAATCTCTGCCAAAATCAGTGACTGCGGTGCGGTGGGCTGGGCGCTAACTAACTGGCGGTGATAAGGGACCCTTATGCCCCATTCACACGTCCGCAATTCTGTTTGCGGAACGGAATTGCGGACCCATTCATTCCTATGGGGACAGACTTTGTCCCGCTCGGATCCGCAATTGCGGATCCGCACTTACGGGTCTGCACTTCTGTTCCGCAAAAATATAGAACATGTCCTTTTCTTGTCCGCAATTGCGGACAAGAAAAAGCATTTTCTATATAGTTCTGGCAATGTGCGGATCTGCAAAATGCGGAAAGCACATTGACGGTGTCCGTGTTTTCGGATCCGCGCGGATCCGTGCCGATCTGTGGATCTGTGGATCCATAAAACACATATGGACATGTGAATAGAGCCTTACAGGGGGTGATCAGTGACAGGGGGTGATCAGGGAGTCTATATGGGGTGATCAGGGGTTAACAAAGGGTTAATAGTGGTTATAAAGTGAGGGTGGGGTGGGGGGTTAGTGTGGTGTTTGGTGCAACTTTACTTTGTTACCTGGTCCTCTGGTGGTCGATCCCAGTAAATGGGACCACCAGAGGACCAGGTAGCAGGTATATCAGACGCTGTTAACAAAACAGCGTCTGATATACCTCTTTGATCTAATTTATTTTACATTTACAGCCTGCCAGCGATGGATCATCGCTGGCAGGCTGTAGTATAACTGCAGAGCCGCGCTCTGCTGTGAACGCGCGCGCTTGCGCGCGTTCACAGCAGATCTCGCCTCTCGCGAGATGACGCACGGATGCGTCCAGGAGGAACAAACTTGCCGCCGCCTGGACGCATCCGTGCGTTAGGCGGTCGGCAAGAAGTTAAATTGCACACTGACTAATACAGATGTTGTTGTTTGCCCCCCAAAAAATGGTGATTTGCAATGTCGCAAAAGCTCAGATGCAGTGCTGGTGCACTGAGCATGCATAAAATGGCCGCCGCCACCCACCTAACTAACAGAATTCTAAAAGTTTGTATTTTTTGGTCAATGAGCTCAGGGCAAGGTAAAATAATAGTGGCCTGCACCCACACAACTATTTCTAGGTAGATTGCTGAGTTAGATTCTCTCCCTGAAATCACAAGTCCAGCACTCCTGTCTCCCTACACTTTTTACAGCAGAGTGACGTACAGCGCTATGTGACTCAAGCTTATATAGAGCCTGGGTCACATGCTGCTCTGGTCAATCACAGCCATGCCATTAGTAGGCATGTCTGTGATGGCCTCTTGGTGCAAGTAGTATGACGCTTGTTGATTGGCCTTTCAAAAAGCCTTTTAAAAAGCACCAAGAAAGCGCCGAACACCGAACCCGAACCCAAACTTTTACGGAAGTGTTCGGGTTCGTGTCCATGTCCCGAACACCCCAAAATTCGTAACGAACCCGAACTATACAGTTTTGGTTCGCTCAACCCTAGTCTTGAGCTTTTGCTTAATCGACTATGAATTCGTTATTATGCTACTACAAACTGATTTCCACTCAGGTTTGCCATTGCCCATGAATTGCACACTAGAAGCACTGATCCATCCCAAAGAATCCACTATTTAGGTAGGTCTTGTGTCCGTTTTCTCAGGTCCTAAATCTGGACTGATGAGGTCTATAATTTTGCCCAAAAACTGACTTATCTGCAAAGCCACCAAGACAAGCTAATTTAGATACTGCAGAAAATCTTGTCTCATTTGAAAGAACTGACACCCCCTGCTTCAACTTTTACAGCTGTTCATCCCTCTCCTGTCTGATTGCCACTGCCACTGCAAGCTTGCTAAAGTTATGGGCTACACAAGTGAATACCTCTTCACTGTGATGTGTGGTTCCCCTATGTAACATTAATATAGTCTGGTTTATAATGCATGAGTGATATGAATTATTCTCTATCTGTCGTACATGGTCTCTATTGTGGATGGGAGTTACTACTACCAATTATCTATTTAAGAACAATAGAAGAATATTGGTCACAGTTACAGTGCCTTGCAAAAGTATTCATCCCCCTTGACTTTTTTCATATTTTGTTACATTACAGCCTTAAGCTCAATGTTTTGCTAATCTGAATTTTATGTGATGGATCAGAACACAATAGTATAAGTTGGTGAAGTGAAATGAGAAAAATATATAAATAAAACTATTGTTTAGAAATAGAAAACAGAAAATTGTCATGTGCGTATGTAATCACCCCCTTTGTTAGGAAGCCCATAAAAAGCTCTGGTGCAACCAATTGCCTTCAGAAGTCACATAATTAGTGAAATGATGTCCACCTGTGTGCAATCTAAGTGTCACATGATCTGTCATTACACATACACAGCTTTTTTGATAGGACCCAGAGGCTGCAACACCTAAGCAAGAGGCATCACACTAACCAAACACTAACATGAAGACCAAGGAACTCTCTAAACAAGTAAAGGGCAATGTTGTTGAGAAGTAAAAGTCAGGGTTAGGTTATAAAAATAATCCAAATATTTGATGATCCCCAGGAGCACCATCAAATCTATCATAACCAAATGGAAAGAACATGACACAAAAGCAAACCTGCCAAGAGGCGGCCGCCCACCAAAACTCACGGACCGGGCAAGGAGGGCATTATTTAGGGAGGCAGCACAGAGACCTAAGGTAACCCTGGAGGAGCTGCAGAGTTCCAGAGACTGGAGTATCTGTACATAGAACGACAATTGGCCGTACGGTCCATAGAGTTGGGCTTTATGGCAGAGTGGCCAGAAGAAAGCCATTACTTTCAACTAAAAACAAAAAGGCACGTTGTGAGTTTGTGAAAAGGCATGTGGGAGACACCCAAAATGTATGGCGGAAAGTGCTCTGTTCTGATGAGACTAAAATTGAACTTTTCGGCCATCAAAGAAAATGCTATGTCTGGCGCAAACCCAACACATCACATCACCCAAAGAACACCATCCCCACAGTGAAACATGGTGGTGGCAGCATCATGCTGTGGGGATGTTTTTCAGCAGCCGGGACTGGGAAACTGGTCAGAGTTGAGGGAAAGATGGATGGTGCTCAATACAGGGATATTCTTGAGCAAAACCTGTACCACTCTGTGCATGATTTTAATCTAGGATGGAGGTTCACCTTCCAGCAGGACAATGACCCCAAACACACTGCTAAAGCAACACTTGAGTGGTTTAAGGGGAAGCACGTAAATGTGTTGAAATGGCCTAGTCAAAGCCCAGATCTCAATCCAATAGAAAATCTGTGGTCAGACTTGAAGATTGCTGTTCACAAGCGCAAAACATCCAACTTGAACGAGCTGGAGCAGTTTTGCAAGGAGGAATGGGCAAAAATCACAGTGGTAAGATGTGACAAACTCATAGAGACTTATCCAAAGCGACTTGGAGCTGTTATTGCCGCAAAAGGTGGCTCTACAAAGTATTGACTTTAGGGGGGTGAATAGTTATGCACATTGACATTTTCTGTTATTTTGTCCTATTTGTTATTTGCTTCACAATAAAAAAAAAACATCTTCAAAGTTGTGGGCATGTTCTGTAAATTAAATGATTCAAATCCTCAAACAATATTAATTCCAGGTTGTGAGGCACCAAAACACAAAAAAAGTCAAAGGGGGTGAATACTTTTGCAAGACACTGTCTGTAGGGAGGAGATACAGAATGTCTGCGTTTGGACATACAGGAAAGTACAGAAAGGGATATCGGGGATATCCAGTGTAAATACACCTTTGTAATGGCAGAGATTCAATTATAGATGTAAATTGATGAAGTGACTATGGTTGAGGGAGTCTGAAGATACTAAAATTAGACCTCAAGACAGGCAGTTTTAACACTTCTATAGTCATTTGAAGTTCCATACTGTATCTAACTTTATACATTTCTCTATGTTTGGCACCATGACTCACTAGGATATGCAGAAATGAGTCTGGCATCAAAAAGTTGAGAAAATAGGGCTTTTGCGACTTTTTGCACTCTCTTGCGTGAAATTTAAGCGATTGCAGAAAATGTCATGACTTTTTTGCACTCACTTGTGCAAAAGTTTGCAATGTTTTGCATTTTTACACTGCTCACTCCAGTTTTGTAATAAAAAAGTCATGAAAAAGTTGCAATCTCACTCCAGTAGGAGTAGCAAAACTGGAGTACTGTAGCTTCTCTAGACAAAAGTGTTAGGTCGAAGGATAAGACAAATCTATCAAGTAACATGAACGATTTGATAAATGTGGCATAAAGTTCTCCAATGCAGACTCAAGCAAAACTGACTTCAAATTTTCCCCTCATGATTTATATCCACCCTTATAAAAGAAGAAAACAGCAGGTCATCACTACATTCCTATTAATATTGCATATCCCCAGTGGAAATTATACACAGTATATCATCTATTTTTATATCAATGTGGTGTTCAGTGTCCAAATAAAGCTTCATCCACATAAATTCCAATAGAGAATAAATTGCATGACAGTCACCAATGTCTTATCATTATTCACATTAGTCCTTTATAAGCTGACACTTAGCAACAGTCAGGCAATATTGGGCTCCCTTCCAAGAGATGTGGCATGATGGAGGATTTGCATCAAACATAATGCTTTATCCAGGTGCTGGATCTCTGGGAAGAAAGGTCAACTGTTGCAAAGTGTTTATTTTTAAAGGACTGGTGTGAATAAGGGAGAAAAAAAAAAAGAAAAGAAATTATAAGTGCTGTGTAAGTTATTCTCTATTGGAATCTATGAGTTGGCGATCTTTCAGTAAACTCCTGCCGCCTTTTTAGGCAGGACAACCTCAGCATACCATGTTACTCAATTTTTTATAACTTTCAACATGTTTGTGTTAGCAATTTGCAGCAAGCCCACGAGGAGCCAGAGCGGATGATGGGAGTAGTAGTGACTGGCTGTCACTGTGAATCATGGCACCTGTCCTCACACCGTTGCTCCCTAGTGCTATGCAGTGAAAGGAGCAGGTACTCTTTCTTACCTTGGGGCACACTATGATTCTGGGGCTCCTGTCTAATGGTAGTTGGGGTGCTTTTGATGTTAGGTGCTTGGATGGGTACAAGGACTAGCATGTAAAGTGCCATGGGCAACGTATGGTGCAGGAGTCAGAAAATCAGGCCAGTGGTAAAAGAATGAACATCTCTCTTTACTGTATTGCAAAATAAGGGTTGTAGTACATCCAACTAGTCATAGTCATCAGTCACAGTTCCAACTGTACACGGTGTAATTATCTCAGATAATAATGTGTGGATTTAGGCAAGGCGGGGCGTTATGGCACTCTTGATGGCACGTCTGGTCAGGACCTGTCCAATTGTGATAGATGTCTTAACATTGGCCCTCACAGCAGTAAGGTCAAAATGGCTGTAGTTGCAAATGACCTCACTGACTCATATGCTTGGCCTTGCAGATTCTAAGTTCTCCACTTTCCCTCTTTCTGTTAATCTTGCAGTAAATCAGACAGAGACAAAGGGAAAGACCCTTCAGGCAAATTTCCCAGTGGGCCAGTACCCAGGGGCTGCCTGAGCCCTTCTCATGGCCACCGGCCACATAACGTTCTGATGCTCCCAGCATTAATTAATGCTTGGAACATCAGTTACTTATGCACCTGGCCAACGACCGCAGGTACCCTCCTGAATGTAACTGTATCACCATCCTCAGGACGGTGATACAATTGAATTTTGTGTTGAGCGCCGCAGTATTTTGTGCTGCACTGTGGTTTTTGTCTGGGGCAATATTTTAGGCTGCCCTACAGTATTTCAGGTCCTGCCTATTTCTGCTACTTCCTACAAGGCCGGGCGAGAATGGTTGACCCTGGCCGTGCCAACCAAACCTTGCTATACTGGGCATACATTACATAGCATAACATTTAGTAACATTAAATAACAAACCACTTACAGATACCCTGGTCTAGGGTAATGCAAATGTTAGGAGTGAAGGAGTGGCACAAGGAAGAAGACTATTGTTAGAGTAACATACTTAAAGTAGAGCTGTCATCTTATGTACTATGTTGCTGATGTAAAGGCTGCATAGTGTAGGGACAGGTCCTATCTTCTAATATTTTACAACAATTTGTGCGCCATTTGGTTAATGGGAGCAATCGTAGAATGCCCCAGACAAGCATTTATTCATCAGTGGAGTGGTCATCCCACGTCTTCCCATCGATGGCAGCAATGTATCTGCATTACAGAGCAACCCATCAAGAGTGGGGTGGAGGAGGAGATGGGAGAGGTTCTTCCCTGAATATACCCGACTTCAAAACTATGGCCCTGATTTATCATTTCTTCACTCCAGAATTCTGCTGTCAAAAAGTAGCAAAAATAGCATTCAGTCACTCATTTTGCAATTTTTTTACTCTAGCTTGTGCAAAATTTTGTGACTTTTTGCGTTTTTACACAACTCACTCCAGTTTTGTAATATGGGTGGGAAAGTGGGTGTGTTATCTATTAATTAGTTACACTCCAGATTTATCATTGAGACTTTTTTTTTTTTTAAAGTGGTGTAAGAGGGTGCAAGGTGTTGTATTTGATAGCAGGTACGTGTCACCGAGGTTGCTGGCCTCGGTGAGGTAAGAGCCGGGGTTTTTTGTCTGCAGCAGCTAGTGCTGCTCTGTTAAATAGCATGGCTGCAAGGCCGATCCGGGCCGGCTCTTACTGGGAGCAGCTAAAGAGTAGGGTGGGTGGCTGCTCCCCACGGTCCAGTCCATGTTTTGGGCTGGGTATAAAAAGCAGCCAGCAGCTGTGTCTGTGTGTGTGTGATTATCCTGGAGCCTGCAAACAGGGCTGAGGAATTCTCTGTCCTGGAGGAAGGAGCTCAGCAAGGTGGTGTTTCCCTGCGACCTGAAGGTGGAATCGCCTGCGGCTGAGCCGACTGCTAGGTGTGAACCCGCACCTAAACCACCCAAGGTGACTGGATCCTGTGTTGGCCTGTTTTTGTTTTGCCACAGTATTTCCGTTGTGTGTGAACTGTCACCAAGAGACTGTTTTCATTTCTGGTGTGCAAGTGTGAATAAAACACTGTTTGATGCACAATCTGGACTCCTTGTTTTGCCTCTAAACTGCACCCGCACCGCTGTCTACCAGAGCGACTCCCCACATTGGCAAGAAAGTCACAATCTCACTCCAGTAGAGAAGGAGAACTGGAGTAGTTTCTCTAGACAAAAGCCTTAGGTCTAAGGATAAAACAAATTTATCAAGTAACATGAAACATTTGATAAATGTGGTATAAAGTACTACAACGCAGACTCAAGCAAAACTGACTAAAAATGTTCCCCTCATGATAAATCTCCCATTATGTGTCCAGTTTATTCTTTGATTGATCCTATTAACCCAATGGCAAAATATTTTTGTGCCCTTTTGTCTAATAGGAGAGTAGATAGGGGAGAGATGGCAGATCTGGGGATGTAAGGGATTAGGAAAGCATGTGTTTGTATATGTACTGTAGTCGCTGACAAAATTTTTCCTTAGCTTTCAAAAGGAAACAAAATGCTTGTTTGACCTATATGATATTCACTCCACCTACAACTTTAGGTGGAAAATAAGTAATGACAATAAAACTAAGAATGTTGATGATAATATGTTGGTGAGAGTTTGTTGTACAGTAGCAATCACATTGAGAAATATGTAGTTTTGTTGGAGCATCACATTTAAGGTCCATTCACACGTCCGTTGTGTATTGCGGATCCGCAAATTGCGGATCTGCAATACATAGGGCTGGCACCCCTATTGCGGACAAGAATAGGACATTTTTTTCAGGAGCCGCGGACCGGAAGATCAGGGACGGGCACCGGAAACACGGATGCGGATAACTCACTATGTGCTGTCCGCATCTCTCCCGACCCCATTGAAAATGAATTGGTCCAGATCTGTTCCGCAACGTTGCGCAACAGATCCGGACCAATTTTACGGACGTGTGAATGGACCCTTATTTGACCCTTGAGGCACTAGACTTGATATGAAAAATATATTTGAAACCTCTCCACTTTTTCCAAGTTGCTCAGAATGTAACTCAATTACTGATGTAAAGTCAAAATTCCCAGTTGTTTTAGCGTAAATTTCTAACAGGGCACATGCTGCAGTGTTGCACCTCTGGTATATTCACAAGCATTATTAAATGTAGACAAATCTACCCCACTATTTTCTGCAGAAAATTACTCATCTAACATCAGCATTGTTTTATGGTGTTCCTTAACCTCGTTCAACAACATTAAAATAAGAGTTATACAATTTGTCTAAAGTATCATTGTGGGGTGTAGTGAGTGCTATAGTGTATATAACCTAAGATGAGTTGAACACACTTGGCCAAATTTAAGTTGTGTTTTCCAATTTTCTTGAGTAATAGCTGCCATTTGTCTGGCAAAAAGCCCATATTTATTAATGTCAATGCAACTAGATTTTGGTATAATGTGCCGAAAAGTGGTACAACTTGACTCATCTACATTTAGAGAAAGATTCTGCACCTAGTCTGAAAAAGTGGTGTCATTTTATGGGAAAGAGATATGGCCAAAATGTGTCTCAAAGTAAGTCAACCAAGAGTTGGTATGGAGTTAGACAAAAGTGTTGATCCTTGCACTACTTTTATCATCCAGCCTGAGCCACTGTGATAAATTTGGTGCAGGTCAAGACAGCTGGTCTAAGTTTAAGCCATCTACCAGCTTAATAAATGTATCCCAGAGTCTGAGTTCAGACACATTTATTATTAGTTTGCATCAAAAAGTATGCTTGCATGCTTGATACTCTTTTTAGGCTTGAAAGTAAGCATGGCTAAGTGTAACTATAATTTGTGTCAAATTTATAAATGGTCTAATGTAAGCCAACTGTGAGTAGAGAAAAGTTTTATCCTCTAGCGAGATCAAATCAAGTACCTAATCTATATTACAGCGTGCACCATTGTGATAGAACAAGAAGTTACACAATGTGCCAAATCTACGTGTAGACTGTCTATGTATTAATTGCATATGGATGAAACCTGTAATTCACCAACATTGTCCCACATTTACTAATGCTGTCTAAGACAACCTATGCTGTAGGCATCTACTTAACATTAAACACCGATTATGGTGAAGCAGTTATTGTGTTCTTCTCTCTGTAATGGTGTACACTTGGTTTTAGACTTATATTTGTCATCAAGTAGAAAATTATTTTATAATTACCTTCATGTATGTTAAAAACAAAATGCCTAATAAGAGTAAATGCCTTCATTTGTCAAAAAGAAGGAAATGAAAAGCAGTCTAGAAATCTAATTACTCTTTCCATCCCTGGTGTCCACTGAAAGCAAATTTGTCTCAGCAGGATATTATTAGTAAAGGTAAGTAGAGGAAACTTTCATTACCTTTAATTGTCCAAAGTGAGAAAGGGAATTAATAGCGAAATTAGGTCTTCACCTTCACAAAGTAACTCTATCTAAACTTTATATAGTTGCAGCAGGTCATTAGAAGATTTCTATTTTGGTGTTTTGAGGTTTGTATTTCTAATCTAGATGTATTATCTACTGTATATTACCTCTCTGGTTATCAAGCAATGAAGCAAAGACAGAAAGAAAAAAAAGATAATGAAACATAATTATCTTACTTTTTACAGATATCACATAAGAACTTAAAGAGAACCTCACAGTACAAGATCAACACCAGTTCGGCTCGAGCATCTCGATGCTCGGCACATGGCGGTATTCGGCCGAATACAGCACATGCTCAAGCGCAATGATCGAGTCTCCTCCCCGCACGTTTCTTGGCTGCAATACAGCCAATAAACATGTAGGTAAGTACTGCCCTCACTGTAATGCCGTAACAATGTTGGTTACTGGCATTACAGTCATTGGCTGGCCGGAACGCGTCATCGGGTGCTATATAGCACCCGATGATGCATTTTTGGCTCAGTCTTAGTCACGGAGAGCGGTGCTGAGGAAGGGACAGACAGTGTAGGGAGTGATATAGGGATATTTTTATTAGAAAAAACTTTCCAGAGACCCAAAAGTCCTTTTAAGGATGATTGTGTGTGGCAAAATCAATATATATTTATAGCGCAAACTGTGCTAAATAGCTAAAACTTTACAGACCCAAAAGTCCTTTTAAGGACTATTGTGTGTGGCAGCAATATCTATTTTTAGCGCATCCTGTAGCGTGCAATAGTTAGGCTGCTGCAGACAGCGACATTAGCTGCACCACATCTCCAGTGTAAAGTGTGCGCATTCCAAAAATATTTGTGACATCCAGTGTACTTTTTCCGTAGACGGTGTCCGCTAGGGACAGTGACATTAGCTGCGCAACATCTCCAGTGTAAAGTGTGCGCATCCAAAAAATATCTGTGACATCCAGGGTACTTTTTCCGTAGACGGTGTCCGCTGCGGACAGTGACATTACCTGTGCTACATCTCCTGTGTAAAGTGTGCGCATCCAAAAAATATCTCTGACATCCAGTGAACTTTCTCCGTAGACGGTGTCCACTGCGGACAGTGACATTAGCTGCATGCCATCTCCTGTGTAAAGTTTGCGCATCCCAAAAATATTTGTGACATCCAGTGTACTTTTTCCGTAGATGGTGTCTGCTGCGGACAGTGACATTACCAGCGCCACATCTGCAGTGTAACGTGTGCACTTTAAAAATGTATCTGTGACATACAGTGTACTTTTTTAATAGACGGTGTCAGCTTCTGACAGTGACATTACCAGTGTGACATCTGCAGGGTAACGTGTGCTCTTAAAAAATGTATCTGTGACATACAGTGTACTGTTTCAATAGACGGTGTCCGCTTCTGACAGTGACATTACCAGGAAGATATCTCCAGTGTAAGTGTGTGCATAAAATTTTATCTGTGACATACAGTGTACTTTTTCCGTAGACTTCGTTCCTAGCAGCGACCTGGGAGTCCAAGATACATCCAGACATCCTCTCCATGCTGTTTCCGAACCACTTTGGTGGTGTTTCTATCAATTCTTGTCCTTTTCCTATGAACCAGGCACCCTCCCCTCTTCAGAAGGGGGGGGGGGGGGTGCCTGGTTTATTGCTCGGGTTCTCCCATTGACTTCCATTATACTGGGGTGCTCTGTAGAGCACCCGAGCATCCCGATGTGTTTGACCCGAGTACCCAAGCACTTTGGTGCTTGATCAACACTAGTGGTGACATATGACGTTACCACACCGACTGACACCGTGAGAGTTTTGGCGCCAGATCTTCAAGCAAGATAGCGGCATCCGTTCCGTCGCATGCAAATGGATGAGGTAAGTATGATTTTTTTTAGTTTATTTTTAAAATTGAACACTCTGTTATTTCTATCAGATGCCGCAATCAGCTATGAATGCAGCATCTGAGGGGTATAATGACCGATGGCAGCGCAATCACCACTCCCTGCCATTGAACCCACTACTTACATCAATTTGTGAATGCGATGAAGTAATATATCACAAAGTGAATTTTTTTTGTAAAATTTGTTGAAACAGCTGAATGGAATTCTGCAATAGTTCTCTCATCTCAATACAAGGCCTGTCTGGAAGGGGTTTAACAGCCAGCCCACTAACTGCAGTGCTTCCTCTCATTAAAAAAACTATTGGAAAACTCTGCTGTGTGAACAGGCCCTAACAGTGAACATAGGAGAAAGTAGATCAGGAGAAACAGCTGCTGGCATTACCAGAGAGAAAAATGGAGAGTACATAAAAACTCTAACACTACTTTTATTGCATGTATAATACAATAATTCACAGAAAAAAGATGCACCACGTGGATAAGCAACTGACAACACTGGCTAATCCCTCACTCTGGTGTTAAAAGCTGAGAGATTCGCCAATATTTCCAATCAGGAACATATCGGAGCCCCTTTAGGCACCACTTCACGGTTTCTCAGCATGACATGGGGTCCTACCACTAGACTACCTATGGTGTGTGAACAAGGTCTGAACAGGTATTAAGCAGCCTACAGCCCCATCCCACTCACCTGCACTGCAGGACCAACAATGCAATGGGGAACAAATGAGGCCGCAAGCTACACCTACAACAGACCATGTGACACCGGCTTCCAGGTGCAACAGAATGTTTACCAGCCATATGCAATGGCACATTCAATACATATAAAACAAGAATCACAAAAATAACGTGGCCTAAATGGGTGGGACTGCTCCAAACCCCAAACACTGTGGCGTGTTTCTAACTGGGGGCAGTTCCTCCGCATGTGGTTGCGCGTGACGGCTATCCCCAGCAAAAATTGCATACAATGGAGGATACCGGCGCGAACCACAAGCACCACACAAACATCCTACACAAAATAAAACATGTGCGGATGAAAATATATAAACACATAACTCACAGAAAAAGATGCACCACGTGGATAAGCAACTGACAACACTGGCTAATCCCTCACTCTGGTGTTAAAAGCTGAGAGATTCGCCAATATTTCCAATCAGGAACATATCGGGCCCCTTTAGGCACCACTTCACGGTATCTCAGCATGACATGGGGTCCTACCACTAGACTACCTATGGTGTGTGAACAAGGTCTGAACAGGTATTAAGCAGCCTACAGCCCCATCCCACTCACCTGCACTGCAGGACCAACAATGCAATGGGAACAAATGAGGCCGCAAGCTACACCTACAACAGACCATGTGACACCGGCTTCCAGGTGCAACAGAATGTTTACCAGCCATATGCAATGGCACATTCAATACATATAAAACAAGAATCACAAAAATAACGTGGCCTAAATGGGTGGGACTGCTCCAGACCCCAAACACTGTGGCGTGTTTCTAACTGGGGGCAGTTCCTCCGCATGTGGTTACGCAGTGACGGCTATCCTCAGCAAGAATTGCATACAATGGAGGATACCGGCGCGAACCACAAGCACCACACAAACATCCTACACAAAATAAAACATGTGCGGATGAAAATATATAAACACATAACTCACAGAAAAAAGATGCACCACGTGGATAAGCAACTGACAACACTGGCTAATCCCTCACTCTGGTGTCACATGGTCTGTTGTAGGTGTAGCTTGCGGCCTCATTTGTTCCCCATTGCATTGTTGGTCCTGCAGTGCAGGTGAGTGGGATGGGGCTGTAGGCTGCTTAATACCTGTTCAGACCTTGTTCACACACCATAGGTAGTCTAGTGGTAGGACCCCATGTCATGCTGAGAAACCGTGAAGTGGTGCCTAAAGGGGCTCCGATATGTTCCTGATTGGAAATATTGGCGAATCTCTCAGCTTTTAACACCAGAGTGAGGGATTAGCCAGTGTTGTCAGTTGCTTATCCACGTGGTGCATCTTTTTCTGTGAGTTATGTGTTTATATATTTTCATCCGCACATGTTTTATTTTGTGTAGGATGTTTGTGTGGTGCTTGTGGTTCGCGCCGGTATCCTCCATTGTATGCAATTTTTGCTGGGGATAGCCGTTCGCTGCGAACCACATGCGGAGGAACTGCCCCCAGTTAGAAACACGCCACAGTGTTTGGGGTTTGGAGCAGTCCCACCCATTTAGGCCACGTTTATTTTGTGATTCTTGTTTTATATGTATTGAATGTGCCATTGCATATGGCTGGTAAACATTCTGTTGCACCTGGAAGCCGGTGTCACATGGTCTGTTGTAGGTGTAGCTTGTGGCCTCATTTGTTCCCCATTGCATTGTTGGTCCTGCAGTGCAGGTGAGTGGGATGGGGCTGTAGGCTGCTTAATACCTGTTCAGACCTTGTTCACACACCATAGGTAGTCTAGTGGTAGGACCCCATGTCATGCTGAGAAACCGTGAAGTGGTGCCTAAAGGGGCTCCGATATGTTCCTGATTGGAAATATTGGCGAATCTCTCAGCTTTTAACACCAGAGTGAGGGATTAGCCAGTGTTGTCAGTTGCTTATCCACGTGGTGCATCTTTTTCTGTGAGTTATGTGTTTATATATTTTCATCCGCACATGTTTTATTTTGTGTAGGATGTTTGTGTGGTGCTTGTGGTTCGCGCCGGTATCCTCCATTGTATGCAATTTTTGCTGGGGATAGCCGTTTGCTGCGAACCACATGCGGAGGAACTGCCCCCAGTTAGAAACACGCCACAGTGTTTGGGGTTTGGAGCAGTCCCACCCATTTAGGCCACGTTTATTTTTGTGATTCTTGTTTTATATGTATTGAATGTGCCATTGCATATGGCTGGTAAACATTCTGTTGCACCTGGAAGCCGGTGTCACATGGTCTGTTGTAGGTGTAGCTTGCGGCCTCATTTGTTCCCCATTGCATTGTTGGTCCTGCAGTGCAGGTGAGTGGGATGGGGCTGTAGGCTGCTTAATACCTGTTCAGACCTTGTTCACACACCATAGGTAGTCTAGTGGTAGGACCCCATGTCATGCTGAGAAACCGTGAAGTGGTGCCTAAAGGGGCTCCGATATGTTCCTGATTGGAAATATTGGCGAATCTCTCAGCTTTTAACACCAGAGTGAGGGATTAGCCAGTGTTGTCAGTTGCTTATCCACGTGGTGCATCTTTTTTCTGTGAGTTATGTGTTTATATATTTTCATCCGCACATGTTTTATTTTGTGTAGGATGTTTGTGTGGTGCTTGTGGTTCGCGCCGGTATCCTCCATTGTATGCAATTTTTGCTGGGGATAGCCGTTCGCTGCGAACCACATGCGGAAGAACTGCCCCCAGTTAGAAACACGCCACAGTGTTTGGGGTTTGGAGCAGTCCCACCCATTTAGGCCACGTTTATTTTTGTGATTCTTGTTTTATATGTATTGAATGTGCCATTGCATATGGCTGGTAAACATTCTGTTGCACCTGGAAGCCGGTGTCACATGGTCTGTTGTAGGTGTAGCTTGCGGCCTCATTTGTTCCCCCATTGCATTGTTGGTCCTGCAGTGCAGGTGAGTGGGATGGGGCTGTAGGCTGCTTAATACCTGTTCAGACCTTGTTCACACACCATAGGTAGTCTAGTGGTAGGACCCCATGTCATGCTGAGAAACCGTGAAGTGGTGCCTAAAGGGGCTCCGATATGTTCCTGATTGGAAATATTGGCGAATCTCTCAGCTTTTAACACCAGAGTGAGGGATTAGCCAGTGTTGTCAGTTGCTTATCCACGTGGTGCATCTTTTTTCTGTGAGTTATGTGTTTATATATTTTCATCCGCACATGTTTTATTTTGTGTAGGATGTTTGTGTGGTGCTTGTGGTTCGCGCCGGTATCCTCCATTGTATGCAATTTTTGCTGGGGATAGCCGTTCGCTGCGAACCACATGCGGAGGAACTGCCCCCCCAGTTAGAAACACGCCACAGTGTTTGGGGTTTGGAGCAGTCCCACCCATTTAGGCCACGTTTATTTTTGTGATTCTTATAATACAATAATGCTTAATATTTAATGCCTAATGTATTTCATATGCATAGTACTACTTTTTGTGGGATAACTCTTTTTAACAGTAAGAATTTATTTAAAATATAGAACTTATTCTTAAAAAACTAAATCCCAGCCATAGTTAATAAAACATGTTCTCTTATGACTAATGTAAAAAATACAAATCCGACATCATATATTACATTTCAATGTCTTTATAACAAAGCTAGAACTAGCCCTGCACCTCATGGATCCAGAGCTACCCCCACTAATTGCTGCAATTTCTCTGCTAGGAACGTATGTCCTTTGCCAGGGAGGTTCTTTTTGCTGCAACTCTCTTCCTGTCTCTCAGCACAGCAGAGTTACTGGTGGCAGGTAAAGGATGAGACTGAGCATGTGTGTCCACCTTGGCAAGGTTGACAAAGAAATAAGAGAAAGAACAAACACAAGGTGGCACTGTATTGAATATCTCAGTGGTTATAATACATTTTAACTACATACAGTTACAGAAGTATTAAGATCCAGATGTTAGTTTGAAAAATATTGAATATTTTTTGTGTGACAACCCCATTAAGACAAAACTGATAGTTTTCAGCATTTACTATTCACTCACCACTGTGCATTGTATATATCGTCAAACAAAGTTATAAAAGAAAAAAATCACAGGTGCAGAGCCTGAGGGGGTTGTGCATGACACAGGAAACATCAGAAACAGATTTCTTGTGTCACAGTAACATAGTTACATAGTTTGTAAGGCTGAAAAAAGACATCTGTTCATCTAGTTCAGCCTGTTATCCTGCAAGTTGATCCAGAGAAAGGCAAAAAAAAAAACTGTGAGGTAGAAGCCAATTTTACTCATTTTAAGGGAAAAACTTTGACTCCAATCAGGCAATCAGAATAACTTCCTGTATCAATGACGCTTCTTCAGAAATCTTAGTAGCTATAACCTGTAATATCATTGCACTCCAGAAATACATCCAGGCCCCTCTTGAACTCTTTTAGTGAACTCAATATCACCACCTCCTCAGGCAGAGAGTTCCATAGTCTCACTGCTCTTACCATAAAGAATCCTCTTCTATGTTTGTGTACAAACCTTCTCTCCTCCAGACGCAAAGGATGTCCCCTTGTCACAGTCACAGTCCTGGGGATAAATAGATGATGGGACAGATCTCTGTACTGACCCCTGATATATTTATACATAGTTATTAGATCTCCCCTCAGTCGTCTTTTTTCTAAAGTGAATCACCCTAATTTTGATAATCTTTCTGGGTACTGTAGTCCAGTCCACCCATTCCAGTTATTACTTTAGTTGCCCTCCTCTGAACCCTCTCCAGCCTGCTATGTCTGCCTTGTTCACAGGAGCCCAGAACTGTACACAGTACTCCATGTGTGGTCTGACTAGCGATTTGAAAAGTGGAAGGACCATGTTCTCATCACGAGCATCTAAGCCCCTTTTGATACAACCCATTATCTTATTGGCCTTGGCAGCAGCTGCCTGACAATGGTTTCTACAGTTTAGTTTGCTGTTCACTAAAATTCCTAAGTCCTTTTCCATGTCAGTGTTACCGAGTGTTTTACCATTTAATATGTACTGGTGACATCTATTATTCCTTTCCATGTGCTTAACTTTACATTTGTCAGTGTTAAACCTCATCTGCCATTTCTCTGCCCAAGCCTCCAATCTATCCAGATCCATATGTAGCAGTATACTGTCCTCTTCCGTGTTAATTACTTTACACAGTTTAGTGTCATCTGAAAAAATTGAAATTTTACTGTGCAAACCTTCTACAAGATCATTAATAAATAATATATTGAAAAGTATAGGGCCCAATACTGACCCCTGAGGTACCCCACTAGTGACAGTGACCCAATCTGAGTATCTACCGTTAATAACCACCCACTGTTTTCTATCACTGAGCCAGTTACTTACCCACGAACAAACATTTTCCCCGAGTTTAAGCATTCTCATTTTACAGTGTCAAATGCTTTGGAGAAGTCCAGATATAAGACATCCATCGATTCACCGTGGTCAAGTCTAGAACTTACCTCCTCATAGAAACCGATTAAATTAGTTTGGCATGACCGATCCCTCATGAAGCTATGCCGATAAGGCGTTATTTGCTTATTTTCATTGAGGTACATCTCTTAGAAAACCTTCAAACAGCTTACCCACGACAGATGTTAGACTTACCGGGGTATAGTTTCCGGGCTCTGTTTTTTACCCCTTTTTAAATATTGGAACCACATTTGCTAAGCGACAATCCTGTGGAACACTCCCTGTCAGTATAAAGTCCTTAAATATCATAAATAAGGGTCTAACAGTGGGGTAGTTGGTGATGTGGTGGTATTGCCATTTGAGTCTGGTCTATTGGATAGTACCTTCCTAAGCTGTACCTCTCTGGAGTCTAAAGGTGCCTTTGAAAACTACATCAACCAGCGCCGTCTGTCACAGTCTGTCCTCCTCTTCCAGTTGTATAAAAAGATGTGGAGGAGAGACAGAATATTTAACCGAACAATAAAATCATGCTTTATGTTGGAGTTACACTGCATATTCTTGCCAGTTCTAATTACCATCTATATTACTGCTGATAACATATTGTGTCAAGGTGGCCAGAGCGTTCTTTACCTTTGTCGACAAATTTTCTGTACTAAGAAACATTGCTAGGGAAAAGTACATTTAAACATTCAGTTTGTCACTGTACTTAATGGTCACAGAAATAAGATGTCAAAGTGTGAATACTTACAACTGTCTTCTTCTTCAGAAATACATTTCAAGACATAACAGGCATAGATGAACCCAGCAAGCTGAAATAAAGCATATATATGTTAGCCTATGGGGTCAATGTTGGCTGGTTTATAGCACTACATATTGGGCTATAACATATCATCTGGATTAATGTCCCCATTTTAGTATTTTTGCACAGGGCATGAACCTGCTTCTATATTCCCAAGGTACAATGCAGAACAGTTTAAAATCCAGGTAAGTGTAAAAGAAAGTGTATAATTTATAAGTTAATTTAAAGGGCTATTCCCATCTAAGCCTTTCATGGGAATAGGGGCTGGGGCTGGACGGAATTATAGAAACATCGAAACCATGCTGTGAATGGGTGCATTTCCGTAACTATACCTAACTCCATCTGGTTACTGGTTATGAAAGCATGAACACATTTTAACAGTTAGGGTATGTTCACATGAAATTGTTCTGGAAGGATTTTGGGAAGGATTCCATGTGAAAGTCTGCACTGGCAACACATGTAATCCACCTCCCATCCCATTGATTTCCACAGGATGTTCTTTTTTTGCTTTGAAAAAAAGAAGTAACTCGCCCATTGTTGGTGTGGATTTTGCATTGAATCCAGAAGCAAAATTACCTCTGAAATGGGTAGGCTGAAAACTGCGTCAAATCACACAAAAGCAGCTCAGAATTTTGAAGCAAATTCCTCAGCGCTGAAAAAACTCCATGTGAATATACCCTTGTACTTGGGCTATACTACCTTAACTACACTTGAGACCAAAAAGCTGAAGAAGTGAATAAAGGGGTCACTATTTGAAACTTTTATGAGGCTCCCTGAAAGGTGAACTGATTATCAGGATTTTTTTTTTATCAGATAAATATATTTAAAAAAAAATCAAATTATCTTAAATTTTCCTTTTATTGTCATTGTAATTAATCCTTAGAGGGCCTTGTGATTTCGCATTTTAGAATTTTTGTTTTTCACTCAATGCTTTCCCAGAGCCATAACTTATTTTTTTGTTAACATATCCTTGTGAGGGCTTATTTATTTGCTGGACAAGTTGTACTTTCTAATGTCACTATTTAATATTGCATATGATGTAATTGGGAGCTGGAAAAAAACACAATTCTGCCACAGTTTTACGTTTGTTTTTATGTTGTTCCCTATGCAGTAAATTTGACCGGTTGTCTTCATTCTCCAGGTCAGTACAATTACAACGATATCACACTTGTATATTTTTTCTTGCTTTTTAATACTGACAAAAAAAAAATTTAAACCTTGAAAAAACATAATTTTTTCTTTTCCTCACCATTAGGGATGAGTGAAGCGAACTTCGGATGCAAGATCCGAAGTCGCTTTGCTCCAAAATTTGTTTTAATGCTGTATGGCGATCCGTTTCGTACAGTATTAGGGCTCATTCACACGAACGTTTCGGTTCTGTTTCCGTATTGCGGACCGCATACGTGGATCTGCAATAAACAGATACCGTTCTGTGTGCATTCCGAGATGCGGAGTGGTGCGGAACGGAATCACCGAACGGAAGCAGTACAGAGTGCTTCTATGGGGTTCTGTTCTGTACTTCCTTACCGTAAAAAGATAGAACATGTTATATCTTTTTGCGGAATGGAGGGATGCAGACCCATTCAAGTTGAATGGGTCTGTATCCGTCCCGGAGGTCTCACAAACGTTCTCCGTGCATTGGGGGCCGCAAATTGCGGCCCCAATGCACAAAATGGAACACATACATTCGTGTGAATGAGCCCTTAAAATGTATGTGCTGAGGCAAGGCGAAGTGAGTTATCACATAACAGGATTTGATTTTTGAACGTGAAAACCATTTTGAAACTTGGTTCTGAAGTCGGCTTCAGTACCGAGGTACCAATTGGTACCGAAGCCGACTTCAGATACCTGTTGAAAATGGTTTTCAAGTTTAATAATCAAATAATAGTCTAGCGAGACTTCAATGATAACTCGCCTCCCCGGAAAGCATACATTTTAATACTGTATGGAGCGAAGCGACTTCGGATCTTGGATCCAGTGCTGCTACCTTTGACCATGGCATTTGCAGGGTTAAATGTATGTGATCATCCATAGGGCTAATTGCATACATCTGCCGTTTCACATAGCAGAAACCCGGCGGTTATGGCGCCCGCTGCACGCGCAAGTGGGTGCCATCTTTTAAGTGGCGTCTTCCACCGAAGATATATGGCGGAGGTCACCATTGAGTTAATCCTTTTGTTATATTTTGCTGCCCCTGGACAAGGCGACTAGCAATGCACAGAGTAGTGGTGACCTTGTTACTTGAGAGAATGCAATATAATGAACAGAGGACCCCTAGCTCTAGCTGTCCCCCATAAAAGGGTTATTCCACCAAAGTATTAAGATGCAATGAATAGGGCATTTCAAACTAAATATTATATGTTTTATGCATTTTTTTATGCACATACATTTTACTCTCTGGTAACGCCCCCTGCTATTTTTTCTTCCACCTTCTTCTGCCTTTAGTGGTGGACTAACATGGTCAGTAGCTTCCCTGAGCCCTGCCTCCTCTCATTGCTGGTGTAATGATTTCATAGTGAAGCAATACCAACACCTTTCATACATTCATCCCTACTTCTAAATGCAGACAAGTATATAGCTATGTCTCTCTGGACATTGGAGAAAGAGATTGTGGGCGCATTACATACCATATGTATCTCTGGGGCTATATTCAGTATGAGGCATTGTGAGAGCGTGTTAATTGTAATGCATTTCTGGGAGATGCAGGTGCTTGATAAGCTACTGTCCTCCCACAGAAGGGTAAGAAAGTCCTCCAGATAAGCAGATAAGTGAGTAAAAAAGAGTTTTACATTTGTGGGATAATCCATTTAACTCCAGTTCTTAATTACTGAATATCCTTGCTTTCATCTGCAGAACATTAAAGAACACAGGCCTGCAAATTTATGCCAGTCTTTGCTGTTCTATTTCATCTACTAGAAGCTGTAGCGTACAAATATCAACCAAACAGTTTATACAGAACAGGTAAATAATTGTATTTTCTTTAAATAGCCTATAAATATGCATGGCACCAGCTTGGTTAATTATTAATTAGGATGTATGAGAAAACTTGGTTTCCATTCCCTTCAATTATATATCTAACGAAAAATTGGTGTCACATTTGTAAGGAATATGAATGTCTGCTTTGCATTTGCTTGGAGCAGACTTCTAACAGGATAATGAGGCATAGACTACGGCATTAAAATGCAATAAAACAACCAGGAGATATTGCTGTGAGTCCTGACTTCAATATGTACTCATGTCATGTAGTATTCTGGACAGATTCATCAGATAAGTCATTTTCTGCTTACGGGTTGGCATTTATCTTCAAGAGAGATTTTATTTCATTTTTAAGACATTTTCATATCACTTTGAAGTATGTCCTAGAAAAGCAGCGAAAATAAATGAATCTGTCTTATATTGCATTGTTGGCTGTCAAGAATATCCTGTTTGTGAAAATGAATCAGAATTGTACCAAATAAAAGTGTAAAATGCAGTCTACTTAAATAAACCTCTTGCTATAATTCTAGTGTCAAATATTCCAACTGCTTTATAACATGCTGCATGGCCTCTAAGCAAATTACCCATTGTTTTATTTTTATGCTTGCTGAACATGAACCGAATCATTCTAAAGTTTCAGATATCAGTTAGCATTTTATTACTGGGAATAATAAAAAAAACATACATGTACAATCTGTGGCTCTCAATGCCATTCTGTATGGTCTTCAACACAATAGGGGAGATTTACTAATATGCACTAAACTTCTAGCACAATTTGTGCCAAAAGTCTGGCATATAGACATCGCAACATAATTAAATGTTTTGGGCACTTTCAGACTTTTTTTTTACTTATCTGATAAGGGGGCATAGGGAGAAGATGTGGCTTACATGTGGCACAGGAAGCTAAAAATACACCAACATTTTGGCACACTTTTTGGAGTAACCCAAGCAACAAATAGGTAGTGTAAACACAGATTAGACAGTCTCTAGGTGGGCCAGAGTTAGCCATTTGACAAATATCTAGAATGTTAGAATTCCGCAATCCGTAAGTGATGTAGGGTGCACCTGAAGGATCTGTTGCAGTACCCAATCAGTTTAAGAAATTTCAGGGCACTCCCACAGATACAATGTTAAAGAGTTAGAGATATATTACATAAATAACTAGACTTAGCTGAACATATGGGGGGTTAAGTGTCATATGTCAATTTACAAATACCGAATGTTTCAGTCATGAACTGACGGTTCTTTCGTTTTCAATGGCTTCTACTCCTCTCCCTTCCCTCAGTTTTAGTTCTGAGATTTTGTTTTAGACTTATGTTCTAGGTAGATTTATTATCCTGTAATCTATTTTCAAAACATTTATTGGTTTCTTTTTTGACAAATGTGCTATCAGGTTTATAATTATTTATTGTCATATAGTGAGTATATGATCCCCTTTGTTTATTTTAGACAAATCGCCGAAGAAGGTCAGATCATGACCAAAACTTCTGGTATTTGGAAATTAGTCAGTTACGACAGTGGGTATGGAACCACTGTACCAACCAACCGGTTTGACTTTGCGCTGGACCTAATGGCATTATCCTGACAGCTCCCTGTTTTCACTCTTTAACTTCTGTACAGGGCTCTGGCCATCACTTCAGGGCAGCCACCAGGCTGCCATCTGTTGAATAGTCCTGGTGTGGTTGGCTGCTGATCCATGAGGATCAGAGACACTAGTGTGAGGCACAAAGGGATTAAGCAATACACATGGTCAGTCACAGGCCCAGATCAGGGCTGGCAGCAGAGGGTCACAACAATAACCAGGCACAGGACGGTACAAGGCAGACAATAGGAAACAGCACACCTTTGCAAAGAACTTAGCAAACTAGGAACCTGATTGCTCATTTAAGGAAGTGAGGTCAGCAGCACAGGTACTGTAATGACTGTAGGTAGGGACAGACAAGGACAGTGAGCCCTAAGGCTCCATTCACATGTCCACAATTCTGTTCCGCATTTTGCAGAACCGAATTGCGGACCCATTCATTCCTATGGGGACACTCTATGTCCCGCCCAGGTCCAGAATTTCGGATCCGCACTTCTGGGTCCGCACTTCCGTTCTGCAAAAAAATAGAACATGTCCTATTCTTGTCCACAATTGCAGACAAGAAAAGGCATTTTCTATGAGAGTGTCGGCAATGTGCGGTCCTCAAAATGCGGAATGCACATTGCCGGTGTCCGTGGATCCACAAAACACACATGGACCTCTGAATGGAGCCTAAGGCTAGAACACAGCCCACTTTCCCTACCTAATTTCAGTACAAGCCATAGATAGCTAGACCTCAACTGGTCGATGGCTCCTACGCTATTTAAGTGCTGAGATGGACTAACAAACTAAGACAGACAAACACAATACCAGATTCATACGTAAATGGGTCAGAACCAGATGGGCTATTCAGTACCAAATGAGAGACATCGAGTTCTCAGAAGACAAGCCGGGGTCAGAAGCATGAGCAATCCAATAAAGCACAGGAACAAGAACCAAGAACACAGCTAGTGAGTCCAAAAACTATCGCTGGCAAAGGTGTTTGGCCAGAAGGGGATTTAAGAGCGTCAAGTTCCTGGATCAGAACCTGATAGGTCCAAGGACTTGCTCCATAGGACAGGATACAATCTACACATTAACTGTGCAGCTAGGCTATCTTTCAGCCTGCTGCTAATCTACCCCAGCACACGCACATGGTGGTGAAAAACAGAGCTTTTCGTTCTGTTGCTAGTGATATGACTGCATATCTCTGCAGCGAGTCTCTTCCAGTGTGCAGGTGCTGGAGCTGAGACTCACGTTGCTTGAGCCCGGTCAGGTAAGTATTTTACAGGTAAATAGGACAGTTCATTAGCTCATTAGTCAAGCAGTGGAGAACAGGATCATTAACAAGGGAATTAACTACTGCACTCTCTAAGTCTAGAGAGTCTAAGTCTCTAACTCTCTAAGTCTACTTTCACATTAGTGTTTTTTGCGGATCCATCATGGATCTGCAAAAATGCTTCTGTTACAATAATACAACTGCATGCATCCGTCATGAACGGATCCGGTTGTATTATGTCTTCTATAGCCATGACGGATCCGTCTTGAACACCATTGAAAGTCCATGGGGGATGGATCCATTTTCTATCGTGCCAAAACATTGTGTGTCAGGACGGATCCGTCTTGCTCCACACCACATTGCGGACACCGTTGCATCATGGGGACGCAACCAAAGGGAACGGAATGCATGTTGGTGCATTCCGTTTCGTTCAGTTCAGTTTTTTCTCCATTGACAATGAATGGAGACACAACTGAAACGTTTTCTTTCGCTATTAAGATCCTATGACGGCTCTCAATAGAGGAGTTGAAAACGCTAATGTGAAAGTAGCCTAATACACAAACAGGAAGAGGCCTTGCAGCCAGGCTGCAGCGTGGGACCCTGGAGTCTAGCAGCTAGAAAGAAGCTTGATTAGTGATGCAGTGCCCATGCCCACAACGGATTCCAAACAGATTCCACTTTTCATTTTCCAAAGGAGCTCTGAAAAATGAAGGCTGGAATTTGATTGGTTGCTCTGGGCAACTAGGCCATTTTTCTTTTGCACCAGTTTTGATAAATCTTCCCCTAGACTATACAGTTTAAAGATGCACAACATTTTTAAAGTGGCTCATAAATTAGATTAAAATTGTCACATCTTTAGAAATTGGTGCTTCTTAAGTCATTCCCATCCCTACTAAGCTTCTCTCTTCCTCTAAGTCACAATCCCTTGTCAAGCAAGGCACAAAAAGTATTCTAAAACATAGCAGAAATGTGATACACTTTCAGGTAGGAAGTCTTCCCCACTGTGTGTGCCTCAAACTGTTTCTTATTGAGAGTCAGCCACAGTAAAGTAAAATACCTGTACAGGCACTAAAGTATAGTACCTACGTCATGTAGTAAGAGGTATTTTGAGATATCTGTCACTTAAAGGGATATTTAAATGTGCTTGTTTCGTCTTTGATAGGAACAAAGGGTAGGGTAGAATATGTATTGTAGCCACATTGTACCTCACTATATTGTTGAAGGATCTAACAATAGAATATGATGGAAAACTACTCAACAGAAGATTTGCTTTCAGGGGGCTTCCTGAGATTTATTGCTTTATTTTTATTCTACGAACAGTGCCTGCATTGTATTACATATCATACCTGTTCATTTGATGAATGCCAGTTGATGAACTGGCTTATCCATGAGCAGATCATGTGGAAAAAAACATCTTTTTACAATGAGAGGAATGAATGAGAAGTATTTTACAGTCATTTGATGATACAATAAGGGGACAAGAGGTAAAAAGCGAAGTAGCCTCATATACAGTACGACTGGCATTTTCCATGCCAGTCTAAAATCTGTTGGAATAAAATTCGCCAAAACGTATTTATGCTCATAGTCCGTGTCAAATGTAATTTATGCCAATTGTAGCAAAACCATTAGACTGCAACTGGCCCTAGATCCTCTGTTTAAATCCCACCTCTTTTCTCGCCTTATTTTGAAATGTGACACAAAGTTTAAAAAGTTGCAAATTATATTAAAAATATGGAGTGCACCATAATTTGTGGATTTTTTTTACACCATATCAGTGGCATAAAGGCTTTGATAAATTTGCCCGACAGACTTCTCACTGGGTGACAAATACAGGGCATTACTATTAATGTGCTCAAAAATGAATAGATGTATGTGCCTTGCTAGACAGTTTTCAAAAAATGTCTAGTAATGAGGATGTGACTGTGCCAAGTTGGTAAATGCACAAGACTCATTTCCACCATGTGCTAATCCTTAGTTCACAATGCTGATCTAACTGATACCACCCAAGAACTGGTATAATGCCTTATTCACTCGTCAGTGTTTTGGTCAGTGATTTCCGTCAGTGATTGTGAGCCAAAACCAGGTGTGACTCTAAACACAGAACAGGTGCAGATCTTTCCCATATATCTTATGTATGTGGAGGCTCCAATCCTGGTTTTGGCTCACAATCACTGATGGAAATCACTGACCAAAACACTGACGTGTAAATGAAGCCTAAAGAAGGAACATGAATGTTGCTTGCAGATGAGTGTTGCTTGCACCAACGATGGGCTAAATATATCACTGTGTGTCACAGTGAAAGATTTGGTGCATCTTCTGACTGTTTTGTCGCTGGTCAAGCTGGCTACATTGTTTTTTACATCATTAGTAAGTCTGTCCAACCATCTTTTTGATTAATAATGTCCTCTTGTATCAAAAATATAAGGTCTCATAAAAATAAAAGTATGAAAAAACGATCTTCCACAGAAAGACTGTAAACAGTTACTACACATAAAAATGGCAGGGGAGCGCTTTTTAAATCAAAGTCATATATTGATTAAATTGTTCTCGGATTAAAAAAAAACACATGGCTGTTTTATTCCAGAAACAGCACCACACCTGTCCATGGGATGTGTGTAATATGACAGCTAAGCTCCATTGAAGTGAATGTGTAGTACCCAAGACCTGGGGGTACTGTAAATAGTTGTATTTTATTACATTGCATTTTATTTGTTATTTGGCCATATGTAACAGTAACAAATGGATAGCTATGGTTAGCAAAGAACAGGACTAACCACCCTGTTCCTCCCCTCTTGGTAGGAGTGGACTCGTCCGGCTTCCTGCCTGGAGAGGGAGTTCCTGTGCAGACACAAAATGGAGAGGAAGCACACACCTGAGTTCCTGCTCTGAAAGAGGATTCTCCAGAGAGATCAAAGATATAAAGCCTCAAGTAAATCCTTGAGACATATAGTAGAGTGAACAGCTACAACCAGCATTACAGACACTGCTGTGAGGTGAGGGACTAGGTCTAATATACCCATCACCCAGACTACTACTAGGCTCGTACAATACTAGTGCTAAACTGCAGCCAACCAACCTGCCATATTCCTTACTGGTGCCAAATATTTCACTTGAAATCAGCTGCTATTGAATGTATTTATTGTTTTATGTTACACTTAGTAAAATAGTAAAATAGACTTTTATACATTTAATTCAGTCTATATTATATATTTACACTGCACAGATCCCTAGAGAGCAACGGCCTGAGGGAGTTCACCATGCCACAACACTTCATCAGGGCCATTTCCACTCCCACTCTCTGCACTGGCTCCTCAGGGACTCACTGCAAATGGAGCTGAGATATAATACCACATACAAGTGTGGTCTTTTAGAACTGCATTAATTAGAATTTAGATTTGTTTTTCCTTCCACATATATGCTAAAATTGATTGAGGGCCTGTAAATTTGATAATTTGCCACGATTGCATGCATTACCATAACATGCAAAGTTCGACCAAATTTTGACTTAAATATACACTTCTAACATGGCACCTGAACTGAAACAATTAAGATGTTGAGCTTCTAAAAAAAAAAAAACACCTCTATTTATTCAAATAATAAAGAACAGCCTGTCACTTCAAGAAACCAATGATGTGGAGATGGGGACAGGTGTTCTGTGAAGATTAATGATATGGCAATTGGAGGGGCAGAATTGGGTCTTGCCCTCATTTAAATTGAATACTGTGTAGTTTTTTCTGTAACTGCTGTTTGTCACAAGACAAAATATCACACGCAATTTGCTTTGTCTTTAACTAGAAACATTACCATTATATTGAGACCTTATCTGAAGGACAAGTCTATAAATTAGATCACATTTATTCAGGATATGCTTGAGGTAACAGAGTAATTTTGCCATGCATAGTGAATATAACATAAGAGTGGTATTTCAGTGAATGTCAAGTCAACCAGATGTTTATGAAGAAAAGATAGTATTACTTTTGCAAATATGACAGCAAAAAAAAGGGAAATTTAGGGCAATATGGTTGTATATTACACCTTTTTAAAATGAACAAGTTGGAGGACTTTGAGATCAGGGACCACACAAAATAATTGAGCTCTACTAGAATAATAATTTGAAAACATACAAAAAAATTCTAAGAACTTGGTTTGGGCGTGCGACATACATTCTGTTATTAATATTTGCAGCTGCAGCTGCAGCTTCCTTAGATCTTCTCACTATAATTTTCACAGCACTTAAAGAACTGTTAGCTATGCTGGCTTCATGTATCCGTATTTGCTATTGTGGCTTAAAAACTACATTATGGGGTGTGATATTTAAATGAGAGCATGATATGGATCCTATAAAAAGTGAAATATTAGCTGTGATCTTGGTGGCTGTCTGAAAACAATGGATGTGCGCTGTCCTGCAGATTTCATAGATAGGATGTGGTATTCTCTTGAATTAGAAGGCTAGTTATTTTATTTAAACTTATGGTGTATGGGGTACAGTTACTGGTCACACCTCTTGTAGACTCCGAGTTTTTATGCTACTGTTGTGACATAAAAAGTTGCAAATTATGGCTTGTGCCATATCTGCACCATAATTGGTGACTTTTTGCACTTCTCACCATTACAAACTGGAGATAAAAGAGGAAGGGCTTAGTGGGAGGGGTGAAGTCTTCCATTGCCCTCTGGGTTTACTTTGATTTACACAAAAACCTGGCATACATTATAGCTAAAGTCTACGCCAGCCCATAGGTGGTGTAGATTTGAGTTCCTGGTGCATAGAGGCCGAGATGTCCCTTAATAATAAGTTAGGCACATTGAATACCAGCACACAGGAGATCAATACACCAGCTTTAACCCTTTTGGGACACTGCCTATTTTTCTTTTTCCTTTTTTCCTTCCCTGCCTTTCAAGAGCCAAAATATTTTTAATTTTCTTTTAACATTGCTTCATATTCTTTGTTGGGTAAAATTGGAAAAAACACAATTCTGCCAAGGTTTTTTGGATATTAATATAATGGTGTTCACTCTGTGCTAAAAACGACATGCGGGTCGGTACGATTATGGAAATGCCAAATTTGTATAGGTTTTATTTTGTTTTACTACGTCAAACAAAAATCTTTAAATCATTATTTTCTTTGCATCCATTTTCGGACAGCCATAACTTTTTTGGGGGAAAACTGAAGTTTTTATTAGTATCAGTTTTTAGATATGAACAACTTTTTTGATCACTCCTATTCAATCTTTTTGACGGATAAGCTGACCAAAAACAAGGTGCATTGTCATTATAATAGTTTGGTCCTTTTGGGATGCAGCAATACCTATTATATTTATTTTTTATTATTTATTTTTGTATGTAAAGTAGAAAAGGGAGTATTTGAATTTTTATTTTTAAGAGCTGTTTTTAACTCTTTTTTAACTGATCGCATTTTCAATAGACTGCAATGATTTATCATTGCAGTCCATGGTAGATTTGCTATGTTCCTATGGATTCCTGCCACAAGCAGGGTTCCATTGGAGTGGGTTTCTGTGGTTGCTAAAGCTTGAGGTAACCATAGAGAATGAACTGCTTCCCTGATCTTGATGGTGCGCTCCTGGAGGGAGCTGCCCCAGGTTACATGGTCACAATTGATTGCCGATCCTAGTTGTTGAGGCAGCTGACCACTTTAACGTATGGAGCGAGCTTAGTAAGTGACCCTGGACTATATTCAATACTGCTCATGATGTAACTATCCAACATGGTGCACATAAACGTTAATAAATCTCTCCCAAAGTCTGTGTTGAAATTTCTAGCCCATGTCTGTGTGGACACCCTCTGCTTGTGTTGTGATATGCAGTCTCTCAAGGGTTTGTATTATCATGTTGTGATACTGCATTGAATTGGTTTAATAAGAAATTGGTGTCGTTCATCAAATTCTAGCTAAGGTACAGTAAAGAGGGACATACCTATAAGTTGAAGATCCTCCATAGAGGTGTAAAGGAATTTTCCAAGAGTATTTCTAAAATATGATATCAAGCTAGGAAGTTTACTGCAGCATATTGGCTCTAAAATGAAATGTTAGTGGTCTGGGAATTAGCAAGATAAACTAATATGATAAATTAAATTAGAGAATAACTGCACAATGAGAATGTACTAGGGAAATTGATGGATTGGATAAAGGCACCAGGATCTGGGCATCCACAACTACACATTGTTGTATGTGAAAATTGTATTCCTATTACTACTGATTTTGTCAACAGAGATTAAAGAATTTTATTGTGTTGGACCTTTCATATAGTCCTACAACTAGGCAATGAAAAAATGGTAAAAATAAGAATGCCTCCAAGTTCCAATTTTTTTAATTTTTTTTTGTTATTAGCATTTAATGTAAAAAACAAAGCAAGGGCAAACTGGTCATAGGATAATAGGCCAAGATTGCGTCCTGATTAAATGGAGGTAAAACTAATGTACAGTATAGGGGTTTGACCCCTGGTACTCCTTGTTGAGATTATCTTCAATTAATCAGAACTCAAGTGTTATGTGATTGCCATGTACCAGGTCTCAAACTTTAGAAAAAATTTTTGCAAAATAATTGAAAATAGGGAAAACTTTCCATATGATATCTTTTACTTGCCTTTGCTGGAACAGCAAGGTCAGACTGTTTGTACAGTTATAGTACAGAATGTTATCCTAATGAAATGTAAGTAAAACTACTATGACCTCTTGTAGTCCCTGTAGAGACTTTTGTCAATAAATCACCAAACAGATCTAGAACTACTATTACTTTAAATGTTAGGTTGCCTGGCATCCGTATTCCACAGTGTTCTTAAATAAAATAATCCTACTTTATTAACTACTTGTGTGAATGTGCTATTTTGTGATGATATTTATTGTGATGTGTTGTCATGTCCTCACAGAAATACAACTGACTCCTGTTAGTTTTGGCAAATGGTAACAGCAGGGGCATAGCTAAAGGCTCATGGGTCCTGGTGCAAGAGTTCATCTTGAGCTCCCCATCCCTCAGTGCTTTGTAGCCAGGGGCAGGGAAGTACATAGCTTTCGTGCTGCCTGAGGCAAAAATAGAAACGGCACCCCACCCCATGCCAGATTCTTGACCCTTCCCTCGAGGTGTAACTTTACCTGCATGCACTTTCTATAATATCAGTGTCTTCTTATGTGGCACAAGGGTCTTTGGGCACCCTCAGGATCTTGGGCCCAATAGCGACTGCTATCTATGCACCTGCTAGTGCTATGCCCCTGGGTAACAGTGAATTATCTTAGTCATTGACATTGAGCATTGGGCACTTCTCACATGGGAAACAGAACTAATGGCATCAATAGTTGGCATGCAGACAGCAGTGGGCTTCAAGAGAAAAAGAACCCTGTGTGAATTCCAATCATACAGTCATGTGTTATTCTCTTCCATCTGCCTACTCTTTTAATTTTACCGCATGAAGACTAAGTAAAAACTGTACACTCCAAACAGTATGATTTATGAATTTAATCTCAACTGTTTGCACACTTCATTTTTTCAGTAGTCTTTAAAAATATGTTTCACACTAGCTGCATATTCTTCTGGCAGGCTGCTCCAGCAGAGGAACAGCCTGTTGAAAGACATTGTATCCGACATAGCCGGAAAAGGCCAGACCACCACCAGGCCCCATTTACTGTAAAGGAAGCCAGCAGGGATCCGACCTATCTCAGGCATGAGTGCCGGGATTCGGCCAGACAAAAAACTCTGCAAGCAACAATTTTTGTTTGGCAGAACAAAGGCACTAATGCTGAAAACAGGTCGGATCGCTGGCGAGTACCATTATAGTTAATGGGCTCCGAAGAGGTCGAGTAGCATCCGGCTATGCCTCTGTCGGAACAGGCTGCTGGAAGAATTTACTACTAGTGTGAAACTAGCCTTACATCAAAATGTCCTCATGACAATGTATAATAATATATAACAAATTTTAACCTGCAGAAAGCTAAGTGCATATTAGTTTAAACTGGTCAAATATCAAAATTAATTTGTAAAATAATCTTTTGGCCACTAAATGTGGTACATTAACTACTGTACAATAAACCAGGTTCTGCAGTTGGTAAGTTTGCCTTTATCTTGCATCTTTATTTCCTCGTTACCTTATATGCACAATATGTAATTATCCTGTACTAGGTTTTACAAAACTAATGTTGTTTTAATGTACGTTCTTACTTTAAAACTAAAAACCGAAATCTTCTACAATAAAATAGTTTCATCTAATTACTGCCAGTAGCCACAGGAGTTTTCTGATAATAACCTACAGGGCTGTAATGCAAAAGTTCCTGTGGACTGCAAGCTTTAATTTATGTTAGGGCGGCCATACACTTAAATTAGCTGTGTTAGACAAATGTTAATTCAGCTGAGAATAACTACCTCTTATAATCTCTTCATACATGTCCCTGCTTGGCTTGGCCAAGCAAGCATATATTTTTAGTAGTAAGAGGGGCAAGAAGCTGCTGCTAGACTACTCTGTCAAGGGCCTTCTGGAGAACAAAAGCTTTGGGCAGTTGAAATCTAACTATCCCATACTCATCTGCACTGCCATTTGCTGTCAGGAGGCCCCCATAAACATTAGAAAGTCTGCTTGTACTACTGAAATTGGTGGGTTCAGCAGACATAAATCTAATGTGTAAGGCCAGTTTCAGTTTGTCAAATGCACAACAGATCAAAGGCTTTTGAAAAACTGTATTTAGGGCAAGCACTAACATCTTAAAAATTCAGGAACCCCTGCAAGTTACTAGAATGCCAATACAGATCAATAAAGTGTTTTCCATGATATCTACTGTATATATTGTGGTAAGGTGCAGGGGGCCGTCGTGGATGGCAGGTATGTGTCACCGAGGTTCATAGCCTCGGTGAGGTAAGAGCCGTTTTTGTTGATGTCAGCAGCAGCTAGTGCTACTGACATAGCTGTTAAATAGCATGGCTGCAAAGCCGATCCGGGCCGGCTCTTACCGGGAGCAGCTAAAGTGTAGGGTGGGTGGCTGCTCCCCACGACCCAGTCCTGGTTTTGGGCTGGGTTTAAAAACACAGCCAGCACCAGCAGGTGGTGTGATTGTCCTGGAGCTGCTGTTGGCTGTGGAATCATTTGAATTTGGGAGTTCACTGGGCTGGAAGCAAGAGCCCAGCAAGGAGGAGTGCAGACGGCCTGGAAGCCTGACGTCGACTGTCTTGCGGCTGGACTGACAGCCAGGTGTGAATCCGCACCTAAACCTCCCAGGTGACTGGAACCTGTATTTGACTTTTTGTTTTGCCTCACGTTTTTCTGCTGGGTGTGAATTAACCCCAAGTGACTGTATGCTGTTTATGTTGTGCAAGTGTGAATTAAACACTGTTTGCTGCACTTACTGGACTCCTTTTGCCTCTGTACTGCACCCGCACCGCTATCTACCAGAGCGACTCCCCACATTTGGTGGAGAATGCGGGCATGCGCAGTGAGGCTGGCGTGAACGTCGAAAATTTTTGTTTGTGCTGGGCACGACTGGATGTCCTATATTAGGCCGGCAAAGTTGCAGCCTGTGTTCCCTGACACAATGGAGGCGGTTGTAAAAGCCCTTGTGGAGGCTAACTTGCAACACCGGGACCAAACCCTAACCAGGGCCTGGGAAAGTGTCGTAATAATTGATGGTAAACCCCAGAAACCTGGGGCTGAATTAATGTTTCCGCGATTCATTGTTCTTCAGGATATGTTGTATCGGGTGAACCAAATCCGAGGTGAGCCTGTTGAACAGTTGGTGGTGCCCACAGCGTATCGCAAGCTGGTCATGGAGCTTGCCCACCAACATGTTCTTGGGGGACACCTGGGGTGGCAGAAAACGCAGGACCGCATACTGCAGCGGTTTTATTGGCCCAGTGTGTTCAAGGAGGTAGAAAATTATTGTAAGTCCTGTCCCACCTGTCAGATAAATAGCCCCCAGCCACATTTCCGTAGTCCTCTGGTACCTCTTCCAATTATTGAGGTCCCGTTTGAGCGAATCGCTATGGATCTAATTGGGCCTGTACCAAATTCTGCCAGGGGCCACCAACACATTCTGGTAGTTCGACTATGCCACTCGATATCCGGAGGTGGTGCCTCTGCGACATACCTCAGCTAAGCTCATTGCCAAAGAGTTGATGGAAATGTTTTCCCGTGTGGGCCTGCCAAAAGAGGTTCTGACAGACCAAGGGACCCCTTTTATGTCCAAAGTTATGAGGGAACTGTGTAAATTATTGCGCATAAAGCAATTGCGGACGTCCGTTTACCATCCGCAAACGGACGGTCTTGTCGAAAGGTTTAACCAAACTTTAAAAAATATGTTAAAAAGGGTGGTGTCTAGAGATGGGAAGGACTGGGATCTGCTTCTGCCCTATCTCATGTTCGCAGTGCGAGAGGTGCCCCAGGCCTCTACTGGGTTCTCGCCCTTCGAACTGCTTTATGGCAGACACCCTCGGGGCCTGTTGGATATCGCCAAGGAAGCGTGGGAACAACAGCCTGTCCCCCACAAAAGTGTCATTGAGTATGTCACCCAGATGCAGGAACGGATGGAGAGGGTGTTGCCGCTGGTCCGGGAGCATATGGAGGCAGCGCAACAAGCCCAGAGTAGGGTGTATAATCGTCAGACTAGAGTGCGGGACTTCAATCCAGGAGATCGGGTTTTGGTTCTGGTACCCACCCTTGACAACAAGTTCCTAGCTAGGTGGCAGGGCCCCTATGAGGTGATTGAGAAGGTAGGGAAGTAAATTACAAGGTACACCAGCCAGGGCGGCGCAAGCCGGAGCAGGTGTACCACGTGAATTTACTAAAGCCGTGGAAGGATAGGAACACGACCGACGACAACAGCCCCGGCCAGGGCTTCTGGGTGAGAAGGGTCCAGCCCCACAGTTCGAGGCCTGCGAGCGGTAGCCACGGTAAAAATTGCAGACAGCCTGTCTTCCAAACAAGTTCAGGAAGTCAGGGAGTTCATCAGTCGGAACACGGATGTGTTCTCGGACCTCCCTGGTCGCACGTCTCTCATCCAACATGACATCGTCACTGAGCCTCAGGCCAAGATCCGGTTAAAACCATACCGGGTACCCGAGGCTCGGCGACGGGCCATCGCGGAGGAAGTGCAATTAATGTTGAAGCTTGATGTCATTGAGGAGTCGAAAAGTGAGTGGGCCAGTCCCATAGTTCTAATACCCAAGCCGGATGGGACGTTGCGGTTCTGCAACGATTTTCGCAGAGTTGAATGAAGTGTCCAAGTTCGATGCGTATCCCATGCCCGGGTAGACGAGCTTGTTGAGAATTTAGGGCAAGCCCGTTATTTTCTGTGCTAGACCTCACTAAAGGATACTGGCAAGTACCCTTAACGGAGGCGGCCAAGGAAAAAACAGCTTTGTTACCCGCAGGGCCTGTATCATTACAAGGTGTTACCCTTTGGCCTGCATGGCGCCCCGCCACCTTCCAAAGGTTAATGGATATAGTACTGCGACCTCATCGTCGGTGCGCTTCGGCCTACTTAGATGATGTAATCATCCACAGCACCGACTGGGAAAGCCATTTGCCCAAAGTGCAGGCGGTAGTGGATGGCCTGAGGAAAGCTGGTCTAACCGCCAATCCAAAGAAGTGTGCGATTGGGTTGGAAGAGACCAAATACCTGGGATATGTAATTGGGCGGGGAGTCATCAAGCCGCAGGTAACTAAAGTAGAAGCCATACGTAACTGGCCCCGACCGGTCACTGCCAGGCAGGTAAAGTCCTTCTTGGGAATTGTAGGGTACTACATGCGGTTTGTGCCCCACTTTGCCACAATAGCAGCGCCGTTGACAGACCTGTTGAAGGGGCGAAGGTCTGGGAAGGTTAGCTGGAGTGAGAAGGCGGAGGAGGCTTTCTCTGCTCTGAAGTCGGCCCTGTGTGGGTCCCCGGTTTTGGTGACGCCCGACTTCAAGAGAGAATTTGTGGTACAGACCGATGCCTCTGAAGTGGGCCTCGGGGCTGTACTCTCTCAGGAAATCAATGGGGAGGAGCATCCCGTGGTTTTCCTGAGTCGCAAACTCACCCCAGCCGAGACCAGGTACAGTATAGTGGAGAGAGAGTGCCTGGCCATCAAGTGGGCACTAGAGTCTCTCCGCTATTACCTGTTAGGGAGGAGGTTCCGTCTGGTGACCGACCATTCCCCTCTCAAGTGGATGAGCCAGGCCAAGGAGAGGAATGCTCGGGTCACCAGGTGGTTCCTTTCCTTACAAAATTTCAAGTTTTCAGTAGAACATAGGGCAGGCCGCTTGCAGGGTAATGCAGATGCCCTTTCCCGCGTCCACTGCCTCACATGTGTCCACCCCCTCAGGGTTGAACAAAGGGGGGTATGTGGTAAGGTGCAGGGTGCCGTCGTGGATGGCAGGTATGTGTCACCGAGGTTCATAGCCTCGGTGAGGTAAGAGCCGTTTTTGTTGATGTCAGCAGCAGCTAGTGCTACTGACATAGCTGTTAAATAGCATGGCTGCAAAGCCGATCCGGGCCGGCTCTTACCGGGAGCAGCTAAAGTGTAGGGTGGGTGGCTGCTCCCCACGACCCAGTCCTGGTTTTGGGCTGGGTTTAAAAACACAGCCAGCACCAGCAGGTGGTGTGATTGTCCTGGAGCTGCTGTTGGCTGTGGAATCATTTGAATTTGGGAGTTCTCTGGGCTGGAAGCAAGAGCCCAGCAAGGAGGAGTGCAGACGGCCTGGAAGCCTGACGTCGACTGTCTTGCGGCTGGACTGACAGCCAGGTGTGAATCCGCACCTAAACCTCCCAGGTGACTGGAACCTGTATTTGACTTTTTGTTTTGCCTCACGTTTTTCTGCTGGGTGTGAATTAACCCCAAGTGACTGTATGCTGTTTATGTTGTGCAAGTGTGAATTAAACACTGTTTGCTGCACTTACTGGACTCCTTTTGCCTCTGTACTGCACCCGCACCGCTATCTACCAGAGCGACTCCCCACATTATACAGTTGCTAAATATACATCATAGACATAAACATAGTTGGTAAGAGTGAGAAAAGATACAACCTTTCATGTTATACTGTTGATCAAGAGGAAGGCAAAAAACAAAATGGAGGAGCTCCATTTATACAAGCAGGCAAATCACACGAGTTTGTGAGTATTCGCGTGTTTGATTTTTAAGTGTGTGTTTGTATTAAGTGTGTGACTTTAGATTAAGTGACTTCAGATTCAGGGACTTTAGTGGGGGACTTCAGTAAATCAGTTTCTTATCACTGCATTATATAGTATTTTTCTCTTTTCTTGAGTAATCCCCATTTAGTATGTGTTCCATTATTGACAACACAGTCCCGTGCACATCTTATCTAATGTATGCAATCCTGGAACAGCCATTTGAGGGTGCATATCTTTGTTCAAAATGTGAGCAAATTGCCCGTTTGGAATCGCACCTCGAGTATCTAACCGAGTGAGTTTCAACACTAAGAGGCGTTAACAATTTGGAAAAGAGTTTGCTGCTCACTGAGCAAGCACTGTATGGGGTAGATGTGGGGGAGGGTAGTAGTGAGGAGGCTGAAGAAAAGTGAGGTAGCTAGCTGGATAACAGTTAAAAAGCAGGGTAGAGGGAAAAGTGCCAGGGAGGCCAGCTCTGATCTGACACACCCCAACAAGTTTGCAAGGTTGGCAGATGAGTGGGATGACAGTTCAGAGAGAGCACTGCTGCAGCCAGACACTTCCTCTGCCAGTCAGGGGAATGTCAGCTCCAGTAAGCAGGGGACAAGTAGAGCAGGGCGGCCAGACAGGTGCTCGTAGTGGGAGACTTAATTATTAGGGGTACAGATAGGGCAATCTGTCACAAAGACCGGGATCGTCGAACGGTGTGTTGCCTTCCTGGCGCTCGAGTTCGACACATCGCGGATCGGGTTGACAGATTACTGGGAGGGGCTGGAGAAGATCCAGCGGTCATGGTCCATATTGGAACCAATAATAAAGTTAGAGGTAGGTGGCGCATCCTTAAAAATGATTTTAGGGATTTAGGTCAAAAGCTTAGGGCAAGGACCTCAAAGGTAGTATTTTCTGAAATACTACCTGTACCTCGAGCCACACAAGAAAGGTAGCGGGAGATTAGGGAGGTTAACAAGTGGCTCAAGAACTGGTGTAGGAAGGAGGGTTTTGGGTTCCTGAAGAACTGGGCTGACTTTTCTGTTGGCTACAGGCTCTATCGTAGGAATGGGCTGCCCCTCAATAGGGAAGGGGCAGCTGTGTTGGGGAGAAGATGGCTAGAAGGTTGGAGGAGTGTTTAAACTAGGGACTGAGGGGGACAGAAATTACATTATAGGATGGGAAGGGACTGGGGGAGGAATGGCAGGAGGGACTAGAACAGTTCAGAAGGAAAGGTGTACGGTAATAAATATACATAAACCTCTTAAATATATGCAGGGCCGGCGCGTCCTATAGGCTGACTAGGCAGTAACGTAGAGTGCCTAGTCAGCCGCCCGAGCGCGCTATATAGAGCCTCTGGCGGCTGCAGCACTGCCCGGGCTGGCGCGTCCATGAGGGCACACCGCCCGGGCGCAGCATGAAGAGGGAGTGACAGGAGGGAAGCGCTCAGCGTGGCCAAGCCCTGTATGGTCCACGGGTACAGGGAGCATCTGTCTCCTGTACCCGGCCGGACTGACATGAAGTGCGCACTTCCTGTCAGTCCGCCCGGGTACAGGAAACTAAAGCTCCTGTACCCGTGGACCATACAGCGCTCGGCCACGCTACACTAGCGGTAGCGGAGGGAGGGGGGGAGAAAGAGAATGAAAAGGGGAGGGGGACAAGGGGACAAGAATCACAAGGGGGACAAAGAGAATGACAAGGGGAGGGGGAGAGAATGACAAGGTGGGGAAGAGTGACACAAAAAGGAAAGAGAATAACAAGGGGGGGAAAGAGAATGACAAAGGGGGGGAAGAGAATGACAAGGGGGGGTGAAGAGAATGACAAGAGGCGGAGAGATAGAACTGGCGTTAGTTAAAGGGGTTCTGTAGTTTATTTAAACTGATGATCTATCCTCTGGATAGATCATCAGCATCTGATCGGCGGGGGTCTGACACCCGGGACCCCCGCAGATCAGCTGTTTGAGAGGGCAGCCGCACTGGCAGTAGAGCCCAGGCCTTCTCGCTGTTTACCGCAGGCACAGTGACGTCATGACTAGTATTACTGGCATTGGCGGGGTTAAGCTCTGTTCACTTGAATGAAGCTTAGCCCCACCCAGGCCAATTATACTAATCGTGACGTCACTGGGCCTTCTCAAACAGCTGATCGTGGGGGTCCCGGGTGTCGGACCCCTGCCGATCAGATGCTGATGATCTATCCAGAGGATAGATCATCAGTTTAAATAAGCTGCAGGACCCCTTTAATATGGCAGATCATATGGGTGGGGCATTGTGATGTCACATGGGGGAGGGGGGGGGGCAAACTTTTCTTTTGCCTAGGGCGGCAAAAATCCTTGCACCGGCCCTGAATATATGTATACTAATGCCAGAAGCCTGACTAATAAAACTGGGGAACTGAAATTAGTGATGTGTGAGGAGGACTATGACATAGTGGGAATAACTGAGTCATGGTTGGATGATAGCTATGACTGGGCAGTTAATGTACAAGGTTACAGTCTGTTTAGAAAGGATCGCCAAAACCAGAGAGGGGGAGGGTCTGTCTTTATGTAAAGTCCTGTCTAAAGCCCACAGTCTGAGAAGAAATAAGTGAGAGACATGTGGAGTCACTGTGGATAGAAATACATGGAGGCAAAAACAATAATAAACTACTAATGAGGTTGTTATTATGGGGGACTTCAACTACCCAAATATAGACTGGGAAACTGAAACTTGTACATCTCATAAAGGAAACAGGTTCTTGGCAATAACCAAAGACAATTACCTTTCCCAACTGGTTTAGGACCCGACTAGAGGGGGACCATATTGGACTTAGTATTAACCAATAGACCTGACAGACCAAGAAATGTGCAGGTTGGGGGACACCTAGGAAATAGTGACCATAAAGTAATAACCTTCAAATTATCATTCAAAAGAGTGTTTCTTCAGGGAGGAATAAAAATACCAAACTTCAAAAAAGCTAAATTTAGCCAACTAAGAGAGGCCATAGGCCTAACTAACTGGGACAAAGTCCTCAAAAATAAAAATGCAGCCACAAAATGGGATATTTTTAAAAGCATCCTAAAATCTAATTGTGAGAGGTACATACCTTATGGGAATAAAAGGTTAAGAAACAAGAAGAAACCAATGTGGATAAATAGAACTGTTAAGAGAGCAATAAATGAAAAAAAGAAAGCATTTAAATCACTAAAACAGGAGGGTGGCAAGGAAGCACTAAAAACCTATAAGGAAAAAAATAGAATATGTAAAAAACTAATAAAAGCAGACAAACTAGAGACCGAGAGAATAATTGCCAAAGAGAGCAAAACTAACCCTAAAATGTTCTTCAATTATACAAATGGTAAAAAGTATAAATCTAAAGGTGTCGGCCCTTTACAGTGTGATGAGGGGGAAGTTGCAAAGAGCAATGAGGAGAAAGCAAAGCTATTAAATATTTTTTTCTCCACTGTATTCACTGAAGAAAATAAACTGTCAGATGAAATGTAGAATCTAAAAGTAAATTCCCCATTAAAAGTGCTCTGTCTGATCCAGGAAGAAGTACAGCGGCGTCTTAAAAAGATTAAAATAGATAAATCGCCAGTACCAGATGGCATACACCCCCGTATCCTAAGAGAATTATGTAATGTCATAGCCAGACCCTTATTTCTGATATTTAAGTACTCTATACTGACATGGAGTGTTCCACAGGATTGGCGCATAGCAAATGTGGTGCCAATATTCAAAAAGGGTCCAAAAACAGAGCTTGGAATCTATAGGCCGGTAAGTTTAACCATCGTGGATAAACTATCTTAGAGCACCTCAATGAAAATAAGAAAATAACGCCATATCAGCTTGGTTTCATGATCGGTCATGTCAAACTAATTTTATCAGTTTCTATGAGGAAGTAAGTTCTAGAATTGACAGCGGCGAATCAATGGTTGTTGTATATCTGGACTTCTCCAAAACATTTGACACTGTACCGCATAAAAGACGAAGGTTTGACGAAACGTGTGTCGGGGTTGGCGCCATCCTGGAGGGAACACAGCATGGGTAACTGGTCTTTGTCTCTTTGATTATTATATGAATTTTTGCACTTGCACTTTATTGTTTACCTTGCACTTATATATTTGGACAATTTTTTGAACAGTTTATCCGCTGTGTTCTTCTTCCAGTTGATGTCGCTTTTTCCCTGCGCTTTTAGTATATAAAATGAGACTGCTCGGACTGGGAGAAAATGTCTGCATGTAGGTAAGTAAGTGTCTCAGTAATAGAAAACAGAGGGTGGTTATTAATGGTACACACTCAGACTGGTGGTACAAAAGTGCAACGTTTCGGGCAGTCAAGGTGCCCTTCATCAGGCTAGGTAACACGCTGTTGAGGAGCGGAAGAGCCAGCATCTTCCGCTCCTCAACAGCGTGTTACCTAGCCTGATGAAGGGCACCTTGACTGCCCGAAACGTTGCACTTTTGTACCACCATGTCCGGCTAAATTAATAAAATACTCAGCATATAAACCTTGGAGTGCTGTCTCATCTATTTGAAGACTTATCCAGTTCCACTAGGTGGAGAGTGGAACTACCTGTGACGTGCACCCACACCGGTCAGAAAAAGACGTTACCTACACACTCAGACTGGGTCACGGTCACTAGTGGAGTACCTTAGAGGTCAGTACTGGGCCCTATCCACTTCAATATATTTATTAATGATCTTGTAGAAGGCCTGCACATTAAAATATAAATTTTTACAGATGACACTAAACTGTGTAAAGGAATTGACACGGAAGAGGACAGTATACTGCTACAGATTAGGTTTGAGCATGAGGCTTGGGCAGAGAAGTGGCAGATGAGGTTTAACATTGACAAATGTAAGGTTATGCACATGGGAAGGAATAATGCAAGTCACCCGTACATACTAAATGGTAAAACACTGGGTAACACTGACATGGAAAAAGACCTAGGGATTTTAGTGAACAGCAAACTAAGCTATGAGACTATGGAACTCTCTGCCTGAGGAGATGGTGATGGTTAGTTCACTAAAAGAGTTCAATAGGGGCCTGGATGTATTTCTGGAGTGTAATAATATTACAAGATATAGCTACTAGAGATGGGTCGTTCATCCAGGGAGTTATTCTGATTGCCTGGTTGGAATAGGGAAGGAATTTTTTTCCCCTTAAGTGGGGAACATTGCCTTCTACCTCATAGTTTTTTTTTTTTGCCTTCCTCTGGATCAACTTGCAGGATAACAGGCTGAATTGGATGGACAAATGTCTTTTTTTGGCCTTATATACTATGTTGCTATGTAAATGAATCTTGTCTGAAATAAAGGTAGCTTCAGGGAATGTATGTTGTGGCATATGGCAGCTTTCACTGTACATATGAAAAGCAAAGAATGGCTGACTGCCTGGGATAACTCTGAAGGATTTCTGTTCCTTAGTATTAAGGCTTTGCTTTTCTGTCCGTCTGGGATTGCTATAGAAAAGTTTAATCATCTGGCTGCTATTTCACTGCCTGAGGCAAATGTAGCTTTTTATCATTCAGTCTCTGAGTGTCACCCCTTACTATCAGTTGTGCAGTTCCTGGGGTCTGGGATAAGAAAACTGATTTCTTTATTCTCGAGATCTGAAGGATGCATGAGAAGATTCCCAGTTCCAGTGAATGCATGAATCACTTTAAAATCGTGAAATCCTATCGTACACGTTTACATGAAAACGTCTGATTAAGATAGCTGGTTGTTGGCTTTTGTGAAAAGCGTTTGACTCGATACGGGTTGGTATGGAATGATAAATATATGGGGATATGAATTTAATTCTGCTGCAGGACTCAGAGAAAGCCTCAGAGAGTTGTAATGGGCGGCAGGGATTTTCTAACCCAAATGCACAAAGTAATCTCTGAAGTTAATCACTGTGGTACGATTTGCTGCTCAAATAGCCTGAGAATGTGCTCACACTTGCATTCTGAAAATAACACAGATCTCTTGTTCTATGTGCCCTATGTAGGCATACGCAGTGTCAGCAGAAAAGAAAGCAATATTAGCCATGAGTGTGCACTGCAAGACTGTGCCCATTGAGGTCCTGTTCAAAATTCCAGAGTAGCTAAGAAATACTTTTGGTAAAAATGTAAAGAAATTGAATCTTTATGGTACGACCACATGGAGCGACTGTGTTGCGCTTGGGATGTGGTTGCTGTACCACCGGCCGTACAAGCCACAGTGGCAACCTATTTATTAATGATGATCACATGTATTATTTTGTCTCCATTGTTGATTTGTCATACTCTTATTCATTTGTTTTAAGGTTCAAAGGACATCTGTCAGCAGATTTGTACCTATGAAACTGGCTGACCTTTCACATGTGCTCTTGGCAACTGAAGACATCTGTGTTGGTCCCATGTTTATATGTGCCCACATTGCTGAGAAAAATGATGTTTTATTATATGCAAATGAGCCTCTAGAAGCAATGGGGGCATTGTCGTTATACCTAGAGCCTCAGCTCTCTCTGCAACTGTCTCCCCCTCTCTACTTTGATTGACAGGGCCAGGTATTATGATGTTTACACTGTCTGACTCTGTCAATCAATGTGGAGAGGGCATGGCAGTTGCAGAGAGAGCAGATCCTCTAGATGTAATGGTAATGCCTCAGTTGCTCCTAAAGGCTCATTTGCATATAATAAAGCTTTCATTTTCTCAGCAGTGCTGGCACATGTAAACATGGGACCAATACAAATGTCTTCAGCTGTTGAGCACACCCGCAGCAGTTCAGCTAGTTTCATAGGTACAAATCTGCTGACAAGATAGTATGTCATGAATTCAAAGATTAAATATACACCTAACCAATACATTTTTGACAATTTTAGAGGAATACAAGCTCTCCTTGATGCCACAATGTTGGGCAAATACATTTTTATATAAACACATTCTTATTTCTGTAATTTCATAGTCACACACTGGGCTGGTCAGGGCCAATTTTAGTTTCTCTGCTGCCTGTGGAGAAAATTGAAATGACTCTATGACATATCAAAAGTTTTCTGAAAGCTCAGTGACCCTTTACAGCATAATTGTAAATTTGGATTTCTTTGTCAAAGTGTATAACTTTACATTCAGCTTTAAGAAAATGTGTCATGGATATATGGATTGAATAGAAACCTAACCAAGAAGTTGTGAACAATTTCAGAGGAGTAGGATCTCTCCTTGATGCCACAATGTTGGACAAATAATATATTTTTATAGACAAAAACATTCTTATTTCTGTAATTTCATAGTTACAAACTGGGCTGGTCAGGGCTGTTTCTAGATTCTTTGTTGCCTGAGATGAAAATTGAAATGGCACCCTTCCTAACCATGCCAAATTCTCGATCTCACTCCTCCCCCCAGCCCTACTGCTAAAGACATAGTTAGATGGACATTACATACAGGAAAATTCAGCACTAAATACTTCTTATATCCAGTGATATCTACTCTGATGTAGATGTTATCTTTCCTTATCTTCTCCATTGGGAGAAGAGCACCATCATGATATCTTTCAGCCACGTCTTCCACACACACATTATAGGCTCCTCTTTTCCATCCTACTACTCCTCTTGGTGCCCCAACATTGTTGTTCTGCTTCTATATTGAATACCGTGCTCACTGTGCTCTCCAATTCTCCCAATCACCCTACTGCAGAAATAATAGTGCCATACAGATAGTCGCCCATAGCAATAGCGCTCACCAAAGTCCCCAAAACAGTAATTCCCTTACAGAGTGTCCTCCTTAGTAATTGTGCCCCCTACAGTGCCCCAACAGCAATAATGCTCCCCAAGAGTACTTCCATTGGTAGCAGAACCCTAAATATTGTGGCCAATAATGATAATGGCCCAGAGAGCCCCCAGTAAAAATAAAGTTCCCCCTAAAGTGTCCCCTGTAGTAATAAGCTCCCTTATCCCACCTTCAGCAGTAATAAGGGACCCTATATTGCCCTCCGTAGTAATAAGGAAACTCTATAAGGCACCCCAATGGCCCCCTTAATAGAAATGTCACTCTATAGGACAATACTATAGAACACCCAGTAGTAATAAGACCCCTATAGTGTCCCCAGTAGTTATAATGCTCCCCACATTGCCCCTAGTATTTATAATGTCCCCCCTACAGTGCCCCAGTAGATATAATCCTCCCTGCAGTGCACCCAGCAATTATAATACCCCAGCTCCTCCAACTTAGAGGCCCATGTAAATAACATAATTTCCCTTTCCTCCACCATTCTCCAACATACAGTCTGATGTAAGAAACACCACACCGTCCATTCAGCTCCCTCAAAGATACAGTCTCATGTAATTAACATAATTTCTCTCCTGTCAGCCCCAAAATACAGTCCTATGTAAGAAATATTACACTTTCACTCCAGCCCCCCAACATACAGTCCCATGTAGGAAACATATCTCCCCTGCCTACAGTCCCCTCTAACACTGCACTCGCTGCTACAGTGCTGTGGTGGAGGAGGAGGCCAGAGACAAATCAGGAGCTAATGAGCTTGTGGCCTGCAGCCCCTGGAGCTCACTGCAGGAGCGGAGAAGCTATGAGAGAGGATCGATAGGCACCTCTCTTCCTGAAATTTAGCAGGACAAGTGAAGAGTGGTGGCAGCTGCAAAGGGAGCAGGCTAGCAGCAGTAAGCTAGTTCAAGCTCTATGCCCTCCTCCTTAGCAATGACTCTATTAGTGCAGGTGACCGTGACCTATGATCAGATCACTGGTCAGCTGCATTGATAGAGTCAGTGCTACAGAGGAAGGCAGATAGCAGGAACTAACTAGCCTGCCATGCCACCTGTGGATTGAGGAGGAGACATCTGCCAGTTTGTGTAAATTTCGCGCCAATGCCGCCCCCTCAAAGAAACGACAAGATTCTCCTCTTGCCTCGTAGCAAAAGTGGTCCTGGGGCCAGATTTAGAAAAAAGTATGGCTCTAGTCAAATTTTAAAGTAGTGCGTCATTACAGAAGGGGTTTTCTATTTTCCTAAAGTGATGGCATATCACTAGGATATGCCACTGTGATACTCAAGTCAGGAGTATGCTATTTATAGGTAGTGATGTTGCGAACATAAAATTTTCCATTGGCGAACGCGGACTTCCGCAAATGTTCGCGAACCGGCGAACTGCCGTAGACTTCAATAGGCAGGCGAATTTTAAAACCCACAGGGACTCTTTCTGGCCACAATAGTGATGGGAAAGTTGTTTCAAGGGGACTAACACATGGACTGTGGCATGCCGTAGGGGGATCCATGGCAAAACTCCCATGGAAAATTACGTAGTGGTCGCAGAGTCGGGTTTTAATCCAAAAAGGGCATAAATCAACTAACATTCCTAAATTGTTTGGAATAACGTGCTTTAAAACATCCAGTGTGTGTATACGATCATGTATGATGTTGTATCGATCAGGTAGTGTAAGGGTTACGCCCGCTTCACAGACATTGACAGATCAAACTCCCCTTTTAATGCACCACAAACAACCGCAAACAGTCCATTTGCACAACCGCAAACTCCCCATTTGCACAAGGTTGGATACCAAGCTAGCCATGTCCCGGTGATGTCATTGAAGGTTTCTTCCTCCACCCAGCCACGTACAACACCAAGGGTCCCAGAAAGGTGAATTGAATTGATTTTTCGAACGGGGAGATGGTTAAAAAAAACGCTGTCTGCCTCCCCTTTGTTTTAATCCACGGTCACTGCGTCTGCGCTGTGCAATTTACTCTCACACCCGATATGAGTGTTATTTTCTGTAGTTCTCTTCTCATCAGTTTAATCCCTGTTACGTCCCCAATCTGGGGTCTATTTATTGAATTGATTTTTCGAACGGGGAGATGGTTAAAAAACACTGGCTCCCTCCCCTTTGTTTTAATCCACTGTCACTGCGTCTGTGCCGTGCAATTTACTCTCACACCCGATATGAGTGTTATTTTCTGTAGTTCTCTTCTCATCAGTTTAATCCTTGTTACGTCCCCAATCTGTGGTCCATTTATTGAATTGATTTTTCGAACGGGGAGATGGTTAAAAAAAACGCTGTCTCCCTCCTCTTTGTTTTAATCCACAGTCACTGTGTCTGCGCCGTGCAATGTACTCTCACACCCGATATGAGTGGTGTCTTAACTAGTACTATTCCTATCAGTTTAATCCCTGTTACATCCCATATCAGGGATTGCCTTTTGTGAAAAAAAATTTAGGCCGGGTACCTTCGACTGCCTTCACAGTGACAGATCAAACTCTCATACACCAAACTGAATGGATTTTAGGAACCGGGAGATGGATAAAGCAGCTTGGTCGGTCCTCTTACTCCCAAATTGGGGCACTGCGCGTGCACAGAGCAATGTGCTGTGACACCCTATATGAGTGGTGTCTAAACTAGTACTATTCCTATCAGTTTAATCCCTGTTACGTACCCTATCCGGGGACGTGTGTCAAATTTATTAACCATTATCGAATTAACGAACCATTAAGACATCATGAAATAATTTAGTTCTGAGCTCTGTACTTGCTTTGTATTGGAATTGATGGGGATTTTTTTAATTGTCTGCTTTATTTCTAATAAACTATTAAGAGACTTTATTATGATTTTTTTATTTTATGTATTAAAAACCCATACAACTTAAAAAAAAAAAAGGTAAATTTATGTTTTTTTTAATGAAATATTATCTAGCCGATCGCTTTTGGTCTGACCAGAATGAAGCAACAGCCTTATCATCTGGGGTGTGGCAACATTGCCAACACACTCATAGAGGTGATGATTGCTTCATTGTGATACGCAAGCCCCTTCACCACAACAAGGTAACGATCATGAAGGGGAATTGACACTTGTATGTGCCTTTTTTTGTTTTTGTTTTGTTTTTGCAGCCACAGTGCTGCACCATAGCACAGAAAAATTAGGCATGTACACATGCCTGAAAAATAATGGCATTGTTGCAGCCGCTGTTGTAGCAGCGGTCAATAAAGTGACTAAAACATTGCGGCTTGAAACCTAGTTGGTGGCGGAGAATTCACGAAAGTCATCCGTTATGCAAACATTAAATAAAGCAGCGTGGGGACCATTTTGAGGCCAAGGCATGTCATCAGGCCTTTTGTTAGTCAAACGACAGCATGAAAGACCCCATTTGCACAAGGTTGGATGCAGAGCTACTCATTTCCTGTTCCTCGTCCTCACTGATGTCATTGACGGTCTGTTCTTCCCCCAAGCCACGTACAACACCACGGGTCCCAGATAGGTGACAACAACGAGCACCCTGGGGTGCCTGCTGTGGTTGGTCTTCCTCCTCCTCAAAGCCACATTCCTCCTCTGACTCCTCTTCCTCATACTCCTCTTCCAGCGTTGCCGCCGGTCCGGCAAGCGATGATGACAAGGCTGTTTCTGGTAGTGATGGTGACCACAACTCTTCCTCTTCACGCTCATCTACAGCCTGATCCAGCACTCTTCGCAGGGCACGCTCCAGGAAGAAAACAAATGGGATGAGGTCGCTGATGGTGCCTTCGGTGCGACTGACTAGGTTTATTACCTCCTCAAAAGGATGCATGAGCCTACAGACATTGCGCATGAGCGTCCAGTAACGTGGCAAAAAAATTTCCAGCTCTCCAGAGGCTGTCCTAGCACCCCATCATACAAATACTCGTTGACGGCTTTTTCTTGTTGGAGCAGGCGGTCGAACATTAGGAGTGTTGAATTCCAACGTGTCGGGCTGTCGCAAATCAATCGCCTCACTGGCATGTTTTTTCGCCGCTGTATTTCGGAAAAGTGCGCCATGGCCGTGTAGGAACGCCTGAAATGGCCACACAACTTCCTGGCCTGCTTGAGGACATCCTGTAAGCCTGGGTACTTAGACACAAAGCATTGTACGATGAAATTCAACACATGTGCCATTTTCTTACCCATTTATATCCTGCCCTTTCCCTCCACCCCCCCCTCTTCATATATTTATAGTCAATCCAAAAAAAGCAACATCTTAATTCCTGCCAATCACTCATTTGCCCCCTTAATAAAAAGTAAAATATTCAAAATAAATGATCTAGGACCTACTGTAATAGCAAACTACTGATGTAATTGAGCTTTGAAAGTACATTAAGGTACATAGCTATTATATAATAGAGTGGGGTATAGATGCTATTATACAATATAGAGTACATGGGATATAGGGCCCCTACAGAAGACAAATAAATAACTAAAAATCAATAAATAATTAAAAAGGCTGTAGAATATTGCATAACTATGTCATGTATCCATACTGTACCAATAAATATGGCCAATTGATATAAGGTTGAATTGTATTTGGAATATATACCTTATGCTATAGAATAGTAATTGCTTCACAAAATGTCTGAATTAAATAAATGTTACTGGCAATTAATAAAAATATAAAGTAACATAGTAACATAGTAACATAGTATATAAGACCGAAAAAAGACATTTGTCCATCCAGTTCGGCCTGTTTCCTACAAGTTGATCCAGAGGAAGGCAAAAAACCCCTGTGAGGCAGAAGCCAATTTTCCTCACTTAAGGGGAAAAAAAAATTCCTTCCCGACTCCAATCAGGCAATCAGAATAACTCCCTGGATCAACGACCCTCTCTAGTAGCTATAGCCTGTAATATTATTACACTCCAGAAATACATCCAGGCCCCTCTTGAATTCCTTTATTGTACTCACCATCACCACCTCCTCAGGCAGAGAGTTCCATAGTCTCACTGCTCTTACAGTGAAGAATCCTTTTCTATGTTTGTGTACAAACCTTCTTTCCTCCAGACGCAGAGGATGTCCCCTTGTCACAGTCACAGTCCTGGGGATAAATAGATGATGGGACAGATCTCTGTACTGACCCCTGATATATTTATACATAGTTATTAGATCTCCCCTCAGTCGTCTTTTTTCTAAAGTGAATAACCCTAATTTTGATAACCTTTCAGGGTACTGTAGATCCCTCATTCCAGTTATTACTTTAGTTGCCCTCCTCTGAACCCTCTCCAGCTCTGCTATGTCTGTCTTGTTCACAGGAGCCCAGAACTGTACACAGTACTCCATGTGTGGTCTAACCAGTGATTTGTAAAGTGGTAGGACTATGTTCTCATTATAAAGGAATATAAAAAATACAATATATATATATAAAATATAAAAAATAAAAAAATAAAAAATGAGCAATGCAGTACTGTGTATTTTTCATAAAATAATGTGGGAATTTTTAAAAAATCATGACAGTTTAATTAGGGCAGTACTATGAGAATCCTATTATCATAAAATAAACTTTTAGGAATACATGAATGAACATTTAAGGCAAGGATTATGCGGCCCCAATTTATCAAGTGCTTCATTGCACTGGAGGATGAACTAATATCCATGAGTAGTTCTCTGTTGTCAGTGACGGATCCCTAATGCAGCGTTCGATTGGTTTGGTCTGGTGGAGATGAGCGGTAATCGATTGGAGCAGTCTGAAGATTGGGAGTGGAGGTGCAGCTGGGTAATGTAAAGGTGCATAAAAGGACGTCACTGGGAGCGCGCGGCACACTAGTATAGCCCCAACTCCCCTGACGAAGCCGCAGCAGCGGTGAAACATGTCGGGAGGGGTTATAGTGTGCCATATCTTTTAGACAGGGCAAATTCGGATCAGACAAAAAATGAGGACATAATAGATCCACCGCATGTTTAGAATAGGTAGGTGTGGAGTTGTTGGGAGCAACATGTGCAGCAGCAGTCCTATTTAGTAGTTACAACACGTGCAGCAGCAGTCAGAAATGTCTGCGCAGTAAACCAAACAGACATTGAGCGTGATTGAGTGGCCAATGTGTGCATAGTTAAATTGGCAACAATGTGTTGGATGTATGAGAAGTGCTACATGAGCGCCTGTCAGTGATTTGTGAATACTAACAAACACTGGGCTGAGTGAATTGCTGACACTGTGTTGCAAGGAGTTAAGCAGTAGTTACACACTGTTTAATACACAAAAGGAAGTGTACCAACTGCTGCATACACCCAACCTATTTGGAATGGCCCAAATGAGCTACCTGAATAAAGTCATTAATAATATGTATTGAGATCAATAACCCATAGTGCCGAATCTAGTATACCCCATAAGTGGGTGACTGGATTAAGGTGGATAACAAGTGAAAAATAACTATATTATCCCCTGATGCCCTGATAGTTTTAAAACAATTTTTCTTTTCTTATGTCGTTTTTGTAGTTTATAAATAAAAGTTACGTTTTAATAATACTAGTCAGGACGCCCTAAAAGGGTTTGCGGTCGTAAAGACCTTTGTGAAGTGTATATAATGTGCCATTCACGGCACATGTGACAACTTGCCCAAATTCAATGCCGACAACAAATTTGTTCCATTGTCACACACCACTTTGCCGATCTCCAGTTGGTGCGGGGTCAGCCACTGATCCACCTGTGCGTTCAGGGCAGACAGGAGTGCTGGTCCTGTGTGGCTCTCTGCTTTCAGGAAAGTCAACCCCAAGACAGCGTCACACTGTCGTATCTGGGATGTGGAATAGCCCCTGGGGAGCTGGGGGGATTCAGTTGATGTGCAGCCAGACGCCGCAGCAGAAGAGGAATCAGCTGAGGAGGATATCGAAGAGGATGGAGTAGGAGTAGAGGAGGTGGCAGTAGGCCTGCCTGCAAGTCGCAGGTTGACCCAATGCGCAGTGTACGTGATATACCTGCCCTGACCGTGCTTTGCAGACCAGGTGTCAGTGGTCAGATGGACCCTTGCCCCAACACTGTATGCCAGAGATGCCATGACTTCCTTTTCAATAACATAGTAGAGGTTTAGGATTGCCTTTTTTGAAAAAAAATTTCGTCCGGGTACCTTTCACTGTGGTGTCCCAATAGGGACAAATTTTTTGAAGGCCTCAGACTCCACCAGCTGGTACGGTAAAAGCTGGCGGGCTAAGAGTTCCGTCAAGCCAGCTGTCAGTCGCCGGGCAAGGGGGTGACTCTGTGACATTGGCTTCTTACACTCAAACATTTCCTTAACAGACACCTGACTGTGGGCAGATGAGATGGAACTGCTGAAGGTGAGAGGCAGAGTAGCGGATGGTTGAGAGAGGGCAAGGAGGACAGCAGTGGCTGACGTGGCTGAAGATGCTGGACCAGGAGGAGGATGGTGGCTTTGAGTTTGTGTGCTGCTTGTACTCATGTGTTAATCCCATTGGCGTTTGTCATGTGAGAATATGTGCCTTCGCAAGCAGTTGTAACGAGGTGGGTGTTGGACTTCCCACGACTCAGTTTCTTTTGGCACAGGTTGCAAATGGCATTGCTGTTATCAGAGGCAGACACACAAAAAAAATGCCACACTGCTGAGCTTTGCAATGACGGCATTCTTGTGGTGGCAACAGCATGCGTTGACTGGCGTGCCGTCTGGCTGACCCTGGGTGCTGATACATGCTGTCTGACTGTGCCACTCGCTCCTTGCGATGACCTCCCCCTGCTTCCAAATTCGTCTCCTCCTCTCTTTCTCCCCTTCTGAACTTTCCCTCTCTTCTTCTCTTTGAGCAGGCACCCACGTGGCATCCGTGGACACATCGTCATCATCAACCGCTTCACTTGTATCTGACACCTCAGCAAAAGAAGCAACATCATCATCATCATCATCATCATCACACTGTACGTCCATGTGTGTAATCCTGCCTGACTGAGACATATCCCTGTAATCTACATCATCTTTCAATAATGGTTGCGCATCACTAATTTCATCCAACTGATGTGTAAATAACTCCTCTGACAGATCAAGTGAAGCAGCTGTGGTGGCTGTGGTGGTAGTGGTGGTGGTGGAGGCGGGCGGGATCGTGGTAACTTGAGAGCAGGTGACCGAAGCTGAGCTGGAGGAGGATGGTGCGTCAAGGTTCTTAGAGGAAGTTGTTGAAGATTGGGTGTCCTGTCTAAGCCAGTCAACTATGTCCTCAGAATTTTTCGGGTTCAGGGTACGTGGCCTCTGAACACTGGGCATTATTCCAGGGCCAGTGGAAATCACAGCAACACGACCACGACAGCCCCTGCGGGGTGGCCTGCCTCTGCCTGTAATTTTTTTTTTAGATAAGTGGTACTACGCGTGCTAGGTACTGTGCCACCCGGTATGAGTGTTGGGCACTAGCAGAGGGCACACTACAGTCTGTGGGCCTGACACACACACACTGGCAGGCAGGCAACTGAAATTAGATAAAAGTGTACAGATAAAGTGCCTTATTTTAAGGCAAAGTCCAGTGCCACACGGTATGATTGATGGGCACTGGCAGTGGGCACACTACAGTCTGTGGAAGTCGGCCTGACACACACTGGCAGCAGGCAAGCAACTGAAATTAGACTAAAGTGTAAAAATTAAATGACTTATTTATTGGCAAGCTACTGTGCCACCCGGTATGAGTGGTGGGCACTGGGAGTGGGCACACTACAGTCTGTAGAAGTCGGCCTGACACACACTGGCTGCAGACAAGCAACTGGAATTAGACTAAAGTGTAAAAATTAAATGCTTTATTTATCGGCAAGCTACTGTGCCACCCGGTATGAGTGGTGGGCACTGGCAGTGGGCACATTACAGTCTGTAGAAGTCGGCCTGACACACACTGGCAGCAGGCAAGCAACTGAAATTAGACTAAAGTGTAAAAATGAAATGCCTTATTTATCCGCAAGCTACTGTGCCACCCGGTATGAGTGGTGGACACTGGCAGTGGGCACACTACAGTCTGTAGAAGTCGGCCTGACACACACTGGCAGCAGGCAAGCAACTGAAATTAGACTAAAGTGTAAAAATGAAATGCCTTATTTATCGGCAAGCTACTGTGCCACCCGGTATGAGTGGTGGGCACTGGCAGTGAGCACACTAAAGTCAGTGGAAGTGGACCTGACACACACTGGCAACAGGCAGGCAACTGAAATTAGATTAAAGTGTAAAAATCAAATGCCTTTTTTTATGCAAAGTCCTGTGCCACCCGGTATGAGTGGTGGGCACTGGCAGTGGGCACACTACAGTCTGTGGAAGTCGGCCTGACACACACTGGCAAGCAACTAACCTTAGATTAAAGGGTAAAAATTAATGCCTTTTTTTTATGCAAAGTCCTGTGCCACACGGTATGAGTGGTGGGCACTGGCAGTGGGCACACTACAGTCTGTGGGACTGCAGCTCCTCACACATGTGCAGGCCAGGCAATTGCAATATATATATGGATAAAAAAAAAAAAAAAAGCAGACTAATGTAGCAGCCCTAAAAAGGGCTTTTTGGGGTGCTGTCAGGACGCTGTCCTTACAGCAGAGATCAGATGAGTCTTTCAGGACTGGAGTGGACACTGAATACACTAGCCTAGCTATCGATTTCCCAATTAAATCAGCAGCAGCTACACTGTCCCTCCTCTCACTAAGACTGCAGCTTCCAAATGAATCTAAAATGGATGCTGTCCAGGAGATGGGAGGGTCTGGGAGGGAGGGTATGCTGCTGATTGGCTGGAATGTGTCTGCTGACTGTGAGGTACAGGGTCAAAGTTTGCTCAATGATGATGTATAGTGGGGGAATGAACATCGCATAATTTCGGCCGCCGCGGCGAATGCGAACAAGCTATGTTCGCCGGGAACTGTTTGCCGGCGAATAGTTCAGGCCATCTCTATTTATAGGTTGGAACAACTGAAAATCTGAAAATCCTTGCTAATGGGTAATAATTACACTTTATAATAGGATTACAAGTTTTACTGTTTTTATTTAAATATTTGGTTAATACTGTGAATTATTATGGAGATGATGAAGATTGCCTTCTCTTGCAGGGAGAAAATTCCAGAAAAAGATGAGAAAAACATTGTGTTTATGCCATGACTGTTATGCTACCGTAAGTCATAGGGAGGGACCTCTTCAGTTAGGAAGGAATGTATCATGGTTGGACGTGCGGTCAGTCTGAAGGTCTCATTCCCTTGCTTACTCTGTGCAGCATCCAATAAGAAGGCAACTGCAATGTGCAATGCCTTCTGATTGGCTGCCATAGGCTAGGTTGCAACATTGCCAAGGCAGGGATGCTGAGGTGAAGCGTTCTGTTATGCTAAGGATAAGGGGCTGGGTACTGCAAGGAGGAAGGAGTGGAATGACATTTGCCATGTAGTACCATTGTGTTGATTGACTGGCTGCAAATTTTATAGGTATGGCTGCAAATTTTACAGGTATGATCGTTTGGTGGGGAGTGTACCAAGTGCTGATTTTTTGTGCTTCTGCAAATACTTAGTAGGACAAAAGCATTGTGCCCCTTTGTGGGCAGGGGCCATTAGCAATTGACCAATTTGCCCCCTTTATACTAACACTTGTTACATAGGTAAAAACATACTGTTCTTATCAATAAATTATAGATCATACATTTTTATATTAATCCTTTCACTACACAGCCTATTTTTATTTTTTTTTTGCATTGCAGACCTTCCAAAAGCCATAATTTATTTATGTTCACATAGCCATATGAGTGTTTGTTTTTTGAGGGACTAATTGTATTTTTTAACAGCACCATTTATTTTACCATACCTTGTATTGGAAAATGGAAATAAAACTCTTTGTGGAGTGTCTGCAGAGCTCTGTGTGGGTTTGTTTTTGCAGGGCGAACTGTTATTTTTATTAGTACTTTTTGGGGTACATACAGTGTATTTAGAAATTCTTCAGACCCTTCCACGTTTGTCACATTTTGTAAGAACTTATATAGACAGGGGCATGTCTTGCCATATCACGTCCAATTAATTGAATTTACCACAGGTGGACTCCAATCAAGGTGTACAGACATCTCAAAGGTGATCAGTTGATCAAGGGAGATAAGAGGTCCTTAGAGCTAAATTTCAAGTTCCATAGCAAAGGGTCTACTCTGAATAATTATGTTCAGTCAAAATTTTTGTTTTTCCTTTTTAATAAATTTGAAAACATTCTGTTTTCACTTTCTCAATATGGCATATTGAGTGCAGGAGAAAACTTTTTTTTTTTACTTTAGCACAAGGCTACAACATAACAAGTGTGAAAAAGTGAAAAGGTCTGAAGACTTTCCAAATGCATGTATATTTTTAAGGGATGTAAATAGAATGTTCAATATACAGTGGTCCCTCAAGTTACAATATTAGTCCTCTTTCACATTTGCGTTGTGAGGATCCGGCGTGCACTTCCGTCGCCGGAAATGCCTGCCGGATCCGTGGCCCCAAGTTGTAGGAAAGTCCAAACTAATAGAAGGCAAGGCAACAATTTATGGGAGGGGCAGGGGCAGAGGCACTTCATAAATGAGGCACAGCCTCAGCCATGGGCGGGCGTTCTCAGGTGCAGGGGGGGGGGGGAGTTTTTATCCCTGACCCAAGCAGCTCACGCGAACAGCAGCTATGCTGAAGTGTGCTTGACTCTTAAGTATGCATGGGCCGCTTGCCCTGAGCCAGCCGCTCCCCTGGGGAACCTTACCAGTAAGAGGGCTGAAGGAGCAACTAGCTTCGGCGCTCCCCTTTTACCGCTCCAGTCCAGCTAGCGACCATCATCCTCTGGCCAGCAGAAATGACTGGTATCTTAGTCCGCAGTCTGTCTCAAGTTGGAGCAGGCAGTAGGGCTCAATAACATTCTTTTGCCTCTGCCAGGGGCAGCAGTTGGCAGTCTGTGAATCTGAGTACAGTCTTTAAAAAAAAAAAATATATAATAATAATTTTAATGCCTGTCGCCAATTTAAGTCTTTCTGGCTTACAGTCATTGATCATTGATATCTGTCGCCTGTTTACTTAATTCAGGCATACGTTATTAATCATCATGTCTGTCGTCTGTCACGTTTCAGGCTTGCGTTTATTAATTATTATTATTGTGTGTCGTCTGTTTTCGTTATTCAGGACACGTTTGTTATTTAACCACTTCAGCCCCCCTAGCTTAAACACCCTTAATGACCAGGCCACTTTTTCCAATTCTGCACTACGCTACTTTCACCGTTTATTGCTCTGTCATGCAACTTACCACCCAAATGAATTTTACCTCCTTTTCTTCTCACTAATAGAGCTTTCATTTGGTGGTATTTCATTGCTGCTGACATTTTTACTTTGTTTGTTATTAATCAAAAATTTTTGCAAAAAAATGACATTTTTTACTTTCTGTCATTTCTATATAAATTTTTCTATAAATTTATTGTTCTACATGTCTTTGATAAACAAATCCAATAAGTGTATATTTATTGGTTTGGGTAAAAGTTATAGCGTTTACAAACTATGGTGCAAAGCAGCTCTGACTTTCTGAGCACCTGTCATGTTTCTTCAGGTGCTAGAATGCCAGGATCGTATAAATACCCCCCATATGACACCATTTTAGAAAGAAGACACCACAAAGTATTTGCGGAGGGGCCTAATGAGTTCATGTATCATTTCATTTTTTTTCACAAGTTAGCGGAAAATGACACTTTCTGTGGAAAAAAATAATAATAAAGTTTCCATTTCTGCTAACTTCTGGCAAAAAAAGAAAAAATCTCCCATGGACTCACTATGCCCCTCAGTGAATACCTTGGGGTGTCTACTTTCCGAAATGGGGTCATTTGTGGGGTGTGTTTACTGTTCTGGCATTTTGGGCGGGACTAAATTGTGAACAGCCCTGTAAAACCTAAAGGTACTCGTTGGAATTTGGGCCCCTTTGCGCACCCAGTCTGTAAAAAAGTGTCACACATGTGGTATCACCGTACTCAGGAGAAGTAGGGCAATGTGTTTTGGGGTGTATTTTTACATATACCCATACTGTGTGTGAGAAATATCTCTGTAAATGACAACTTTTTAAAAATTTTTATACAAAGTTGTAAATTTACAGAGATATTTCTCTCACCCAGCATGGGTATATGTAAAAATACACCCCAAAACACATTGCCCTACTTCTCCTGAGTACGGCGATACCACATGAGTGACACTTTTTTGCAGCCAAGATGCGCAAAGGGGCCCAAATTCCAATGAGTACCTTTTAGGAGGGCATTTTTACGCATTTTTCTTCTCATGCTTTAGGGCCCCTAAAATGCCAAGGCAGTATAAATACCCCACATGTGACCCCATTTTGGAAAGAAGACACCCCAAGGTATTCCTTGAGGGGCATGGCGAGTTCATAGAAGATTTTTTTTGGCACAAGTTAGCGGAAATTGATTTTTTTTGTTTTTTCTCACAAAGTCTCCCTTTCCGCTAACTTTTGACAAAAAGTTCAATTTTTCACGGACTCACTATGCCCCTCAGCGAATACCTTGGGGTGTCTTAATGCCAAATAACACCATTTTAGAAAGAAGACACTCCAAAGTATTCGCGGAGGGGCATAGTGAGTTCATGTATCATTTCATTTTTTTTCACAAGTTAGCGGAAAATGAAACTTTCTGAGGAAAAAAAATAATAATAAGTTTTCCATTTCTGCTAACTTCTGGCAAAAAAAAAATAAAAAATCTCCCATGGACTCACTAAGCCCCTCAGTGAATACCTTTGGGTGTCTACTTTCCAAAATGGGGTCATTTGTGGGGTGTTTGTACTGTTATGGTATTTTGGGCGGGGCTAAATTGTGAACAGCCCTGTATAACTTAAAGGTACTCGTTGGAATTTGGGCCCCTTTGCGCACCCAGGCTGCAAAAAAGTGTCACTCATGTGGTATCGCCGTACTCAGGAGAAGTAGGGCAATGTGTTTTGGGGTGTATTTTTACATATACCCATGTTGGGTGAGAGAAATATCTCTGTAAATTGACAACTTTGCATAAAATTTTTTAAAAAGTTGTTGTTTACAGCGATATTTCTCACACCCAGCATGGGTATATGTAAAAATACACCCCAAAACTCATTGCACTACTTCTCCTGAGTACGGCGATACCACATGAGTGACACTTTTTTGCAGCCAAGATGCGCAAAGGGGCCCAAATTCCCATGAGTACCTTTAGGCTGGGGACACACCTAGGCGTTTCCGAATCGCGCGTATGACGCGCGTTTTACACGCGTTTTTGTAACTAAAAAACGCGCGTCATACGCGCGATTCAGTGATTCTCCCCTATGGCAACATTGCCCATATGCGCGTTAAAACACCCAAAAGAAGCTCATGTACTTGTTTGGGCGTTGGGCGTTTTACAGCGCGTTCAAACGCGCTGTAAAACGCCCAAATGTGAACCATGCCCATAGGGATGCATGGCTTTTCACATGTTGAGCGTTTTTCAGCGCGTTTGAACGCGCTGAAAAACGCTCAGGTGTGTTCCCAGGGTTAGGATTTCACAGGGCCTTTTTACGCATTTGGATTCTCACACTTTAGGACCCCTAAAATGCCAGGGCAGTATAAATACCCCACATGTGACCCCATTTTGGAAAGAAGACACCCCAAGGTATTCGTTGAGGGGCATAATGAGTCCATGAAAAATTAAACTTTTTGTCAAAAGTTAGCGGAAATTGATATTTTATTTTTTTTACAAAGTCTCATATTCCACTAACTTGTGACAAAAAATAAAATTTTACATGAACTCACCATACCCCTCACGGAATACCTTGGGGTGTCTTCTTTCTAAAATGGGGTGTTTGTACTGCCCTGGCATTTGAGAGTCTCCGCAATCATTACACGTATGGCCAGCATTAGTAGTTTCTGCTATTCTCCTTATATTGAGAATACGGGTAATGAGATTTTTTTTTTCCGTTCAGCCTCTGGGGTGAAAAAAAAAAATAATGAACGGCACATATTTTTTCATTCGCATCGATCAATGTGGATGAAAAAATCTCTGCCAAAATCAGTGACTGCGGTGCGGTGGGCTGGGCGCTAACTACCTAGCAAGTAGCTAACTAACTGGCGGTGATAAGGGACCCTTATGCCCCATTCACACGTCCGCAATTCTGTTTGCGGAACGGAATTGCGGACCCATTCATTTCTATGGGGACAGACTTTGTCCCGCTCGGATCCGGAATTGCGGATCCGCACTTCCAGGTCTGCATTTCCGTTCCGCAAAAATATAGAACATGTCCTATTCTTGTCCGCAATTGCGGACAAGAAAAGGCATTTTCTATATAGTCCTGGCAATGTACGCATCTGCAAAATGCGGAAAGCACATTGCCGGTGATCCGTGGATCCGCAAAACACATATGGACATGTGAATGGAGCCTTACAGGGGGGTGATCAGTGACAGGGGGGGATCAGGGAGTCTATATGGTGTGATCAGGGGTTAGCAAGGGGTTAATAAGTGACAGGGGGGGGGGGTTTGTGGTGCTTGGTGCTACTTTACATAGCTACCTGGTCCTCTGGTGGTCGATCACAGCAAATGGGACCACCAGAGGACTAGGTAGCAGGTATATCAGACGCTGTTAACAAAACAGCGTTGATATACTTGTTTGATGCGATTTATCTTTGATGCCGCTTCAAGGAGGAACAGACCTGACGCCGCCTGGACGCATCACTGCGTTAGGCGGTCGACAGGCGGTTAATGTCCGTTGCTGTGACGTTATTCAGGCTTATGTTCATTGGTATCTGTCGCCTGTTCACTATATCAAGGCATACGTTTATTATTTAATGTCTGTCGCCTGTTTACGTTATTCAGGCTTATGTTTACTATTTAATGTCTGTCACTTGTTTACATTATTCAGGCTTACGTTCATTGATCATTGATATCTGTCGCCTGTTCACATTATTCAGGCCTACGTTTATTAATCATCATGTCTGTCGCCCGTTGCGTTTAGGCTCGTGTTCATTAATAGTTTTTTGACTGTCGCCTGTTACGTTACTCAGGCATACGTTATTATTTATCATGTCTGTCGCCTGTTACTTTCAGGCTTACGTTTATTCATTTTTATTGTCTGTAGCATAAAAAAAAAAAATTCACTCCTAGTACAATTAATACAAGACAGAACATGTGGTTTTTGAAATCTGCTAAAATTGATTAAACGTATCTGCTTTTTCCTTACCGGAGCCGGTAATTCACGTATTTCATTGTTACGTCCTTTTGTAATCATGTTTGTTTGATGTTTTCAGCTTATGCTCCTTTAACAACAGGCTTTCATTTCCTGGAGCATCGCCTGTTGCATTCAGGTCCACGTTACAATGTCACAACATTCAGGCCACGTAGCTTATTTTGTTTCAGGGTCAACCTGCCACCTCGGTAAGTTTACGTTTATTATTATTTCGCCTGTTACATCACAGGCCACATAGCATAAATTCTTCAGGACCAACCTGCCACAACGGCCACGTCAGCCAGGCCTCATAGTTCCAATTCGCACAGGGCCAGCCTGCCACGTTGGTAGGTTTACGTTTATTAGTCTCTCGTCTGTTACGTCACAGGCCACGCAGCACAAATTCTTCAGGGCCAACCTGCCACGTCGTCCGGGCCTCTGTCACCGCCTGCCACATAGTTCCAATTCGCAAAGGAACAACTTGCCACGCCAGCCAGGTTTACGTTTTAAATTTCACTGCCTGCACGTTTCCTAGGCCATGCAGTTCAAATTTGCTAGGGTCTACTGGCCACGCTCTCTCTTCCTCAAGCCTGGTTCACTCCAGGTCGCTTAACTCTTATCTCACCCGGGCTCCGCACGGCCGCACTCCTTTCTGTTTTCTCGTCTGTCACACTAATACTTGGGTTTTTGTTAAATATTTTGTCTTCCAACAGTTGCATTCATGTTTCTTCTCCAGGTCTCCAGTATTCCAGCCAGGCAACAGGATATCAACACGGGCACTTCATGCACTACATCTACTTTTCTAGTTGCACATTCTCCCGTACCATCTTCCCACAATCTGTGGGTCCGCCGCGACCTGCTCTCATCTCATCACGTTTATTAATTACTAATGTCTGTTGCCTCTTTACATTATTCCAGCTTATGTTTACTAACTACTATGATCTGTTGCCTGGTTACGTTATTCAGGCTTACGTTTATTAATTGCTAATTTCTGCTGCCTGTTTACGTTATTCATGCTTATGTTTATTAATTTCTAATATCTCTTGCCTTCTACATTTTTTCAGGGTTACGTTTATTAATTACTAATGTCTGTTGCCTGTTTACGTTACTCAGGCTTACGTTTATTAATTTCCAATGGCTGTTGCCTATTTACGTTATTCAGGCTTACATTCATTAATCCCAAACGTCCGTTGACTGTTACGTTTATTCAAGCTTACGTTTATTAAATGTCTGTTGCTTGTCACGTTCTTCATGTTCCCATTTTAAATCGCTAATGTTTGTCGCTCCCCCGCTACAAGTGTTTCAGAACTCAATGTCCCAGTCGCCCCTTCCATCCAGGGTTAAAAAAAATAATAATAATATTATTATTAATATGTTTTGACGCAGCTGCTTTGTCTCATTTTTAATTCTTCATGCTTTCTTTCAGGTCACGTGGGGGGCGAAACAAGTTAGGCTATCCTCTACAGCATTTCAGTCTCTGATCACAGTCGTAAGGCATACAGTCTCTCGTGCAAAAGTCTTGGTCTGTTAATACGGTTAGAAACTACAAACCGCCTGCAGCATTTATAGCAAATTTGCACTCCTTCACCCACGGGAGGACATCGACAGGACCTTGTATATTATGGCCTTCTTACCTTATTGCCATACTGGCCTTAGACTCTCTTACAACACAGTTAAATTGTATTTGGCTGGGGTCCGGCTTTTCTTCACGGTAGAAGATCCAGTTAGCAGGTCGGTCTTGCTGTCTCTAGCGATAAAAGTAACCCTCAGGGGCATACAGAAGAAAATTGGAGGAACTGTCTCAAGCAGACAGCCGATTTCAGGGGAACCATTCAGTCCTTTTTGGGCCCCATTCCAGCATAGTTATAAAGGCAGCCATGTATCTCGGTTTCTTCAGTTCCTGAGGCCAGGGAATTCACTAGTTCTTTAGATAGCACCAAAAGCTTAACCAAGCTTCAGTTAGCATGGTGCAATGTCCATTTCACACTGCATATCCGCTCTTTCAAAACATCGCAGGTCGGTCCACCAGTGGAGGCCAAGTTCTTCCGGTCGTTTTTGTGCTTGGTGCCCAAAGTTTTCAGATAGTGTATTGTGGGTTCTGGGTTACTCCGCCCAGGATAGCCCACTATTTCGGTTCAAAGTCCGAGCCATCACCTTATCTCAATTCTCCCATGTCCGTTCCCTAGCGGCTAGACCAGGTTCCGACCCCAATGCCATTTTAGATCACTCGTTACACATTCGGGTAGGGTCCGCAGTGTCAAAGCAGCATGTCTCAGGCCACGTCATCAGCAAGATGGGACCTCAGCATTTTAATTGTTTTGCCGATACATCCCAAACCCCCATGCAGACAATTCTGTTGCTCTACGCAGTTTGGCTTTGTGATCTGGTTGTACATACCAATAAGGTTCCTTCCTATACTACACGGCTTGGTTTTTTCCCCCTTATAGGCCTACCCACGGCAATGGCAAAGGGCACACCATCAGCCATTCAGTTAGGTCAGCTTAGACATGTCCGGTTAGGTTAGTCTTGGTCTTATCTCCCTAGGGCAGTGATGGGGAACCTTTTAGAGACCGTGTGACCAAACTGCAACCCAAAACCCACTTATTTCGCGCAAAGTGCCAACACAGCAATTTACCCTGAATACCAATATAGTATATCGTCCATGTACTTTATCATTTAGCTATAATATCCTGTCTACATTCAATGCGCGGCCTGCGCTGTTCATATTGCACCCTGCGCTGATGAATGGCAGAAAAAGTCTAAGGGTGCGGGTGCCCACAGAGAAGGCTCTGAGTGCCTCCTCTGGCACTCGTGCCATAGGTTCTCCACCACTGCCCTAGGGTTTCCAGGTATTCGCCTGGCTGTAGCCATGACCACAAGTAGTTAAGACTGATAAGTCAGCCTGTATTTGTGGGAGGGGAAGAGGCACTTCATAAACGAGGCACGGCCTCACCGATCGACGGGCGTTCTCAGGTGCCCCACCCTCCCTCTCTTCTCTTTCTATTTCCACAGGGTATGCCCCCTTATAAGCCTACCCACGGCAATGGCAAAGGGCACACCATCAGCCATTCAGTCAGGTCAGCTAAGACATGTCCTGTTAGGTTAGTCTTGGTCTTATCTCTCTAGCGTTTCCAGGGATCCCCTTGGCCATAGCCATGACCACAAGGATATTATGGCGCCAAGGTGTCTACCATTTTAAGTTAGTCATGTTGCTTTCCATTGCTTATTGTGTTAGTTGCCATTGAATAAAGTATTCAATGATTATATGCAGCAACTCTGGAGGAAGAGTTAAGAAGCATACAATGGCTTTTATCTCACCTTCAATGGAATGTGTCTGAGACTAGTGAGATAACTGGATCAATCATCCCATCTCTGACACACTGTCTAATTACAGAGCAGTATACAAAGAGACTATCTGTGTTAAAAAGACATTTTTTATATAGAGACAACTATCAACTAATCATCTGTCAACTCACTAACATTTATATGCCCATCCGACTTACTTAATCTTAGAACCCAGTTAAGGTAATTAATTACTGCTGTCATTTTCACTGGTTAATTCTGATGCACTGACTTTTAAGGTCAAGGGAATAGGTCAACCACAATACAATGGTAATATGAATATATGTGGTATGTATTAAGTACCGTTTATTGAAGGAATATAGAAACCTTTTAAAGGGAATCTGTCACCGGCGACCTCTCTATCATACTGTTTGCATAGACACATAGCTGTGGTTCACCTGACTAAAAGGCAGTTTTTTTGTTGTTGATCGGAGGCTACATTCCTGAGTGATGATACTTTTTCTTAATATGCAAATTTGGTGCAATGAAGGCATCTCCACTGCTCTTGTTGCACCTAAAGTCCAATTCTTTCTTTCCAGTCCCTCCCTGGTTGCTTTGATTAACAGGGCCAGGCAGTGGCAAAGTTGTGAGGAAGGGGCTGGCAGCAGAAAGGAGTGGAGTTTGGGTGCAACAAGAGCGATTGTGGCACCCTCATTGCACCAAAGGCCTAATTTGCATATGAAGAAAAACTGTGCTAGAGCCAAGCCACACCCATCAGAACAGAGCCCCACTTCTCTTCTCTTCTTCTTCTCTCCACTTCCTAGCTGTGGTGATATCATCATGCTGCTGCTTCAAAACTTTTACAGGTGTTTCTATCTGTACCTGCATTGTCTGTTATCTTCTGCTGGCTGCAGCTTCATCAGCAGTATTGCGCATGCGCCAGTGCTGGGGCACACAGAAAGAAGACATGCGCCTGCACCAGATTTGATGAAATTGCCGCAGCTAGGAAGAGGCGAGAAAAAGAGGAGGGGAGGAGTGGGGTTCTGTTCTGATGGCAAAAAACAGACTGATGGTACAGCCGGATTAAGTAAAGCCCCTTGGGCTCTTTTCACCTAATATTAGCATATTTATAAAAATCTGTTTTTGAGGGGCTAGAGAAGATTGATTTGGACATAAAGGTATGTTGACAAATGGCTTTAGCAGAGCTACGGTGCCATACAAACAGTTACAAACAGTCCAGGGTCGCGTCAGACTGCCTTTAATCAGGTGGTCCACAGCTACTGCAAACAGTTTGAGAGGGAGGTCGTTGGTGGCAGATTCCCTTTAATGCTATGCAACATTAAACCAGATAAATTCCAAAATATCTATAATGCATTCACAATATTGTTTATTTACCTACAAATATGTATTTTAGCGTGAAAAAGAGGAAATATTATATATGTTCCTCCTGGAAACAGTACCTATTATAAGGTCAATTTGTATCTATGATGAAAGCTGTCAAGGATCACATAACATTTCACATGGAGGAACTTTGGTCCCATTTAATTAATTACACAATTATAATTTTTAATTACCTATTTAGTAGCTGGCTCCTATGAAGGTTAAAGAGATGAGTGAAGGTTTGCAGCATACAAAATGCTTTGTGTAGAACATTGGTTCTTAATAGGGTTGAGCGAACTTGTACTTTAAGTTCGGCGTCCAAAGTTCAGGTTGGGGTTATCGAAGAATCCCGTTATGGATTCCGCTACCACGGACCATAACGGAATTTGGAATCCATAAAGGGATTCTTCGATGAACCCGAACCTTGGACGCCGAACTTAACAAACAAGTTCAAAGGACCTGGGGTGATGTCACCATCATGTGATCAGTGCAGGGGACGTGGCTCAGTGGTGGATTGGATAAGAGGTGGCAAAGGCCCTGGTATAATCATCATGTGACATGAAGGGCGGACCTCCTGTGCTCTGTGTGGAGTAGAAGAAGGAAATAGAGCAGCGAAGGATGGTTGTGCGAACTTGTTTTTTAAGTTCGGCGTTCGGGTTCATCGAAGAATTCTCTTATGGATTCCAAATTCCGTTATGGTCCATGTTAGCGGAATCCATAACGGGATTCTTCGATAACCCCAACCCGAACTTTGGACGCTGAACTCAAAATACAAGTTCGCTCAACCCTAGTTCTTAGTTAATGGTACTTGGTACTACCTGTTCTTTCATTTCAAAAAGTCTGTGTCTTAATATGACGAAATTTATGGCGTGATATATAATGTGACTTCATGGAAAAAGGCAGTGCTTTTCAGTCAGCACCCCTGTAAGGTGGCACATTTAAGGGCTAATTTGCTGTACTCACTAGTATAATTCCATTAGTACATCATACTAATGTCCTTTTTTAAAGGGTTTGTCTCATCTGAGATATTGGTGGAAAATTGCTAGGATAAGACACCAATGTGGTTTATCCTACACAAAGGTGTGATTTCCATCTCTATGACCCACACCTATCTCTAGAATGGGACCGTCAAATTGAACAAGAGCATACCACGCCAGTGACGCCTCTCTCGATTCACTTTTTTAGAAGTTCTGACAGAGCTTGGCTATTAACGACAGTCCCATATAAGTGAATGGAGAGGTGGCTATGCATGAGTGGTGCACTCCTCTTTCACTTCTTTGGGACTTCTGAAAATAGCCAAGTGTGCTTGCTTGGTCCTTTTCGGAACTTCGATCAAAGTGATTGGAGAGCACACCATGCATGCATGGTACTCCCTCGCTCACCTTTGGGGCCAATTCCAGAGATAGGTGTTGGTCCCAGAGGTGAGACCTGAGCCTTTCTGACATTGATGGTAAACTCTAGTGGTATGCCACCAAAGTCTTAGATGACAAAACCCCTTTAATAGGTTCACATGACAAACACTTATCCCCTATGTGAAAGGAGAATGACAGGAGCAGCCAGCTCTATGAGGAGCCCTGATGGTTTACCATTTCTTAAATATAAGAATTATGGAGGCCACTGTACTCTTGGGAACTTTTAGTGAGGCAGAAATGTTTTTGTACCCTTCTCCATATCTGTGTCTCTAGACAATACTGTCCGCGAGCTCTACAGGTAGTTTTTTCTCCTTATGGCTTGGCTTTTGCTCTGATTGCATATGGTGCATTGTCAGGTCCACTTTACATACGAAATAGGAAAACACTGATTGAAACAGACATGGAAAAGGAGTAGGACTTAAAGGGATTGAGCAGTGTTATATATATAGGTCATCAATACCAGATCGGTGGAGGTCTGACACTTGGCACCCCTGTCCATCAGCTGTTTGATGAGGAGGTGGTGCTCCATCGAGCGCCGCTTCCTGTTCATTACCCTGCACTACATCTCGGAAGCGCAGTGTAATGGTGAGTACTCACTCCATTCACTTGAATAGAGTGAGTACTTGTAACTACTCTATGCCTCCTCTCCACAGGAGACGACGTTTAGTGTATGGACCAGAAGCGGCGCTCGCATGGAGCACTGCCTCCTCAGCACACAGCTGATCGGTGGGGTCCAGGGTGTCGAACCCCCACTGATCTGATATTGATGACCTATCCTGAGGATAGGTCATGAATCTAGATCACTGCGCAACCCCTTTAACAATTTTAGCTGACGTTAAACTTGACTACAGCTGTCTGACACTGCAGACTGTTGCAACAGTTAAGGCTAATGAGGTACATCAAAAACTTTACAAATGGCTGTCACACTGCCATGCATTCACAATGCAAATATTACTATGTGCACAATAAAGACATTATAGAATTTGAGGGTGTTTAAAAGTGGGCAACTAAAGTAATAAATGGAATGTGGTCAAAACTTACCTAAAAACATGATCAAAATGAAGGTTTTTTAGTTTAGAAAAAAAGGTTTGTTGAGGGGAGATCAAATAACTATGTAAAAATACGTCCTAGGACAATACAGTGATTTCCCATGATCTATATATACCAAGGACTTTAGATAACAAGGTAGCTTTCTCTACTCTAGAGGAATGGAAGCTTTCTACATCAACATATAAGGTTATTCATTACTGTAAGAGCAATGAGACCTTGAACTGTAACAATGCTGATTGTTTGCAAAACTTCAGAACTTGACTTCACCTACAGCAGTGACCTTTCCCAAGTCTTAACTAAGGTTCTTTGTACTCAGTTACCCCCAAAACTTGAGTAGAGCAGAATTAGATAACAACTAGATGTTCTTCAGAAAAGATATAAAAAGAATATATCAGATTAACAGGCAAAAAATAAAGAATAATAAACTCACTGATAGATGATACAGAGTGGCCCACAAAAAGTAGCCCGCCTCCAGTATCTCCAAATCAAACTGCCCAATAGTAAATCTGTCTTTGTTGTCCATAGCAACCAATCAGAGCTCATCTTTCATTTTTCATAACCCTGTATTAACTGAAAGATGAGTTCTGATTGGTTGCTATGGGCAACTAAGACTGATTGATTATTCAGTTTGATAAAAGTGGCTTATTGTGTCAGAAAGATGGTTTTCTTGCTGGAACAGCGAATAGTGATTGTGGAAGGCTATGTGTGAAGCAGATCGATTAAGGAAACTCAAGAGACCTTTGCCAACAAGTATCCAGGAAGAAAACCACCAGCTAAACAGAAAGTGTACGCGCCACAATTCACAAACCCCGGATGACCTCAAGGAAAACATCACAAACACTATCCGCAGCATCACAGTAGAAGATCTGCAAGCAGTATCAGCCAACATAATCCGACGTGCCCAAAGATGCATAGACGTAAACGGGGACCACTTTTAGCATCTTTTGTGACTTGTAGCCAGGGGCATTGCTAGGGTCTCAAAAGATCTGGGGCCCAAGCCCCAATAAATATGGCCCAGTCTAAATCGACTCCCCCCCCCCCCCCGCACTTTCCTTTACTTGCTATATAGCAGCAAATACCTGTCACATCCAGTGCCTCCCAGGTGACATCTCCTCCAATGTAGATCTTCTCTGTCATCATCATCTCCACTACAAATCACACCATCTCTCCAGCCCCCTCCAATATACAGTCCCATGTAAATAACATCCCTCTCTATCTACAGGCCCCTCCAAAGTACAGTCCCATGTAAATAACATCACCTGCTCCCCAGTCGCCTTCAACATACAGTCCCATGTAAATAAGGTCACCCCATCTCCAGCTGCCTCTAACATGCAATCCCATGTAAACATACCCCCCCAAAATCCAGTCCCATGTAAATAACATCCATTCCTCCCCAGCTACCATCAATATACAGTCCCATGTAAATAACATCACTCCCTCCCACAGCCACCTCCAAGATACAGTCCCATGTAAATAACATCATCCACTCCCACAGCCGCCTTCAACATACAGCTCCTTGTAAATAACATCACCCTGCCCCATCCCCTTCCAACATTCAGTCCCATGTAAATAACATCACTCCCTCCCACAGCCACCATCAACATACAGTCACCTGTAAATAACATCACCCTGCCCCAGCCCCCTCCAACATTCAGTCACATGTAAATAACATCACTCTCTCCCACAGCCCCCTCCAACATATAGTCCCATGTAAATAACATCACTCCCTCCTACAGCCACCATCAACACACAGTTACATTTAAATAGCATGCCTCCCTTCAGCCCTAGCATACTTTCCCAGTTAAATAACCACAACTCCCAGCATTGCTCTGCCTCTCCCTTAACTTACCTCTCCTCATGTAGCAGACTTCACCACAGCTAGTTCCCCCGGGACTTCTCCTCTTCACTGCCACCCTCTCCTGCACTGGTCACATGACCTGTGATGTCATTACAGGTCCTTCAGATCTTCCAGTGCATTTGATTTAATTGTATTGCCGTTCTGAGGACGGCAATACAGTTGTATCTAGCTGGCAGGCAGGAAATTCGGGGCCTGGGGCAAAACTTCAGGGGCTCAGGCCCGAATGTTTTAACCTAGCAGCGCCCTTGCTTGTAGGTAATAAAAAAAAACAATCCACTTGCTTGTTCATATTGTTATACTATCGCTGGAGGTGGGCTACTTTTTCGAAAGCCACACGGTAGAAAAATGGGTGAGGAATCTGAGTATTGCAGTGAGGAAGATGGAATCTGGCAATGACACACAGGTGAAGAGAGAAAAATGTAGAAGAGAGAAATAAAACTTAGTAGAAACTGACCCTGAACTTCTAAGTCTAACAACAAACTAGTCAATAAACCTGTGGTGGAGGGTGGTGAAGATTGCAGTATGTACTTTTATACTGATCTACAATAAAGACGACCAACACTGACGGATGCTGGAGAACTTGCATTTATTAGTAAATCAAGACCAAACAGCAAACAGAAGCACAACTACAATATAAACAACAATAAGACCCTGGAGCCACAAATCCAGGATGCGCATACACTTCAATGAACTAGTCTCTGGAAACAAACTGCACTAAACTATGGCTATACGGCCAGCAAAGGGGTACAAAAACGAATTATGTTTAATGGAAAAACAATAAAAAAGAACTACTCTTGGCAAACACCACAACAAGCAAGTCGCTAACAGAAACAGATTCTGGTGTAGGGGAGTTCTATTGCACCTGCCTAAAAAAAAAAGTTAGTGTTCACAACAGGAACTCTTTGGCAGAGGAGGTCGGAATGGTGAACTCGCTAAAAGAGTTCAAAATGAGGTATTTATTGCTAGTAACAATAATTAGCCATATAATTCTAAATAAGCCTTTAATGTTTCCAAATTTTTGCACGTTTTCTATTCCGTAGCAATATTTTATCACGCCTTCTGTCATCAATTATTAGTTTTAAACAGCTAATGCATCTGGCGCTAATGTGATGAGGTGAAACAGGATCAGTTGTGCTGTTTTACTTACTGCCTTTTCACCGATGGCCTTTAAGTGGCCCTAAACGCTTTGCAATAATTTGAGTGCAGCAGCATGAGCTAATGGCTGAACTAAGAGATTCAGGGGTTATGTTTTAACACTCAACTTGTTTTGCATCTGCATGATTGAATTGCGCTGAGTAATAATCTGGTGCCTGCTGGCAGCATCTGAAAATGTTTTCAAGGGTCAACTTTTGTTAAAGTGAAAATTCCATGCTGAGAATTATCTTGTAGCTAATCATTTGCAAAAATGGTAATCTGATATTGCAAACCCTGTAATAGTCTTAGTTAGGAAGATCACACGCTAAGCTTCTATAATCATTCATTTAAGAAATAACGTTTGTAGCGGTTGTTTGTATTTTCAGAACTTTTTTTTATTTCTATCCCTTTTTGTTTCTCGAAAATGTGTAAATTGGTTTTAGTGATGTAAACACGATCAACCAAGGGAAGAATGAAAGGGCATTGAAACAAAAACCCTACATTTGCCTTTAATCCACAAACAATAAGCTTTTCTATATAACTAGAGTAAATTAATTTTCAATTCAGTCCTTTATAAATGGAAGAAAATGTCTGATTTAATTCTTGCTATATACTGTATATTCGTTGCACACTGTAAGTGCGCATTTACTGCATTTCAAGCAAACCTGTCACATTGAAGATGCAAACCAATCTTCCAGCAGCACATTATACAGCCGGAGGAGCTGTGGAGATTGATATATAGTTTTGTGAAAAATATTCAGTAGAGGATATAAATTATTAATTTAAATCTTCGGTCCATTCTGAACTTAGCAGTGCAGTGGGTGGTCCTCTTCAGTGGTTGACAGCTGTCCCTGCATGATCGTGTATGTAGAGTTAGCTTTCATTTACTTAGTTGGACTACCACACATGACTCGTAAGCCCAGAATGAACAAAGACTTAAATAAATGTATTACATGTAAGGGCCCTTGCACACGACCGTATGCCCATCGTGCACGGCATCATTGTAATCTATGATGCTGTGTATTCCCCTGCGCTCGATCAATGCTGCTCCGGGATATATGGCCCGCTCAAGGACAGTATGTCTCTGAGGGCATACAGTCATGTGCAAGGGCCCTAATACTGAATATTATCCACCAAAACTATATATACTGTACATATCAATCTGCTAAACTCCTTCTGGAAGATTGCACTTTCAAATTGTACACAGTAAGAGCTCTCTAAATTTGAGCAGAGTACTGTAATAGGATGTCACCACTGTAGTCAATCACTTTGTGAAATTTCTTTCCTCCCTGATATATGAACTGTGAGTGGTGTGATTGCACAGTGGAAGCAGTTAGACACTACAGCAACTCAGCCACAAAGTGGGAGACCAGGTAAAGTTACAGAGTAGGGTCACCGAATGCTGAGGTGCCTAGTACATATGAGTTGCAAACACTTTTCTGAGTCAATAGAGAATTCTAAACCTTCGCTTGCATTAATATGAGCACAAAATCTCTGTGCCGGGAGTTTCATTGCATAAGTGTCCATTGATGAGCACTATAAGCGCACAAGCACTATATCACCAAGCACTGTGCTATGCATTGGATGGAAATGTGTCCTCTGGAGTGACTAGACTCGGTGACCCCCACTGCGTGCACCGCATTGCCCTAGATGCATACCAGGTGACTTGAACATTAAATGTGGATTTATCCCACTAAGGGGCTTGGAGTGCTGCTTATCTTTCTTTTGTCTCTGGAGTGACCAATTACGCTTCTTTATCTGGAAGTCTGATAGGTGAGTCTGGGTTAGCGGATGCCAAGAAAGCATTACCGGCCTGACTGCATTTTGCCAACTATAACATTTGGTGAAGGAGGGATAATGCTAGCGAGGTTGTTTTTCAAGCGTTGGCCTAAGCCCCTTATCTCTAGTGAAGGAACATCTTAATGCTTCAGAATACCAAGACATTTTAAGCAATGGTATGCTTCCAACTTTGTGGGAACAGTTTGGGAAAGGTGTTTTTCTGTTCCAGCATCACTATAATCCAATGCCCAAAGCAATGTCCATAATGGCATGGTTGCATGAGTTTGTTGTAGAAAAACTCGACTGGCCCACACAGAGCCATTACCTCAAACTCACTAAACACCTCGGCGACCTGAACTGAACTAGAATGAAAATTGCGAACCAGGTTTTCTCATCTAACATCAGCGCCTCACCTCACAAACTTTTAGCTGCCAAGGAGTGGACAACTCCATATTTATGCCTGTAGATTTAAAATGGGAAGTCATAAAAGCTCCTTTTGGTGTAATGTGTTGTTGTTCCAATACATATATATTTAGTAAACTTTTACCTAATATTTCAGGAGAGAGCTTAGAATTAAATTTTTTTTTTTTTGGAAAATTTCTAATATTTGACATTTACTCCTTACTTTTGTACTGTATAACAATTTGATAGAATGCTAGCATGCTAAGCTTTATAAATGGGTGTCAGGAGGAGGATTGCTGGAAAATGTATTCTACAATTAATAATATAGGATAAGAATTCATTAAATAGCCTATTGTGCTAAATTAGTACACTAGACATTTTGACGGCTAATTTAATTAATCTTCAAGGCATCAAACTCCCAAAAATGATATCTACAGCATCTCTCAATGTTTATCTCAAACTGCAAAAACACACTTTTTGCTGCCTATTTGTTGCTATCTTGCCAAATGTGTATTAGCTGGTGTAAATAACCAATGGCTCGCTACAGGCTGAAGGATTGGACTTAACCTAGTTTGTTGCCTGATACTGATAGGTGAAGCTGATACAAAACAGTAGAACATTTAAGAACAACTCCAATCAACTACTAAAAAGTTGCTTAAAGTGGTTTGCCACTTTCTTTTTACTGTTGACCAATATTTTGCTTAAAGTGGTTTGCCACTTTCTCTTTACTGTTGACCAACATTTTTGGAAGATGATTAGATGGCTCTTACTAATATAGCCTTTGTTAAAATTCTGCACCATTTTCTATATTTTTATAAGGTATGCGTCCTTGTTTACAAAGTCTTTTGTGCTGTCCACACAGTGGTCCTGCTTATAAGATGGCTGCTGATGAAGGGTCATATGACCAGACAAATCACCCCCCTGTGATGTTTACCCCATTCAGAAACACGGTACCTGCACTAAACACCCAACAGAACAAGTGCAGATGGCAGGTGTAGTCTATTTGAATGGAGAAAGCATGATATGGAGGTGATTTGTCAAGTCACATGACCTCCATCAGGAGCCATCTTATGGACAGGACCTTTGTGTGGACAGCACAAAAGACTTAGCAAACAAGGGGACATACCTTATAAAATATAGAAAATGTTGCAGAATTTTAACAAAGGCTACATTAGTAAGTGCCATATAATCATCTCACAAACACATTAGTCAAAAGTACCCAAAAAGTGGCCAACCCCTTTAATTTTCAATTTTTATAATTTTCGACACTTAAAAAATAACTGCTAAGGAGAAATTGTGAATTACAACGCATTATGTTATGTAGCAGCCTTGTATTAAAATAAAAAAATAAACAAATTTTTGCCTACCATTCTACATGAGAACGTGGAAACAGCATGTTTGAAATCATTGCTAAATTATTAAAATATAAAAACTAAAATATTTCAGTAACATAAGTATTCAGACGTTTTACTTAGCACTTATTTGAAGCACCTCTGGCAGTGATTACAACCTCCAGTCTTTTTGGGTATGATGCCACAAGGTTTGCAAATCTGGATTTGGAGATTTACTGCCATTCTTTTCTGGAGATCCTCTTAAGCTCTGTTAGGTTGAATATGGACTGTCCGTGGACAGTACTTTCAGGTATCTCCAGGGACGTTTTACTGAGTTCATGTCAAAGCTCTGGCAGGGCATTCACAGAGCTGTCCCTAAACAACTCCTGTGTTGTCTTGGCTGTGGGCTGTGGGTCAGTCTTGTTGGAAAGTGAACCTTCAGCCCACTCCAGAGCACTCTGGATCAGGTTTTCATTAAGAATATTTCTGTACTTTGGCCCATTCAGCTTTCCCTCAACCCTGACCAGTCTTCTTGTCCTAGCCACTATAAAATCCAGACAGTATGATGCTGCCACCAACATGCTTCACTGTAGGAATGGTATGGGGCAGGAGATGAGCAGTGTCTGACAAGACGATTATAAATTCCATGTCTGTGCACATCACTTCCATGCCTGGGCATATACCTTATACTACCTCTATGGGCAGCGGCATAATTGAATACAGTGCGCATGCACTGCTTACTGGCTTGAAATAGGGGAAACGGCAGCTGGGCCCAGTGGTGATATGCACAGGCGCTGATGAGAGTGAAGATGTCCTGAGGATACAGGGCTGGCTGAAACCTAAACAGGGGAGGAGTTATCCTCAAGTAATGCCTGGGGCCTGGGCACTTCCAGCATAGACAACCCCTGGGCACTTGCGATCCTCAATTGCATATACTTCAAAGTTCTTTTTTGGAGCTTTATTAACTCAGAAAAGCCAAGGAACAGTACTATCCTTTTTCTGTAAATGTGTCCAACATAGCGGTGTGAGCAATTTAAAACATGTAAAGTTGCTGGTGAGAAGACTGAAGAGGCTCCTGTCCGGGAGAACTGTGGCTACTTAATTGCTTATTTAAGCACAGTGCCATGCATATGGGTAATGAGTTGCAACACGAGGCACAAGCACAGTGCTGTGCCTGGATAAACAATGTAGAGGCCTGGATAAACTGCTGATTGTTGTAGTCCCGGCCATTAATTGAAACTCTCTGTAGAAATTGGTGTATCTTCAAAATGGACTACTTCATTGATTCCTGTGATTCTTCTTCGTGCAAAAACTTGAACTTGTAAAATAAGTTATACAATAAGCTTGTCTATTTAAGATATATAAAGCCCCTTCATGTGTCACAAGTGACTAGAGAACCAGCTAAAACTTTGTTTGCTAGTTTTTCATCACTGAATAGTGTTCAGCGAACTGAAGCATCTGAAGCAGAATTTGGTCCGAAGTTTAGGAAAACGTTGAATTTAAACAAATCTGAATTTCCTTGCGCTTCATGGTAACAAATCAGTTTTCGGAAAATGGTAGCGTTAGAAAGTAAGTGCAGAGGAGACAAGCCTGGGAACGCAGATTCGGCCATAATGACGTGCAGCCAGCCAAACCGTAGGTAGCCATGCCCCAGTGATGTTACGGGCAGGCAGAGTCCTATAAAAGCCTGATTCTGCGTGGTCCCTGCCATAATCCTGTGAGCTGAGCATAGGGAGAGACGTGACAAGACGATCATACAATAGGGACAGTATTGCTGCAAACTTTTAATATAGAGTGTAGGACAATATTGGAGAGGGAGAGTGCAGGGAGAGTGGAGGGAGAGTGTAAGAGACTGCTGAATTACAGACTCTGCTACAATTTATCGCCATGTACATAAGTGTGCAGTGCACCAATATTCATAGTTAATCCTTTCTGTTAGCTGTAGTGTTAGCGTTTCAAAGCCCAAAGAAGAAGCCCGTTTAGGCTTTGAAACGCGTAGGAAGTAATTGTGGACCTTGGAGGCTACAGTACAAACGGTGGTGACGTCACCCATAGGAGTTTCCAGGACAACGCTTTCACACTCTCACAGGTTCCCTTGCACAGCGTGTGCTGCCGGTCGGAGCAGCATTAGTGCTTCAAGGAGAACCGAGGAGGATCGCAGGCGCAGCACAGAGAAAACAACCACATGGATTCCACCAGGCAGTGACTGGACAACCACAGGGTAACTACTTATAGATAAAAGTAAATCACTGACAACTAATTGTCGCTGTACTGACCGCACTCAGCGCACATTTACATATCTGGCGTTGAAGTGTATCATATCCTTGGTACTCACAGCAAGATAAGGGTCACGCTAATAACCATTAAAAGGGGATATAGAAATCCATTCAAGGATTCCATACTCCTCTATATCAGTACCATCCCCCAGCGCTAGTATCTCATATTTCTAACGAGCGATGAACACAAGGTCTAATTTATTGCCATGTACATAAGTGTGCACTGCAGTGCACCAATATTCAAAGCTAATCCGTTCTGATAGTTGTAGAGCTACTGTGCAGACTACTCTAGGCTTGCAACTACCAATGATGACAGTCGGGTAGAAGCACATGTTGCGAGAGATCAGGGGCGTGTGCAAAAGACATGTGAGGGTGACACAAGTGACTTGCAAACATATGTAGATGATAATGTAGTCATTTGCACGTGGGAGCCTGGTGAAGAGGGGGCATCGTCATTAGAGATGAGCGAAGTTATCAGAAATTCGATTCGGCTGCTTTGCCGAATTTCACAAAGAAATTCAATTTGTTACGAATTACTTCATCACGAAGCGCATTCCATTGTATATAGCAGTCACAATGACGGGGAACAGCAATCGTGCCTCCCCGTCATTGAACCACTCAGATGCTGCGTTTATTGCTGATTGCGGCATCTGACAATAACACTGAGGCCTTTTAGGGGTTAATCAGTGTTAAAAAAAATATATACCTCACCCATTTGCTCGCGGAGAGGCCATAGCGGCCATCTTGATTGAAGAAACTGCACAAAATCTTGTGCAATGACATAAAGATGTCAACGAGTCAACACGATGACTGTGCAGGGTGACGTCATCATTGAGGTGAGTGAGTATATATATATATATATATATATATATATATAGAAGAAAAATGGCGGCACTGGCTCTCCGGTGAGAGATTAGGTGCACGTTCTTAAGGGAATAGGTTTCTTACCCCAATAATAGTCCAGAAAATGAACAGCACTCCGGTAAAAAGTGAAAACTCCTTTATTCACCCATACGGTGCAACGTTTCGGCTCGGTACTAGAGCCTTTTTCAAGCCTTGAACCAGCTTGAAAAAGGCTCTAGTACTGAGCCGAAACGTTGCACCGTACGGGTAAATAAAGGAGTTTTCACTTTTTACCGGAGTGCTGTTTATTTTCTGGACTCTCTCTCTCTCTCTCTCTCTATATATATATATATATATATATATATATATATATATTTTTTTTTACTACCATTCAGGTTCGTTTCAAATATTTCCTGAAATTTGGCTTGAAGTCAGTTTATTTCACTTCAATTCGCTCAACAATAATCGTCATCATCAAGGGGTGAGGGTGGCAGCGTGCCTGTGAGACAGAAGAGCAACTGCTCCCATCTCCCACCTGCCCACACTCCCTCTCCAGCAGTCAGGGCTTGTCAACATCAGCAGTAGGAAGCTGTCACTACTTTCCATTGACTTTAATGCCGTCTATTGCTCCTAATGTTCCTCCTCCTCGTCACTCGTTTTGACAGCAATCGATCAACGAGGTAATCGCTAAAAGTCAACAGTAAGCATGCACTCATCTAGTGGTGCAGAAGCTCAACGTGTACCTGGCCAAGTTGCTGGTACTACAGTCCCTCCCTTTCCATGTAGTTGACTCTGCACATTTCAGAGAACTGATGGCTTGTGCCGATCCAAGTTGGAGAGTTCCAAGCCAACATTACTTTTCCCAAAATGCTGTACCAGCCCTGCCCACGTATGTTCAGCAGAAGGTGGGTCAGTCCTTGATCCTCTCGGTGTCTTGGAAAGTTCACAGCAGCACTGACATATGGAATTGTAACTATGGTCAAGGACAAAATATGTCATTCACAGCCCACTGAGTAAATGTGGTTCCGGCCCAGGCATACGATCAACTTGATCAGGTGATGATAATGATGCCTTTGTGTTGTTATTGTGGGATTTCTTTGTCAATCTCCTCTGCCTCCTCATTTCCACCTTGTCCTCACACTCCCCTCTATAAAGGGGAGAACATTTTGTCTGCGTTGTATCAGGGAGGGATGACCCATGGGCCATGCAAGTTCTCAATCTCATTATCACATGGTTCCTCAATTCTTTCACTGCACTGCAAGAGCTGTTAAAAGTGTCCAAGAAACTGTGCATGCACTTCAGTCACTCTTACTGTGCAAAACATGCCCTCTTTAAGCTGCGAAGGCACATTTCATATGTTAGACAACCTGTATGAGCACAGAAATGCGGTCAACGATTTCTTAATGCAGAATGAATCAGGCATGGATCAAACAGGATTTCATTGTCACTGCCTCTGCCACTGCTGCTGCCACAATTCCCACTCTGTCATGGGGCTACTATGTTATACTACTCTCTATGAAATTTATTAGACACTTAGCAAGCACACTGGGATTGGGCTCCCAAGTTAGTTAAAAATACTGTGTTATGCAGCTTTAACTTCCAAGCCTTCACACTGATATTGGTCCACCAAATGGTAAGAATATGCTTTGGGGTGGGTTCACACCAATGTTTTGCTGGTTTTCAGCCTCCCTTATGACGGATCTGCCCGCCTGTTCTTTAAAACAGAAACACACGTTTCAGTTTTATTTAAAGGGATTCTGTCACCTGGTTTTAGCCTATAGAGATGTGGACATGCGCGGCTAGATCGGCAATAGCATGTCCGCAATACACCTGTCCCATAGCTCTGTGTGCTTTTATTGTGTTTTAAAAATGATTTTATAGATGTGTAAATTAGCCAAGTAAGGAGCCCAAGGGGCTGTACTAACCTTCTTGGAGCCCAGCCACGCCCCCTCTGAAGGAGCCCAGCACTGCCTACATTCTCCGAATCTCCTTCTTGCTCACAGTTAGATCGCTGTAATCTCGCGATGCGCAGTGCCGGCATGGTGTTCCTTTCCTGTGCTGTCATCAGCGAGATTACAGCGATCTAACTGTGAGCAAGGCGGAGATTCGGAGGACGCAGGCAGTGCTGGGCTCCTTCACAGGGGGGCATGGCTGGCCTCCAAGAAGGTTAGTACAGCCCCTTGGACTCCTTAACCAGGCTAATTTACATATCTATAAAATAATTTTTTAAACACAATAAAAGCACACAGAGATATGGGACAGGTATATTGCGGACATGCTAGTGGAGATCTAGCCGTGTATTTCCGCAGCTCTATAGGCTAAAACGGGGTGACAGAATCCCTTTAACCTACACTTTATTCGAGGATGGATGTCATTCAAATCCGTTTTTATGTCATGCTTTTAGGAAGATTGGCCTGGATATTCCTGATTTATAGCAATTTGTGATTAATTAATGCGAAATGAATCAAATTTCTTGTTGAACTTCGGCAAAGCTGTTAAATCTGATCTTTCACAACTTTGGTCATCTCTATCAATGGACAAATCTCCTATTACAGAGGTGAATTACATCTGATGCAAGATTTGGCACCAAAAGTTTGGCATCCATCAAAAATTAATGTCAATTTATATAAAATCAGTTAATCCAGAACTGGTAATCCAAATGTTGAAAGGTATAATGTCCAGAATGTGAAGTAATGTTTGGTCATTAATGAGAAGAATGATCTACCCACAGTTGCCTGGATGCTAAAATCTTTCGAAAGATCTTCCAAAGTCAACTAATTGAGAATCATGCTGGTCTTTTAGGGCTAGTAAAATGTTACTGCATTATTATTTTTTCTTTTAAATCAAATACACATTGGTGTCTTAAATCCTTGGTAAGATCATCGAGAGTTGTCAAGGTAACACTGTTCATTTGTCTTGCTTGTAATTTCTTTCAAGCTCATATTGATTCTAGACACTTTTTCTCCACATGAAGCAAGACCAACTAATGGTGATTAAATAGAATCTCTGCATTTCTGTGTCTACTGAACTCATAGATACCTAAACTAAAGTGCCACAGGGTCACAATAAATGGTTCCTTCACTGTACCCTGCATCTGAACTAAAAATCTTCACTTCCATTGTGCTTGATACAATTAAAAAAAAATCCGCAAGTTCAGACAACAGTGTGTTTGAATAGAGGCTTCTTTGACACAGATAGACTTGTTATAGTGCAAAGACATAGCGCAAATCCAACACAATCCAATATTCTCTTTCATCAGTCTGTTATAAATTAGATAAAAGCAAATGTCTGGCTGCACAGGGTTTCAATACATTTATGCTAGTTGAAAAAATGTAATTAAGCTACTCTTCTCTGCAATAAATAAAATAACAAGTAGGTCATATTCTGCCTTTTGCTAAGGCTTTAAATCTACCGGTAAGAATCTCTAATGAAGAAAACCATGCAAGAAATTGGCCATTATTACAATCCAGTATGAGCAAAAATGACTCACATCACATACATATATATTGTTGTGTTTTACCAGACCCAGCAGTTAAGATAATATTTTTGTGTTATTACCAGAAGAAATGACAAAACAAGTCAAAAGAAAATCATCCTATTCATACATATGTTTAGTCACTGAGGGCAAGGTCTGTTGAAGCTGGTTTATTGTTTTCTTCAACTGATTTAATTCATACATACATCATTGCACCCTTTTCAGTCTCTTTATTGGCCAGCAGCAATCACAAAAGAGCTCAAATTCAAAATCATCATTCTACTTACAAAACTCTTCCTTACTGTCTCCTTCTCAAATTCTTCTCTAATTCATGGACACCACTGTAAATGCTTCCTATACGCTGCCATAGGGACCTCCTCTATAAAATACTATTCACTCACTCATATTATTACATACAATCATTGTCTCATACCTTCTCTTCCCGACCAGAACTACTTACCTCCCTCTCAGATCCTCCAAGTTCATATTGAAAACTTACCTCTCCCAACACATAAAATAACTAGACTACAAAGTGTTTATGAACTGTCATTCCAACACTGCCTCTATCTCATAGTCCTAGAGCTGCTTACTCCATTTCCACAACCCTTGCCTATTTTTCATAGAATGTACACTGCTATGTGCATGACTCCAACAGGATGTTTCATGCAAGCACTGTTTCATCAGTCTGCATCACACTGTCACTGGTTTCATAGTTGCAAAATTTTGGTATGTGATGTGCTACAGATACACATCAGTGTGGAGCCAATGGTCCATGGCCAACACCATCTCTCTCTTGGGTGCGACCTCCAGAGCTCTTACCTGTTTCTCACCAACAGCCCGTGCTCGCCAGCATTCCACTGCTTCTTCCAAGCAGGCATATGTAAAAAAGGTAAGTATCATAATCAAACATTAACACTAAGTAATAAGTATTAAGCAAATATATTTGCTGCATTTGTGGGAGGGGAGGCTGATTACAAGGCTATTTATATGCACCTGTGGGCCCAGGCTGGCTGATTACTAGGCTATTTATAGGCACCTGTGGGCCCAGGCTGACGCCTATTCAGCTGATTTTACTACCTCTGGGTCATCTCTAGGATACAGCAGCATGGTGTGGAGGCTCCTTATGGCTGCACGATGGCAGAATGTCTCAGGAGGGTGCTGGTAGTCATGGTAGGATCGGAGTTGTTTGCACGGGACCCACGCTGCAGTCCGCGACATGTAGCGCTGGTTGTTAGTATTATTGTCTGGCTGTTTAGGGGCCTGTGGGGGCCGTCGCATACAGTTATTGGGGTAGCATGCGCTTAGAGTGAGTATGGTCGCATGTTTTCTGCAGTTGGCTCAAGCTATGCACGCTGTGTTTAAGTGATGGTAAATGTGTAACAATGGTCGATTAAAAAAAATAAAATGAAAACGAAAAAAAAAAAATGCAGCAGCATTGTGTGGAGGCCAGTTCACGCCTGGGCAACGGCAGAAAGTGCCAGGCGAGTGCTGGCGTTCACGGTAGCATCGGACTTGTTTGCACGAGACTCACACTGCGGTCTGTGACTTGTAGTACTCTGGGACGAAGCTGAGTTGGGCGCTAATGGTCAAAAGACCGTTGTTAGTATTTTTGTCCGGCTGTTTAGGGGCTTGTAGGAGGCTATTGCATATAGTTATTGGTGTAGCATTCGCCTAGAGTAGGTATGGTCGCACGTTTTCTTATACCTGTTACATGCGGGACGCATGTCTGCAAGCTACGCACGCTGTGTTTAAGTAATGGTATTTTATTTATTTATTTTTGAAGGGTTATCTATCAATGGTCGTTTAATATAAAAAAAAAAAACAACCCGTAGCATCATGTGGCGACTCGTTCACGCCTGGGTAACGGCAAAAGGTACCAGGCGAATGGCGGCGCTCACGGTAGGATCGGACTTGTTTGCACAGGACTCACACTGCGGCCCACGATTTGCAGTGCTCTAGGATGAAGGGGGTTGGGCGCTAATAGTCGAATGATTGTGCTTAGGATTGTTGCCCGGCCGTTTAGGGGCTTGGTGGGAGGGGGGGGGTCTACTGTATATATAGTTATTGGTACGATATATGCCTAAAAATAGGCAGGAATGAGCATGCTAAAAAAAAAAATGGGTTGCATGTTTACTTTCACCTGTTTTACATGTCCGCAGTTAGCACCAGATATGCAAGGTGTGGGTAAATGTGTATCAGTGGTCTGTATATGGGGGCACTAGCAGATTTGGTTAAGGCATCTGTATTTGAGTTCTGATGCTCTTATATGTGTGTGTTTAATCTATAAACTGTATTTTATGGGCAGGCATGTGTCAGTGGTTCTGTGCTATGTTTATAGGTGCACCATTATGTCAATTAATTGGCATTGCATCAGGGTTTATGTTCAACCACGTTTATGTTTTTCCTAGCCGAACACGAAGTGGTGTTGCGGTGACCATCGTTCCAAAAAAAAGAGAAAAAACTCCTGCAGCATCATGTGGAGGTTCGTTTGCGCCTGGGCAATGGCAGAAGGTGCCAGGCGAATGCTGGCATTCACAGTAGGATCGAACTTGGTTACACAGTCCATGACTTGTAGCGCTCTGGGGCGAAGGTGGTTGGCCACTAATGGTCGAATGATTATGGTTAGGATTGTTACCTTCGAAGCTATGTCCTGTGTCTGCATTTACATCTTGTCCTATACTCCATTCACTACTAGAGCTGCGTTCATGTGTCTGCTGTTGCATCATGTTAATACTCTGTTCACTTTCAGCTTGCATTCATACGGCTGCTTTATACCATGCTTTTCATGTTCATACTTAGAGCTGTGCCCATACCATGTTTTTAGGCACCACTCACATCCAGAGCTGCATTCACCCACCTGTTCTTACATTATTTGTTATACTCTGCTTCCACTTAAAGAGCATTTTCATTTTCATTGATACATCATGGTTTACTCAGTATTCTTACCAGGACAGTCAGCACCCACCGCTCTGATACCGCTCTCCCGATAAACATAGCTGCTTTCTTTTCAGGCTTACGTTTCTTTCCTCGTGGTTTGTTACATTTCATAGGCCTACTTTTTATGTTCACTTCGGTGGATTAAAAAAATAAATAATAAAATTGTGGTATTCTTTAGTCCTGGTTTGTGTTCACTCAGACTGGTCTCCTTTACTTCTGGTTTGCATTCACTCAGATTAGTCTCCTGCCCCAGTTTACCAAACAGCTCCTCAGCGGTCAGTGGGCTAATTGGAGTAAGTTTCCTACTATGTTTTCACAAGTTGTTCATTTGTTTGTCACTATAAGGGTCTTCTTTTAGCAAACTGCAATGCCTCCAGGTATTGTTTTTCTCCCATCTGTTTTAATTTCACGGTACGCGGTTGGTTTTAATGTTTTATTTATGCACGTGGTTCGGATCACTAATGTCTATGCATATCCCATCAGGTCTGGCTTTTTATTACTTATCGTCACCGTAGTGTAATCCAGATCAGTCTCTTGGCTTCGGTGGGCCTCATGGCTTCGGGGGCCCAATGACTGCGCCGTCTCATGGCTCTGGGGGCCCTATGATCATGTTTCATGTTGTTCGTTAGGGGTTCAATATGGTTGTAGGCTGGTTAGTGTCCTAGGTTAGCTGTTGGAAGGGGTCATGGTTATGTGAGTCCCCAAGTCATACTGGTGCTACAAAAGTGGCTTATATATTAAAAAAAATAACTATACTATGGTGTCAGTTTCGTCCACAGGAAGTCCCGTCACGACTACAGGCGTAATTTATAAAGCCGGTCACGTCTACAGACTAATAAGTCCTGTCACGACTACAGGCGCATTTACGAGGTCTTTCACGTCTACAGACTAATAAGTTCTGTCACGACTACAGGCGATTTACGAAGTCTGTCACGTCTACAGACTAATAAGTCCTGTCACAACTACAGGTGATTTACGAAGTCTGTCATGTCTACAGACGAATAAGTCCTGTCACGACTACACGCGCAATTTACGAAATCTGTCACGTCTACAGACTAATAAGTCCTGTCACAACTACAGGAGCAATTTACGAAGTCTGTCTTGTCTACAGACACCATAAGTCCTATCACGACTACAGGCGCAGCATACATAGTCTATCATGACCTTAAGCTTATTTCCTGTCCCAGCTGCAGGTATCACATGTACATTCTGTCTTAATTACAGGTATGCTTACTTCATCTACATACTCGGGCTGAGGGTATTGGTTTCGGGCCTAGGTCCTGGGCATCGGTCCATATTCCAGTAGGAGGTACAGTAATAATGCGCAATTTATGAAGTCTGTCACGTCTACAGACACGACAAGTCCTATCACGACTACAAGCGCAGCATACATAGTTTATCATGACCTTAAGCTTATTTCCTGTCAAAACTGCAGTTATGGTGGGTACGTTCTCTGTCCTCATTACAGGCTACATTAGCTCGATAATTGAAATAGCCATGTATTCGTGTTTTATGGTTCCCCAGGCCTGGTGAGTTCACACATTCCGCTTAATCTACTACTAGAGTAAGACGGCATACGCCATGTTCTAACTTTTGGGTCCTTTATAAAAAAAAATAGTGTGGCCTGTGGAATAAGTAGAGGTGAAGTATTTTGCCACCAGGAACAGCTGGTGTCCGATGAGGGCCCTTGGTGAATGGTTGGAGTTCATTTAGGCCCTTCCAGCAGATTCACCATTGTTTGTTTCAGTCTGCAGCTCTCAGTATTCAGACCTTCTCGAAATATGTTCATATTTTGTTAGTCAACATAGGGGTAAATTGTTTCCGATTACCGGCCACTTTTTCAATCACAGCAGCATTAGCTACCTCCAAGAACGATGTGTCGGTGCACATGACAAAGAGGTTAGGTAGATGGAAGTCACTGTGATATGTACGGTATATTCCGCACCTTCATCGTGAAATGTCTTTTGCATTCAAAAGTGGGTGTCGTAATGGTATGAATATATTTTGCTTTAAACAGGTCTGCCCTTTTTGGCCCCTTTAGGCTGCCCTACCACAGCAGTTATGGCATAACTCCACTGTTTGTTGTAGATAGGGCTAAATAGGTTAGGTACCCTTTCTGATAGCCGATCCGACCACAAGTATTAAGCAAATATATTTGCTGCATTTGTGGGTTGGGAGGCTGATTACAAGGCTATTTATAGGCACCTGTGGGCCCAGGCTGACGTCAATTCAGCTGATTTCACCCACCCACCCACACCAACTTACAGTCACTTCACATTAGGGTGGCCCCCTTTAGGCTGCCCTACCACAGCAGTTATGGCATAACTCCACTGCTTGTTGTAGATAGTGCTAGATAGGTTAGGTACCCCTTCTGATAGCCGATCCAACCACAAATGCAATATGGATTCCGCTACAGATGCTGTGCCGAATGGTGCAAAACAGCTTCAGGAAGAAATTTTTCAATAGATTGTATAAATACCATAGGGAAAAAAGGACAAACATGAGTCCTCCTAATCAGAGATATATACTGTAGATGAAAAATAGAAAAACATATAATAATTAAAACTGATAAAGTAAGCATAGTTCTATGGAGGACATTTATTAAGACTGGCAATTTATACTCCAGTCTTAATCTCTCTGCCCTGCCGGCTGATGCGCCAAAGTTATGTTCAGGCGCAGGCTTCTACATAACTTCAGCTCTTGCTTCCACTGGCCGTGCGACATGATTTAAACTACGTCAGCTCCCTTGCTGGCATAGTTTTAGGCCATTTTCCACGCTATTAACTGGCATGGAATGTGATGAATTAGATGGCCATGCCACGCCCCCTTTTCCCGCCACTTTGAAAAAGTGGTGTCAGTGGGGTAAAGGCACAGATGTAAAGCAAATAATAAATGCCTGCCTATGATTTTTGCTGAACCGCTTGTAGTTATCATTCACATCATTTTGGGGATAAACATAACTTTTCGATTGATTTTTATTCAGTATGCAGAGTTCACAATGCTGGATAAATTCAGTGATAATTGAATACTTTAGATCATTATGGATGTGACAAAACAAAATATGTGGAGGAGTTATTTATATTATAATTATTAATTTTTTTTTCATTTTAATGGAAAATTGTGTGTGTGTTTTTTTCTTTAAAAAGGTTGCCCGGGCTTTCAATATTGATGACTAGTGTTGGGCGTGAATATTCGCATCACAAATTTTAATAGCGAATATTGCCACTTTGAAAATATGCGAAGATTTAGAATATAATGCTATATATTCGTATTCGCGAATATTCTAGATTTTTTCCCTTCTGAACTCATGATCCCTCCCTGCTTCTTGCTTGTGGGCCAATGAGAAGGCTGCAATGTCTTTGTCTGAGCAACCAATAGGAAAGTTGCCTACCCCTTACTATATAAGAACCTCCCCAGCAGCCATTTTCTGCAGTTTTTTTTTTTAGTTCTGAGAGACACAGCAGTGTCATTGCTATGCTCTGTGCTTTGCTGTGTCATTACATTAGATAGTTAGTTAGCTTATATATAATACAGATAGTTAGTGGCTAGTGCTGAGTGAACCCAAACTTTGTGAGTTCGGGTACCCGGACCCGAACCCGAAACGGTTTTCGGACAATTCATAAAGCTTGTTGAAAGGCTGCAGGACAGCCAATCAACAAGCTTTTAAGGTTACTTTCACACTAGCATTTTTCTTTTCTGTTGTCGGGGCTCTATGCCGGAAAAAAACTGATCAGTATTATCCCCATGCATTCTGAATGGAGAGAAATCCGTTCAGTATGCATCAGGATGTCTTCATTTCAGTATGTAAACTTTTTTAGACGGGTAAAATACTGCAGCATTCTGCGGTATTACCTTCATCTCAAATTCCAGAACACATGATGGAATGCCGGATCCGGCAATAACTCCCATTAACTTGTATTAGTGCCGGATCTGGCATTACAAATACTGCAATGACGGATCCGTCTCTCCATCTGAAAACGGAGAGACGAATGCGCACTTGCAATGCATTTGTGAGACGGATCCGCATCTGGATCCGTCTCCAAATGCTTTCAGTTGTCATTCAGTATGACGGATCCGGCAGGTAGTTCCGGCGACGGAACTACCTGCCGGATCCTCACACCGCAAGTGTGAAAGTAGCCTAAGCTGTGGGCACTTAGAAGCCATCACAGCCATGCCTCGTAATTGCATGGCTGTAATTGGCCGGTGCATCATGTGATCCAGCCTCTGTACAAGCTGGATGATGTGTAGCACTGCCCATCAGCTCTGAGGAGCGCAGGGGCAGGAAGCAGGCAGCTGAAGTGAGGGAGAGTGTTAGGAATCTCATCTGGCTATTTATTCTGTGGGTGACCTATAGTGTTTTTTTTTTGTGGGTGCAATACACCAACTTTGTACCCCTGACACAAAAATATAATAGTTAATCCGTCTGTGACATATACCCACTCTTGGTGTGAGGTAAACCTGTACTGCATCCGTGACAGGGAAATTAATATAGTTAATCTGTCTGTTAGATCGATGGGTGACATAGACCCATTTTTGGTGTGAGGTACACCTAAAGTGCATACATGACAGGAAAATTAATATAGTTAATCTGTTGTGGTGCTGTTGGTGTTGGTGGAGCTCCTGTTACAGGGGGAGGACGTGGTCGATCTGTGCCAGCTACACGCCCAAATGAAACACCTTCTTCAGGTGCACGTAGGTGACAGAAGAGCGTAATTTTGTAGGCCCGAATACAGGTATACAAATGGTAAGGCCAGAACAAGTAGAGGCGGTAGTAGATTGGGTGACTGACTCTGCTGGCAGGGTTTCCATGGGCCATCCACCTAGCCCTGTCGCATAAGTGGAAGAGATTGTGCACTGATGCCTAACCACTTATGTTTCAGGATGTAGACATGGGAGGACTACTGCAGCACGTCTCTAATAATGATGAAACAGAGGTGCCAACTGCTGCAGCTTTCTGCCATGTGCAGACCGGCAAGGAGGGCAGGGATAAGGAGTGGGTAGAAAATGATATGGAGGATGATGAGGTCCTAGACTCCACATGGAATCAAGGTCATGCGACTGGGCCTGAGGCAGATAGCAGTTTGGTGCATGTCCTTCCGCCACCGAGGATTGCAGGTCGTTTCTCGTTGCCTTCTCCTCCTACTTCACTTCCTCCTCTACCGCCTCCTTATCCGGTCAGCGTAACACCTGCACCTGCGTCTCATATGCGACGTACGCACAAGGTGGATAACTGTGCGAGCAGCAGCCGATATTGGAGTTTCAGCTGCAACAAGCACGGGTGAGTTGCTCTGCCGAACAGCACCACTTCACCACCAACTAGTGGGCCTCCATGTGTGACGTGTGTGCCGTGTTGTGCTGTTTCAAGTATTCGACCAACATGGCCAGTGCCGATGACGCCGTCCACAGTGTTACTATCCAACCTCTATGTCTCCTTGAAAAAACACTTCGGGAGATGATGGAAGAGGATGTGGCACACTAGGAAGAGGGATCATTTCCACAGTTATCAGGCCAGACATTGACAAGTGGCTTGGGGGGAGGATGAGGAATAGGAACCATGTTCACAGCATGGTGGCACCCAAAGCAGCTTATGGGCATCACTGGAGCGTGGCTGGGGGGATACAGAGGACAAAGACGATACACCTCCCACAGAGGTCACCTTGTCGTTGCCTCAGGGCAGCCTGGCACACATGAGCGACTACATGTTGCAGTGTTTTATTAGGATGGCTCTACTTGGTGGGGGAAACTCTGGCTAGGTGCACGATCTGATGTAAACCCCCGTTTACTAGCTAGACCAAAGTGATATATAAATAGATCAGCACTCAAAATATGTGGGTCACGGAGATTAAATAAACAGTATAAAATTTATTCCCACAAATAAAAACAATGATGTATACACATGAAAAATAAAATACATAATGAGGTAAAATCGCTACCAGCTTCACATAATAGGCAAAAGCATCCACATATACCATATTAGCCAATATTAGTTGTGTTGCTGTGGTGGCTATTTCAAGAAGTAGTACAATGTCTGTATAGTCCAGATGCTAGGTGAGCCGATTAACTGCTCCTAGTACAGCGTCCAAATTGAGCACAAAACTCATAAATAAAACCACATATTGGATCCAAAAGTGCACATGAGCGTTGTAAGACCACAGGTTACCAATCCTCAGCTATACATGCCGATTTATAACTGGAACCCAATCCTTTAAAATGGACCAAACGCGTTTCGTAGTATTGTTTGGATCTTACTCCTTCCCCACTGAGGAAGGAGTAAGATCCAAACAATATTTCGAAACGCGTTTGGTCCATTTTACAGGATTGGGTTCCAGTGCCTTATAAAGATAAATTTTATGAGTACTGCCGGCAGTCAATATATCCCAAAAGGAACGATTCGATACAAGAGCAAAGTAAGCAATCATCACTGAGAACCAAGGAGATAATTTTGCGTTATCAACCACGGGACTTTGGAAGCGAGCGCAATAGACGCCAGTACCATGCGGCAGTCCAGACGCCACTCAATATTCAATCTGAAAGGTTGTAAAAATCATGAGTACCTCATAAGTGTCGCTTTATCAAGTGCTTACAATGAACTTGCGCATCTATTTGGAATCCATTCAGCTACTTTGTCCGTATTAAGGAGTTATAAATTGACATATTCAGCTGACCTCTGGTCTTACAACGCTCATGTGCACTTTTGGATCCAATATGTGGTTTTATTTATAAGTTTTGTGCTTAATTTGGCCGCTGTATTAGGAACCGTTAATTGGCTCACCTAGCATCTGGACTATACAGACATTGTACTCTTCTTTAAATAGCCACCACAGCAACACAACTGATATTGGCTAAAACGGTCTATGTGGATGCTTTGTTTCTATTATGTGAAGCTGGCAGCGATTTTACCTCATTATTTATTTTATTTTTCATGTGTATACATCATTGTTTTATTAGTGGGAATACATTTTGTTCTGTATATATAATCTCTGTGACCCATATATTTTGAGTGCAGTTCAATTTATATATTACATGTTGCCCACATTCTAACCAGTGCTGATTACTTGGTTGCCACCCTGCTGGACCCCGCTACAAGGACAACATGCCATCCATAATTCCGTCACTGGAGCGTGATGGGAGGATACGCGAGTACAAATGCATGCTGGTAGACGCGCTGCTGATGGCATTCCCACCTGACAGTGGGGGCTCAGTGGAAGCACAAGGCAGGGGAGGAGGAAGAAGTCACTAATGCAGCTGGAGCACCGCAAGCAACTCAGAAGGGAGGGTTAGGATGGCATAAAAGTGGAAAAGCTTTGTCCGCACGCCAAAACAACTAGCACCACCAGCTGATACAGACCATTTTAGCAGGAGGAAGCATTTCAGCAACATGGTGGAACAGAACGTGTGCACACGCCTACATGTACTGACTGATGGGTCTGCCCCATTCAACTTCTGGGTCTCCAAATTGGGCACATGTCCTGAGCTTGCCCTTTACACCTTGAAGGTGCTGGCCTGCCCTGCGGCCAGTGTATTGTCCGGACGCGTGTTTAGCACGGCGGGGGAAGATCTCTTTGCGTTCTCTTTTTTATTTCCCAATGTTTTGGGGCCATCCCAAATTTATAAAAAATAAATAAATAAAGGAAAAAAAAAACTGTCTTGGCTATCTCCTCCTCCTCCACCGCCGCTTCCACCTACAATGCCACATCTTCTGCCTCCTCAACCTCCTCCTCCACTTTGACCTCTGCCTTCTAGTTCAAGATGATAATTTTTCTTATTTTTTTATATTCTGTTATTTTAAGTCATTTCCCTATCCACATTTGTTTGCAGGGCAATTGTCCTGCTCTATTTTACAGCGATTTTAGTGCACGAAAGTTTGGGTCCCTATTGACTTCAATGGGGTTCGGGTTCGAGTTCGGGTCCCAAACCCGAACTTTGACCCGAAGTTCGGCCGAACCTGGAGAACCTGAACATCCACTGCTCCGCTCATCTCTATTAGTGGGAGATAGTCAGTGTAGGTTAGATTGTAATATAGTGTAGCTGATAGGTTGCAATGCAGGGTGTTAGGTAGTGTGATAGGTTCTGCTGTCCATACATACATGCTACAGGCAAGTTCACAACAATACTCAGTGCACCAATCACTAATATGTAGTCAGACCTGCTAAAATGTGAAGTTGCACGTATTGCGCAAAAATATGCGCATCATTAATTGCTGATTTGCGTAATCACAAGTAGAGATGAGCGAACTTCTATTTTTAGTTCGGCGTCCAAAGTTGGGGTTCGGATTATCGTAGCATCCCGTTATGGATTCCATAACGGCATTTGGAATCCATAAGGGGCGGCTTCATTAAACCCGAACCTTGGACAACCCTAAGGACCTGCGGTGACGTCACCGTCATGTGATCAGTGCAGCGGGCGTGCTCAGCACTGGATCACCTCTTATCCAATCCAGTGCTGAGCCACGCCACCTGCACTGATCACATGACGGTGACGTCACCCCAGGTCCTTAGGGTTGTCCAAGGTTCGGGTTCAATGAAGCAGCCCCTTATGGATTCCAAATGCTGTTATGGAATCCATAACGGGATGCTACGATAACCCGAACCCGAACTTTGGACGCCGAACTAAAAATAGAAGTTCGCTCATCTCTAATCGCGGGTATATCGGAGCACTCTATCTGCATATAAAGCTATTGTAATGTTCTGCCTTGCCAACCAATTTCTCCAGTCTCAGGAAACTTCTAGCAGCTTGAAAAATGTAGCAATAGTGACCCATGTCCTGTATTGAGCGAACATATTACATTGCCAATTTTTGCAATAAAAAAAATAATCTTGAATTCTCTAATTTATGATGAATATTCACCCAAATATTTGCGAAATATCGCAAATTAAAATATTTCCACTGCCGCTCATCACTATAGATGACCTATCCATCAATATCATATGAGCTATCTGAGGAGACGGTCTGCACAGGGTGCATGTGCCATTTCCCTTCTTTCTTCCTGCTGCTGCAATGTCTATGGGACAGCAGCAGTGGACAGGAAGAGAGGAGGGAGACGGCACATGCACACTGTGCGTGCCATCTCCTCAAACAGCTGATCGGTGGGTGTGCCGGATGTCAGGCCCCCGCTAATCTGATATTAATGACCTATCCTGACGATAGTGTCACACTTCGATATGGGAAGGAAACACCACACCGAGCAAAGGAGGGAAGGGGGAACATGGAATCAGTTCTGAGAACTAGGGAAGGAAGATGCACACCTCCTATTGAAAAACGTAACCAAAATCCTGTCTGACTACAAGTATGAATAGACCCCAAAGGTAGGTGAGTTCATAGGTAGGAATACCTAGAGTGCTATCTAGCCCTATAGGACCCTGGTACTAATGGCAGGGACGAGGCTACTAGTTCCTCCAAAAGAAAGGACGAACAGAAGTCTTCTTCAGGCCTAATACATAGAAACATAGAAACATAGAATGTGTCGGCAGATAAGAACCATTTGGCCCATCTAGTCTGCCCAATATGCTGAATACTATGGATAGCCCCAGGCCCTATCTTATTATGAAGGATGGCCTTATGCCTATCCCATGCATGCTTAAACTCCTTCACTGTATTTGCAGCTACCACTTCTGCAGGAAGGCTATTCCATGTGTCCACTACTCTCTTAAGTTATTACTTTTAAACCTTTGCCCCTCTAATTTAAAACTATGTCCTCTTGTAGCAGTTTTTCTTCTTTTAAATATTCTCTCCTCTTTTACCGTGATGATTCCCTTTATGTATTTAAAAGTTTCTATCATATCCCCTCTGTCTCTTCTTGCTTCCAAGCTATACATGTTAAGGTCCTTTAACCTTTCCTGGTAAGTTTTGTCCTGCAATCCATGTACTACAAACAATAGGAAGATGCAACACACAGAACCCAAACAAAAAACAAAAGGGAAAGGAAAGACTTAACTTCAAAGGCGCTATGGAAGCACCAGGAACTCAGCCGATATCCAACCGCAAACTATCCACAGGCACAGAAGCTATAAACTGCACTGCATTGTGGGAGAAGCAACCATAAATAAGGAAGGTTAAATGACCACATTATCAACACCTGGAGGCAAGGAGTGACAAGGAAAACCTGTCAGATCAAACCACGTGTTGCCAGCCTCACAGATGTCCTGCCACTTACTGTCGCCGGGACGTCCATATGTCTTGGTACGTCCATGACAGATACTGTAGATCATCAATAGAAAAAGCTTTATTTCTTTTTACCATTTGTTAAAATTAAAAGTCCCCCACAAGAGGACTTTGACATGCATTCTTTTATTCGCTTTCATAACCCACTGTACAACTCATGTAGTGCAGTGTATTATGATGTCAGTAGGGAAATAACATACAATCTATTAGTCTATGCCTGTGGTATAATAGACATACACAGGGGGCAGACCTGTGGTTCTTCATTGGATACCTTGTTGCCATGTAAAGACATCATCACCCAGCAATCTAATTTGCGGATGTGCTGATGGGTGATAAAAGGAGTGTGCTCCCTCACAGACCACTAAGATGCCGTGGTTGCCATTGGTTTTCTCTGTTTTCTCTAGGAAACCCTTCTAAAGCTTATTGTAGGCCGTCAAAAGCCTCTTGGTAACCGTCTTAAAAAAGACGTAATGGCGTTCCCTAAGGGGTTAAATATAAATTCTGGTGTGGATAGAATGCCATTGCCTGCTTATATGGATGTTATATTTATGATGTCACTCATAAAAACAGACAATTCTTATAAGTGTCTCTTACAGCACCGTAGAGTCCTCTGTTTAGTAGGTTCTCAAAGCATAATCCATAAAATACAGGCCTGCGTTGTTCTGTATACTAGATTTAAAATTTTGGAGGAAAAAGTTTCAACTATGATTACTAGATCCACACCATCAACTCAACCAAATCACAGATTTTCAAACGTGGAGACCGTATCTTCTCAAATGAACCTTCCTACTGTCTTTGACTTGGAGAAAAGGAAAGGATAATAGTGAAGTACTGCCAAATAGAAATATAATTAAGGAGTTTTTATTATACTCACAAGGATGAAATTAAAACAGGTATATAGTTAAAGCCACAACATTACCAACCAGGGTTTCACAGCTGCTTTGTCGGGGTATATGCCTCATGGCTATGAGACCGCTCATTTATACATATCTTCGACTATACCAAAATAACTTAAAAATTAGCCCCCAAAATATTATAAAAGCTATAAATACCTAAAAATCTATTTACCATATAACACTTGTTTTTCTCATTTAAAATTGCCACTTCCAGCTATTTAAAAACCATATATATCACCCAAAAATTGAAGCACAGTTTTCAGCAAATGAAAATCGAAAAAACTTTATTACCAATGATAAATACATACATGTTAAAACAAGGCAGCACAAAGATGGAATACAAAGATGAGGAACAGGAACCAAGGGGGGGGGCTGGGAGGTCAGCACCCCAAAAGACAGGGAGATTGCTGGTAGAGCAAAAATAAATAAATGAAACTCCAAGGCTCCAATGAGCAATAAACCCCGGGCAAATATTGCAGCAAAGGTAAATGTAGGAGCAAAAACTTGGAGTTTGGAAAAAGGTAAGTAGTCATACCCTGGATGGTGTGTCGATCTCTTAGCCGCCTCCTGACCCAATGCCGTTTTGCCAGAGACCTGGCTTCTTCCGGGGATAAAACATTGAGAAAAGATACCCCTAATATAGTGCCCTCACAGGTGTATAGTATAATAATTAAAAGACCTGGTGACGCCCATACCAATAGGGAGAAATTTACGATTCATGTACCTACACTACACAGTTTTAAATCAAATTTACATTGTTATTTTGGTTGTATTGTACCTTAACCTATACATCCATTCAATCTCTTTCCGGTTAATAGATTTGAATGGATTTCCCTTACCCCATTCGTTTTAAACCAGTTCATGAACTTAAAGGGGTTGGATCTTCCTAATGTATTGTGATTGTCCATATTCCCTCCTTTGTTGGCTGGATTAATTTTTCCATCACATTATTCCCTGCTCATATCCAGGGGTTATGGCGTGAATACGAGGTGACCAGGACGAGAGCTGCTGCACATGCTTGCCTGTGTGCGTTCCCACTATCCTGGCCATTAGAGATGCCAACGCTTTGTCCTATAGTGTACAAGCACGACCACCACTGCTGGATTGCAGAATGGTCTAACCCCTAGATACAAGCAGCGTATAATGTAATGGAAAAATAAATGAAGCCAGCAAAGGAGGCAATATGGACAATCATAAATATTATTATCTTTTAATAGTACGTACGTTTTCGCACACGGAGATGCCCATGCTGTATATTTTTTATTGGTTATGTATTTTAATTTTTATTTTTGGGAAATGGGAATGATTTGAAATTTTGTATATTTTTATATTATTAGCTATCAGAGACTTCTTGAGGTTCAAAGTTAATACTGCAATATAACAGGTTCCCCAAACTCAGCAGTATTACTTGTGCGGCTCCTGCTTCCGGACCGCTCAGATGCCATGGTCACACTTGACCATAGCATCTGAGGGGTTAAATGTGTGCAATCAGCCATAAGGCTGATCGCATACATCCTCCGTGCGTGTTTTGCTGTTTGAAACAGCAGAAACCCAGTAGCAATTCCATATTTAAAGTGGTGACTTTCGCTGCACATGTACAGCAGAGGTTGCCAAGGGGTTAAGGTATATTCCTTTAATTCATGATTTAGTTGAATAGTTTATTAGTATTAACTTTTTGTTACAAAAAAACCCACCATTTTTTGTATAAAATATTCTAAATCTTAAATAGACCCATTCACTGTATGGAGCTTTACTATTCTAGTCTTTGTTACTGAAGGTAAGAACACAATATGGATTTTTTCCCCCTTGCTTTTTATTGCAACAATAAAGTGCTTTCTACTGTTGTAGATGTTACATCTGTTCATACATCTGCTTTCATTTCAAGTTTTAATTCTTAAGTGTTTTGAGAAAAATGGATAATATAAGCAAGTATTAAAAGTACAGTATGGTCTGTACAATTACTTTATTTGTGAATTCTCATATAAATCATGAGAACTAAATATAGACACCAACAACTGCATTCAGTGGCTTCGCCATAAAGACATTGCAGCATCCAATCTGGAAAATACATTGGTAACCCATATGCAATGTTTCGGATGAAAAAGGTGAAGTGCAAAGAGAAGCTTTGCATCTTGGAAACCTAAAGAGGTTGTCCCATCTGGATATGGCAAAAATTGTCCAACAAGTGCAGGTTCTATTTCTGAAGCCTGCTCCTGTCTCAAGAATGGTGTCCTGCCATGCACCAACAACAGTGGTGAGGAGGACACACATTGATGGCTTTCTTCATCTACTGCTATGGCGATTCCAAAAAAGAGTAAGTGTGCACAGCTATATTTGGAAGTGAATGTAAAGAGCTGTACACGGCTTTATTTCCATTCCCATTGGTGTATGCTGGGACCTTTTTCTTGAGATAGGAACAGCTCCTAAAAGTATCCTGTGGATATGACATAAATGTCCAGATGGGACAAACCCCTTAAATATGCATTCAATGGCAAAAGCTTTCTGTTATCATTGCACAATATATGCCATGTGATTGAGAGCAGATTACTTGGAAATTTGCTCAAACAGTGAGACTGGTAGAAGCAAATCTGCTGCCCTAATTCGAATAGTCCTTATGGATTTTGATGGTGTCTAGTCCTTGGGCTCACCAGAGGATTCCCTGCTCCTATGTATAATGGTGCAAATATTTTATGTATTTATTTATACATTGTGCCCTAAGCAACACTGACACAATAGAAAATATATGAAAGCAACCAATGTTAAATGATCATTGAAGTTAAATGATAGTTGAGCGCAATTCACAAAGTAAAAATCAACATACTCATAGACTATCATTATCAGTGCCATAAAGTTGGATGGTATGTCAGTACCTATTTCAATATAAGGTGACCTAACTCAGATATACATACAGTTTTAGTATACTTTTTGTGAAGTTGAAGTCATTGTGTGGACAAAATTCCTTGTAAAATTGTTGCATCAAAGAAACAGAACTCTGTGTATTCACGTTTGCTAAATTCATATATTTGTGAAACACATGGTTAAATCTAGGTGCTCCAAACTGTAGACACATTTATAAAGGCTCATAGGAAGGAAATAATTAACGTCACTCTTTTTCCTTTCTTGACATTTTCTTTTTTTAAAAGGAGAGGAAAGTGGGTGGAATTAAGCAGGTGAAATAGTGGCCAGAAATGTTTTGGTGAGAGATGCCAGTCTTAAAGCTAACCTGTCACCTGAGCAGATTTATATGTAACTTTATATGAAAAGATTCTATAAAACTTAGAATGTATTAATCTTTTTTCTACCCACTGATATTTAAAGGGGCTGTTCACCTTTCTGCATGTTTTCTACAGACCCCACAATGTGGCCAGACCCACCATGATAATCACACTTACCTGATCCCCGCCGCTAGGCTCCAGCTCCATCTCTGCCCCTGTAGCTGTAGCTGGGTAAGTCTCGGGTCTCCGCACATTAACATACAATGACTGGCTGCAGCGGTGATGTGTCACCCTTGATGCACATGACCCAGTAATGTCCCACATGGGTGATACATCACCATTGCGGCCTGTCATGGGCTGCAATGGTCACATGGCACATGGCATCAAACCGGATGCTGATGTGGGGAGACTTGGGACCTGCAGAGCTGATGGGGCAGCAATGGAGCTGGAACCCAGCAGTGGGGATCAGATAAGTATGATTACCACCACAGATCCAGCAATGCTTAGGTAGAAAACATGCTGGAAGGTGAAGAACCCCTTTAAAGTACATGTAGTTCATATTTGTTCTGTCCCTATAATGGAAATCGACCTCCAATCTGCTGTTGTTTTCCTTAGGATTTGAATGGGATGTGTGGAAGTTATAATTACCAATATAAAGGTATGTAAGTAAAAATCACCTATCCTCTGTTGCATCATTCACTAGAGTTTCAAACCACTCCGGAAGTGACATCAGCACAAGAACTATTACATAGTTATATAGTTAATATGGTTTAAAAAATACTTAAGTTCATCATGTTCAACCAAGGGATAGGTGAGGACGCGAATTTTAGAAAAAGGTGAGTGATACTCAGATTTCTACACATGTTCATAAGCATTAGGCCTCATGCACACGACAGTATTTTTTTGCGGTCCGCAAAACAGGGTTCCTTTGTTCCGTGATCCGTGTCAGTTTTTGCTTCCGTTGTGATTCCGTGTGTCTTCCGTTTTTTTTTAGTGGACATGACCCAAAAGATTTTACCAAAAGACAGGCTGACAATTTTTGTCAAGTGCCTGCCAAGGGATCCACAAAAAAAATGGACGCGGAACGCGGATGACACACGGATGGCCATCCGCATTTTTTCACGGTCCCATTGACTTGAATGGGTCCGTGAACCATTTTTCACGGACAAGAATAGGACAGGTTATATTTTTTTGATGGACTGGAATCACGGACCACGGACGCGGAGGACAAACGGTGCATTTGCCGAGTTTTCCACTGACCCATTGGAAAACCAATGGGTCGGTAGAATATCACGAAAAACGGCACAACGGACACGGAATCAAACAACGGTCGTGTGCATAAGGCCTTAATGTCATTTACTTTTGAGAATTCAAATAAGCCCTTTTTAAAACTGTCCACTGTTACTGCTCTGACAAACTCCTGAGGTAGACTATTCCACAGATTTACAGTTCTTACAGTAAAGAATCCTTGATGCCTCTGTAGACTGAACTTTTTCTTCTCCAGATGGAGCTAGTGGCAATTGTCTTTTGAGGGGATTTTACATGGAACAGCTTTTCACCATATTTTTTGTATGGCCCATTTATATATTTGTATAGGTTAATCATGGTTCACCTTAGATGTCTCCTCACAAGACGAAATAAATGTAATTATATTCATCTTTCCTCAAAACCAAAGGTGGGTTTACACAGGCCACCACAAATTTTCGGGATTATGGGGAAGGAAGGTGTAAATCTACCCTAAGACCCTCCATGCCCCTTCTCAGTTTAGTTGCTCTACTTTCTACTTTTTTACAGCTCCAGAGCATCCTTTCTATGGACTGGTGCCTAGAACTGAACTGCATATTCCAGATAAGGCTGCACCAAAGCTTTGTAAAGTGGTAATATTACATTCCTGTCCTGTGGGTCCATACCTTAATACATGATAATATCCTGTTTACTATTCTACTGTTACTATTTAATATTTATATTCTACTGTAAGCTATATGGGGTTTATAATTTTAGCCATTTATACTTATTACCGAGAGGAATACATTGAGTAGTGTAATTACCCAATACAGATTTAAAGCTCTCCCATTTATCCTCAGTATTAAAGTAGCTGCTCCCAGTCTATGCTCTGAAATGCTGCCCTCGTCCTGGGAAAATTGACATTTAAAATTCTCTGTTTTTGCACTCTCAGCCAGAGTTTGCTTGTTATAGTTCAGTGGGAATATATTTATATTGTGTGATCATTAGTACCTAATGTTTCACTAACATTAACTTCCCAATAAGCTCTGCATTGTTAGAATTTACTAGATCCAACAAAGCATCACCCCTATTGTGATCTTTTGCAAACTTAAAATGGTCCTGTAGCAAGTTGAGGAATCTTCTCCCCTTTGCAGTTGAGGCAGAACCATGACCCCAGTCAATATCTGGAAAGTTAAATTCTCCCATTATAGCCACTCTACCAGCCTGTGCATCACACTCTATTTGGTCATACAGCTGAACTTCTATCTCCTCTGTGATGTTAGGGGGTCTATAAATTACACCAATTATTATTTTTTCAGAGTTTATTTCCCTTTGTAATTCCACCCATAAGATTTTAACATTCTCACCATTCTCACCTACAATTGCTTCTTTCAAACTGGCCTTCATATCACTCCTCACATACAGACACACTCCATTGCCTTTTCTACTGGCCCTATCTTTCCTAAAGAGTAGAAAGCCCAGAATATTAACAGTTATGTGAAGAGTCTAGCCATGCCTCAGCCACAGCAACTATATCTATGTGTTCCTTTAGTGTGACTCCCCCATTTTGCTTACTAGACTTCTGGTATCTGTGAACATACATTTTAAGTTATGATTTGATTTTCCACATTCAGTTCCAAGAAAGTGAATATCTGAGAATTTTTGGGTGCCATGGTTGATATTGTTGGTTTGTAACAGGTTTATGTTACCAGCAGCTTTGGTTTTCATGGATGTGCAGTTATTCCTAGTGATGAGCGGCAGGTGCCATATTCGATTTCGACGAAATTCGCGAATATTCGAATGAATATTCGTTTCGTATTCGTCGAAATCGAATATTCGTCATTTTTTCTAGTTATCGCGATTAAAATGCGATTTAAATAATCGCATATTGCGATTTGTACTTAAGGCTACTTTCCTATTGGTTTCATATCTAGAATTAGCGAGGATGACGAATATGACGAATGTATTCGTCATATTCCTCAAAACGAAGATAACGAAGTATTCTACATCTTCGTTTTAGCAACCTATTCGTCAACCTCGCTAATTCTAGCAATCAAATAGGAAGGTTGACTATAGAGACAGCTGTGTTAAATTCGCTTATGCGATTTTTTTTTTAATACAATAATTATATTACTTGATATGATAATATTATTATAAGTATTCTATTTATTAAAAAAAAAAAATCGCATAGCGAATTTAACACAGCTGTCTAGTAAGTCAACCTTCCTATTTGATTGCTAGAATTAGCGAATAGCGAAGTTGACTAATAGGTTGCTAAAACGAAGATGTAGAATACTTCGTTATCTTCGTTTTGAGGAATATGACGAATACATTCGTCATATTCGTCATCCTCGCTAATTCTACCAAGCCAACCATAACTTCTGTGCTCATGGAGCGTCCCCATCACCATGGGAACGTCTCCATATACTAAAATGTACTGTCGGATTTGAGGAATTACGTTGAAATCGCAATGCGATTAATTCAAGTTATATTAATCGCATTGCGATTTCAACTTAGAGCTGGGTTTATAATGGGTCAGCTTGCTAGAATTAACGAAGTTAACGAATATGGAATATAGCAGCAGTGCTAAGTTGAAATCGCAATGCGATTAATTTAACTTAAAGTATTCAGCATTGCGATTTCAACTTAGCACTGCTAGTGCATAGCTATATATTCCATATTCGTTAATTCTAGCCTATGTAAGATAGCAGTGCTAAGTTGTAATCGCAATGCGATTAATATAACTTGAATTAATCGCATTGCGATTTCAACGTAATTCCTCAAATCCGACAGTACATTTTAGTATATAGAGATTTTCCCATGGAAGGGGACGCTCCATGAGCACGGAAGTCGGCAGAAGCGGCAACGGGCACTGACTGGAGCAGCCAGGAAGCCAGGAATCCTCATGACAGGTAAGAACTACTTTTGGGAAGTGGGAAAGAAAAAAATATAACTAAAAAAAAAAAAAAAAAAAACGAATATTCGAAATAGCGAATTTATAGCGCTATATTCGAAATATTCGCGAATTAGCGAAGTGCCGATATTCGCTAAAAAAATTCGCTTTTCGAATATTCGCGCTCAACACTAGTTATTCCTAGTAACCACTCTACTTTCCTCACTAACCCCGGCCCCCATTAAATCCCCACTGTCCACTCTTACTGTATATCCCACTATCTACACTATCTACTCCTTATTAGTATGACCCCCCCTCCTTTTCTGTCCCCAGGTCCTATTTTAAAAAGTCCCTCCAGCCGTCTAACCATTTTTCCCCCAGAGTAGCTACACCCTCCCAATTAAGGAGTAGCCCTTCTCTACTGTAGAGCCTGTAGCCGGCAGAGAAGTTAGCCCAGTTCTCTTTGATACCAAACCCTTCCTTCCTACACCAGTTTCTGAGCCACCTATTTAACTCCCTAAGTTCCCGCTGTCTCTCTAGTAATGCTATTGGCACTGGTAGTACTTCTGAAAACACTACCAATAGCTAGTTATTTGTGTGTCATGAAGTTCATGAAATGCATTTTCTTTGTTTAGCAACCTCATACAAGCTCACAAGATGACAATGCACAATGCCTAATCCTGTCAAAACACTGGATATGGAGCAATAAAAATGTGTTCTCCGGAATGATGAATTATGTTTTACTATCTAGCAATCTGAAAGAGGAATCTGGGTTTGACAGAAGCTCAAAGAATGCACTGTGAAGGGATAATGCAATTAAGTTGTTTTTCGTTTTGGATTAGCCAATATTTCAAACTTGGGCAACAGTTTAGAGAAGGTACTTTCCTGTTCCAGCATGACTGTGCCGCTGTGCACAAAGCAAGCTCCATAAAGAAATGTTTTAATGAGTTTGGTGCGGAGGAACTTGAGTAGCATGCACAGAGCCCTAATCTCAACATCATAAAAAACAAACAAACAAAAAAAATGTGGGTGAATTAATACCTGACCTCACATATTTTTTAATTGTTGAATCCAAAACATTGGGCAGCACGGTGGCTCAGTGATTAGCACTGTTGCCTTGCAGCGCTAGGTTCCTTGGTTTGAATCCAACCAAAGACAACATCTGCATAGAGTTAGGATGTGTTTGGATGGGTTTCCGCCCACACTCCAAGGACATACTGATAGCGACCTTAAATTGTGAGCCCTATTGGGGACAGTGTGATGCTAATGCCTGTAAAGTGCTGTGGAATATGTCAGCACTATATCAGTGAGTGTAATAAATAGTTTTAGTCTAAAATATAGACCTCTTTTCCACCCCTTCATACATCTATTACTAATGGTGACTTCCATCTTATAATGTACAAGAAGCTTCTAGCTGGATGGATCCTCATAGTCATTCTAGGAGTAAGGTCTTTTGACTGAAACATGCCACACTGCTGGTCAATGACTCTGTGTTTTTTTAACAGGCACTTTGATATGGATATGGATATATATTTGTATAGGTTAATCATGGTTCACCTTAGATGTCTCCTCACAAGACGAAATAAATGTAATTATTTTCATCTTTCCTCAAAACCAAAGGTGGGTTTACACAGGCCACCACAAATTTTCGGGATTATGGGGAAGGAAGGTGTAAATCTACCCTAAGACCCTCCATGCCCCTTCTCAGTTTAGTTGCTCTACTTTCTACTTTTTTACAGCTCCAGAGCATCCTTTCTATGGACTGGTGCCTAGAACTGAACTGCATATTCCAGATAAGGCTGCACCAAAGCTTTGTAAAGTGGTAATATTACATTCCTGTCCTGTGGGTCCATACCTTAATACATGATAATATCCTGTTTACTATTCTACTGTTACTATTTAATATTTCTATTCTACTGTAAGCTATATGGGGTTTAATTTTAGCCATTTATACTTATTACCGAGAGGAATACATTGAGTAGTGTAATTACCCAATACAGATTTAAAGCTCTCCCATTTATCCTCAGTATTAAAGTAGCTGCTCCCAGTCTATGCTCTGAAATGCTGCCCTCGTCCTGGGAAAATTGACATTTAAAATTCTCTGTTTTTGCACTCTCAGCCAGAGTTTGCTTGTTATAGTTCAGTGGGAATATATTTATATTGTGTGATCATTAGTACCTAATGTTTCACTAACATTAACTTCCCAATAAGCTCTGCATTGTTAGAATTTACTAGATCCAACAAAGCATCACCCCTATTGTGATCTTTTGCAAACTTAAAATGGTCCTGTAGCAAGTTGAGGAATCTTCTCCCCTTTGCAGTTGAGGCAGAACCATGACCCCAGTCAATATCTGGAAAGTTAAATTCTCCCATTATAGCCACTCTACCAGCCTGTGCATCACACTCTATTTGGTCATACAGCTGAACTTCTATCTCCTCTGTGATGTTAGGGGTCTATAAATTACACCAATTATTATTTTTCAGAGTTTATTTCCTTTGTAATTCCACCCATAAGATTTTAACATTCTCACCATTCTCACCTACAATTGCTTCTTTCAAACTGGCCTTCATATCACTCCTCACATACAGACACACTCCATTGCCTTTTCTACTGGCCCTATCTTTCCTAAAGAGTAGCAAGCCCAGAATATTAACAGTTATGTGAAGAGTCTAGCCATGCCTCAGCCACAGCAACTATATCTATGTGTTCCTTTAGTGTGACTCCCCCATTTTGCTTACTAGACTTCTGGTATCTGTGAACATACATTTTAAGTTATGATTTGATTTTCCACATTCAGTTCCAAGAAAGTGAATATCTGAGAATTTTTGGGTGCCATGGTTGATATTGTTGGTTTGTAACAGGTTTATGTTACCAGCAGCTTTGGTTTTCATGGATGTGCAGTTATTCCTAGTAACCACTCTACTTTCCTCACTAACCCCGGCCCCCATTAAATCCCCACTGTCCACTCTTACTGTATATCCCACTATCTACACTATCTACTCCTTATTAGTATGACCCCCCCTCCTTTTCTGTCCCCAGGTCCTATTTTAAAAAGTCCCTCCAGCCGTCTAACCATTTTTCCCCAGAGTAGCTACACCCTCCCAATTAAGGAGTAGCCCTTCTCTACTGTAGAGCCTGTAGCCGGCAGAGAAGTTAGCCCAGTTCTCTTTGATACCAAACCCTTCCTTCCTACACCAGTTTCTGAGCCACCTATTTAACTCCCTAAGTTCCCGCTGTCTCTCTAGTAATGCTATTGGCACTGGTAGTACTTCTGAAAACACTACCAATAGCTAGTTATTTGTGTGTCATGAAGTTCATGAAATGCATTTTCTTTGTTTAGCAACCTCATACAAGCTCACAAGATGACAATGCACAATGCCTAATCCTGTCAAAACACTGGATATGGAGCAATAAAAATGTGTTCTCCGGAATGATGAATTATGTTTTACTATCTAGCAATCTGAAAGAGGAATCTGGGTTTGACAGAAGCTCAAAGAATGCACTGTGAAGGGATAATGCAATTAAGTTGTTTTTCGTTTTGGATTAGCCAATATTTCAAACTTGGGCAACAGTTTAGAGAAGGTACTTTCCTGTTCCAGCATGACTGTGCCGCTGTGCACAAAGCAAGCTCCATAAAGAAATGTTTTAATGAGTTTGGTGCGGAGGAACTTGAGTAGCATGCACAGAGCCCTAATCTCAACATCATAAAAAAACAAACAAACAAAAAAAATGTGGGTGAATTAATACCTGACCTCACATATTTTTTTAATTGTTGAATCCAAAACATTGGGCAGCACGGTGGCTCAGTGATTAGCACTGTTGCCTTGCAGCGCTAGGTTCCTTGGTTTGAATCCAACCAAAGACAACATCTGCATAGAGTTAGGATGTGTTTAGATGGGTTTCCACCCACACTCCAAGGACATACTGATAGCGACCTTAAATTGTGAGCCCTATTGGGGACAGTGTGATGCTAATGCCTGTAAAGTGCTGTGGAATATGTCAGCACTATATCAGTGAGTGTAATAAATAGTTTTAGTCTAAAATATAGACCTCTTTTCCACCCCTTCATACATCTATTACTAATGGTGACTTCCATCTTATAATGTACAAGAAGCTTCTAGCTGGATGGATCCTCATAGTCATTCTAGGAGTAAGGTCTTTTGACTGAAACATGCCACACTGCTGGTCAATGACTCTGTGTTTTTTTAACAGGCACTTTGATATGGAATAATTTTTTTACTCGCTGGGCCCAGTCCTTTTTTTCTGCTTGGATTATCCTGGGTTTGAACTCACTGTGGACCCGTGTTGGAGTGTGCTGTATTGCCCTGCTATGAGCTTTTATTTTGATCATATCTTAAACTTATAAATCTCTGCACTGGTGTAGAAACAATGGTGTACTAAGATTGTAACTTTTCAGCATGACATCAGTGCATTTTTTCCACAAGTTGTCTTGAGACAGGATGCTATATAAATCCTCTTCCGATATTAAGTTGTGTATAAAATACAATGACAGCTGAGTCAGACGTTTACCCACATAGGTTGTAACAACGATGACTTGGACAATATCCCAAGTGATTTTTCATGGCGGTGGGAATTATAACCACAAATCATACGTTAAAACCACCAGTCTATATCACTCAGATGTACTGTTCTAAAAAGAGACACAGCAATTTTCTGTCAAAGTTAACTGTTAACTGTTAAATGGACATCAAGGTTTTAGCAAATAATTATTATTTGCTGAATAACGAAAAATTAAAGGGGTTGGTTACTTTCTGACAAATGTTTATGTAAAAGGACTTTATAGCAATTATTAATATAGCCTTTGTTGATATTCTGTGCTGTTTGCTATATTTTGTCAGCCATGCTCCCTTGTTAGGCAAATCTTCTGTGCTGTCCACACAGACGTCCTATCCATAAGATGGCAGCTGATGGAGGCTCGTGTGATCAGATGAATCATCTCCATGTGATGTCTCCTTCATTCCAACACATTGCACCTACACTTAGCTCTCAACAGTGCAAGTGCAGATGGCAGGTGCAGTGCATATGAATGGAAGACACATAACATTGAGGTGATTTGTTTGGTCACATGACCCTCCATCAGCAGCCATTTTAAGGACAGGACTTACTTGTGGACAGCACAAAAGACTTGCCAAACAATGGGCATACCTTATGAAATATAGAAAATTGTGCAGAATTTTAACGAAGTCTATATTAGTAAATGCTATATAGTCATCTAAAAAACATATTGGTCAACAGTAACCAAAAGTGACCAACCCTTTGAAACAATTCCAATTTACTTTCTGAATCAATTCCTCCTGATTTCAAGACTTTTGTTTGGCGTCACAAATCTGTCAGCTCTTTAAAGCATATCTAACAAATGATTATAGGTTGCTGGAGCCCAAGCTTGCCTGTTGCAAGTCCCATGCCTGCTTCCATGAAGAGCTCAGGTCTGCCTCTTTACAAGTTCCCAGTGCTGCCCCTTATTCCTTCCACTGTTCTCCAACGTCAGAAGCAAGCCAAAACTCTGCACCCCTGCTTATCCTTCATCTCGTTGAAATGCTAGGCACATGCCTGAGATTTTGGTTAGATGCAGAATGAGCAGGCAGGCGGAGTTTTGGCTAGCTTCTGATGATGCAGAAAAGGAGGCGGTCATGAAGGAGCAAAGGTTGGCACTGAGAATTTCTGCAGAGGTGGACTTGGACTCTTCATGGAGGCAGGTTTGGGCACTGGCAAGAGACAGGCTCCAGCAACCTTTAATCACGGGCACTTAGAAAGCTAATTAGCATATCACAAACTTTATTTTCTGAGGATAGGAAAGTGTGACAGCTAGAACAAAGATATGGTTATGATGAGGTCGAACTATCCTAACATGCATTGGCATTTGTTAGATATGCTTGAAAGAGCTGACAGATTCTCTTTAAAAGGAACTTTTATTGCTCATTCTAAGATGTGTATTGAACAGCTCCAGTGCTTGGCTGGCCAAAGCAAGGTTTTAGCAAAGCGTTAATTTAATCCCTTAGTTAAGGCACCATAAAACTAGTGATAGGTTTCCTTTAACTTACAGTATAATATCTCTACTTTGTAAAATAATTTTATTTCTTTATCAGCAAACTAATGTACAGTATGTAGCTCTTTTATCAAGAAAAATCTTATTTCGTATTTGATGGTTGTCCAGTACACACAGCTAAGACTACAGAAACTGATCATAAGAAGTCTCCCTTCAACAATCTTGGTTCCCCTTTCTCTACACGGGGCACAGTTCTTAAAAGGAGAGTCAGTAAAATCAATAGGCAGCCATGATTTTAAAAGAAACCTACAGCCCTTCAGTATGGAGAATACTATAGATGTTTGTTCTCATCATTAGCTATTAGAAAGGGCCTTAACCATGTCAAATGTCAGATAGCATGTCATACTACATTTAGAAGTTATCTACAGTGGGTAAACAGTTTATACAGCATGCAAAGTTGCAACATTAAAGGTATTCTCTGGGAGGATAGGTCATCAACATCTGATCGGCAGTGGTAAAACATTCAGCACCCCTGTTGATGAGTTGTCTTTGGGAACTATGACGCTCGGACAAGTCACTGGAACCTAAAAGCTCAGTCTATTGTGTATTGGCTGTGCCTGGTTACTGCAGTAGCACTTCCATTTACTTGAATTCACTTAAATGGGAGTATCTACCAAGTACCAAGGCATGGTCACTGCACAGTCGTTTCTTTTGGGTCCTGAACAGTACACATAGTAAAGAATAAATCAAGAATGAAAAGAAACAACAAATCAAAATGAATAAAGACTGGTGAGGTCACTGTCCTGAAGCCTTTACTTTTTTCATGATTGAAGCTTCTAGTGTTTTCTGGAGTGGCAGCCACTTTGCAGAATATTGAGAAAAAAGCTTGCTTGTTTTCTTTTCCCTTTTTCCCAGTGTTATCTGGAAATTGCTATTCACTAGTCACTTGGAGATTGGGATGTTTTTCCAACAGCCTCTCATCTACCAGGACTTTGGACACACCTGTAAACGCCTTTGGGGTATTTTTTGTTTTATTTTATTTCACATATTTTGGGCTAAAATATTTTTCTTATTATTATTATTTTTTTTTTTTTACACATGCTATTGATCAAAATACATGCAGGCTGCAGAAATAAATGGTTCAGAATTTTGAATAAGAATCAATGACTAAAATTATTTTTATTACAAAACACAATTAAATATATAAAAAAAAAATGCCCAAAGGCATCCATAGAGCTTAAGACTCTAGATCTTCAGCCCATACAAACCAACTCTATATGACATAATCTATTTATTCTATATTATTCTCTTTGATAAATCTTGCTATTTCCCGCAGAACTTCATTGTTATCATAGTCAATGTGATGTGGTGTTTTTAGGCAGTCACAGATGAACTCAATACATTTGATGAAGTATTTTTTATGTAACTTTTTTTTACAAAGTGAACTATTGTGTAATCATATCTCAAATATAATTGGAAGTTTTAGAAGGATAGCTCATTGATTTTTCAACTCACATTTGGCACCTTGTTTTGTTAGTTACAGATCAATACAACCAAATAACTTAACACGGATAGGGAAAAAGGAAGAAAGTAGGTGAAAGGCCTCTCAGACAAAGATACTCATCTGTAAAACGCTACAATGGACATGATTTCCCTGCTGATTTTGCTGCCTCTGAACGATGATCACGCTGGTCTCTTCAAGACGAAGATGCAGAGATTTATTTGGTCATATTTCAAGGGAATTATCCAGCATTCACTTCTGGGCTATATAATGAGATATTCCAGTCTACACCTCACTTAACCTGCTTCACTCATTTGTCATATATTTTATGTGACCTCGTGGAAACATGTTCTATTCTCGAAGGAGCAAACATGAACAAGGACGTAAAAAAAAAAAAACACATGAGGGGAAAGAAAGCAAGATGAAATGGAAGCCTGAAGTATCATGGATCCAAATCAGTCTTGGAGTGATTATGTTACCAAAATGCACAACATAGTATATAATGGAGGAGAAAAATGAAATACTTAAGGAAATAATAGAACCATGCCAATGTTTATACTGGCATTTTGAAAGCCACATACAATACTCATCTCATTCACTACTGCAGAAATGTACACAAGGATAGCTGGGGACTACAAAACCATCTTGGTTAGAGTGATGGTATGAATTTAAAAATGAGTGTGGTATAAATATTTTAGCTCATAAGCAGTATATAAATATGTAAGCCCTTCAGAATTGTGAAGAAAGGGGCTCTATGGCAGCTTGTTGCCTAGTCTTAATGATTTTAGACAATAAATAGATGAGACCACAGGGTAAGTAGTGATGAGCGGCATAGGCAATATTCGTTTTTGCGATATTTCTCAACTTTTTCACACAATATTCGCAATGAATTCTCAAATTCTAGAATTCGCAATCTAAAGTCATTATTTTTGCGATTGCGCAAGTAAGTATTGTTGTGACATCACAGCACTGTGTCTAACAGAGACACTAATCCCTATCACAGCACAGTAATTTCTATCACACTACCTAACACCCTGCACTGGAACAGCTACACTATAGCACTATCTAACCTACACTGACTATCTCCCACTAACTATCTGTATTATATACTGTACAGTCATGGCCGTAAATGTTGGCACCCCTGAAACTTTTTCAAGAAAATGAAGTATTTCTCACAGAAAAGTATTGCAGTAACATATGTTTTGCTATACACATGTTTATTCCCTTTATGTGTATTGGAAGAAACCCAAAAAAGGGAGGAAAAAAAGCAAATTGGACATAATGTCACACTAAACTCTAAAAATGGGCTGGACAAAATTATTGTCACCCTTTCAAAAAGTGGATAAATAAGATTGTTTCAAGCATGTGATGCTCTTTTAAACTCACCTGGGGCAAGTAACAGGTGTGGGCAATATAAAAATCACACCTGAAAGCATATAAAAAGGAAAGAAGTTCACTTAGTCTTTGCATTGTGTGTCTGTGTGTGCCACACTAAGCATGGACAACAGAAGAGGAGAAGAGAACTGTCTGAGGACTTGAGAACCAAAATTGTGGAAAAATATCAACAATCTCAAGGTTACAAGTCCATCTCCAGAGATCTAGATTTGCCTTTGTCCACAGTGCGCAACATTATCAAGAAGTTTACAACCCATGGCACTGTAGCTAATCTCCCTGGGCGTGGACGGAAGAGAAAAATTGATGAAAGGTGTCAATGCAGGATAGTCCGGATGGTGGATAAGCAGCCCCAAACAAGTTCCAAAGATATTCAAGCTGTCCTTCAGGCTCAGGGAGCATCAGTGTCAATGTGAACTATCCGTCAACATTTAAATAAAATGAAACGCTATGGCAGGAGACCCAGGAGGACCCTACTGCTGACACAGAGACATAAAAAAGCAAGACTACATTTTGCCAAAATATACTTGAGTAAGCCATAATCCTTCTGCTAAAACGTCTTGATGGACAGATGAGACCAAGATAGAGCTTTTTGGTAAAGCACATCATTCTACTATTTACCGAAAATGGAATGAGGCCTACAAAGAAAAGACCACAGTACCTACAGTGAAATATGGTGGAGATTCAATTATGTTTTGGGGTTGCTTTGACTGCCTCTGGCACTGGGTGCCTTGAATGTGTGCAAGGCATCATGAAATCGGAGGATTACCAACGGATTTTAGGTCACACTGTTAGAGCCCAGTGTCAGAAAGCTGGGTTTGCGTCCGAGATTTTGGGTCTTCCAGCAGGACAATGACCCCAAACATACGTCAAAAAGCGCTGGAGCGTTCTGAAGTGGCCAGCAATGAGTCCAGATCTAAATCCCATTGAACACCTGTGGAGAGATCTTAAAATTGCTGTTGGGAAAACGCGCCCTTCCAATCAGAGAGACCTGGAGCAGTTTGCAAAGTAAGAGTGGTCCAAAATTCCAGGTGAGAGGTGCAAGAAGCTTATTAATGGTTATAGGAAGTGACTGATTTCAGTTATTTTTTCCAAAGGGTGTGCAACCAAATATTAAGTTAAGGGTGCCAATAATTTTGTCCAGCCCATTTTTGGAGTTTGGTGTGACATTATGTCCAATTTGCATTTTTTACTCCCTTTTTTGGTTTTGTTACAATATACACAAAGGCAATAAACATGTGTATAGCAAAGCATGTGTTACTGCAATACTTTTCTGCGAGAAATACTTCATTTTCTTGAAAAATTTCAGGGGTGCCAACATTTACGGCCATGACTGTATATGAGCTAGGTATCTAATGTAATCAAATAAGGATGCAGATGAGTCTGCAAAGCACAGAGCACACCAATGACACTGCTGTCTGTCTCAGAACTGCAAAAAACAGCAGAAAATGGCTGCTGGAGAAGTTCTTTTCACTAGTGCTGAGCGAGCATGCTCGGCTAAACACCAGTTCGGCTCGAGCATCGCTATGCTCGGCACATTGCAGTATTCGGCCGAATACCGTATCTGCTCGAGCGCAATGCTCAAGTCTCCTCCCTGCACGTTTCTTGGCTGCTACAAAGCCAATAAACGTGCAGGTAAGTATGCCCTCACTGTTATGCCGTAGCCATGTTGGTTACTGCCATTACAGTGATTGGCTGGCCGGAACGAGTTATCGGGTGCTATATAGCACCTGATGGCGCGTGTTTGTCTCAGTCTTAGTCAGGGAGAGCTGAGCATAGGAACGGACAGACAGTGATATTGGACTATTTTTATTAGAAAAACTTTTCAGAGACCCAAAAGTCCTTTTAAGGACTATTGTGCGTGGCAGCAGCAATATATATTTGTAGCAGAACCTGCACTAAATTGCTAAAACTTTACAGACCCAAAAGTCCTTTTAAAGACTATTGTGTGTGGCAGCAGCAATATATTTTTTTAGCGCATCCTGCGCTAAATAGCGTCTAATAGGCTGCTGCGGACAGTTAAATTATCTGCGCCACATCTCCAGTGTAAAGTGTGCGCATTCCAAAAATATCTTGACATCCAGTGAACTTTTTCCATAGACGGTGTCCGCTGCAGACAGTGACATTACCAGTGCCACATCTAAAATGTACCGAGTGCACTGAAAAAATTTATCTGTGACACACAGTGTACTTTTTCAATAGACGGTGTCTGCTTCTGACAGTGACATTACCAGTGCCACATCTGCAGTGTAACGTGTGCTCGTAAAACTTTTTATCTGTGACATAGTGTACTTTTTCCGTAGATGCTGCGGACACTGACAGTACCTGTGGTACCTCTCCTGTATAACGTTTCCTCATCCTAAATACCTGTGACATTCCCTGTAATTTTTTTTTAGCCGCTGTTGACAGCATTGGCATTAACTGTGGGACGGGGAAGTGGCCGTGATGCTGATGGTGCATGCAGAGGCCGTGGCCCTGGGAATGTTGAAACTTTGCCTGCTGCCAGAGCACAAGAAAAACAATCATCCACAATTCCTAGCTTCATGTCCCAGTTTGCAGGGCAGCGCAGGACACCACTCTTGAAGTAAGACCAGTGGGACCAAGTGGTCGGTTGGATTGCAGCAGATAATGCAGATAATGCTTTCAGTCGGTTAAGCACCACCCTGTCTTCCACCAAGTCCAGTCTCAGAAGCCAAGGCCCTCGCATATAATGTTTTGCAGGGACAGCTCACCTGCAGGCCCACGCATATAATTTTTTACCAGGTCAGCTCACCTGCAGGCCCCCGCATATAATTGTTTTACAGGGTCAGCTCACCTGCAAGCCCTTACCTACAACCATTTAGAGGGTCAGATCACCAGCAGGCCCTCACCTACGATCTTTTACAAGGTCAGCTCAGATGCAGGCCCTCACATATAATTTTTTAGCGGGTCAGCTCAAGTGCAGGCCCTCGCATATAATTTTTAGAGGGTCAGCTCAGCAGCAGGCCCTCAACATAATTTTTTCGTTGGTCAGTTCAGCAGCAGGCCCTCACCCCTAATGTTTTAGAGGGTAAGCTCAGCAGCAGGCCCTCACCCCTAATGTTTTAGATGGTCAGATCAGCAGGCCCTTGCTCCAAATGTTTTTGAGGGTCACCAGCAGGCCATCAATCATAATTTTTCAAGGGTGTGTATAATGCCCTCCTTTATGTGTAACATGGGGTGTATTGGAGTGCCGGTTCCTTGTAATTTTTGGCAGCCCTTTCACTTAGTGTATAGGCTTGATGAGTGTAGGAGTCCCACTACATGAACAATTGTACCACAATGTTAATGAGGCCCTCCTTTATGTGATATACAGGTTGTATTGGAGTGCTTCTTACTTGTAATTTTTGGCAGCACTTGCACTTTATATACAAGTAAATATACAGGAAAGAATGTTTCCCAACAACTTTTCCTCTAAAATCAATTTTATCTTCAGTTTTGTGTGTATTATTGTCAGTCTGTAAAAGTGGCGTACTTCTCGGACAAAATCGTTCCCAGCAGCGACCTGGGAGTCCAAGATTTATCTAGACATCCTCCCCATGCTGTTTCCGAACCATTTCGGTGGTGTTTCCATCAATTTCTGATTGAACCAGGCACCCTCCCCTCTTCAGAACAGGGGGTGCCTGGTTTAATGCTCAGGTTCTCCATTGACTTCTATTATACTCGGTTGCTGTGTAGAGCACCCGAGCATCCCGATGTGTTCGGCCCGAGCACCCGAGCACTTGGGTTCTCGATCAACACTAATTTTCACCTATGCTTAAAAAAATGATTTAAACATGCCAGGTATATTTCATTACAGTGTACAATGATTTGTTTAAATTAACTTATTTAATGGCTCATATAAAATCACATATCTTTAAATTGACTTTTAATTAACTAATAGTTGAATAGTTTTTAAATTCATGAAACATGTCGAGCAGTTCTTAAATTAACTGATAGTTTTTTGTTTGTCCCTACAGGACGTATTAGATTTTAAAGCTGTATTCTTCAGTGTGTAAAATATTGTTTTTTAAAATGTGGCAGGGTAAACAAAAGCTAAACTAAGTGATTATACCATCATCTTCATGAGTTAAGAAAATTTGAGCCAAGGTGTGTATGTTGTTTTGCAGACAATGAAAAATAAAATAGAAAATCAGTGTTTTCTTCAGGCTGCAGCCATGTCTTCTCCTCCCTCCCTTTCCCTCCTCTGATGTTAGTGCACGTGAGCCGGGATGTTTAGGACGAGAGGGCTAAGTTTAGGCTGCATAATTTTTGTCTACATAGTAAGCCTGGCCATTTTGAAAGAAATCTTCTAGTTACTAATAATATAAAATAGATTTGGCCATGGTGCCAATAGTACCAGCTGTAGTGTATGCATAGTACTGACCATAGTATATATAGCTGAGTAGCTAAGCTGCCAATTTCTACAGTGATAGTTCCTCACTTTGCTGTATAATTGGGCAGATTTGCCATTCAGCAGCTTTGGGAAGCTGGGTAGCATGTGAAGGTATGCTGGAGATCAAACTAGATACAGTATATAGGTGGTCATTTATTAACCGTATTTCAGGTGCAGATTGCGGCCCAATAGTTAGTTGCACCACAATCTGCGACTTTTCCCCGCTCACGCCAGGTCTACAAAGTAGGTTTGGAGTAGGCTGGGATGGAGACACGCCAGGAGGCCGTCTCATTCATCATTTTCTTTGCCTAGTTTAGGCATAGAAAATGGTCTAAATATCAGCCAGTTAGGAAGCTGGCTTACATTTAGTAGCGATGCTGGATGCTCCAAAGTTATGTGGAGACCGGCACCTCAGCGATCCACTGCCAGTGCAGGGGCTTTATTAAGACGGGCGTCTAAAACGCTAGTCTTCATAAATGACCCCCATTATGTATTCTCATGGTTGTTCTGATATTATATTTATGGATATAGTGCATACAGAATGTATATACCAACCGTAGCTTCCTTTACATCTCAAAGTCGTTCTTCCAAATTTTTTTAGCCAGCTAAAATCCAACTTTGCCTAGTTATATAGTAATAAATCCCTTCATATAGCTAGACCAAAGTGCTGTTCAGGATCCTGGAAAAGCTATACAGCTGCATTGATAACATTATTTTCTTTGGTACTATATGATCAATTCACACAATATATAAAGGTAGTGTTGTGTGTATTGTAAATTTTATATATGAAATTTACCTCTATCACTGATCTACAGAGATTGTTATCAAGCTTTCCCAGACTGCAGAATTCCAGATCAGCCTACTTATGAATTAGTAAAATGCCAACAATATAGAATACCTAGTTGTATTTGCTAGACAGAAAAAGCCTGGAAAAAGTAAGAATTTGTGACAAATCTTCCATTCTGTAGCATAGCTAGACAGATTTGTCATTCAGGGTTTCAGGAAAGTTGCTTAACAAATTATAATGACCTTTAATAGGAACTGCTAAATACAAAATCTTCAAAAAAATTCCTCTCCTCACTTCCAAATAGTACCAAAAATGGGCAAATTTGCCTTTCCTTTCTAGGCTCTGGGACAGCTGGGTTCCAACCATGTTGAGCTTTAATAGAAACTGCAGAATACTAAATCTACAAAAATAAATCAATCATCCTCCCCACTCCTAAATAGTGCCATGGCCAGGGAGATTTTCCACTCAAAGTGACAATAACTAGCAGTTGTTAGATTGCCAATTGTATTCTGTGATGGTTATTTATCCATCACAGAACACACCATTGACTATATTTCAATACAGTGCTGCCATCTGCAGACCTGTATTGTAATATACCAGTGAAGTAGGCTTTGGGTTATCACTGTGACAAAACAGCTTCTTCAATCACAGCTAGGGGAGGCTGTTATGGACGTGGGAGCATGTGGCTTCAACAGGTTCATGGCTCAGATGCAGTGGTAACATTTGATTTCACAGTTTAAATGTCTGTGATCGGACTTATGGCTAATTGCAGACATTAGCCTTGGACCTCTGCTGTTTTGAAACATCAGAAACCTGGCAGCTATGGTACCCCCTGTAGTCATGAATTGGCACCATCTTTAAAGTGAACAAGGGGTTAAACACCATCTGCCCCAAGAAGGGACAATTTTTGGAACCTATTATAATATTAAAAAGACAAATGTGATGGTGCAGTGAGTTTTTAAACATGCTGTTTGTTTACACTGTCAACCATGCTTTTTAGCCAGTTTTAGCTATATGTCACTGTGATATTCTTTGCTATTGCTTTCATTGTTGCATTAAACAGCTGAAAAGGTTTGGGGATAGAAAGTGCATAAATTAGAGAGAAATTTTAAGAAAAAAAAAAAAATAGGAGTCTTGAGAGACCCCAGAATGTCATGTAACAATTTTCAGGCGAAATGGAACACTTTTGATTTGGTTAGATCAATTTGGACATGAATCAAATGTTTTGAAATATTTGACTCATCGAACAGGGAACCAATTTCATGAAATTCGCTCATCTCTACTATATGTACTATATATGTGTGCAGTATAGCAGTAATATACATGTATTGTATAGTGTTACTATGTACAGTATGTGTGTGGTATTGGGACGCAATGTAAATGTGCAGTATACTACACATACATATTCAGTTGATATTAATGTATACTGATTAAGCAGTATATATATTGCTTTATCAATATATACTAAAAGCTACTGTTAAAGTGTAACATTGATTTAATTTACTTTATAATGTTTAGGAGCGGTGATATAGAGTTTTTTCTCTAACACTTTATTAAAAAGTTATGTTAAATTTTTATTATAAAGCAGCCTCTAAAGTGATCCCTTCAAACATTCCAACAGAGTGTTGTCAACTATATTCCATCTTCAGCATTCAGCTTCAGTACCTCAGGTATATTGGAGATGGCTCTCTCAGTGTACCTCACATAAAATGGAGATGGCTCTCTCAGTGTACCTCAGATAAGTGTAAAATACTCTCTCATGTTATGGGTGTATTCACACAGCCATGCCCTCCTGGGTCCATGCAGCCGCGCAAGGTAGGATATGTCCTATCTTTGGCAGCAACATGTTGATCGTGTACTCACTGAAGTCAATGGAGGACATTTATCAATAATTTCGTAATTTGTGCTAAAAAAATACTACAGTAATCAATACAAAAGTGGTGATTTGTTTCACCTCATATATTAAAATGCACATGCCATTTTTAAAATGTGACTTTTTAAAATATGAACTTGATTAACTTGAAGTTGTATAAGGAAATCCTTTCATGCACACTATGTTTCGCAAGCCCAAACGCATTTTGGGTGTCAGCCCCCTTCCTCAGTGGTCAAGGATTTCCTTATAAAACTTCAGCACTTGAAGGAGAATTAAGATTTTTTATCTTCCTATTTACCTATATTGCCAGCGTCCAGAACGGCCAAGAAGCAAGACACCTGGACACTAGGACCCTACTCCGCCTTCCTCACCTAAAGACCGCTCCGCTTTCTTCGCCTGCTTCAGGGTCACGTGGGACGCCGTGATACGACCTGACACCACGTGGGACACCGCGGGTGTCACGGAGATTTACAGTGGTGGTGTTTCTCTGCAGCACTAAGAAAGGAGGTAAGGCAAAAGGGGTATATTATCGACAAGCTGCCTATAGATGAAGCCAGCAGCAGTTTCCAAGGCACATCAAGTAACCTAACGATAAGTGAATTACACCACGAGGACACCAAGTTTTAATAGGTGACCTGCTATGCTCATATTATTGGCCTTGATTGGGTGACACCAGGTCATTCTGACTTAATTGTGATTCACAGCAGACGTTTTGCTAGCTTTAATACCTATCTGGCTGGACATCTGGAGTATTTTTTCTTTGCTATTCTTTGCTATTGATCTAGTTACAGCTAGTGTGATCTGGATACCGCGCCTATATGGTTATATGCTGCAATGCTTTTCCATTGAAAAGATTTCCAATCTATGTTGATTTTACCTTTCAACAGTGTGATTTGAACATTGCATCATACATGTTATAATGTGTATTTTATGTTTTTTTTATATATTAAATAAGGATCATTATACATTCAGCTCCCATTTGTTATAGTGTGCCCCCTTACTTCATTACATTTTTCCTGGCTCTAGGGCTTTGGGTGAAGCCTTCTAGGGTGAGCACCTTGTTTTCCATTGGCCACTATTGGGTGAAGCCGCCGTTTTCTGCTTAATAATTTTGTTTATGTTGAATGTCAATTTACTGACAGAACCCTGTTGTTTTGCTCATTTTAATTAGAACCTATCACTTGTTCCCACAAGTTGGTTTGGTTTTCATAAAAGCGACTTTTTGACAAAAAGTTGCATCTTTATGCCATAAATGCAACTTTTTACACAAAACACCACCATAAGCTGGCTTTTAATTGTCTGCAACAATTTGAGCCATTTCTGCCAATAAGAGGATGATGAATGAGGTGTAATATGATAGCCCCGTCTACTTTGACATTTATAACGATATTCTGGCGTGATGCATTCTTTATGGGGAAAGCTCTGGAGAAATCAGTTGATATATTTGGTGCAAATCAAAACGGCATTCTTTTCTGTGTATTTTACAGCATAAATGTGGTGTAACATGCTTAGTAAATGTCCCCCAATGGGTCTGCGATGCAATGTGGGTGCACATGTCCGGTGTCTGTGTTTTGTGGATCCCTAAAATGGACATGGTCGTGTGAATAGGGCCTATGTGGGATAAAGGAGAGGAAGTTCTTAGAATACCTCCGATAAAATAGAGGTGGCTCTCTCCGTGTCCTTCAGATAAAATAGAGATACTTTCTCTCTTTCTTTGGCTCTCAAAGGAAATCTCAGTTAAATTGAATTGAGACTCTCCCACTCTCTATTACCTCAGATAAAATGGCTCATGGTCTCACTTTTAGTCTTCCTCAAACAATGAAGGAATTTGGGCTCTCACAGTTATTGCAGATAACAGGGTAAATGCAGGGCCGGTGCAAGGATTTTTGCCGCCCTAGGCAATATAAAAATTGACGCCCCCCCCCCCCATCAGATGATCTGCCCTTACAGTACTGTAGCAGCGGCACGAAGCGCACGGCGTCATAGCAATCAATGACGCTGTGCGCAGTGTATGCTATATGTGTATAACAAACATATTTCACATGAAAACTTACAGTTACTTGGCTTGGCCCTTGGGGATCTCGGACACCACTTCACACTTTGGCCGGGGGATCGGTGTAGAGGTATACTGTACATTGTGGGGATCGGCGGAGCTGATGATGTGTTTTATCCTAATGAGAAAGATTTCAGAATAAGGATTTGGAGAAGGATTAGAGGGATAGCAGAGCAGGGAGAGGCTGGTGCTGCTACTGGGGGGTCATAACATAGGGGAGTAATAAAGCCCACCATAATACCCCCCCCCCGGTAGTAATAATTCTCCTTATAACAGTGCAGAAAATACCCCCTTGTAATGCCCCAGCTGAGCTAATGTCCCCATAATGTACCAGTATGAAATACCCCTATATAGTGCCCCTAGTAAATGCCCCCATAGTGCTCCTCTCCCGCCTTCCTCCTAGTGCCCCCATAATATAATACACTGCTTCATTTGAAGAGCACATTCCCCCCCCCCCCATACCACATTTCTCCCCTTCCATGGCAGCACTGTTGATGAGGGTATATCCCAATTCTCCCCCTCCATGACATGGCAGCACAGCTCTGTATTATTATTAATATAAAGGCCCCCTCTGTATAAATAATAAAACTAATACAGTGGGGGCTATTAACATAAGAATAGTACAGAGGGGGCCATTATAATAATAATAATAATAGTACAGAGGCGGCCTTATAACAATAATAATAGCCCGCCTTAAGTGCCAGTAGTCCCCTTATGTGCCAGTAGTCCCCCCTTATGTGCCAGTAGCCCCCCTTATGTGCCAGTAGTGCCCCCTTATGTGCCAGTAGCCCCTTATATGCCAGTAGTCCCCCTTTATGTGCCAGTAGTCCCCCCTTATGTGCCAGGAGCCCCCTTATGTGCCAGTAGTCCCCCCTTATGTGCCAGTAGCCCCCCTTATGTGCCAGTAGTGCCCCCTTATGTGCCAGTAGTGCCCCCTTATATGCCAGTAGTCCCCCTTTATGTGCCAGTAGTCCCCCCTTATGTGCCAGTAGCCCCCCTTATGTGCCAGTAGTGCCCCTTATATGCCAGTAGTCCCCCCTTATGTGCCAGTAGTCCCCCCTATGTGCCAGTAGCCCCCTTTATGTGCCAGCAGTCCTCCCTTATGTGCCAGTAGTCCCATTATGTGCCAGTAGTCCCCTTATGTGCCAGTAGTCCCGTTATGTGCCAGCAAGCCCCCCTTATGTGCCAGTAGCCCCCCCTTATGTGCCAGTAGTCCCCCTTATGTGCCAGTAGTCCCCCCTTATGTGCCAGTAGTCCCCCCTTATGTGCCAGTAGTCCCCCTTATGTGCCAGTAGCCCCCCTTATGTGCCAGTAACCCCTCTTATGTGCCAGCAGTCCTCCCTTATGTGCCAGTAGTCCCTTTATGTGCCAGTAGCCCCCTTATGTGTCAGTAGCCCCCTTATGTGCCAGCAAGCCCCCCTTATGTGCCAGCAAGCCCCACTTATGTGCCAGTAGCTCCCCCCTTATATGCCAGTAGCCCCCTTATGTGCCAGCAAGCCCCCCGTATGTGCCAGTAGCCCCCCCACATATGCACTCCACACTGACTTGTTTTGTTAAAAAAAAAAAAAACACACAAAAAAACACATACTTACCTCCATGGCAGCGATGCGATGCAGGCCTCTTCTGGCCTGTGTCCCGCGCTGTATGGCTCAGGCGGCGCGATGACGTCATCGCGCCTCCTGAACCGGCCTCTGATAGGCTGCCTGCCAGCACTAGGCCGGCAGCCTATCAGATGAACAGGGGAGGACGGGACACGACTCCGGCCCGCCCTCCTCCTGCAGGCTCCGCTGCCGCGACTCTGCTATGGCGCCTGGGGGCCTGGTACTGGTGTCACCCGTCCACACCCCCCTCAGGCAGTGCAGCATGATAGCGGGGCGGCGCGCCGGCCGCCCCGTTCTATTACCACAATTTTTATTATTATTTTTTTAATCGCAGGGTTCCGGCGCCCCCTGCTAAATTGCGCCCTAGGCGATTGCCTAGGTCGCCTTACAGGTGGCTCCGGCCCTGGGTACATGTCCAGTTAGGCTACCATGGTGGATTCTCTCTCTGATATCCATTCTACCTCGCTTACCAGCTCCCATTTCCTCTTTCACTCCTAGGTTTCATGGAAGATGTGGCTATATGTCACTGTTTTTAATTTAAAGTAGAGAACTAGCAAATAAAATCCTTTCTTTTCCTTAGAATGTTTATGGCAGGATCCCATTCACATAGGGTCTGCTGTTATAACAGTCTCTGCACTGAAAAACATGGTCCTCAATAGTGATGAGCGGCAGGGGCAATATTCAAATTTGCAATATTTCGTGAATATTTGTTAGAATATTCTTCATATATTTCGCGAATATTCGTATTCGAGATTATTCTCTTGATTGCGAAAAATCGGCAATGTAAAAATCGCATAATGTGAATTCGTAACGCAAAATACAGGTGTGAGTAAAAAAAAAAGGTGAATATTAGTTTTTACGAATATTTATTACACTATATTCTACATATTCGTGGATTATAGCAAGCCAACCCAATAGGAAAGTTGCCTATAACCCGCCCTTACTTGATTAACACGCATATTACATTGCCGATTTTTCGCATAAGAAGAAATAGATTAAATAATGAAGAATATTCTAATTCAGTCAGGATAAACTCAGGAAACTTCTAGCAGCTTGAAAAATGTAGCCAAAGTGACTCACACCTGTATTTTGCTTTACGAATTCACATTTGTGATATTCGCGATAAAAATTCGCTATTCGAATATTCATGCTCAACACTAGTCCTCAACCCCTCTATTTAGCCTGGCAGCTACACAGTGGAGGCTATACAAAATAAATGTATCATTATTTTTAGAGTTATCATTATTTCTTAGTATCATGATTTTTTTGTCTTCTGGGCATAATCAACATAATTTATGTTTAACTAATATAAAAGGAAATGTCGCACCAGTGTGGTATGGCGCCAAATTGAGGTGCACCTGCCGATAGATTCACCAAATCTATAGGAAATAAAACTAGTATTAGATAATTGGTAGGGCACTCTCTAATAAAGGTACCGTAGAGATAAATCTACCATAAACCAGGATATACCTTTAAATTTTTATTAAACAAATATTAAAATAGGTATATCATCAAAAATAATTAAGTGGTCTTAAAGTCCCATATCCATCAGTAATTGCCTCAAAATGCCATTAAAAGGACGTTAAAAAGAAAGCATAATGGACCAGTTCGTGTCCCAGGTATATTAGTTCACCAAACAATGTTCCAAATCCAGTTTTCCATATACGGTATAATAGGCCAGTATATATGTACCGTCCTCTGCCACACACTGATAAATATATGCCAGTAAGAATAACTCCTTCAGCCTTCAGCCTTAAGTCCCAACTGTCCGCTGGTATGAGCGGCGTCCCGCTCCCAGCTACAATACAGCAGTGTCCCACTGAATCAGATGCGCATATAAATGAATGAATGAACAGTGTCCGCAATCACAAAGAGACTCACCACTGTGTGTGGTATCCACCAGGCCGGTCTTACCAGGATTCGGGGCATAAGCCCTCGACGCGGTGATTCTGTAGATACTAGGGGCTTTCCAGTCTAAAGGGCTTCCCCCCACACCTCGCTTGGCGGGGCACGTGTAGAGCATGGGAAATAGTTGTTTTCTCCGTGTGCCGCCATTCGTCAAGTGGGTTTGGGAGTTCTTCTGGCAGAGCCCCACTCCTGGATGCTAGTCCAATGATGGTGCTATCAATCAGTGGATTTCTAGGCGGAATAATACCAAACACGTTTCGGGGTTTCAGCGCCCCTTGAAAAAGCTACGGGCGAAACGCGTGTTGGGGTCATCTGGACAGACGCAGTATTTTGGTCAGTATACCCTGCCTTTATTCATGATTGTTACTTACATGTAGCTAATTGATAGACTACCCTCTTGGCAGCTGTTGAGGGGAACCCGATGGTGAGTAGTTATTGCCTCGGAGCCGCTAATGTGATGGGGGGAGGCTTTCCCTTGTGATTGAAAGTATTTTTTCAGCTTGTATGTATGTCATTTATGCACACATTGGGGCATGTTTGATTCAGGCATCCGTGCCCTCCATCTGACATCATAGGAAGGTTCCCAGTAGGGGGGTCATAATGGTATCTCCTTGTGAACATAATTATGTTTATTTGTTGAGATCTTTATGTACTGACACTGAGGGGCATACTTGTGATTGTGTATAGGTTGTACTGCTAGAATGCTGTTTCCGTTTTGTGCTACCATGTACTCTTAGATGCTGCTGGTGTACTAATTGCTACGTATAATTATGTCTTTTTTATAATTATGGAATTAATAAAATTTGGATACTTTACTATTTGTGGCGTGGTCTTTTTGAGGTTCAGGAAACACATGGGAAAAGTTGGAATAGATCTTCAAAAAACTGAACAAATACAGATGTGGTCTGTATGCATTCCGTTTTTTTTGCGGACCCATTGACTTAAATGGAGCCACGGATCGTTATTGCCGGGCAATAATAGGACAAGTTCCATCTTTCAGCGGAACGGATATACGGAAATACGGAAAAGGAATGCATATGGGGTACATTCAGTTTTTTATTTGCGGAGCCATTAAAATGAATAGTTCCGCATATGAACCGCAAACGGAATCTGCAAAAACGGAACAGAAACCGAAAAGAGGCCTAACTGAGAGGTGCTTAGGAGAATGCAGAAAAGTCTATTTCTGTACAATATTTGGAAAAAGCTGTATTTTTAGACTTAAAAGTTTATATAACCCTCACAGACATAGCATCAATGCAAGGCTCAGCAGAAAACAGAATTTAGCTTGTGCTAGAAATAGTTTCAGAATCTAACACATTGTTTGTTTTATTCCCAAGTGATTATTTACTAACTGCATAATTATAAATTGCATAGTAGAATAAATGACTTAATGAGAGTACAGTTGTATAATCAAGCAATTGTAAGCAAAAGTATTACAGAAGTAATGTATCTGGTTATATATTTACATTTTTGTAAAATGTTATGCTGTACCTCCACTTCTGAGGGTGTTTTGGCCAAAGAAATAAGAAACTATATGATATGCAGATCCCTAACTGTCAGGAATTTATCCAGTCATGGCTGTTTTGGTAGATCAGCAAAGCCTCAGCTTTCCAATTTGGTATCCAATCCTAGAGCCAAGCCAATTGCTTAATTTTGTTTATCCTGTGATTTTTCCTGGCTCCTGTTTTTTCTTTTGGCTCAGAACAGTGTTGCATGTTGGTTGGACCTTCTTGTATATTGACCTTGTCTTGTATCTGGATTAACCCTTTGACTACTAATTAGGCTTTGACTGTTTCCCTGGCTTTGACTCCTCCCTTTGTTTTTGGTTTAACCCTTTATTTGCCTTTTTTGGCTTCTAATGACCCTCCTGGTACTTGATTCAGGCTTTTTTTTCTCTCCTGCTACAACATAGCATCTGATAAGTCTGCTACCTGTGATCTCCCACATGTTTTCTGCTGCCTTACTCCACAAACAAAACCTGGGTCCCTAGCTGGCCTTGCGGTAGGCTCTGGTGAACAACTAGAGGTATCCTTAGATCTACTAAAGCTGAAGGAAGATAGGTAGCAGAATTAGAGTTTGCTGGCATATTGTTTCTTCTGCCCTATGATATTTGGTTGATCCACCAGTGCTCTGAATTGTAAGATATACCGTAAACTAAGATACCAATTAAAGTTTTTTTTGTTCTGGGATTACTGTGGTTTTTACTGGATATACTCACATAGTTGCTTACCTCATGTATATCCTCTCCATGGGTTTCTTTCCAGTTTGGACACTCCTGATCCATTTTCATAATGCAAACAAATCACTCTAGTTTGTTTCCATCCTGTATGTAGCACTTCCTGTTACTGTATCCAACCAAACCCATAATGCACTTCTTCTTCTTTCTCTGTCATAGCTCCAGCATCCAAATAATGCCTAGCTAGCATATCCCATTCAGCTAGCTTCATAGACAATACCCTAATGTTGCCCTCGCTGCTGCTTTGACACTCCCATGGACATATCATCACAGGAAATAGAAAAGAGCTTCATGAACATGGTCCTGTGACCACAGCCCAGAAGGGAAGGTAGGAGCAATAAAAGTAAAATAAATACTTTACAAAATTAAAGCTACCTTCATAAAGGATGATTTCAAAATCTGTTGATACAAAACACCAAACCCTATTTAATGTATCACAGGCACTTCTAATACATTTGATTGAGATTGTTCTATGCCCATTTCAGTGCCAGTGGTTTACACCAGCCACACATTCATAGCTTTCTTCTGAGCATTCGGTATCAATGAATAATTTCAACCTAGATGAATAAGGTTTTTATCTTTCTATCCTATCCGGTGAGGTGTCTAGGGTGTTTGGCACCCAGGGCAGGTCCTTTTTCTGGCACCTTCCCCTCATGCTTTAAATAATTGTTCCCCCTCACAGTTGTTTTGTCTTTATTTATGCCCCCAATGCACCCCTTCACAGTAGTTATGACCTCAATGCATCCACTCAAAGTAGTTATGCCCACATTATGCCCCATCATGGTTGTTATTCACACACTGTGCCTCCTCACAGTAGTTATGTCCACACTGTGCTCCCTTACAGTAGTTATGCACTCATTGTGCCACTTCACAGTACTTTTAGCCCCATTGCACCCCCTCACAGTAGTTATGACTTCATTATGCCCCCTCACACTAGTTATCCCTTTATTGTGCCTCCTTCACAGTAGTTATACCCTCATTATACCCCTCACAGTAGTTATAAATACTCTACTTTCTGTTTAGGCTTTAGTAAATTATAAACTGCCAGGGTGAGATATATTAACCTACAGCAAGCTTAAGGGCCCTTTATATGGGCAGAGAAATGAAAAGATGATTGCTAATGAGCGTTTATAGTAACACTTGTTAGCGATGATCTGGTGGTGCATACGTGCCGCCGATTACCTGATGAACAAGCAAAACGCTTGTTCATCGGGTAATTGGATCATCAGTGCAGCACAAAAATCCTTGTCTCCTGACAGCAGATAGTGCTGTGTAAACACGATCTGCTGCTGGGAAACAACAAGTCTGTATGGCTAAGAGCGATGGCATTAGCAGTCGCTACTCCCCATACTCTGGAGGAGCTGAAGGAGATCAGTGCATGCACTGGCCTTCTCTGCTAGCAATCAGCAGATTGTCAGGATTGAACACTTCCTTCCCGACAATCTGCCTGTACATTGTCTCTTGTAAAGGGACCTTTCCTTTGCCACTGTTTGGTTGCCATTAGCCAAATATGAGCAGAAATATGAGACAGCTAAATGTTATGAGCAAACCGTAATGTTAGAAATAGCCCATGGTACTGTTTCTAGAAAAAAAATAAACCTAATTTTCTAATCTTCTATAACCTCTATGCTATTATTATACTTAGAATTAATTGATCCAGCAGTGCCAGGTAAAATAAAAGCCATTTAGAATTTTTTTTAGGGAAGGGACTGTTGGGGGTGGATATATAAGCTTTCTATGAGTGTATCTGTATATCTTTCTCTATACTTTCCTTATTTTGCTGGCCAGCAAACCTATTTTTCTATCTACTATTTAATCTACAGAAAGGCTAGGGCACTATTCACACTAAGGGCTCATGCACACAACCGTACCATGTTTTGCTGTCTACAAATTGTTTAAAAGCTGGCAATCCAGGCTTTCATACAAGGCTGAAATAACAGCATTAGCCCAAGATAAGCAGGAGATATCACTGTTAGAGATCGAGTCGGCAATAATCAAGTAAAACCTGCTTTTACTTTCACTTTCAGCTTCATTCACTGCATCCCGAATTCTAACAGTAATATCTTCCCATGTGGTGAAGATATTATTGTAATTCCAGCTTGCCAGCTTTCAAACAATACAAAGCCCAAATCTCTAGATGCTACTAAACCAGAGATATGAGCAGCTATAGCAGCCCCCACCCCCTTCAGTCAGGAGGTGGAAAGAGAGCAGTTGCAGAGCTGACAGCATGCAGAAAGAAAAAATAGTAAAAAATGTATAGAAATGTGGCATTATCATCATTGTAGTGACCCACATAAAAAAAGCTATATTATTTTTACCACACATTGAATGCCTTAAATATATTCAAAATAAGAGAAAATAATGCACTATAAAAATAGATGCAAGCATAACATATGCTCCTATGTGTGAATATGCTACTATACTGGGAGTGATATTCAAGTGCACTTTTGCCCCACCTATCTAATAGGTGACCTTGATTAAGGTAGTACATATAGGTGTGTGTGTCTCTCCTCCCACCGGTTGCTGATGCACATGGAGGTAACAAGGGGCAGCACACAATATGTGCGGGGACTGTGCTCCTTAAAAATGCGCCACAGCATGAATAGGTTAACATAGGAACCCGCCTGAACTGAGACCACTTTGTCGCCGGTAGGTGGGCTTAGAGGTATTTTGATCAAAATGTATTGACTAAGTGTCTCCGTTTTTATCAAGAGTGAGGGCTTGGTCCTTAAATATATTCCCCATAAAAATGTTAAAATTGTGTTTTATCTTTTCCCCTAAAAGTAAAATAATAAGTTATTTATATATAGTATATGAGTTATTCTGAGGAATTTTTTTCTCCTTTTTTCTCCTAAAGTGAGGAAAATTGGCTTCTACCTCAAAGGAATTTTTTTTTTTGCCTTCTTCTGAAGTTTCAGGATAACAGGCTGAACTGGATGGACAGATGTCTTTTTTCAGCCTTATAAACTATGTTACTATGTTATATATAATATAGTAACCCCAAAATGGTTCCTAAAAAACCTACTACTATTCCCGCAAAAGAAAAAATTAATAAGTTACGACTGCTGAAACTCAAAAGGGGGAAATATTTCTGGCCACTAAAGGGGTTGTCCCAGCTATTTTTTGTTCTTTCTATGTTTCTAACTTTGTGCAAAAGCCTGAGGAGCAGACATCACTGTGCTGGCTACACCCCCCTGCACTGGCCCAGCTGCTGTCTGCCCTGTGTCTCCCTCCTACTGGATTCACCAGGAAAGATTAACCCCTTCAGCCATCAGCAGCACAGACTCAGGGCTGGAGGCTTTGCTGAGGACATTTCACTCAGGGCAGCACTTATATTGACTCCCTTTGCAGAGCAGGGGGAGGGGCAGTCTTTTTTGACGCCTACAAATTTGCATGAGGAAAACCTCAGAGATTGTTGTTATTGCAGGTAAACAAAGGGCCAGAAGAGAACTAAGAAAATGAGAAAATAGAATTCTTTTGCCTAAAACTTGCTTAGCTTAGTTACATATTGCTGACCATCAGATTTATAGTGGTATATATTTTTTGCATAACTCGGACAACCCCTTTAAGGCTAAAATTCATTATGTAACTAAGGAGTTGCAATTGTGCTCCCTGAGTTGTATGCCAACAAAGATTTACTGAAGACACAATAAAAATCTGCAAAAAATCTAAATAAGTAACATTTTTGAAGGGTTTTCCAATTTTATTGCGACTGGTAGGAGGTTAATGTTTTTTAATAAATAGCTTTTATTGGAAGCCTTTCTATGCACAGCACGCTGATCGTTTTTTTTTTTTTGGCTGCCTGAGCAACCAATTCCACATTTTTTTATTGGTGTTCTTGAAGATCTGACCAGCTCTCCAGTGCAGCAGCATGGCATGTCTCCTGTCTGAGAGTAATCAAATAAGCAAGCTGTAGCACCAGGAGGCAAGACTGAATCCCTGGAGCACTGCTTTGTAATCCCCCTTGTGCTTTCCACTACTCCCATCTCTCCTTGATTGACATAGCTAGACATCCGCATGCTGAGGGCAGAGTTGTGTTCTAGAGCTGTTTCATGACATGTATATATAATATACATTACTTACTGTAGCCTTGCCACATTGAGATATACTTAGAAAACTAATATACATTATTACTGCTTTATTCATAGGCACAATATATGATCATGAACTCATGAAATATGTGGTTTCTGAGCATAGAAAAATCATTCTTCTGTATGTAATAATGCTATAGCTTAGCTATAAGTAGTGTTGAGTGAGTTAATGAAGTGGAATGCGATCCGAATTTGAGTATAAAGGTGATTTGTCACTAATTCAAATTTCTTGGCGCTTCATTGTAAAGAATTAATTTTTCCTGAAATGGCGGTAAAAAGAATACATACTCACCGTGACCTCATCCATTTGATTGCAGAGAGGCCGTTGCGGCCATATTGATTGAAGAAAACGTGCCAATTCTCGCGCTGATGTGTGACATCGCCACTTCATCAGGCTGGGAGGGTGCAATGATGTAATCACTGATGATGTCACAGCACCCACCCCACATGATGACGTGGCAACATCATCATGTCAGCGCGTGCGAGAATTGGCATGTTTTTTTCAATCAAGATGGCAGCAACAGCCTCTCTGCAATCCAACGGATGAGGTGAGTATGTATTTTTTGTTTTATCCCCTGATTAAGCCTCTGATTTGACTGAATGTGGAATCAGCTGCCTCTGAGCGGTTAAAAGATGGGTGGCCGGTCGCCATTCCCTGTCATTGCGCCTGCTCCATACAATGGAATGCGATTTGTTATGAAGTATTTCCAAGGGCTATTGGCAGATATCACCTAGGAAAAACTCCCATGAAAAAAACTGCTTTTGCAACTCCACAAGTCTTATTTCATTTTACACATATGCCCCTGCTACCTTTCATTTTAATAATTACCGTGATTATACCACATTGATCTTGATGATGTAGTTGTCCATAGTTCATATTGGACATCTCATATTTTGCATCTAGACATTGTAATATCTGCATTGCTAGAGCTGGACTCACAAGCAATCCAGTCACATTTAGGTCACAATATGTGGGGTGAAAATCAGACCAGAAAGTTTTGAGAAATTTCGAAGCATTAAAGGATGCCACAGTCCTAAAAGCAAAAAAAAGACTATTTTTTGGGACTGACTAGCTATTACTGCAGATTTATTCAAAATTTTTCTCATTTAGCAGCTCCTATTAAGTGATCTTAATAAAAAAAAAACATGGAGTAACCTTGTTGAGTGGACAAGTGAGAAACTTTGTGCTGCACCTATATTGAGTAATCCAAACCTTTCTCTACCATTTGAAGTTCAGGTTGATGCATCTGAGAGAGGTATCGGGCTGTTTTATGTCAAATGCAGGATGGAGAACATCTTATTATGTACATAAGTAGGAATTTGTTCCCCAGGAAACAGAAATACTCTACTGTAGAAAAAACATATTTAGCCATCAAATGAGAGTTTGTGTTATTATTTACTAGGCAAAACACGTCTGCTTATTTCATTATCATTATCCTTTATTTTGGCTTACAGCCTTACCAACTCATAGTATAGTATAAACCAGGAAGTCAGCATAAGAATGCTGACCATCTATCTCCATTTAGTACCAAAGTCCAAGAAAACCCTTTTGCGGAAGCACAAGCTTTCACTAGAGCCCACGAGTATGGTTAAAAGGGAACTAAACATTGATCTCAACCTCATAATACTTATCTTCTTCTTCTCCTGATTACTAAAGTAAGCAAACTTGTCTTTTAAAAATTGGGATATTTTGAAATATAGGATCGGAGACCAGGTACCCTAATTGATCAGCACCCCTCACCTATACTGTGTATGAAGCACAGCTCCATATATGGTGTAGTGGCTGTACCAAAGTACTGCAGCTCAGTTTGTATTCAAGTGATGCTGTATAATTTCTGGCATCATCCCTGCCTGGAAGAGCTGATCGGTGGGGATGCTGGGTGTTGTACCATAAGGAGGTTGGGAAGCTTACATTGTTAGAATGGATGGAAATATGTTGCAAAACAGGAAGCTAAACATAGCTAGACTAATCCATAATGAAGCTCTAGAACAGATGCAGAAAGAATGGAGAGCAAACAATTTTCATCATGACATAGACGGACAGACCAAATCTTTTCATAAGTACACTTATGTTGTTATAGAAATATTAATATTATATCATCAAATCTGCCTACCATCATGTTCTTCTAAAGTGATAATCTTAGAGAAACAGTAAGTGACGATTAGAAAATAAAAAGTTGATACACCTTAGTATGATTAGCATTGCCTATGTCCAGTACTTCTGACTGTAGGGGTCAGGGTTAGAAAATTTAAACAATAGAGGAGAAAATTAGGTTTGCTTGCAATTGACTATGGTGAGTTTTGGTGGTACATAGTATCTTCTGTGAGTCGGCTGGGCTTCTTTAAGGTTATCAAATCCCTTTTACCCTATTTGAGTTGCATTTTGTTCTTGGATGTTTTCAAAGGAACAAGGAAAAGAGAAAGAAGCATGGCTGCCTTCATTTTGGATATCAACTCCTAACCTAAGCTGGAGGCTACTTTCCCTGGATTCATTTGAAGCCTCTTTACAAGTAGAGGAGTCATTATAGAGTAGGGTCCCATCTTAAAGAGGTCAGCTTGCTGTGGTGGATGAGAACAAATGATTTTGATCAAAATATATTTTCTTAGTACCTCATATTTATTTCTATTATTATTATCTATTTCTGATAGACAATTATCATATTCAGGGCACAGTTTGCTAGGCAGTGGAGCAATGTTCATCTCTGGTTTTCCATAGGACTGCAGGTACAATTCGCTGAGTTATATGAACTGAATCTATTAGTATAAGTGAAATTAGGTTATATTAAAGAAAGCTATTATCTTGAAGAATGCTTAGTCTTACCCACAGAAATAATGAAACTTAATACATAAAATGGATTAGAAATTATGCTCTTTAAAACGATGATCAGGTTTAACTTTTTTACATTGTTATTACTTGGTAAATATAATTTATGAATTGCCTTACAATAATAATACTATCCTTGAATTCAATTCTGCTTTACGCTTTAAAGCTACAACATTATAATTTTTCACTAAAGTCTCATATAAAAGTATAGTACTTTTACATTCTATTCATTAATAGACAACCCTTTTCCTAATATAACTATTATAGTAATTGAGGATAATTCTATCAACTATATCTCCCCAGAGAGCCAATTGAACAGCTTGTACAAGAAGAAAATAAATACATTTTCCAGAGATGGCAGAAGATATTTACTACTTTTTACTGTATATATACAGTAAGAATAGTTTCATATATGCTCACTGGCCATTTAAATTGGATCAGTCACAATATACTTTATATGTTATTAAGAGATCTTTTAGACCTGTTGAGGCTGATGTAATTACTTTGCAAATCCATGTCGGAATGGTTGTATAAACTCTTTGAAAGTATTCTTGCCTGATATTAAATTGAGCAGTACTAATAAGCCTCCTGCTGATAACTCACACTTCTCAATACAAGCTCCTGTTTGTAATGAGCAGTGTGTGAATTCAGCAACAGCAAGAGAGCAGCTACACACATAATAATGTATATACTGTAGTATGAAATCTGGTATTGTTCCTCTTTAAATTACTACTTTTATGTTATGTTGTAAAAGAATTTCCCAGCAGATTAATTTACTTACACAATGCTGAATATATAGATGGCTGTGACCCTATCCCTCAGAATTCCATGGCAGAAACACCAACTTGCATATTGAATGGGTCAAGTCAAGAGGCAGATTTAAATTTGGACTTGTGCAAAAAGAAGTATGGGAAGTGTGTTATTTCACATTTTGGCTGAGACTACAAGGCTGTTTACAACACAGCCAGCCCCACCCAAAGTTCCCACGTGGCAGCATTAATGGAACTCAGTGAAGCCATAATGACATTTCTAACCATTGCTTTGTGTCTTCAGTCAAAAATCGTTAATTTCTAACGATAATTTGTTTTCCCTTAGTCCTAACAGCAGCACAGATGGGGGTTAACCACCCCCCGTGGACTGGCAGGACCGGCGGAATGTTTAATGAGCCCAAGACTAATAACTCAATTTAACAATTAAGTATCTCCTTAAAAGGAGGAAGTCAACCCTCAGCCCACTGTGTTTATAGCAAGAAAAAAACTAGACTTACTAGGGTGGGAAATTTGTGTGCTGCTGTTAGGACTAAGGGAAAACAAATTATCGTTAGAAATTAACGATTCCCTTACGTCCTACCAGCAGCACAGATGGGAGATAGCAAGAAAAACCCTAGGAGGGCCTTCCTGCCTGGCAGAACTAAGAAAAGTCTGCCCAAAGGCCGAAAACTCAGCTAGACTGGCATCTAGTCTATAATGGGAGATGAATGTCGATTCAGAGCTCCAGGAGGCAGCTTTGCAAATCATGTTGAGAGGCAGAAGACTCCTCTCGGCAAAGAAGTAGCCACAACTCTAGTAGAGTGGGCCTTCTTAATAGCCTCCTCAATCCACCGACTGATGGAAGGTTTGGATGCCTTACAGCCTTTAAACTTACCGGCAACAGGAATAGCAGATTCTCATTTTCCTGAACTCCTTGATCTATCCACATAGATCCGGAGACATCTCGAGACGTCCAGAGGATGTCTAGCAGGTTCCTAGGAGGAGGTGGTAGATGTAGACAGAACCGGGAGGAATATCACCTGGTTGATGTTCTGGAAGGAAGGAACTTTAGGCCTACAATACAGGAGGAATCTAAGAAGGTCCCGGTCATGTAAGAAAATGGTATAGGGCTCATGTGCTGAGAGAGCTTGAAGCTCAGAGACCCTCTGGCCAAAGTCACTGCAAGGAGAAACACAAACTTCCAAGTGACGAACTTGATGTCCACCTCCTCCAATGGTTCAAAGGGGGAGATGCTAACCCCCTGAGAACTACTGAAAACCCATTGAGGGGTCCCAGTACTGTAGGCTTTAAACTTTCAGCTCCTTTAAGGAACCGTTAGATCAGCGGTCCTGAGACAAAAACCTGTTTAAGGCAAGCTGAGATGGCTGAAACTTGAACCTTCAGAGTAGAAGGGCAAGGCCTCTATCAGGGCCGTCTTGCAGGAACTGAAGGATAGCGGAGAGGGGCGGATCTGCAGACGCCACCTCAGTTGAGGTACAACCGGATGAATATCCTCATAATACAAGAGTAGGCTCTCTTGGTAGAGTCCGCTCTAGAATGAGACAGCGTTCTCAGAACCGACTCTGAAAGCCCTTCTATACTGGGAAGGGACTGATCAACCTCCAGGCTGTCAGGTTGAATCTGTGCAGATCTGAGCAGAGGTGAGTGTCCCACGACACCAGGGTCTGCTGTGGGGAGCCTCCAATCTTGTCCTCGACTCAACTGGGTGAGCTAGGTAAACCAGGATCTCTTCGGCCAAAACAGTATGATGGCTATCACCGAGGCCTGATCCTGACGGATTTTCATCAATACCCTCGGTATCATGGAAAAGGGAGGGAAGATGTAAGCCAGCCTGAACCTCCAGGATATTGACAGAGCGCCTAACGCCAGGGGTTGTCCTCCTGTAAAGGAGCAGAACCTTCCACCTTGGCATTGAACCTTGTTGCCATGAGCCACCTCTGGCATACCCACTTAAGGACTATCTGCTTGATTCTCCGGATGTAAAGACTACTCCACCGACGGAAGACCGCGGCTCAGCCGCTATCATATTGAGGGAGCCTTGGATGTGGATCGCAGATAAGTGGGAAGGTACAACTCTGCCTAATCCAGAATCACCCCGATCTCTGACAGGAGGGGAAGTAATCTCGTGCCTCCCTGCTGGTTGATGTAAAGCACCGCAGTCACACTATCTGACTGGACTTTCACCTCTTTGCCCCAGATCTGAGGGGCGAAGTGAAGGAGGGCTAGCCGGATAGCTTGAATCTCGCAGAGATTGGATGAAGAAGCCACTCCTGAGGAAACCAGGTCCCATGAACTGGAGAGTCATCTAGGTGAGCGTCCCAGCCTACTTAGGACGCATCCAGTAGTCAATATGACCCAGATTGGCTGGGTCATAGACTTCCCGTCTAAAAGATGGCACCACCATCTGAGGGAATACAGAGTTTGCCAAGTCAGGGAGCACAGGGAGTTTAGCCCAGCAGGGCTGCCACTCCATTAGGAAAGGACCTCCGACTGTAGAGGGCGGAGATGCCATAGAGCCCAAGGGACTGCTTCCGCAGACGCTGACATGAGCCCCAACCTCTTCATGAGAGTCCGGATTGGAACTCGCCGGGGAAAGGAACTTGCCGTGTTCTGAACCCTGAATCTTCTTTCTGGAGTCAACTGGAGCGACCTTCCAGTGGAGTCGATCATCTTACTGAAGTCGACGGGCTCACGCTCGACTTCTACCAGCTGATGATCCAACGTAGGTGGAACAGAAAGGAGATTGTTACCTGAAGAAGTTGGGTTAGGACCGCTAGAGCAGAGGCTTTCAAAGCCAGTCGTCCAGATAAGGAATGATGGTCAGTGCTTGAAGCCTCAAAGCCGCCACCACAGAACCACCACCTTGGTAAAAGTGTGAGGGGCAGAAGAAAAGCCAAAGGGAAGGGCAACAAACAGAAGATGCCTGACGACACCGGACACCTGGACCGTGATCCTGATATACTTCCTGGAACCAGGATGGATCGGGATGTGCAGGTATGCATTCTTGAGGTCCAGGGTTGCCATCACGTCTCCAGGATTGACGACGGCACAACTGACCTGATGGTTTCTACACGAAACTTCACCTTCCATATAAATCGATTGAAATATCTCAGATCGATAATCATCCGGAGATCTCCTGAAGCCTTGAGAACCAGAAAAACTGGTGAATAGGATCCCCTAGACCCCGTTCTCCTGCCGGAACCTCCTCCAGAGCCCCTTTGCAAATGTAGTCCTGAATGTAGGCCTCTAGGATCGCCTCCTTGGCAGCTTGATCTTGACAAACCTGTCCAGAGGTTGACTAAATAACCGTTGGAAATGATATTCAGGACCCAGGGATCCCTTTTTCTCAGAAGTGGGAGAGACGACTCCTGACAAACTTAGGAATGGGGAAGCTTATTGGCAGGACGGCAGGAGTAACGGAATTAACCAAGAGCCTCAAAGAGGCCCATAGTCAGGAGGTGGATTTTCCATCTTTGGCTCCTCCACGAGAGCACCTCAAACCCTTTCGCTGTGCTCTCCAGTCACTACAAGAGCTTGTTTGCTGGCCAGACCTGCCACCGCAGTCTTGTCTGCCCTGCCCCTCGAAAGGACTGCTGGGGAAGGCTCTCTGAAAAGCCCTCCTGATCTTCACTTGGTCTCCATGAGACGCAGACCTGCTGCTTAGCTTCAAGAGCAAGGATCTGTGTTTGGCCTCGTTCCCAGGACTTGTTCTGCTAGCAGGTAAGCTCCATCGCTTAGCTTCAACTGAGCTGTGCGGTATCGCACTTGAAGGTCTTGAAAGCAGACAGTATGTTGTCCTGGAAAAACCTCTGGTTCACATCAACTTGAACTTGATCCAGGCGAGACCGGAGGAACGTAGAGACTTCAAAAGCCGCTATGGCTGTGGAAGCGGAAGCCACAGCTGCCGTAACACCCCATCTTAGTGTGCACTCTGCAAGGGGGTCCTGCAGCTAGACCCATCGTCTGCAGGAACCAGAGTGCGCTTGGACAACTTGGCAATAGCCATGTCCACCTTGTGAATGGATCCCCACGAATCCACCAAGGGTTAAGCCATCGGGAACATGGATTTAACTTCTTTGTTAAAACCGACCTTTTCCAGGTTTTTTCCACTCTATATCATGATAGAGAGGAGGGTCTCATCCGCTCTAAAGACACGCTGTGCCCGAGTAGCGGAACGGGAGGCTCCTCATGGTCAACATCATGGTCCCACGACCTGATGGACTTGAGCAACTTTTGTGTCTTTCCAGGGGAAAAACACAACGTCAGCTTCTCCTCCTCCGAGGAGAAAGAAACTAAGGAGGTCTCTCACCGGGAGAGAGGTCTCCATAGGAAGCCTTTCCATCCAGCAGGCCTATGACTCCTCTAATAAAGGCATTGATACATATCCTGCAACGTAGGTTCACTAGAGGTCAGAACCCTCTAACGGCAGCTGTAACATCTGTAAGTTAAGTCAACAGACCCAGGGATTCCAAACCGTTCTCCCATGCTGGTATTAGCCCAGCCTTAAGCTGTTTAGCTTCTGCGATCTTACAAGTGCAGGTATGATCAGCTTACACAACCGCTGACTGCTGCAAGGTAGCAGGATAGATACTTCCTCTTGGAATCCACTTTCCTGCTCTTCCGAATCCCGCGGAGAAGACATCACTGCGGGAAAAAGGGACAAATAAACATTTGTAAACCACAAGTGGAACAACACCAATTTTAGGACTTTGGGAGCTAGCACACAGCCTCCCAAAATAGGGGAAGGGGAGGATAGCCAATCCACCTTCCCCAGTAAATCCTCCACAGGAAGAAGCATAAAAAGCGGAAAAATCGTGCCCGTGAAAAACACGGCCGGATTACCCGGAGGTGACGCAAAGGAGAGCCCCGCGTCACCACCGGAAGATGGCGGCGCACAGGGACCGAGAATCCTGGACCGAGGACGCCGCCAAAAATACCCCAGCCAGGCGCAACTGCGCGGGGCCGGCAGCAGATAAGCTGCCGGCCAAACTGACAAGGTACCTAGGAAAAAGGCAACGCCGTTACCCAAACGAAAAAGAAGGCTCCCCGCACTTTCATAAGAAAGGGGGGAACAAACCGCCTAGTCCACCTGTCCGGGAGGACAGAAAAAAACACAGTGGGCTGGGGGTTGACTTCCTCCTTTTAAGGAGATACTTAATTGTTAAATTGAGTTATTAGTCTTGGGCTCATTAAACATTCCGCCGGTCCTGCCAGTCCACGGGGGGTGGTTAACCCCCATCTGTGCTGCTGGTAGGACGTAAGGGAAGTATCCCTTCAAGAGGAAAGCACCTAGAATGTGTGTTGATTTAACCAGTGCTCACCATGATACACTCAGAGAGGGCAGAATGATCAGCACCACTAAATGATGCACCCTCAACTAGTTCAACCAAAAAGACTCCCAATAGATATATAATATAATACATATCAACTAAAAAAGGTATATAAACAAAAATTGTTAATCTCTAAAATAAATAATAAATACACAGTGCACATTAAAAAAAAACAATATAAAACAATGAAATGCTTAAGGTACATGACTTTAAGAGGAAAGACTCAGAATATAGTGCAGCCAATAAATAATTTTGGGGGAAGGTGAGAGAAAAGGCATTGTAAAAAGTGGATAATCCCTTTAAAACAGAAAAATGTATTAAAGGGATTGAAGGGAGCCAGTTGTTCAGTATGAAGCACTAAAAGTAAACGGTATCACTGGCTGCTGCCTTAGAATTTATTGAGCTTGAAAATCATAAATGAAATCATAAGTCTCTGCTTTGTTGGATACAGATCAAGCCAGTTCCCAGCAAAGTTAATCAATGTGATAGACGTAATTGAAAACATTTTATTTCCTGACACACTGTATTTTACAATTTTTACAATGCGCAATTCTTCAAATCCTATTTTTTCCACGCAGATTTTGTTCTAAATAATAAATGAATGTTATTGTTGTTACATGACAAGAAATTGTTTCACCGTGAATTATTCCAGATCAGCACACCACAAATAGGGATTGTAGAACTGGCAATTGTTCTAGAAACAAATGGATCGTGATGACACATGAGATTAAGTGATGACGGGCACATAAGCTGCAAACTGGTAAAAAGAAATGGTTTGAAATTCAGTAAGTATTCTTCACCCTGCCACTGAGCTTGTGATGAATGGCGCACAGCTGCTTTCTGAAAATCCTGGCAAAGTTTCTTCATTTTTCTTCACATTAAAATGCGGTCTAATAAACACTCTTTCTCAAGAATGATTTCTTCTAATTATTTGATGTAATACATCTTGTGGAAATAACTGCTACACCTTCAATCAACTATATCTATTAAAACCATCCCGAAATGATTTAGGGTACGTTCACACGACGACATAAGTCGCGCGACAAATAAGGCACAACTTCACTGCAACATTTGAAGTGCGACAATTTTTATAATGGGGTTCTATGGTGTCACATTGCGACATGCGACATGCTACGACTACAACGCGACAGTCGCAGAAAAATCCATCTTGAATGGATTTTTTGCGACTGTCGCGTCGCAGTCGCAGCATGTCGCAGGTCTCAATGCGACACCATAGAAACCCATAATAAAAATTGTCGTGCGACTTATTGTCGCGCGACAAATGTTGTAGTGTGAACATACCCTTAAAGATCATGCTGAAAAAAGTGTGGCACCAATTTGCATTTAAGTGGCTACTTACCATCCAGAACACCTAAAACATGTGGGTGGGACAACCCACATAGTCTTTCAAAATGGCTGCTGACAGAAATGGTCATGTGTTTTGCTGATACGAGCAGGACTTTAGGCTTTGATACTCTTTAACCCCTTAAGGACTCGAGGTTTTTTCTTTTTTGCGTTTTCGTTTTGCGCTCCCTGCCTTCCGAGAGCCATAACTTTTTTATTTTTACGTTCACATGTCCATATAAGGTCTTTTTTTTGCGGGACAAGTTGTACTTTCCAATGACACCATTTAATATTGCATACAATGTAGTGGGAAGCGGGAAAAAATTCCAAATGGGATGAAATTGCAAAAATAAAAGCAATTCCACCACAGTTTTACGGGTTTTAAAATTACGACGTTTGATGTGCGATAAAACTGACCATTTAGTTTTATTCTACAGGTCAGTACAAATTCGGCGATACCCAATAGGTATAGTTTTTCTTGCGTTTTGAAAAAAACCTCAAAAGTGGGAATTTTTTTTTTTGTCGCCAGATTTTGACCCCTATAACTTTTTTGTAATTAAGTGTATGGCATTGTATGGGGGCTTATTCTTTGTGGGGCAATCTGAACTTTTAGTTGATACCATTATGGGGTGTGTGGGACTTTTTGATCACTTTTTATTTAATTTTTTTTGAGGACATGAGGCATCCAAAAATGGCGAATCGGCCATTTGGGCCCTTTTTCCCTTTTTTGTTTACCGTATGGGGAATATATTTTTATATTTTTATACTATGGGCGTTTTCGCACATTGCGACACCCATGATGTGTCTTTTTTTATTTTTTTATTATTTTATTTTAATTTTGGGGAAAGGGGGGTGATTTGCATCTTTATTTTTTTAATTTATTTTTTTAATTTTTTATTTTTTTATTTTACATTTTTATATAGGTCCCATAGGGACCTATATAAATCAGTCATCTGATTGCTTCTAACATAAACTCCAATACACTTGTATTGGAGTTTATGAGGATTTTACTTCTTTCCTATGAAGCCCTATTGCTAACAAGGGCTGCATAGGAAATAGTAAGTAGTAACCTTGAATAATTCATTGAGTTCGAGGCTATTACATCCAGCGCTGCGATTCCCCCGATCACCACTAGGAGCGCTGTAGAAAGTTTTAGTTTCGGTTTTAGCGCGCGCAGATGCCGTGGTCAGGATTGACCACGGCATCTGCAGGGTTAAATGATTGCGATCGGCATCGCTGCCAACCGCGATCATTAGCCACGGGGGTTAGCTACAGGAAACAGCCGGACCCCCGCAGCGATCGCGCCCGCAGTGGGCACGAGCGGGCGCCATGCTTAGGGACCGGACCCATGACGTACCCATACGTCATGGGTCCTTAAGAGGTTATTAAAGGGAACCTGTCACCAGGAAATTCACTGATAAACCAGGCATGCTGCCTTGTAGGGCTCACTCTGCTGAATATAATGATACCTTTCACTTGGTGATCTGTTGCTTTATTGTGGAGAAAAAGGACTTTTAATCCATATGCTAATGAGCTGATTTGAGTCCAGCAGTTGATAGGAGTCCAGCGTTTTTTCTATTCAGAGCTGTAGCCACTCCCCTATTCACTCCTAACTTTTTTTTTGTCAATATAGCCATATGAGGTCATTTTTTCTGCTGAAAGAGTTTTTTTTTACTGTCATCATTTTGTGTTTCTTCTACTGTATTGCATAACATTTTATTAATAAAACTTTTAGTGGTCACAGTGTGATAAAATAATGCAACTTTTTTATTTTTTTTTCTACTGATGGAGCTGTGTGGGGATTTATTTTTTGTAGAATGATCTGCTGAATGATGCTATTGTTTTATTGCTCCTAAGCTCTGTTCCTGAGTAACAACCTTTTTCCTTAATATGCAAATTGGGACTTTGGTGCATTGAGGATGTCAACATTGCTCTTTGTTGCACACATGCTCATTTCTGTGGTTAGCACCTCCCTCACTACTTTCACTGACAGAGCCAGGCACTGGCAAAGCAGCGACAGAGGGCCTGGCCGTAGAAAGGAGTGGAGCCCGGGTGCAACAAGAGCAATGGTAATGACCTTACTGCACCAAAAGCCTAATTTGTATATTAAGAAAAAGTGCAAAACACGGGACCTAAGCCTCCGAACAACAAAGGAAAAACAGTGTTTTAATGAACCACAGCTATGTGTCTATGCAAACAGTTTGATAGGTCGCTGTTGACAGATTCTCATTAATGGGATCATTTAATAGACCTGGTTCATTTTCTGTCCTCTCCAGACAAAGGGAGTGCTCCAGGATGGTGCTTGATTTAGGGGGTTACTGATTTTTCTGTCTTAGTGAAGGAGGGTGTGACCCCGGGTAGCCCGGCGGGGGGAGGGGGTTTACGCCACAATTAAGGGCCACTAAATTGTCCTGGTGACAGAAGGTGTGGCCCTGGGGAGTCCCAGGAGGACTATAACTTATCTTCCTGGAGTGGTGGAGGGTTTGTCCTGGAATGGCAGACCAGGTGTGGTAGCCAGGGAAGAAACAATTAAAATCCTGCACAGGGGTGAGCCCTGCTTGGGAGTGTGAAGGAGAAGGTGCCTGCTTCTGTCTTGGTTGTGTCTGAAGTAAGTAAATCCATGGGACACTCCGTCCCTGCCCGAGGGCAACATATACAGTGCGAAAGAAAAAAAGGGAATTTGGCATGTGAAGCATTGTGGAAAGTTGTGCTGTGTATGGCACTCTCGTCCACACCACACAAGAGGATTGTATTCTGTGTTGCCTGGATCACTGTCCATCCACACAGACACTCATGTTTTTGTCATTAGGATTAGTGACGAGCGTAATAGGCAATATTCGAATTGGTGATATTTTGGGAAATTTTGGGACTAATATTCGCTATAAATTGGCAAATTCGAGAATTTGTGATCTCCAGTCATTATTTACTTGATTGTGAAAATCGGTAATGTAATATATTCGCGATAAAAATTCGCGATTAGAATATTTGTGATCAACACTAAGGGGTAGGCAACTTTCTTATTGGTTGCTAGGATATTGCTAAGTGCCGATATTCACAATCAATTTGCGATAAATTCATGATTAGAATATTTAAGATCAACACTATACGCAAAAACGAATATATAGACCTATATTCTAAATATTCGCGAATTCTCGAAGTGTCGATATTCGCGATCAACATTCGAATATTCGCGCTCAACACTAATTTGGATGACACAGGTGAGGGGGGAAAGTTAGACCAGGATTAGGAAACAGGCAATCCAGTTCCTCCAGTATCTGCTGTGCCTTTAAACATTTAGCAGATTCCAGTCCGGCCCCAATGATATCCCTCACTCTGGGTGATGAAGAAGTAGTCCTGTTTTTGATTGATAGTTTCGGTTTTAGCGCGCGCAGATGCCGTGGTCAGGATTGACCACGGCATCTGCAGGGTTAAATGATTGCGATCGGCATCGCTGCCAACCGCGATCATTAGCCACGGGGGTTAGCTACAGGAAACAGCCGGACCCCCGCAGCGATCGCGCCCGCAGTGGGCAGGAGCGGGCGCCATGCTTAGGGACCGGACCCATGACGTACCCATACGTCATGGGTCCTTAAGAGGTTATTAAAGGGAACCTGTCACCAGGAAATTCACTGATAAACCAGGCATGCTGCCTTGTAGGGCTCACTCTGCTGAATATAATGATACCTTTCACTTGGTGATCTGTTGCTTTATTGTGGAGAAAAAGGACTTTTAATCCATATGCTAATGAGCTGATTTGAGTCCAGCAGTTGATAGGAGTCCAGCGTTTTTTCTATTCAGAGCTGTAGCCACTCCCCTATTCACTCCTAACTTTTTTTTTGTCAATATAGCCATATGAGGTCATTTTTTCTGCTGAAAGAGTTTTTTTTTACTGTCATCATTTTGTGTTTCTTCTACTGTATTGCATAACATTTTATTAATAAAACTTTTAGTGGTCACAGTGTGATAAAATAATGCAACTCCATGATTTTTTTTGGGATTTTATTTGTAGGATGTTCACTGCACAGTAAAATTACGTTAACTTTATTCCACGGGTCAGTATGATTATGGAGGTATCCAAATATATGTGTTTTAGTTATTTTTTTATTTTATTTTTTTAAACCTTTTTTTTAGAAACGCTTTGTGTTGCCATATTCTGACACACATTTTTTATTTTTTTTTCTACTGATGGAGCTGTGTGGGGATTTATTTTTTGTAGAATGATCTGCTGAATGATGCTATTGTTTTATTGCTCCTAAGCTCTGTTCCTGAGTAACAACCTTTTTCCTTAATATGCAAATTGGGACTTTGGTGCATTGAGGATGTCAACATTGCTCTTTGTTGCACACATGCTCATTTCTGTGGTTAGCACCTCCCTCACTACTTTCACTGACAGAGCCAGGCACTGGCAAAGCAGCGACAGAGGGCCTGGCCGTAGAAAGGAGTGGAGCCCGGGTGCAACAAGAGCAATGGTAATGACCTTACTGCACCAAAAGCCTAATTTGTATATTAAGAAAAAGTGCAAAACACGGGACCTAAGCCTCCGAACAACAAAGGAAAAACAGTGTTTTAATGAACCACAGCTATGTGTCTATGCAAACAGTTTGATAGGTCGCTGTTGACAGATTCTCATTAATGGGATCATTTAATAGACCTGGTTGTTATGGAAATGTAGATACAGTGGCATGCAAAAGTTTGGGCACCAGGTTTCAAAGCTTTGTAAATGCCCAGACTCCTTTAACCTTGTCCCAAAAACCAGCTTCCTTGGGTTCTTCTCAGCAGCTTTCTAACACTGAAAATTAAAATGGTTTAGCCCCACAAAGCAGGAGAAGGCTACACGAAAATAGCTAAATGCTTTCACGTTGACATTTCCTTAGTTTGAAATATAATAAATAATGGCAGTTTCAAAGACAGCTGCTCGTAAGGTTGCTAGAAAGACAAGTCATTCGCTCTGTTCATTATTGGGAGCTGCAAGGGGTACGAGGCTCCCGTTTACATGATTGTGGTGGTCGCAGCAGCAGTACCCTTTAATCAAGTGGATCAATCATGCTATAGGGTTGTATTGCAGCCAATGGCATGGGGAACTTTTCATGAATAGAGGGAAGAATGGATTGAATAAAATTCCAGCAAATTCTGGAAGTAAACATAACACCGACTGTAAAACAAGTTAAAACAAGTTGAAGTTAAAAAGAGGATGGCTTCTACAAATGGATAATGATCCTAAACACACCTGAAAATCCACCTGAAGGACTACCTCGAAAGGCAAAAGCTGAAGGTACTACCTCAGCCCTCACAGTCCTCTGATCTGAACATCATTGAAAATCTGTGAATAGACCTCAAAACAGCATACAAGACGGTCCAGGAATCTCGCAGAACTGGAAGACTTTAGCATGGAAGAATGGATAAAAATCCCTCAAACAAGAATTGAAAGACTCTTGGCTGCCTATAAAAATCATTTACAAGCTGCGATACTTGCCAAAGGGGGTGCTACTAGATACTAACCATGCAGGGTGCTAAATGTTTTGCTTCAAGCCTTTTTCCTTTTTTGTTATTTTGAAAATGTAAAAGATGAAAATTAAAAAAAAAATGTTTTTCCTTAAAAAACAAAGTAAATGTGTCATCTTTAACTTTATGCCCTTTGGAGATCATTTCATGTTCAACTTGCTTATGATGAGGCCATCATTCTTTGAATCAGCTAAGAAAGCTCTCATTTACTCCAGCTCTAACAGAACACCTTATCCTCTCCAGAGCCCGAAGGTTTCATCCAACCGAAGAGAACACGGCTCCTTGCTAAATCATATATGCTTTTCTGTTGTTAGTGAAGACTTCATTACAATATCTACAATGCACAATGCGCAGATGCCAAGTGTTATCTCTCCATATTTTCATATTTCAGCCAATGTAATAATGCCACGAGCCTCAGGGGGAATGCCTCTGTGATGTCTATATAAACTGCTGTACTTCCTGTACTAAATGAGAATTAGCTTTGACCCCAGTGTGTGTGTCACTGTTAATTTCTTCTGTACACGTAAAACCCTTGGGTTAGTATTAATTTGGAGCAGTAGAGCAAACATGATCAGCTATCATTGAGGTCATCTTCCACAGTTGGCGCCCAACACGTCGGCTCAGGAGAAGTAGCATCGCTAGCTGAAGTTTGGGGTTCCCACAGCACAGTGGACCATGCTCAAGGATGAGGACTGCAGCCTTAGAGACAAGGTGAGAAAATTCTGGTCATCTCACCTGACTCTTGCTGTACTCCACTGTGCTGTGGTAATCTGTTCTGCTGTTGATGCTATGATGTGGATAGTAGCAACTTTGGTTGATGTAAAATCCTGAGATCCTAGAACCTTTTGAGTTTGCTATACTGTGTGTTTATCTGTGTTGTTTGTGTCAGGCACCTTCACAGTTAATGGTTTAGCAGAGCAAGAGATTTCCCCTGGCAGGGGGGACGAGCCGCATTAGGGGCTACTTCATTTTCTGTCCTCTCCAGACAAAGGGAGTGCTCCAGGATGGTGCTTGATTTAGGGGGTTACTGATTTTTCTGTCTTAGTGAAGGAGGGTGTGACCCCGGGTAGCCCGGGCGGGGGGAGGGGGGGGGTTACGCTCAAATTAAGGGCCACTAAATTGTCCTGGTGACAGAAGGTGTGGCCCTGGGGAGTCCCAGGAGGACTATAACTTATCTTCCTGGAGTGGTGGAGGGTTTGTCCTGGAATGGCAGACCAGGTGTGGTAGCCAGGGAAGAAACAATTAAAATCCTGCACAGGGGTGAGCCCTGCTTGGGAGTGTGAAGGAGAAGGTGCCTGCTTCTGTCTTGGTTGTGTGTGAAGTAAGTAAATCCATGGGACACTCCGTCCCTGCCCGAGGGCAAATATACAGTGCGAAAGAAAAAAAAAAGGGAATTTGGCATGTGAAGCATTGTGGAAAGTTGTGCTGTGTATGGCACTCCTCGTCCACACCACACAAGAGGATTGTATTCTGTGTTGCCTGGATCACTGTCCATCCACACAGACACTCATGTTTTTGTCATTAGGATTAGTGACGAGCGCAATAGGCAATATTCGAATTGGTGATATTTTGGGAAATTTTGGGACTAATATTCGCCATAAATTGGCAAATTCGAGAATTTGTGATCTCCAGTCATTATTTACTTGATTGTGAAAATCGGTAATGTAATATATTCGCGATAAAAATTCGCGATTAGAATATTTGTGATCAACACTAAGGGGTAGGCAACTTTCTTATTGGTTGCTAGGGATATTGCTAAGTGCCGATATTCACAATCAATTTGCGATAAATTCATGATTAGAATATTCAAGATCAACACTATACGCAAAAACGAATATATAGACCTATATTCTAAATATTCGCGAATTCTCGAAGTGGCGATATTCGCGATCAACATTCGAATATTCGCGCTCAACACTAATTTGGATGACACAGGTGAGGGGGGAAAGTTAGACCAGGATTAGGAAACAGGCAATCCAGTTCCTCCAGTATCTGCTGTGCCTTTAAACATTTAGCAGATTCCAGTCCGGCCCCAATGATATCCCTCACTCTGGGTGATGAAGAAGTAGTCCTGTTTTTGATTGATACTGGAGCAGACAACACAATTCTGCCCAGCAAACATGGCCTCCCCTGACTTAATTTCCAAGAACACCAGTCCTTGGGTAGAAGTGGATGGGAAAGTAGTACATTCCCTTTCACCAGAACATATCTGTGGTAGATTTGTCCTTACTCAAGAAGTTGCCCGGTTGCTGGTCAGTGATAACGCCCCCTGTTGCCTCCTAGGTGCAGACTTGCTTGCAAAAGTACATGCCAGCATCTTATACTAGGAGGATGGTACTGTGAAACTCACAGATGCCCTCAATGACTAGGAACTTTGTTTATTAGCCGTTAGTGATAAAACTCCCTGGTCCATGTTTGTGTCAGTACTCCCAGAAGATGAGAAGGAAGCCCTGCTTGCGGGACCCATGGTTGTTGGCAAGCTCCCAGTTCCTCCTGAGAAGTGGAGATGAAACCTGGCGCCCCACTTCCCTGGAAGAGGCAGTATCTCTTGAGTATGGCACAGACAGATGAGCGAATTGGTTCTAACATAGTTTTATAGGGCTGAGAAAAGACATATGCCCATCCAGCTCAGATCAGGAATTCAGTCCAAATTTCTCAAAAAGGCAAAAGAGAGCCAATGACTAGTACACAAATGTGTGTTTCTCAACAGTATATATGTGGAATTAACAGTTAATTTAGAGATGTCGCGAACATAAAATTTTCCATTCGCGAACGGTGAACGCGAATTTATGCAAATGTTTGCGAACAGGGCTCACCGCCATAGACTTCAATAGACAGGCGAATTTTAAAACCCACAGGGACTCTTTCTGGCCTCAATAGTGATGGAAAAGTTGTTTCAAGGGGACTAACACCTGGACTGTGGCATGCCGGAGGGGGATCCATTCCAAAACTCCCATGGAAAATTACGTAGTTGACGCAGAGTGTGGTAAGTTGAATTCGCAATGCAATTAATATAACCTGCATTAATCGCATTGCGAATTCAACTTAGAACTGGGTTCCTAATGGTTGTATTGCTAGAATATAACGAAGATTGAGAATATAGCGCTACATTCTCAATCTTCGTTATATTCTAGCAATACAACCATTAGGAACTCAGATCTAAGTTGTAATCACAATGCGATTAATATACCCTGTATTGATCGCATTGCGATTACAACTTAGATCTGAGTTCCTAATGGTTGTATTGCTAGAAAATAACGAAGATTGAGAATATAGCGCTATATTCTCAATCTTCGGTATATTTTGGCAATTCGACCATTAGGAACTCAGATCTAAGTTGTAATCGCAATGCGATTATTACAGGTTATATTAATCAGATTGTGATTACAACTTAGATCTGAGTTCCTAATGGTTGTAATTGACGAATATAACGAATATAGCACTATATAATTATAATATATAATTCTAGCAATATAACCATTAGGAACTCAGCTCTAAGTTGATTTCGCAATGCGATTAATACAGGTTCTATTAATCGCATCGCGATTACAACTACTAACACTGCAGCTTCAGAATTAATCTAAGATGGATGCCGTCCTTTCCTTTTGATAGTAGGTGGGAGAGTCTGGGAGGGAGGGTATGCTGATTGGCTGGAATGTGTCTGCTGACTGTGAGATACAGGGTCAAAGTTTGCTCAATGATAAAGTGTAGGGGCGAACGCGAACAAGCTATGTTCACCGGGAACCGTTCGCCGGCAAATAGTTCGGGACATCTCTATTAATATCTGATCCGATCATATGTTTATTGTGTCGATTTTTTAACCTACTACTAACACATAGGATCATGTCATGGACTTTCATTCTAGATTGTATTACCTTTCTTGGCTTATCACAATTGACACTGTTACAGACTATCATGACGTATCACAAACTTATTTCCTGAAGCTTATAGATCAAGTGTTTTATGTAATATCATGGATTCATCGTGTTGATTATTTGTCCTAATTACTAATATATGGGACCATTCTAGATAATATTATCTTTATAGAATTGTTTCTCTATCACAGAATTCCAGCTATTGTAACTTTTTCCATCAATCTTTTCATCAAAATATTGTTCCTATCAGGGAAATTATTGTGTATGATCATCCACTTTATTTGATTAATGTAATGTGTTCTCGTTGACAAAGGGTATTCATATGAAGCCTGAAATGTCCAAAGATGTAATATTTTGGATCCAGCCATCCTGTTGCCTCTGAAGCAAGGGGGGAGGGAAGAGTTAGGGCACTTGAACTTTTCTTCTAGACTTCCAGATCCAGAGGAAGAGGCTCATGGCTGTTTGCAGATAATGTCACAAGGGATAGGGGGATTTGGTAAATCAGCTATTAGATAATCCAGATCATGTGCTCTTTGTGGATAGATCAAAGTATGACCAGGATGGTGGGTACTACACAGGTGGGTCAGTGGTGGCTAAACATAACACTGTAAATGGCACACACCACCACACATGTCTGCTCAAGTAGTGGAGCTGAAGACTCTAAAGATGGCTTGCAGATATGCAGATGGGAAAACAGCCAACATTTACACTGATTCCAGGTATGCTTTTCGGATGGCCTATGATTATGGGCCCATTTTGAAAGCCAAAGACCTCCTGACCGCTCCAGGTAAACCCATTAAAAATGGGAAAACAGTGAGGTCTCTGATGAAATCCCTCATGTCTCTAACTTGAGTGGCGGTGATAAAAAAAAAAAAAGAGTGCCAAAGAGGAGGCAAAGGGAAAAGCCACGACAGATCAGGCCGCAAAAATGGCTGCCAAATTGCCTAGACAGACCACTGCTTAAAGTGGCCACAGTTCAGATCCCTGAAATAACTCCTCCTGTCTCACTGGAAGTTCTTAAGGAAAGAGAAAAGGGACTGGTGGATGGAAAAGGGGGGACTACAAATGAGGAAGGCCTAATACAGTTCCAAGGGAAACTCTGCCTTCCCAGGTTCTTCTACCTCACGATGATACAGGCAACCCATGGGGTGACACACCAGTCAGAAACTGCTGTGTGTGATTTAGTACATAGCGCATGGTACGACCAGGGTTCAGCAGCGAGATATTCTCAATGATGTATGATTGGTGCCCAAAACAACATGTCAAGGTGGTTAAGGTACCCCAGGAACACATGTCTTGCCCTTTGTAAATCTGTTTAATCGCTTGCAGACTACCTTCAACTAGGCAAGGTGGGCATGTATGATTATGGATTGAGGTGTGATGACTTGTTTTCAGGATTACCAAAAGCATACCCGGTAGAAGATTATGGCCGAAGGTGTATGCAGGTATGAGGTACCTGAGACCATTGAAAGTGACAGAGGTGTTCACTTCACAGGTGAAGGTGTATGCAGGCATGAGGTACCTGAGACCATTGAAAGTGACAGAGGTGTTCACTTCACAGGTGATGCAGAAGATGAGGAAGGTTTTTGGTGTAGAACAGGCCTTACATGCTTCGTACCATCCACAAAGCAGCGGTAGGGTAGGAAACAAAGAACTGAACGGGACACTAAAGTTAAAGATTCATAACGTCATGGCAGAGACTGGTAAGCCATGTAGAGAATGCCTGCTGGTAGCCCTCTTTCCAGTAAGGTATGCCCCTAACCGTCAGACAGGCCTTTGTCCCTAAAAGTTCCTTAGTGGGTCAGGCCCTAGGCCAGGATTGTATTTCCCACAGCAGCTCCAGATTCAACATGGTTGTCTGACAGATTATGTGGTCAGTTTGCACAAGCATTTGACTAAAATACATTATCGAGTTTTTGCTTCACTTCCAGGTCTTGATAAAGTACCAGGAACCCACACACTTGTGACTGGAAATTGGGTGGTGGCAAAAGGACACATTAGGAAAGTCCTCAAACCTTTTGATTGTCCATTCCAAGTGTTGTTGACCACAATCACACCAGTGAAGCTTGAAGGCAGTGGCGTACATACAGGGGTCGCAGTGATCGCAGTTGCGACCGGGCCCGGCACTCCAGGGGTTCCGGCCACCTGTGGACCCCTGGCCCCTACTGCCTGTTATGCTGCTGTACCCGTCCTGGGGCCCAGCCGCCCAGTGCTCCTCACCTCCTCCCCTCTTTTCCAATGGAAGCGGTGAGGGGCGCAGCCGGTAGGGGAGAATGTGACTCTTTTAATAATTCCCCTTTATTTAGCGGTGGGCGCGCTTTTCCCGTCAAGACAGACCCCCAGCGGTCATGTTTTGCAGCACGATTGTGTCACTGTCGCTCCCCCCGCGCCGGGCTCTGCACATACAGGGGATGTGTTCACACTGGGTGGCAGTCCCGGCATGCATGTTACTCCCAGACAAGGTCTGATGGGGTCTTTGGGCTGATCTGAGGTCTGATGGGGGATGACTGGGGGTCTTTGGGCTGATCTGAGGTCTGATGGGGGCTGACTGGGGGTCTGATGGTGGTCTTTGGGCTGATCTGAGGTCTGATGGGGCTGAGTGGGGGTCTGATGGGGCTGAGTGGGGGTCTGATGGGGCTGAGTGGGGGCTCGATGGGGGTAGGAAACTAAGATGTCTGTCTGTCAAACTCTGCAGAGATGAGAGATGGCTGAAAGAAATCATCATGGTGGTCTGGTCTGAATGGAGAAGATGAAGAAAGAGAACATCTTCATCAAAGGAGACATCACTGTGTGTAAGAGGTATGGGCACGATATATGGGTGGGGCTGTGTGTGGGTGTGACTTGAGGGTGGGCGGGGACACAGTGGCCCATGTCCCTCCCGAGACCAGGCTATGGATCCGCCACTAGGGTGGCGGCAGGGAGGGAGCGACGGTGGCGGGGGGGCCCATGGATCAGTTTCGTACCGGGGCCCCATGGATTGTGTGTACGCCACTGCTCGAAGGAAAGCCTAATTCGAGTCATTTCAAGAAAGTGTTGAGTCTGGAGACTTGAAAGGATGTTATTGTTCTCCCTTGCGTGACTGCTGATCCTGACTCAAAGAATATGGATCCTAAATGACATTGTAAAAATAGGTTTCTGGACTGTGAAAAAGTTGTGCAAAAGGAAGAACAAAGTTGATACAGTCCGATACTTTTAGTTCAGTGATCCATTGATAATATTGTCCAAAGATTCTCAGTATTAATAGTTCTTATGTTCATAATAATCAATCACCAGGTCATGAATGCCCAAAAATGGGCTTACTGTCTATTCCTGAATTTCTGATTAATTCTGCTGTTTGCGTTAATTGTTTCTTGTGTCATCATCCGCTGCATTAGGAGGTTTTTGTTCAAAGTCATTGCTGAGGCTACCCCGAAGATGATCATGCCACCTGGAGACCATTGAGCGTAGGGACAGACATCTGACTTCCCCTTGCCAAGTCCAGTGTCATGGGAGGCTATACACTAGGATAGGTTGTCATGAAAGCTAGTGAAGAGGATTCAGAGCGCTGGGATAAATGTGCTAGGCTTTGTTAGGAAAAGAATGAGGTCCACGGGGGGACTGATAGAGATGTGGCCATCATTCTTCTTAGTGATTATCTGCCAGTGTAAAGTTGCCACCGATTACCCGATGAACAAGTGAAATGCTCATTCATCAGGTAATATGATCATCTGTGCGGTGACCAAAGTCATTGTTTGCCGGCAGCAGAATGCGTCATCTAAACATGCTCTGCCACCAGCAAACAATGATTCTGTATGGGGCGATTTTGTATGGCATTAACGATCGCTCTTCCCTATACTATGGAGGAGAGGGCTGCATGTAAATGCAGTAGTCTCCTTCACAGGTGAGTAGGCACTAGTTGAGATGGAACAATTTCTTCCAATCACCTGTTCAATTGTTCAGTGTAAAGGGGCCTTAATGTATGTTGGAACTGAAATCTATGAAAGCAGCAATACTCTATGGTGGGTGGGTACTATCGCTAGGGCATTGATCCTGATTTGTAAATAAATCCAAATAATGAGGCAGCACTGCAAGGATCCATTGAAAAAGTGTATAGTACTTTATTCATATATTTATATACAGCAGAACTTATGATAAATAAATTAGTCAAAAGTTAGCATTGTGCATTGGGTTTACAAGGTCTACTAAAAATCAATAATTCCTATTTTTTGTTTGTACAGCTTTGGAAGATGTCTGTTTTATTAATTCTTTTTTATACTGTACGTATATTCATAGAAAACTTCACAATGTTGAAGATGTCAAAACATTGCAGTGTTTTAAAGATATATTCTGGACAAAATTCTTTTAAAATTCTGTTAATCAGCACAGAAATATAGGTGTTCATCCCAGGAGGAAGTAATAAGCTTGTACACAGTATATTTAAGAAAACTTTATTCAAGATGGCACTTCTCACTAAAGAGATATAGTGGTATATGGAGACTTATTTTCCAGATAATGGTGTATGATAAATAGGAAGCAAATTAGTACATTAGCCGGTGAGAGCAAATTTGCATAAACTTTTGTTAACCTAGATGTGAAATAGTAGATCTAGTAGCTATCAACTGATCAAGACAACAATTCCTCCCTACCTAACATACAAAAGCATACTCAACCAAGCAGACATGTGTTCTAAATTGAGAGAGGGGAATAATCTGAAAACATGTTAAAATCTAACAGCCTGGCCCTTTTTTACCTCAACATTTGCTGGTGGGGGGTAAAGTCATGAGACCCTTATACATAGCATTATGAGCAACAGGGGTCTCCTGGTTGCTTCATGTTCACCTAGTTACTAACATTTCTTTGAGAAGCTGCTATGTAACTGCCTTACATCTGAATCTGGATTTAGTTATTTCCTAGTTTTGTCTGGTTGATTAGAGTGGAGTTGCTGATTGTTGACCCTTTACATATCCAAACCTCACTCCATTCTAGTTGCTGAGTTTTGTGTTTGCTACGTGATTTATCTTCCAGATATTTTGTACTTTGTTCTGTATTCTGGCATTTGTAGTCTCCTATTGCATCTTGTTCTGGTCTAGTATGTTCTCTAGGATTTGTAGTTTCATTGTCTTTTTATTTCTACGGGATTTTGTTGATGTGCTGTTATAGTGTTTAGTCTGGTTTGCTGACTTGAATTCAGAAAAGATCAATTCAGTATTAATCTGTTTCTGTTTACTGTCAATCATATGCAGTTTACTTGTGTGCTATTCACTTGCCATCCACTCTATTGGTGGATCATCTCTTCTTTCCATGGGAAGTTGCTTTGTAACTGCCTTATAGCTGAAACCGGGTTTAGTTATCACCTAGTTGCCTGGTTGATTTTAGTAGAGTTGTTGATTGTTGATTCCTTATATATCCAGACCTCACTAGATTCCAGTTGGGTATAGTGTTTGCGAGGTGCATTCTCTTCTAGATATTTTGTATTTACATGATCTGTAGTTGCACTGTATTTTTTTGATGTTTGGGATTTGTTGTTTCTGTGCTGTTGTATTGTGCAGGCTGGTTTGCTGACATTAATTCAGATAGGGTCCATTCAATGTTATTCTGTTTCTGTTTACTGTCATTCATATGCAATCTACTTGCATGCCATTCACCTGATATCCACTTCATTGCTGGATCATGTCCTCCTTCTGTGACCCTAAGCATTCAGTTCCTATCATCAACCATTGAGTTTGTTTTAGTGTTTTTTTTTTTTGCCAGTGCTGATAAGTGCTTTATAAATGTTCTAGCAACCATACAGTTCTTGTGCAATTCATCCCTACTGTATGTCCTAGCAGATTCTGAGTAACAGGAGCCTTGCCTCACACCCATTTTATTGCAAGTTCTGGAACCCCTGTTGAAATCCCAGCAACATTTCCGCTTACAGATGCAGTACCTCTTCATGGCATTCAGGCAAGATAAGCATGATCATCAGCATATGCATTACAGTCTTATTTACAGTATGCCAAATGGAAACCCCATAAACAAGCTTGGAGATTCAAAGATCTCCTTAAATTTTTGTCTAAAGTTTAAACAGAATTTCAGATTACCATTATGAAGGGGATATAAAGACCCATAACCACCACACCATGATCATCAAAGGACAATGATGACATGTTGTGCCATAAACTTATTATGATATGAAATATATCAGTGATATAACCTGAAGTCTTGGCTAAAAATCTACAACAGTGCCCCCAGCTATCGCGTGCGTCTAATAGTACTGGACTCATCATATGAGGCAGAGGGACCTTTTGGCCCCCTTCCAGGGCCGTCTTTAACATGGGGCAAAAGGGGCAGCTGCCCCGGGCTCAGTTTCTCCTGGGGGGCCCAAGGCAGCTGCCTCTTGAGCCCTGCTAGCCACTGCCCGGGTGTCAGGCTGTCAGCTACACAGGGGGTGCTGCCATGCCATGCCTGCCCGCACTCCAGGCAGCGTATTGTGAGAGCTGTGATTCTCTAGGACCTTAAATTACATCATCACCATGTGACCAGTAACCTAGCAATATTACTGGTCACATGGCTATGAGGTCATCAAGGTCCTTTCTACCAGGAGTGTTGCTGTAGAAGTTTGCCTTAACTGTAGAGCTTTTTTTGTGAAGATTACATCAGAAAAAGGTGACAGCGGCTGTTATGCTAATATATTGTAAACTACTGTATAGTGGGGTGCTGTATAGTGTGGGGTGCTGTATAGTGTGGGGTGCTGTATACTGTGGGGGCCTGTAAACTGTGGGGGGCTGTATAGTGTGGGGGGCTGTATACTGTGGGGGCCTGTATACTGCGAGGGGCTGTATACTGTGTGGGGCTGTATACTGTATACTGTTGGTGCTGCATATTGTGGAGTGCTATACTGCTGTACTGTATAGTGTGGGGGGCTGTATACTGTATACTGTGGGTGCTGTATATTGTGGAGTGCTATACTGCTGTACTGTATAGTGTGGGGGCTGTATACTGTGAACTGTGGGTGTTGTATATTGTGGAGTGCTATACTGCTGTACTGTATAGTGTGGTGGGCTGTATACTGTATACTGTGGGTGCTGTATATTGTGGAGTGCTATACTGCTGTACTGTATACTGTGTGGGGCTGTATACTGTGGGGGGCTGTATAATGTATACTGTGGGTGCACTATATTGTGAAGTGCTATACTGCTGTACTGTATACTGTGGGGGGCTGTATACTGTAGGGGGCTGTATACTGTATACTGTGGGTGCTGTATATTGTGGAGTGCTATGCTGCTGTACTGTATAGTGTGGGGGGCTGTATAGTGTGGGGTGCTATATTGTGTATAGTTTGGGGTGCTGTATACGGTGAGGTGCTATACTGCTCTACTGTATACTTTTAGGTGTATACTGTGGGCTGCTTTACTGCTCTACTATATACTGTGGGGTACTGTATAGTGTGGGGTGCTATACTGCATACTGTGTGGGGCTGTATACTATAGGGTGCTATACTGCATACGGTGGGTTGCTGTATACTTTAGGGTGCTATACTGCATACTGTGCATACTGTGGGGTGCTGGGGTGCACTGTAAAGCTAAGGTGAGCCGAGCCCTGGTCTCCTTCCTGCAGAGCGGTGCCCACTTCCAGCCTGAGCCCAGCTGCCCAGAGCACTGATCCTGACCCGCTGGAGTCTTCAGAACTAGAAGTATTTACAGTCATTCACTGTACTCTACCAGATGTGTGGATTTTTTGTGTGTGTATTGTGGTGGAGGGAGTGATTGCCTGCTAAGGTGTGGGAAGGCGGGATCCAGGGAGCCCAAGTAAATTTTTGCCCAGGGTCCAATCAATATTAAAGACGGCCCTGGCCCCTTCAGAGCCTGGGTGCAACTGCAACCTCTGCAAACGTTATTGTATACTCCTGGATATAAGACATAGAACTTAAAAATGGAGCATTGGAAACCTTTTGATTGTCTAATGGTGCAGGATCATTAGCAAGCTTTCAATAAATGATAAAATGTGGTATTTAAGAAAGATGCAGTTTGAACACTGATATGAAGCACTTCATCCATGACATTTAGGAAGTCATATATATGATGCTGAACTGCATGGCTTAAAAGGAAATGCTATCTCTTAGTGATACAGTATAAATATATTTTCTCTCCAGGAGAAGTGAGTCGAGATAGCAAGAATGTAAAAGCGGAACGAGCACTCTTTCCAGATACAAGGGGATACACATTGTCTGATCTTTAGAATGTCAGTGTGTACGTAAATACAATTACTTTATGCTTACTGCAAGTCATGTCTTCTGAATAGACATAGATATGACAATTTGACTGTCATTGTCTCACTGTTTTTTAAGCAATCTCTATCCCCCTCCCCCCATACTAATTTCTCTGAATTTTACATGTGAAAATCAAGGGATGATTCTCCTTTTCTGACTATAGTTAGTAGTTTGTAAGTTAATATCATGCTGTCCTTGCTGTAATATAATTCAGGTTTCCATACTCTGATGTCTTGCTGAGCCTGTGATAGGCTTATGTTATACAACAGCCAATCTGAGGAGGCTGGGCTTCGGGAGAGAGAGGTGGAGTAGCAATATAAACCAATAGTAAAACAGGAGGTACGTCTCAGACAACTTTAACTTTCCTGTTGATAGTGTAGTTATATTGTCACAGATCACAGCCCTGGCATAATGGAAGGAAGAATCAAGTAATAATCCCCTGTAGTTACTGACTTAAAGGGGTATTCTCATCTCAGATAATTAAGGCATATCTTTAGGATATGCCCCATTGTCTGATAAGTGTGGGTCCCACCTCTGGGACCCGCACCTACATCGAGAACGGATCCCTGATGGTTGTTGAGGGTACACTGTGCATGTGAATCTGCCCACCATTGATTTCTATAGGGCTATAGAAAATAGCCGAGCGCTTGCTCAGCTATTTCCGTTGGCCCCATATATATGAATGGGAGCGGTGGCCGCACAAGCGAGGTACACTGCATTAACTTCCATGGGAGAGAGCTTGGTGGTGACTGGACCCCTGGAAGCGGTCATTAGCATTTGGACTATAAGACACACTGCCACACTGTCACTTTTCCCAGATTTTTTTTTTTTTTTTGGGGGGGGGGGGAGTGTGTCTTATTGTCCAAAAACTATAGTATTTGGGCAGAATTACAAATTCTAATTTTTAGACAGTATAAACTTATAGAGTAAGGTATATCTATATGCAACTTTTTGACCTTTTTTATTTTTCACCAAATTTATTTACAAGTATCATATACAGCCAACAATATTTGTTCGCTTTCAAACAGGATTAGCCTGGTGGTCCCGAGTCAAGTGTGAACCAATAATAATGAATGCTCAGCAAAAGTAATGAACAGCTAAGGCTTGTCTTATATTTATTGTATACAAAAAATGCATATGATAAATAGATGCCTCAGATCGATGCCACACAGTGGCATCTGTCACTATAGAGTACCACTGTAAAAAAAAATGTAAATGTTAACGTGTACGTTTTTGCCAGACTTTGCAAGATGGAAAAGCATGATGTGCTATGCTGTTGTTTCCTTTTTTTCCCTAACTTATATGTTAAACTTAGAGCAGAAACATGATGTGAACCCAGGTGACTATACACCTAAGTCTAAAGTTGATCAAAATGCATAATTTCAACCAAAACAATAATTTGGTGGGAGAAATTTAACAATTAATAACTGTTTTGGACTAAAATGTGCAGATTATCGTTTGTTCAACTGCTGTTCGACCATCAATCAACTTCTATCTAATGTGTTTGGCCACCTTAAGAGATGTCTAAGGACCTAGTAGATCATGCAGATGCCATGGTCATTAAATACACAGTAAATACATCTGAGTCTTAATGAAATGAAATAGCACAAACACTAGTGTTGAGCGCAAATATTCGAATAGCAAATTTTAATTGCGAATATTGCAAGTTCGAGAATTTGTGATTATTTATATAGTGCTATATATTCGTATTTTTGAATATTCGTCATTTTTTTTTCCATCCGAACACATGATTCCTCCCTGCTTCTTGACTGTGGGCCAATGAGAAGGCAGCAATCTCAAGTTCACAACAATACTTATTGCACCAATCAGTAATATGTAGTCAGACCTGCCAAAATGTGAAGTTGCACGTAGTGCGGAAAAAAATATTTTAATTTGCGCAATTGCGAATATATTGGAGCACTCTATCTGCATATAAAGCTATTGTAATGTTCTGTCATGCCAACCATTTTCTCCAGTCTCAGGATAAACTCAGGAAACTTCTAGCAGCTGGAAAAATTTAGCCAAAGTGACCCATGCCTGTATTTCGCGTTATGAATTCGCATTATGCGATGTTTACATTGCCGATTTTTCACAGTCAACAGAATAGTCTCGAATATGAATATTCGTGAATATATGATGAATATTCTACGACATATTCGTGAAATATCGCAAATTCGCCGCTCATCACTAGCAAACACGAACACAATTGGGGAAAAGGGGAAAGAGGGATTAGCAAATCAAAAACTATCCCTAATGTTTTGGAAAACCAAAGACCAGTTCAAATAAAAACATAATTGTCATATGAAAATCTTTAAAAAATATGTATTATAAAATAGATAGAAGGTCAAACATCTGCAAATCAACAGATGCCATGTTTAACACAAATAAACTGTGTACTGGAAGCATAACCTAAATATGTTTAAATGTTTCAAATTTATCAAGTTAGTTAGCTATTCAGTGCTCCATAATACAGTTTTGATGAACACTTTGCAGAATCTCAGGAATGATTGAGATTTTAGTAAATTTTCCATTTCCTAGCAATGCAGGTTCTAGAATAGTAGATGTGATAATATAGTGAGATCAGCCATGGACATATTATCTAATCCTAATGAGAGTACAGCTACGTGATACTGAGAGTAGAGCTACAGTTAGGCCCATATATATTTGGACACTGAAACAAATTTAGTTTTTTTTTTTTTGCCTGTTTACTAAAACATATTCAAGTTATAGTTATATAATGGACATCTTTCATTTAAGGGTATCCACATTAAAATTGGATGAAGGGTTTAGGAGTTTCAGCTCATTTACATGTGGCACCCTGTTTTTACAGGGACCAAGAGTAATTGGACAATTGACTCTGTTTCATGGGCAGGTGTGGGCAATAGAAAGAAAGAAAGAAAGAAAAAGAAAGAAGAAGCACTGGTGACCTCAACAATGCAAAAAGACCTGGACTCCCACGGAAGACAACAGTGGTTTGACTTTGCTAAAAAAAATCTTTAAAAAACAGCACACTTCTGAAAGAACATTCTTTGGACAGATGAAACCAAGATCAACCTCTACCAGAATAATGGAAAGAAAAAAGTATAGCAAAAGCATGGTATAGCTCATGATCCAAAGTATACCACATTATCTGTAAAACATGGCGGAGGCAGTGTGATGGCTTGGGCATGCATGGCTGCCAGTGGCACTGGGTCCCTAGTGTTTATTGATGATGTGACACAGGACAGAAGCAGCCGGGTGAATTCTGGGGTTTTCAGAGACATACTGTGTGCTCAAATCCAGCCAAATGCAGCCAAACTGATTGGTCAGCGTTTCATAATACAAATGGACAATGACCCAAAACATAAAGACAAAGCAACCCAGGAGTTTATTACAGCAAAGTAGTGGAATATTCTTGAATGACCAACTCAGTCACCTGATCTGAACCCAATAGAGCATGCATTTCACTTGTTAAAGACTAAAATTCAGACAGAAAGACCCACAAACAAACAGCAACTGAAAACCGCTGCAGTAAAGGCCTGGCAGACCATTAAAAAGGAGGAAACACAGAATATGGTGATGTCCATGAGTTCAAGACTTCAGGCAGTCATTGCCAACAAAGGGTTTTCAATAAAAATGTACAATTATTTAATTTGTCCAATTACTTTTGAGCCCCTGAAATGACGGGATTGAGTTTAAAAAATGCTCTAGTTCCTCACATTTTTTTGCAATCATTTTGTTCAACCCACTGAATTAAAGCTGAAAGTCTGAAGTTCATCTGCATCTGAATTGTTTTGTTCAAAATCCATTGTGGTAATATACAGAACATAAATTAGAAAAATGTTGTCTCTGTCCAAATATATATGGACATAACTGTTTGTATTAATGAGCTTAAAGGGAAGTCAAAGTTGGGAATTGCTCTAAAGCCTCCTGTATTACACTGGCAGATTTTCTGCCAGATGATTGCTAACGAGCGTTCGCAGTAACACTCGTTAGCGATTATCTTGCATTGTAAATACTGCCGCCAATTACTCAATGAATGAGCAAACGCTTATTCATCAGACAATGCAGATATTTTGACATGTTTAAAAATTAGCGTTTGCAGGCGGCAGATCATGGTGTCTAGTCAAGATCTGCTACCGGCAAACAATGATTCAATATATGGAAGAGTGATGAGATAATGATCGCTCTTCCCAATACTGAGAGGGGATCGCTTCCTGTAATAGCAGCACTCTCATCCACTAGTGAGCAGGCAATTGCCGGAAAGGAACGCTTTCCTCCCGACAATCGCTGGCAGAATTGGGCTGTCTAATACAGTCTTAAGTGGAAATGTGCTTGTGCCCAAAATGACCTAACAGAGTCAAAATACCACTATTCTTACAACATTTAGCCAACTTGGCTATAGTAATTCCAGTTGTTCAATTATTGAGGGTATACTGTTTAGATAAACTGTATGGAGTTAGGTACTGATAGAAGAGGAGTTTTCTGGAGGCTTCTAATTAGATAGCACAATGTGAGGTTCTTACACTAAGGGGACAATTTATCATGATGGTAATATTTGAAGTCAGTTCTGCAGTAGTCTGCATAAGTATACTGTCAAACGTTGCACATTGTTAAATTTGCCACATTTTTTAGCCTAATACTTTTGTCTAGAAATGCTACTCCGGTTTTTCTATGACACCCCCCTACTGAACAGACTTTGCAAATTGTTTTGCAACTTTTCCAAATGCCACAGGAAATTGTAGCTTTCATTGGAACCCCACCTACTCTGCACTCCCAAATGGAAATAGGAGGAGGTAAAAATATCGCAAAATTATGCAGAATGTGCTACAAGTAACATCACCTGAAACAGTTTAATGCCAAAATACTGGCACACCAGATTTAAAAAATGTCAACCCCCCAATCCTCCCCCAAGTGAGTATACAGCAGACAACTTGGTATTTAACAAATGGTGACATAGAAAAAAGTTTATATCACCAGTCGGCAAATATTCTAGATCGCAGCGGGTCTATGTAATGTTGTGGGCACTGTTCACACTTGTAAATTCAGAAAAAGTTCAGATCGAGACCGCGCATCTCCTTTTCCTAAGGAGTTTGAGGTCTGCAGATATCCGCTACTCAAAGGTATCCTGCAACTAATTGGGGAAATAAAAATAGTGAAGATCCGTATATCAATTGGCCCCTTTTCTTTCCATACTACTCACATGGATCAAATGTGTACGGACAACACCAACACAATCACAGCTGTCTCATCTCTCTTGGGAAGGTTTTTTCTTTAGAATGCTGGCCTGTAGGTAACAAATGCTCCTACCATAGTGAGGGTCTGTATATGCAATAAAAGCAATTTATTTAGACATATACTCACAAACGATATCTTTTTTAAAACACATAAAATAAGATCCCAGGGTCTTTCGTTAGCCCGACCAGGGTTTCACTCCTTGAGCTCATATAGCCACAAAAACACCTAGTATGAACAACCTTCTATAATCAGACCTACATTAATTGGTGGAGAGAGAATTTATCTGAAATGCAACTATTTGTCGCTATCGCTACCCTTCACATTTCTCCATTTTCCTTCCTATTTTAGCACTCAATTAACACATATCTCCGAAGAACACATACCTGATATCTATAACATTCTAGGATACAAAATGTGATTTTTTTTCTTTAAATCGTTCGCAATATCTTCGCAATGCGCAATACACATATTCATTTGAAGAAAATGGGCCAATTGATATACGGATCTTCACTATTTTTATTTCCCCAATTAGTTGCAGGATACCTTTGAGTAGGGGATATCTGAAGACCTCGAACTCCTTAGGAAAAGGATAAAAAGAAGAAACTGCTTTGTGATTCTCTACCATCACGCGCGGTCTCGATCTGAACTTTTTCTGATCTAACAAATAGTATTGTGTCTAACATGACTAGGAAGTTGTGGTAAATTTAGTATTTTCATTTTGTCAAATGCTATGGAGGTTTTTTTTGGCCGCTTATAATTTCTTGAGAATAAATCTTCCCTAAAATTTACATAACGTTCTTGATCACATCATATTTATCTGCAATCAGAATTTTGTTAAAGAGTGAGGCAGGGGGAGAATGTTAACTGGAACTTATTTATTTGTTTGGTTCCATTTAAAGGCAAATATCTTCCAGCAAAAGTCTATTTGTGAAATTGAGTGCAATTTCTAAAACTAAATTATCCCTCTATGGGCACTGCAAAAGAAAAGCTAAATTATTGACTGGTAAAGTGTGATTCCCTTATGCAAATCAAGTGAAGCTCTTAAATGCTGAAGTATTGTGATATCTAAATTGGTCTGCAGTCATTGTAGCGAACTGTGGTGCATTTGCATAAATTGCACATGCAGAAAACTGCAGTAACACATCAAAGGACAACATTAAGTTTAACACTCTCTTAGGTCTATAAAGGATAGCACAGAAATTATGAATTGCAAAGGTTTCTCAATGTTCTAGGCTTCGATCATGAGGACAGCCAAGTGGCAATGTAGCCAAGTTTTACGAGACTACTTTAGTAAGTCATAAATATATCTGAGCTTACTGGCAAATCCTAAAGATACATCTAGATACAATACTGTAATTGTATTTCTTAAGGGCAATATATTATCCTCTAAAATCTCAAGTTTCAGAGCACTATATTAGATACAATACTTACACTTTAGGGCTTATGCCGGGCGTTCTGTACATTGGAGATTGCAAAATGCAGTCCCCAATGCACGAGCAACATAAATTTTCTTCTCGGACTCTATACCAATTATTGGTTGGCTTAGGCCTCATTCAGATGGCCATAGTGTTTTGCGGATCCACAAAACACGGATACTGGCCGTGTGCGCTCCGCAATTTGCGGACCACACATGTCCACAACCATAATAGAAAATGCCTATTCTTGTCTGCGATTGCGAATGCATTCATTCTTGTGTGGTTCACTGTATCCCAATGGACTCCCTCGGGTCCACCTCTTACATTAATACCCCATGGCGCTGGCGGTGGCTGCGCCAATGTTATGCAGAGGCACTGTTTCAGACTGTATTATTTTTTAAGACTTACTTTCCGACTGATTTTGCACCTGTTTAGGAGGCCTTTGCACCTTGTTCCTCTTCTTATTTTAAGACTAATTTTGGAGTTGTCTTTGGTTTGTGCCTTATTTCACCGAATGCGAATTTCCTCGTGCTTCGTGGTAACGAATCTAATTTTTTTCCTAAAATGGCTGCTACCTGTGTGAGGACATGGTGTAAGGAACTCTAGGAAGGAGGGATCACACATACTAACATGCATGCAGCCAATCAGCAGCCAGCCAGCCCTGTGATGTCACAGCCCTATAAATACGATGGCCATTTTAGATTCTTCCATTCACCAGCATGCTTAGTGCAGGGAGCTAGGGACAGTGATAGGAAAGACTTGATTGTGATGAAAAAAAAAACGATTTACAAGTGCAGGGAAAGATTACTCAAGATGTAGGGAAAGGATAGGCAGGAATAATTCCACCAGCATTTGTGTTGAACAGGGTTCAGTCGGAGAGGTGACAGCCTGGGTAATAGGAACAATCCGATTACACCTTGCTGCACTGACTGGGGATCCAAATTGCCATTATACAGCTCTATAATTCCAGCAAACCATTCTTGTTAGGCCCCATGCACACGACCGTTGTTTGTTTCCGCGTCCGTTCCGTTTTTTTTCACGGATAGGATGCCTCCCCATTCATTTCAATGGGTCCGTCAAAAAATGCGGATGGTCAACCGTTTTTGATCCGCATCCGTGATCCGTGTTTTCATTCCGTCAAAAAAATAGTGCATGTCCTATTTTTTTCACGTTTGCGGACAAGGATAGGCATTTTTACAATGGATCTGCCATAAAAATCGGATCCGTAAAAAAAAACGGTCCGTCATCCGTTTTTTTTGACGGACGCAAAATTTCAAGGAGGAGCGGACGCGGAGGCAGGCAACGGTCGTGTGCATGTAGCCTTAGGGTGCAAGTGCTGTTTGATACAGCCATTAACAGGGTTTATAACAAGGAAATATTTCAGTTTTATTTGCCCTTGTGCGGTGCAGTTATATTTTCTAAAGCATTTTTTGGCTTGTATTAGTGGGAAAAAAGGGCTTATTAGCCGTTGTGTGGTGAAGGGTGAAAATGATAGCCCTTTTTGGTGTGTATTAGTGGCAAAAGTAAAATATATTTGCTGCTCAGCAGTGCAGTTATCTGTTTTAAAGCCCTATTTTCGGTGTATTTGTGGAAAAAGAAAAAAAAAAATTTACCGCTCAGCAGTGCAGTTATCTGTTTTAAAGCCCCTTTTCCCGTAGATTAGTGGAAAAAGAAAATATTTGCCGCTCAGTGGTGCAGTTATCTGTTTTAAAGCCCTTTTTTTGTGTGTATTAGAAGAAAAATAAAAATAAATATTTGCCGCTCAGCGATGCAGTTATCTGTTTTAAAGTCCTTTTTTGTGTATTAGTGGAAAAATAAAAAATATCTTTGCCACTCAGCGGTGGGGTAAAATCACCTACTCAGTGGTGTGGCAGTTTTTTGTTATGCCGCTGGAGGAGGTGAACATGGCCATATGTAGAATATGTGGGCAGAAGATGAAGCGTGGCCAGGGTGCCAATGTTGGCACCATGGGCCTGCGTCAACATATGCAGTGTCACCATAAAGTGGCCTGGGAAAACCGTGGCTCCGATGAGGTGGTCCAGCCTGCTGCAGCAACCGCTGCATCATTCAGTCGCAACCACACAGTTTCAGGCAGTCAAGGCTCCACCACCTCAGTCCAAGAGAGCTGTCTGTCCTTCCCATCATCTGCTAGTCCCGATGCTCCTCCTCCTTGTCAGTCATTCCATCAACAATTGATCACCGAAGCGATTACCAAGAGACAACAGTATGCGTACAAGCATCCAAGAGCGCAGAAGCTGAATGTGCTCCTGTCCAAGTTGCTGGTGCTGCAGTCCCTCCCTTTCCAAGTGGCGGACTCTGCACCTTTCAGAGAACTGATGGCTTGTGCCGAGCCAAGGTAAAGAGTCCCAAGCCATCATTTCTTTGCCAAAAAAGCTGTACCAGCCCTGCACACATGTAGAACAGAAGGTGGGCCAGTCCTGTTGGTGTCTGCCAAAGTGCATGGCAGCGCCAACGTGTAGCTTTAACTACGGGCAGGGTCAATACATGTCCTTTACGGCTCACTGGGTGAATATGGTTCCTGCACAGCCACACCAGCAACTTAGGCAGGTGACGCCGCTTCCGCCTTCACGATGCCACGCCGTTGATCCTGCGACAATATCCGCCTCTGCCTCCTCATCCTCCACCATCTCATCAGCCTCCACTGCAGGGACAATACACAGGGGTCCTCTAGCATACCACATGTGCAGGGCACGGCGGTGTCACGCTGTTCTGCACCTCGTTTCCCTGGGCGAACGGAGTCACACAGGGGAGGAACTGCTCTGTGTCCTTCGTCAAGAAATCGAATTCTGGTTTTCTCCGTGACAACTCAAAATCTAAACCATGGTGACCGACAACGGAAAAAACATTGTGTCGGCGCTGCGTCAAGGAGGGCTGATCTATGCGCCCTGCATGGCACAAGTGTTCAATCTGGTTGTCAAGTGGTTCCTGAAGTCTTCCACACATCTGCAAAACATCCTAAAAATGGCCAGGAAACTTTGCATGCACTTCAGCCACTTGTACACCGCACACCCTCCTTGAGCTGCAGTGGCAGAACGGCATCCCCCAACATTGGCTGATATGCAACATTCCCACCCTTAGGAATTCCACCCTCCATATGTCAGACTGACTATACGAACAGAGAAAGGCCATAAATGATTTCTTAATGATCCAAGCGTACAGGAGTACTCCCTGTGTAACTGCGATGTCAGCCAGTAGCAGCTCATGCATAACACATGCCATTTGCTCAGGCCCTTTGAGGAGGCCACGTTATTTGTCAGTTGCCAGGACTACGGGACGAACAATGTCATTCCACTGCTTCATGTCCTGAAACAGATGCTCGTAAATCTGGCTGGTCAGGGGACTGGACACATGGCACATACATCTCATGGCCACATGAGCACTGTTGTGGCTTAACTGGAGGAGGAGGACATTGGAGCACAAGCAATGTGTAGCAAAACGGGTGGTGTTTCTACACAGGTGACAGGAGAGAAGGAGCAGGAGCAGCAGGAGCAGCCAGAGGAGCTACAGGGTGATCAGGAAGATGAAGCAGAGCACCCAGACACACCGTGGCAGTATGCAGTGGAGACGGAGGCAGGTAGCCCCTCCAAATCACTTGCACAAATGGCCCAATGCATGTTCACTTGCTTGCGTAGTGACAGCTGAATTGTCACCATTCGGCAAAGGGATGACTTCTGTCTCTCCACTTTGTTGGACCCTCGCTACTGGTCCAAAATGAGGGACTTTTTTACACCCGCTGAGTGGAAGGAGAAACTGAAGTACTATAAAGACTTCCTATGTAGTCAGTTGGCCGTTGCATCATCCATCCTCTCACATTCCACTGCCATTGCTGGGTAGAGGTGGGGTGGCAGGAGCAGTACCAGCTCTATCAGCAGCAGCCTGAGTCTAGATCGCTGATGAGCAGCTTTCTTTACCTGCATAGTGAAGAAAGTACTCACCAGCAGCAGCAGCTAGACCTAGATCAGGATCTGAACCAGCAGGTGGTGGCATACATGGACCACCCCACATTGAAGAGCCACTGGACTAATGGGCATCCAAACTGGATTTGTGGCTCCAGCTTGCAGACTTTGCCCTTGAAAAGATGTCCTGCCCGGCCAGTAGTGTGGCATCGGAGTGGGTGTGCGGCGGGGGCCATAATTACCCCAAGAAGAACTCGCCTGTCCACCAAAAATGTGGAGAGACGGACCTTTGTCAAGATGAATTAGGCATGGATCAGCCAAGATTTCCACACACTAGTGCCTGATGCATCAGATTAGATCATCCATGCTGCCTCACCCAAACCTTGACAAAAGAGACTGATTTCTTCTGGCTGCCACCCGCCTGATGTTGCACATCTGATGCCAAGTGCTCCTTCTTACACTCACCATCATCAGCGGGTACTATTATTGCCACCCACCTCCACACTCTGTCGTCATTCCACTCTATGGCCTCCTCCTGATGCTGCTGCCGCCACCTCAATACTCTGTCATTGTGCCACTCTATGGCCTCCTGATGCTTCTGCCAACTTCAAACTCTGTCTTTGTGCCAATCTGTGGTCTCCTGATGTTGCCGCTGGCACCTCCACACTCTGTCGTCATGCTACTCTGTGGCCTCCTCCTGATACTTAAATTTGGGAGAAAAAAGGGAAACAGCGTCTCATGTGTGTTATCGTCTCGATGGATGGTTAAAATAAGCTGATTGTGCTTACCAAATTTAGTTGTGAAGGAGTCACAATATCTGATTGGGCCTTGCTGGATTCTGCCCCACCAGCTCAGGGGATGCCTTGCTGCTGCCTGGTCTAGCTCCACTCCGATTTAACAGATGGCCAAAATAATAGATGCACAATAAAAAACTTTCAAGGACCATAAACACGGCTCTGCAGGCTGACGCATCACTCTTTGATCTTGTTAGGAATTGTTCTTTTTTATTATTAAATGTCTACGCGTTTCAGGGGCAGAGAACGCCCCCTTCTTCAGGACAATACAATAACATGACAGACTGTAACAATATGTGTATTTAAACCAATCTTTTGGCGCGCTTGTAGCGGGGGAGGATCCGAGTGGGGCCGGGTCTGGGGAGTGGCAGGGGCAGGCTTATTTCATTCTCTAATTGCTGCTTGCTCCTGATAATGTAAAGAAACTTATTCTTACCAGTTGTATACATTTGTATTTTACCTGGATCTGTAACATTATTCTGTTCAGGGCGCTTGATTGGTTGCTGCCCGTATCCTTCTGGTGTCGGATTTTATTCAGCGCAGCTACGCGCTCTCTATCCACACCGCTCCGGCTGCAGCTGACAGCACAGATCGGAGTGTCGGGGAAATGATTTGGTATCTGGGAGGTAAAGAGAGTTTCCCGATCACCTGGGGGATCGGTATGTAAGGGGGTGGGATGCAAACTTAGTGCAGTTTATCGATGACACAGAAATCCTCTAATTTACGATTGAGGTGATCGTTCCTTATTTATGGTATATGGAAGAAGTATTCATAGGCTATATAAAAAAATATATCAAAACATATATTTATATACACACACACAAAGGACAAGATCAGCTGAAAGTGGTCATTTTGGGGGGGCAACATTGCTGCATCCCACCTATGATTTCTGGTGTCCAAACCTGTGTTTTCGGGTATCATTATACGGACATCACGATCCATAATCATAATAACAGCACAGATTAAAATCTAATAAAGTGGACACTAAAATAAAATAAGATACAATGAAATAACAAAAAATGAGGTATAATAAGCATGTAAAACCCTAATTTAGCAGGGGGGCATATAATAGAAAGGTATACACGTATAACACATAGTGATGAGCGGCAGGGGCAATATTCGAATTCGTGATATTTCGTGAATATTTGGGCGAAAATTCGCCATATATTCGAAAATTCGCAAATTCGTAATCTCCAGACAATATTTTCTTGTTTGCGAAAATTCGCATAAAAATTCGCATAAACTGGCATTTAAAAGATACCTTTTAAATACCAGCTTATGCGAATTTTTATGCTAATTTATGCGATTTTTTATGCTAATTTATGCGAATTTTTTATGCGAATTTTCGCAAACAAGAAAATAATGACATTATTTTCTTGCATGCGAAAATTTTCATATAAAAAATTTGCATAAAGCGAATATTCGCAATTGCGAATATATTTAGCGATATTCTAAATATTCGCGAATTCTCGAAGTGCTGATATTCGCGATTAAAATTCGCAATTCGAAAATTCGTGATCAACACTAATAACACACTGGGTGAGGCTGTACACATAACCCATCAGTTATCAGTATACAAGGCATATATGATGTGCCTTGATACGATTGTGACAATTATGTGTGTGTACATATAGTCATGACACACATATATATATATCCATATGTGCACAGGTTTGTCTATACAGACATCTGCACATAAATATAGCGATCCCCATAAAATTTTGGAATTGTACAAAATTGTATACAGGAGTGCACAAGCTGTATGCCCATACACATAGATAAAGCTTTTTGTGAGGCCTTGTTGTGCTTTTAGAGTTGTGGGGACAATGATTCAGACAGGTTGGAAATATTTTGGAGTGTTCTTCTAAAAGCATGGAGGGCATCACTACCGTAGTATGTTGTACTGCAAATTAACTGCCTTCCTGACTCCTGTGTTCATATGTGCCCATTTCCAGTATCCACATTTACACTAACCGACCCATATACATCTATATATATATATATATATACACACATACATACATGCATATACACATACATATACACACATACCCATGCACACACACACACCCATGTCAACTGTACTGTACATATGTGCGAGTCTATGCGGATACTCACATATTGTTTGCATGTGCTGGCAAGAGCATATGTCCATGTTCTCTCCATGCCCAAAATACTGCATGTGGATCCTATCTAGAACTTATCTGGAGAGAGTGATGTATAGTATATGGTGGTCCCAGCTGGTCATATAATGGTCTCATTGATCTCATTAAGACCTCTCGGGCTGAGTGTGTCCAACTGGTATATCCAGTAGACTTCCCTTTTTTGTAATATTTCAAACCGGTTAAATGGATTTTTAGATATAAAGTCTATGGGGGTAATTTTGATTTTATGTTTATCTTTTTCTGGAGTGGATGCACAGTGTTTAGATAAACTATATTTAAGATATTGTTTCCGGATGTTGTATCTATGTTGGTTCATCCGGCAGTGGAGTTCCTGTGTGGTGCGATCAACATACTGGAGGCCGTATTGGCACTCAATTAGGTATATGACATAAGTGGAGTGACAAGTTAGATGGTATTTTATTTGGAAGGTGCTCCCATTTTGGTTGGAACTGAAAGATGTCTGTCCATGAGTAATGATCTTGCAACATAGACAGTTTATCCCCCCACATCTATAGCTGCCTTTCTTGCGCTGGTGGTTGGACAGTTTCTCCTTTTTCTCCTGGGTGTGTTGTTTTGGTCGACTCGGGGCTAATATGTTTTTTATAGTGGGGGCTCGTCTATAGGTAATTCTCGGTGTGCAGGACAAATGTTTGGTTAAATATGGGTCCTGCAGGAGAATGTGGCAGTGTTTTTCCAATATTTTCTGATGCGTGTGTTGGATGTGTTGTATGAATCTAACCTCGTCTGTTTCCTCCTTAGGGCGAGTGGAAATCGCTAGACATTCATCTTGTGGTTGTAGGCCGCTTCTTTTTATGGCGTTCTTAATTAGTTGTTTCGGGTATCCTTTCTCTTTAAATCTTTTCTCTACCACTTTTATCTGTATTCTGAAATCTTTGGTCTTTGTGCAGTTCCTCCGGATTCTCCTACACTGACTATAGGGTATGTTTTTTAACCACTTTCTGTGGTGGAAACTGAAGTAATGGATATAACTGTTCGAATCGACTGTTTTGAAATTTTTTTCGTGATGAGCTGATTATTTTGAATAGAGATGACGATGTCGAGAAAGTCTATTTCTGTTTTACTGACTTTAGGGGTAAGGGAGATTCCCCAATTTGTTTGATTTAATGTTTCACAGAAGGTTTGAGCTGTTTCTTCGTCACCATCCCATATCATAAACAGGACATCGATATACCTTTTATAATATTTAATGTGTTTGTGAAAAATAGAGTGATTTTGGATGAATGCTTCTTCAAAGGACCCGATGAAAATATTCGTGAATGCCAGCGCTACTCGTGTCCCCATGGCAGTCCCTCGGCATTGATGGTAGGTCACATTATCGTATATAAAAATTGTTATTTTCAAGCACAAATCGTAGGCCTACCAGGAGAAATTTTGTCTGTGGTGGCTTTATGGTTGTATCAGCCTCTAGTACTGATCTAACACATTCGATTCCCAAGTCGTGTCTAATATTGGAGTACAGCGAGGTGACGTCCATTGTTAACAGAGTATACGTATCTTTCCACTGAAATGATTTCACCTCTCTAATCAATTGACTAGAGTCATGTAGATAGCTGGGAAGCTTTTTGACATAGGGTTGTAGGTGCATGTCGAGAAATTGCGATAAATTGCTGGTAGCGCATTTGGTATTTGAGACGATTGGTCTACCAGGGGGAGTTTCCTTGTTCTTATGGATCTTGGGTAAATGGTAAAAATATGGAATACATGGAGATCTGGGGAATCCTTTTTTTTGTTCTTTTTTGTTTATGAGTTGTTTATCATAGGCGTCTTTTAGTTTTTTTTTGTGATTTCCGGAAATGGATCATTGGTGATTAATTCATAATATGTGCGATCCCTGAGGATGTTAAGGGCTTCTTTTTCATAGTCCCTATAATTTTGGATAACCTATCCCCCACCTTTATCGGCGGGGCGGATAAATATTTCCTTATTATTTTTTTAAAAGTCTATAGCCTCTCGTTCCAATTTTGTTAAATTTTCTTTATATGGGTATGCTTCGGGAACCTCTGTGAGCATTTTTAGATCGGCCGCAAGGAGGTCAAAAAATGTCGGAATGCAATGTCCCTGGCTTTGGACAGGGAAAAAATTGGACTTGGGGCACACTTCTATATGTTTCACATCCTCACCGTTTGTATTTAGGGTGACCTCCATGGGCGTAACTATAGGGGGTGCAGAGGTAGCAGTCGCTACCGGGCCCAGGAGCCTGAGGGGGCCCAAAGACCCTTGTGCCTTATAGGAAGACACACAAAGCACTGAGGGAAGGGGCCCAAGCTGAACTCTTGCACCAGGGCCCATGAGCCGTTAGCTACGCTCCTGGTGACCTCCATTGATTCCAATGGTTTCCCCGTGTGTTTTTTTGTTACCCTTTAATGGTTCTATTTTGTTCTATTCGATGTTGAAATGTCTTTCTATAGTCAGGTTCCGTCTACATTTCTGCATGTCTATAAATAGACCCAGATTGTCTGCTCTATTCTGAGGGCAGAAGGACAGTTAAATATTTTCACTGTGGAGGGCTTGTTGGTATCATGCTCTTTTTTGTTATCTCTTGCTTTTACGCTTTCCTTCCTTCTTTGGTGTTGTCCTCCTTTTTTTCCTCAGGGTCTAGTTTTCTTTTTACTGTTGTAATTGTAAAATATTTTGTGATGCCTGAATCCTGCCTCGGGTAAGTCGGCAAGATTTTCTTCCCCATCTCTAAAAAAGGGGAGGAGGATGCTATAGCCCCCGTGGGTTATTGGCTAGGTTTAGGAATGGTACCAGGGCATTTTTGCCCGATTTCGTATTGTCAATGGTAGTGACATGATTACTGCTACCTCCAAGCGATTTGGGCTTTTTTGAGGAGTGGGTGAAGTGTGAAGCGTGTAGTTGTGACTGATATTTGTATTGTTGAGCCCTATTTGGGTTCCATTGGATATGGAGTCCGGGGTAAGACATATCAGGTTTGGGGTATATACGGATGGACCCCCTTGGGTGGCCTTGTTCGGTGTATTCCTTCTTGTTTTGTAGACAAGATATTTTGACCTTAGGGTTCTGAGTCTCTCCAGGATATCATCCGTGTCAGAGTGTTCTTTTGGGGGAGTGGTTAGCACCTGTATGACAGGTTCGTCCGTGTCAAAATGTTTTTTTGAGGAAGTAGTGAGCCCCTATGTGACAGTTTTATCCTTCTCTGTGTTGTTCTCCCCCTGGATTTTCTCAGGGGTGCCTGTAGTGTTTGAACTGTAGGTTTTTTCTTTGTATGTAACTTCAGAGTTAATGGCGAAAGGTGGTATTTGATTATTCGTATTGGGTTTTGTTTGTGCCAGGGGTGGATTTTTCTGTGTGAGGGCTCTATTGGTTTTTCTGTATCGTTGGTTAGTAAAGAACCTTGTTTTTGGGTTTCCTGTATTTTGTCTTCCCCCTTGGTTATATTTGGTTTCTTTGTCATTACATAGAGAGTCTGCTGTGGCTGGGGCAGATGTGTAAGGGGTTGCCCTACTGTTACGATATGTTCCCTATTCCCTTTCTGTCCTATCTCTTATTAATTTGTGTGATTTTTTGGCAATGATATCTTGTTCATTTTGGTATATTCTATTGGTTATATTCCGATTGATGGAGCTGAAATCAGGATGTGATTCATATTGTTGTAGAGTGGACATGTTGGCTACTATTTCTTTTGTGTATAAATTCACTAAAGTTTCTCTTTTATGTAAGACTATTCTTATGAGACCTGCTGCACATTGGTGCAGATAATCATTCTATTCATAAACGAACTCTGGGTCATCACAGAAGGTTGGTCTCATTGTCATTCTTAAACCCCTATGGGCTAGGTTCTCTTTTAGATACATTCTCAGAAAAATTACATCCAATGGATAAAACAGTTGATGCTGCTGCTTTTTTCTCCACACTCTGTCATTGTGCCACTCAGTGGCCTCCTGATGCTTCCGCCACCTCCAGACTCTGTCATTGTGCCACTCTGTGACCTCCTGATGATGCTGCTGCCACCTCAGGACTCTCTTATTGTGCCACTCTGTGGCCTCCTTATGCTGCTGCCACCTCCATACTCTGTCATTGTGCCTTCCTGTGTCCTTCCCCTGATGCTGCTGCCCCCACACTCTGTCATTGTGCCACTCTGTGGTCTCCTGATGTTTCTGCCACCTTCACACTCAGTCATTGTGCCACTCTGTGATCTCCTGATGCTACCGCCACCTCCAGACTCTGTCATTATGCCGCTATGTGGTCTCCTGATACTGCTGCCACCTCCACACTGTGTCATTGTGCCACTCTGTGGCCTCTTCATGCTGCTGCCCCCTCCAGATTCTGTCATTGTGCCACTCTGTGAACTCCTGATGCTGCCGCCACCTCCAGACTCTGTCATTGTGCCGCTATGTGGTCTCCTGATGCTGCTGCTACCTCCAGACTCTGTCATTGTGCCACTTTGTGACCTCCTGATGATGCTCCTGCCACCTCAAGACTCTGTCATTGTGCCACCCTGTGGCCTCCTCCTGATGCAGCTGCTGCTGCCATCTCCACGCTCTGTCATTGTGCCACTCTATGGCCTCCTTATGCTGCTGCTAACTCCACACTCTGTCATTGTGGCCTCCTCCTGATGCTGCTGCCGCTACCTCCACACAATGTCATTGTACCACTCTGTGGCCTTCTCATGCTGCTGCCACCTCCACACTCTGTCATTGTGCCTCCCTGTGGCCTTCCCCTGCCGCTGCTGCCGCCACACTCTGTCATTGTGCCGCTATGTGGTCTCCTGATGCTGCTGCCACCTCCACACTCTGTCATTGTGCCACTCTGTGGCCTCCTCATGCTGCTGCCACCTCCAGATTCTGTCATTGTGCCACTCTGTGACCTCCTGATTCTGCCGCCAACCTCCAGACTCTGCCATTGTGCCACTCTGTGGCCCCCCCAATGCTGCTTCCACCTTACCACTATATGCCACTCGGTGGACTTCTCATGCTGTTTCCACCCTCCCCAATTCATGACTGGACCAATATTTTGCCTTTTTGGCTTGGCTGACAGCATCTTATTTGACCCTTTTTCTGATCTGTCAGAAGGAAGGAAAAATGAGACACACAACGGATCCTCTCTGTATAGCAGCTGTTAGGCCTGTATAGTCCCATCAGAATTGGCTTGTGATTTGGTAGCCAAAAGCAGGAGTGGGTACAAAACACAGAAGACATGCAAATATTCAGTTCACGTGACATTTCTGTTTTGGATCCACTCCTGTTTTTTTTGGCATTAGCAATACTGATGGATTACCGACCGAATGCTGATGAAGTGAAGGCAAATGCTCAACAGACAGGATCCGCTTTTTGGGGGGTTATTGTTTTGACGGATCAGAGGAAGGGCAAAATAATCAGTGATGTCAAGACAAACTTACTGATGACACCCTCTTCACTCTGTCAAGGGGGGGGGCTCAACTTTTATAAGCGGTTAATAGAACAGGTTTACATCTATGTAGAATCAGCTGATGACAGTGTAAAAGGAGTGTGCTTCTTCTTGACACTAACATTGACCTGTAAGGATGAGTTCATACTTGAGTTATTTGGTCAGTTTTGGCCTGTGACTGCCCAAATAAGTGAAGTGTGCAGTGATTCTAAGAGCAACGCCTGTTATCTGTATGTTCTATGGACTCACAGTATTATTTCACTACCAAAACAGACTCCCTATGCAACTTACTGCAATGGCACAGTGTTCTACACCACTATAAAGGCTCTCAGCAGCCAGAAAATAGCCGTTTTTAACGTAATTCGCTGCAAATATATTCAGATCGAACCAAATTTTTCCCCAAAAATTCGGCAAACCCACTAATCGAATTTTTGAATCACATTTTTTAGATAACATTTATGTTAATGTATCCTGCTGGTGTGTCCTACTTATAGACATACGGGATCTTCATTTTCATTTAAATTTGATTTCATTATGTTTATTTTGTTTGTTTGTCAGTGGAATTCATGATAGGAATATTTAGCCACCATTTGTGGATTTCATATTTAAATAATATGTGACTTTAGTATGATTCGGTCCTGATTTTAGGGTTAAAGGGGTTATCTGATCCTGTAAACATGCCCGAAATGCCTGGTTCCCTCATACAGAACACAATTACCTGGTCCCCAATGCTTGAGTCCCTCCTGATCCATGTACGGCTGCCACTCCATCTCCCTATTGTGCAGATCATAACAGCTGGCGAAGGCGGGTGCAGCCAATAGCAGGTGTGATGGTGACCTGCCCCCTTGCATCATGTTTGATGTCCCCAGTGACGCTAGGGGAGAAAGCAGCATGAGTGGCAACAATAAGGGGGAAAAGGCGCTCATAGGGTAGTGTGTTTCAGATGAGAAATCTGTTAAAAATAGTGAAGTTGCGCTCACCTTTTCCGTTGTGTGATAGGATGGGCACAACGCAGGTGGGGGCGACTGTTGAGGTCGGTGCTGCCGGTACCCGCTCAGTCCAGTTAGGAGGTTGCCAAACCCCCAGGGGACTGATGAGGAGAGAATGGGTTATTGAGTGTGTAGTAAGTCTACACCCCAGGATGGGTACCTCTTGGCGCACAAGGACGACCCTGAAGCAATTGTTTGCGATGGCGATTTTTATTGACTACGCGTTTCGGGTGTAAGTCCCCTTTTTCAAGTCTAGAGTAAAAGAAAGCGATAAAACACAGGTGCAGGGCCATGTGGCTCCTTAAAAATAAATATATATATATATATACAGACCATCTGAATGTTAGAATGATAAGTATCTACCATAAAATGTTGGCTGTGTCATATTACCAAGAGCATGTTAAAATCTTATCAAACATAATTGTTTCTGCATAATCACAACTGCTAATTAGTAAGAGGTGTTGTTAATGAGAAAGATCCAGCGATCCGATGAATAGCAAATATAAAAATATCATCGCTGGCAAATTTAATTGCAAAGACAGAGCCCACAGCAGTGGTTTAGTATTGTTACAGTTAAACAAAAACAAATCAACAGCTAGACTAATGAGGGCATTGTCGGTCGCACTTCAACAGGGTTGTATCAGGTCTCAGATAACTGCACGATGAATAATAGGAATATGATGTGGTAACGTGATGTAAGAATCCAGTGATTGCAAGAAACAGCATATCTGGGTTGCCTGATTTGAGCTCTCGCAACGCATTACCATGCTGAGCCATGAGCTGGATAACTGGCGGGCTGGTGGCGCGACACACCGCCAGCTTCGTGAAGGTGGAGGCGCTGAAAAGCTGACAGTGCTGCGTGGGTGTGTGTTGATAGCGCAGCGGGTTAGCGTCGCGGGGTCGCTGCGGAAGTGTATGAAATACGTGACTAAACAGCGCTGATGTAACCGGTTTAGAAGCGGGAAAAACCGTATTATTGGGGATTCGACTACACGGTGGATAATATAGCAGGGAATAGTACCGTCAGTGTATGATGGTACCCGGTTGGTAGTGTTATATAGAGTCGATGCTTCGAAGGGGCGTTAATCAGAAGTATGTTATGTGGGTTAGACGCAGTGGAATGGAATGATAGACCAGGCGAGCGACTGGTGACCTGAACACTTCGGTTAATGTGTTGTGATTGCGTGGAAGTAGACGGTGAGAGATGACGATGCGCCGAGTTTGAAAATGACAGAAGGGTTACGGAAGATGGAGGATGACGTAAGTGGTGGCAAAAAAAAAAAGGCAGCAAAGGATCGAAGTGCGAGGAGGGAACTGAGCTGTAAGTGCGCCAGAGCAGCGGGTAGGGTACAGGAAGCAATTACTTCCAGCGATTGATGTCGCATGTTCCAGACACAGGGCAGATCCAAAATATTTTCCGCTCTGCGGCGATTGCTGATCCGCTGAGATTTG